>CAMZMU010000063.1:160689327-161424355 GCA_947311845.1 Poa pratensis
GTCACAGTGTTGTCCTTTAGCTGCATCGGATCTGCCATCCCTCTCTTCTTAGCGGCTCGTGTGCGCGGCGGCGGAGAGATTTCGAGTCCTGACTGGAAGAGTGGCGGAGGGAGGCAAATTGCGCCGGAGAAGAGTAGGGCTTTCACAGTGCGATTTGGGGAAAGCGGTGCGGAAGAGAGGTGGCAGAAAGAGTGGTGCGGGGCGAGTTTTACCTCACCTGTCAGCGGGTAAGGGTCAGATGCTTTGGGTGACCTCCTTTGAGGCTTTGACCGTCACTTGACCTGACTCGTGGGGTCGGTTGGAGTCGCTGCCCTTATGTGTTTGGGAATGTGGATAGCCCGTTTGTTGTGTGCATGTGTGTGCTGAACATAGTAATAGATCTGTTAGTTGGAAATGTTTAACGAGCCAGCTGACATTTTGTTCCACGATTTGATGCTTTCCACGATAACTGGGTAATATATATTAGCAACGTACGAAAGACCACACACAGACACACCAAAAACAACATCAGTTCAACACGAGCATGCACACAGCGAATGGACATGAGTTCTACAAAAGCATGCACACAGAGCATGCAGATTTTCAACACAAGCATGCAAACAGGCATGCACATCAGTTCTACAAAAGCATGCACACAGAGCATGCGCATCAGTTCAACACAAGCATGCAAACAGGCATGCACATCAGTTCTACAAAAGCATGCACACAGAGCATGCGCATCAGTTCAACACACGCATGCAAACAGAGCATGCACATCAGTTCACTTGAGTTATACAAAAGCATGCACACAGAGCATGCACATCAGTTCAAGACAAGCATGCACACAGACATGCAACACTAGTCTGCATCGGAATCATCTGCTGGTAAATCCATGTCACTGTCATAGTACTCCCCTATTGTCTCGTCCGGTGGTTCAACCTCAGTTTCTTCTTCATCTCCATTCCCCTGTCCAGCAACCGTTTTCTTTCGATTCTTGATATGATCCCAAAGATCCTTAACTTCGGCTGCAGTCAGGGGACGGTGAGCGTTGTCTTCTCGGTCCAGAGTAGGCGGAGGAAAATCTATCAGGTCTTCAGTTGCATCCTCATGGTCAGACACTGTGCCATCTTGATGTGCTGCATCAGTAGGCTCGTCCTCAATATTAAGGTCAGGCTCCGTATTAGGGTCCTGTTCCTTATTGACGTTCATCTTATCATATTCGGACACGTTGAAGGTCCGCCTATGCTCAAAATTTTGAACTATCCGCCATTTGGTCCCAGCAAGTGTCTGCCACATAAAACACTTTTTTTGCCTGTGTTGACAAGATATACTGATCATCCTGGTACCATAAACTGGAAACGTTGATGCTTCTGAAGCGTCCATCATACTTTTGCAGCTTAATCCTGAGGTCATCTTCATGTTCAAGACGATACCAGTCACAGGCAAACAGAACAACTGTCCGTTTATGTTTCTCGTCAGAGTTATAAGTGAGCTCTTTGATTCCCTTGAGGACACCATAAAAATATGTGTCAACCTTTCATGATCTCCACCAGTTGAGACTCCGCTGTTTTGCGTTTTCTTGCCACTTTCACGGTCAATGGTGACAAACCGAACAAAGTTCACAGCACACATTGAATATATCTTAACTTCGATGTGTGGGCCACATGCCAACGCAAAGAGCTCTGCTTTAAAATCTTGTCCTCCCTCCCGTGCCTTGCTCATCATCTGTGTACCACAGCAAAAAAAAAAAAAACATGGTTGAAATCATGCAATGAAAATGCTATATATATAGGACAGAGACAAAGGCAAAAGGAAACTTACATGCTCCTTGAACCATTCTGGAAATTCCTTCTGAACCCTAAGATCGACACGGGCATCCCATCTTCTTCCACATCTTCTTCCACATCTTTTTCAGCTCTGCTTTGAACAACCTGCAAACCAGAGAGTTTAATCGTGACACACAGCTACAATGTTATCTGTAACATAGAAATCAGTACTAGGGAAGTGAGAACATACTCGATGTATGGCTTGACCTCATCGCAATTGTTTAGGACGTACCAAGCCATTCTCTGAAGGTCTGTTTTCAGGGCCTCATCGCCTTCATGACGGATCATTTTAAATGCTCCCATTAAACGCACATTATGGCCAAACACACTACAAGCTGACTCATGCTCTTCAACGGCATATCTCGTGGCCGGTTTTGCCTTGTCTCAATATCATGAAGGTATCTAGAGCAAAATGTCAGGCACTCGGAGGCAATGTAGGCCTCTGCAACTGAACCTTCTGGCTGTGCCATGTTCCTCACAAATCTCTTCAAAGTACACAACAGCCTCTCAATTGGATACATCCACCCATAGTTCACAGGGCCTCGGAGCAACGCCTCGTCAGGTAAATGCACAGCCAGGTGGAGCATAACATCAAAGAACGACGGCGGGAAGATGTTTTCAAGCCTCATCAGAATTACTGGGATTTCCGCTCTCAACCGATGAGATCAGCGACCTCCAAAGTTTTACTGCACAAATCCTTGAATTTTTTTCCTAGTCAGCAACTGCCTGATAGATATCTGTAGCCACAAGTCCTCGCAGGCCAGCAGGAAATATTCTCTGCAACAGGATGTGGCAGTCATGGGTTTTCAGTCCATTGACCTTCCGTGTCTGTACATTGACACATTTGGACATGCTGGAACAAAAACCATCTGGATATTTGACGCCATCTAGAAATTCACATAACTTTGTCTTGGCCTCTTTTGGCAAACAATACCGTGCATGTTTCCATTTCCTGTCCTCCCCAGATGCAAAGATTTTCTAATACCTAGTTTTTGCAATTCAAGCCTGCCACTGACGGTATCCTTATTCCTCCCATCGAGCTCAAGGAGTGTGCCGCAGATGTTTTCAAAGATGTTCTTTTCAATGTGCATCACATCGAGATTATGCCGAACTTTCAACGATGGCCAGTACTGTAAGTCCCAGAAACCCATGACACTTCCAGATCACTCGCGGGTCATCTTTCTTCCTCTTTCGTGTCTACGAAGCCTCTCCAATTCTGGTTTTCCTGGTTTTACACATCTAACCTCCTCCAGCGCAGCTTCTAACTCAGCTGCAGTTAATCTTTCTGGCTTGCTCGTACTTTCATGAACTCCGCCAAGGTCTGTATCTAGACGCCGGTTGTCGTCTTCTTCAAGGAAACGATGATGCCCAATGAAGCAAATTTTCCCGGCATGGAATGGGATAGAGGATCTTTGTCACAATGTATGCATGCTTGATAGCCTGAAGTGACGCGCCCAGACATAGTGCCACAGGCTGGGTAGTCATGTATGCACCACAGTACAGCAGCACGAAGATCAAACGATCGATTTTGAAATGAATCAAAAGTCGAAACGCCCTTCCAAAGCTCTTGCAAATCATCAATCAACGGCTGAATGAAAAGATTAAAGTCTTTTCTAGGACTTGATTTGCCAGGGATTATCAAGCAAAGCATGTAGTATGATAGATCAATGCACTCCTCTGGTGAATGGTTGTACGGCACGGCAAACACAGGCCACATACTGTAGCTTTGGCTCAAGGCTCCAAAGGGATTGAAGCCATCAGAGGCAAGGCTGAGCCTTAAGTTTCTAGGGTCAGCTGCAAATTCTGGCCACAATTTGTCGAAATCCTTCCACGCCTCACCATCAGCCGGATGACTCAGTACGCCCGCTTTGGGCAATCTCTTTAACTGGTGCCACCTCATGTTCTCCGCTGTTTTCCTCGAAGAGAACAATCTCTGCAGCCTCGGTATCAAAGAAAAATACCGCAACACTTTCACAGCACATGCCTTTCTCTCCGGATACTTCCACCTCCAGGCATCACAGGTGGGGCACTTGTCTTCATTGGCATACTCCTTTCTGAAAAGTATGCAGTTGTTTGGGCACACATGTATGGAGTCATATGAAAGACCTAGCTCATTCAGAAAAGCTTTTGCTTCTCTATATGATTTGGGTAGTGTATTGCCGTCCGGAAGTGTTTTTGCAAATATCAGCAGCCAAGCATCGAAAGCTCTGTTGCTGATCCGGTAATATGATTTGTGATGAAGTAGCTTCAACACTAACTGAAACCTTCCGACATGTTTCTCTCCCGGGTAAAGTGGGCGCTTTGACTCTTCCAACAAACGTTCAAATGCTTTGCAACCCCCACCTTCGCCCTGATCAGCCTCTGTTCCTCTATGGCCACCTCCCGTGAGGTCTGTCAACAGTGCTTCAAGTTCGTCAACCTCTCCAACTGCCTCACCTTCATCATCTATATCCATATGACCACCATTGCCATCATTATGATCCTCATGACCACCATTGCCATCATTATGATCCTCATGACCACCATTGCCATCATCATCATCACCATTTTGGTCATTTACAATAATCATGGCATCCGCTGGCTCTCCACGATGTGTCCACAAAAGGTAAGTAGTGGAAAATTTGTACAACAATAAGTGCCGCTTCAATTGTGAAATATGTAGCAGTTTCTGATTCAGGCAACGTGTGCATGGGCAGAGAACTAGAGAATCAACCGTGTTTCTCTCTGTGACAAAGTGTAAGAACCCGTTGATTCCATCAATATATGAGTCGGTAAACGGCGCGGATGTTTGAATCCAACGCCGATCCATTGTGAAACAAACAAACAAACAAACAAGGTAATGAAATTTCTGAAGGAGATAATTATTTTTTTCAGAACAAGCTACTCCCTACGTTTTTGTATACAAGGGCACTATCCCAAAATTCAGATACCAAGAAAAGGAAGCCAACTAATAAATATCATAATTAATTATGTGAAAAGTCTCTCGTGTTATGAGCCAATCCCCGCAAATCACCACAAATACTCTACCCCTAAAATACACTAGCATGGACAAGAGTTTTTGTGTTAGGCAAAAATGAGGTTGTTGGTAGGGCATATTTGGGGATTATCCCCTCCCATCCCCTAAAATACACTACTAGAAGGAAACAGCGGCCCTGTTTGTTTCTAGAGTATTTTTGGGAATTGGTGGGGATTATCCCGGTCAAACCCTGCAATACCCACATATCTCAAAACATTGTTTGTTTCTAGTGTATTGGGCTGGTTTTATCCCCACGTTTCCCCACAAATCCCCAAACTCTAGTTCATTATTTTCTCAATCCCCTAGGTAAACAAGGCCTAATACATCTTGGGAAGGGATAGTGGCCTTATATAGTACAGTTTTTGTTATTCCTAGCAATTAGTAGAAGGTGGAAAGATTCATACCCTTGGCTTGCAGAGACGTGTGCGGGGAATGCGATCGAAAGGGGAGGCTCGGCGAGGTCAGTCGTGTATGACGGATGCGGCGACGGCGGCCGAGCGGGGCACCAACGGGATGAGCCGCTGACGGCTTGCACCGCCTCGGCTAGGGGAGTCGTGGAGGGCTCGCGGGGAGGCAGAGGACGGAAGGGGAGAGCTCCGTGGAGGGGGCCTCGGGGAGAAAGAGGACGCCCGCCGCCGCCGTCGCCGGCGGAGATAGACCTAGATCTAGTCTTGAAATGATATCTTCTGAACTTGGAGCGCAATGGCGGGCGATTTTGGCCGGAGCCCGCGCCTCTATCTCTATACCAAATATTGGTGTGGGTAGTCTTGAAATGATATCTTCTGAACTTGGAGCGCAATGGCGGGCGATTTTGGCCGGAGCCCGCGCCTCTATCTCTATACCAAATATTGGTGTGGGGAGAGGGGTGGTCCTGGGGCCCACATGTCAACCCCTATAGCCCATTTAGCCCGCGAGTCTATTTTTTCCTATGGATCTTGGTTTCCATATATGCAAACTGTACAGGAAAATAAAATCCACTCAGACTTCATGCTTGTAATCGTATGCACAAGGAACTAGGCAAGGTTTACACATGACATCCTTTCCTATTCCTTGCTCTTCCCAATTCCTTTCATTTCCCAATCCTGAGAATCAAATAAGCCCAGATTAAGATCAGTGGCATTTCTAACGGAATCCTATATATGGGAATAGAGGTTGTGTGTTTGATTGTGTGAAGGAAAGTTTTCAAGAGGTTGGAGCTCATGTTTTTTTCTTATAGGATTTGCCCTATTCCTATCGGAATTAATAATTCCTAATTCCTATGGGATTGAATCCTATGAATCAAACAAGCTCAATAGGAAAATTTCCTATAGGAATCAATCCCTCAAAAATCCTACCATATTCCTTTGAATCAAACGGTAAACTTCCTGTGTGCGACTCGCGGTTCGTATATGACACTAATTATATATCACACACTATACACATCTCTCAACTCGCCGCTTATGGTGCATCAGATGGAATCATATGCAATCACATGGGCTCAATGTTAGTTTTAAATGTTGCTATGAGGTACCCATACACAAACAAATAAGGATAAAATTCCACTGGGCCACCCCTATTTCGACGCAGGTCAAAAATGGTCAGACGGCATGGTTCATCACAGGGTCTCAACTGCTTAATTAATCAGGGTTTGTATGAAAATGGAGCGTCGAAATGTCGGAGTCCCACCAAACCCTAGCCAGGTAGGGACTTAATACATTTATAATATATAGTGTCATGGTACATCCGAACAGCCAACGTAAAACTCATATTTCTGACCCACTTCACATACGACGATCGACAAGTACTTATTCCGCACACACAAGGGTTCTGCAATATATATACATTGTTGAACTCTCACTTTGGTGCACCGTATATGGAATCATGTGATAACACATGGGGTCAAATTATATACCCATAAAACACTACAAAGGAGAAAAATCCAGTGGGCTATACCCCCTTTTCGACAGCGGTCGATCAAAGGGGACGCAATCATGTGATTAAGGTTTTGACTCTTGAATGGAGCGATGGAGTGTCCTTAATCCTACCAAACCATGTGTAGGGCCTTAATACATGTATAAGAGGATCGTGGTACATTAAAGGCCAACATCAAAGTCGTAGGTTCGACCCGGGCTTCAGATACAACACTTTTCTCTCGTAGTCTTCTTTACACAGTTTCTACTCCCACTTCTGGTGCACCATATGGAATCATGTGATAACATGTGATCAAAGTTGGTTTTAAATATTCATATGAACACCATGGCACAACAAAAAGGAGCAAGTCCACTGGGCTCTACCCCCTTTCAATGCGGGTCAAAGGCCGGTGTAGCAGATGACATGCTGATTAACCACGGGCACAACTGCTTAATTAGGTTTTCGATGAAAACGGAGCGTCAGAGCGTCGAAATATCACCAAATTGTAGGTAGGCCCCTAATATATATATACTCCCTCTGTTCCACAATACATGATGTTTTAGGTGGTACACATGCTGTCTAGATTCAGGCTAAAAAGGTGCACCTATATATACATTGAAATGTGTCTAAATACATATGTATACATGTGCATCTAGTATGGCTAAAACATCTTATATCGTGGAGCTGATGGAGTATATGCCTAAGAGAGTGTCCTGGTGCATTAGAAGAGCCATAGAGCTTGTTTGATTCATATGATAGGAAAAGTGTAGGAATACGAAACCTAAGGGGCCCCTTTGATTTGAAGGAAATGGGGGGACGAAAAGTAGAGGGTTAGGAAAACTTCCATAGATGACACTATTAATTCAACACTTCTTTGTTTCAAAGGAATGGTAGAAGGGAAAATCATTGGATTTTTTCCTATGGATCTTGGTTTCCATGAAAACTGTACAAGAAAATAAAATCCACTCATACTTCATGCTTGTAATCCTATGCACAAGTAACTACACAAGGTTAATTTACACATGACATCATTTCCTATTCCTTGCTCTTCATATATTCCTTTCATTTTCCCAATCCTGAGAGAATCAAATAAGCCCTAAAGGATTAAGATTTAAGATCAGTGGCATTTCTAACGGAATCCTATTGGGAATAGAGGTTGTGTGTTGATTGTGTGAAGGAAATTTTTCAAGAGGTTTGGAGCTCATGTTTTTTTCCTATAGGATTTGCACTACTCCTATAAGAATTATTAATTCCTATGGGATTGAATAGGCCTATGAATCAAACAAGAAGCTCAATAGAAAAATTTCCTATAGGAATCAATCCTTCAAAAAATCCTACCATATTCCTTTGAATCAAACGGTAAACTTCCTAGGTGCGACTCGCAGTTCGTATATGACACTAATTATCACACAGTATACACATCTCTCAACTCATCGCTTATGGTGCATTAGATGGAATCATATGTGATCACACATGGTATCAATGTTAGTTTTAAATGTTGCTCTGAGATACCCAGACACAAACAAATAAGGATAAAATTCCACTGGGGGCCACCCCTATTTCGACGCCGGTCAAATGGTCAGAAGACATGGTTCACCACCTCACCTCACTCTTGATTTCATACGACAAAGTATGATATATCACATTTGTTATGTGCATTTATTCATTTGAATATATGCTGACCTTCTTTAATTATCAACTTTAATGGTTAGTATATGTCAGGATGGAAGAAAGTTCAAGATGATGTTCGTGTGAAGCGAGCCTGGCCGGAGATAAGTTGTTTATTTTGTTTTAGTTCTATGTTGTTTATTTTGTTTTCTGTGTTTTTATGTGTCGTGTCCTCTGCTGATGTGGATAAGTTGGACGATCAACTGTTTAGGGTTTCAATGAAAATGGAGCACCAGAGCGTCGGAGTCCCACCAAGCCAAAACTATATAGGGCCTTAATGTACTTACAGTATATAGTGTACTGGTACATACGAAGAGCCAGCATAAACTTTTTATTTGTGACCCACTTCACATTAATTGTCCTTTATAATAACTAATTTCATAAATGGTCAGTTTGTCTAAGCCATCCATCATGCATCCGACGGCCAGCAATGTTTCCTTCCCACCTACCAAAAAATCGCGCGCGCAGACAATTTGGTGCCGCCCCCAAATTTATCGTTCAAACTCTAGCGCTTCCCGCATAAAATTTCAGACCTTTCCTCTACACCTACCCATATGGACATTTCCCCTCCTCTCGTCCCAAATCTCGCCTCCCTTTTCATAACCCTATGTCGCCCTCCCGGTCTTCCACCTCGCTGTCCCGGACTCCCACCTCGCCTTGTAGCTCCGCCCCGTTCTAGCAGCTCGCCGTCCCAGTCTGACACCCGACGTGTAGCTCGCCGCCCGGTCTTCCACCTTGCCTTCCCGGTCTTCCACCTCGCCATCGAGGTCGCCGTCCATATCTGCCACCTCGCCGTCCAGATCTGCCACCTCACCGTCAAGATCTGCACATCGCCGTCCAGGACGCCGACCAGCTCGTAGGTGTCCGGCTCGTCACCAACCTCGCCCTACGTCTAGTTCTGCCACACCCCCCACTAACCTCGCGGCAACTTCGTCGTGAAGGTCTGCCACCTCGTCACTAACCTCCATTCCCCGAGAGATGGTTTCTGCTGCGACGAGTAAGAAAAATGACACTAAATCATCGATTCAATGTTTTGTGAGTTATTTTAGTCTGTTCGATGCTTGTTTTGCACACTTTTTTTAATTGCCTGTTTTGCCTTCTATATGTTTGATCAGTTCCTATGGTCAAAGTTTGCTTGTTTTCCAACTTGTATTAGGCTTAAGATCACCTTTCTTGCGATTCTATCAGTCTAACAAATGAAATTACTCATATCGTGCTGTTACATCGTTAGTAGTACAAAACAATCAAACCAGCACTATATGTTAGAACAGCACCACATGAAGAAACCGGAAGTTAGTAGCTAACTTGAATAGGTTCTTATCAAGTGCTATGATTGTAGCTTACGTTGAGCTCTTTATTCATGTTAGAACCACAAACAAAACCCATGGAGGATACGCGGCTCAAAAATATCATGAGAAACCATCCACGACTGGGTAGGTCTGTAGCATCTCTTGTTTCAATGCCCACCATACTCTCCCCTAAAAAGATCAAGAAGAAACTTTACAATGAAGGAGACATGCCAATGGAATCACTTGACAGTGAGCTGCAGGCTGAACCCTTACCTGCTAGCTCAACATCCTTGCATGATAGCTCAACAATGCAGGTGTTGATTACTTATCTTGTGTAGAACTGCTAGCTTAATTACTGTTGTCCCATATACCTTGTGGCTTTCTGCTACTATCCCAAATGATTGGTGCATATGAATTGTGCAGTTTAGGTGCTGGAAAGTCAAGTTGACATCCGGTAGGGCACAAATGCCTCCTGGTAAGCGCGTCAACGCATTAGCAGCTGGCAGCAGAAGAACACCTGATGCTAGGAAATCCAATAAAAAGGCCAAACTGAATGCCGAAGAATCAACTACACCACTAGGGCGTACAAGAAGTGTAGCAATGCTGATAGCAGTGCGACACCTAGCAAGCCCAAGAAGCCATCTGACAACAACAAGGGGTCAGCTGAAAAGCACAAGAAGGCAGCCTCCCCACGCGGCTGACAGCTCCCCAAGGCAAGCAGGAGGCTGCCCTGGCCCACCTGGAAACTACCCAAGAGGCAGCTGCCCACTGCGAGGAGGCACCCACCCCAAACAAGCAGGCAGATGCCCAAGGCGAGCAGAAAGCTGCCCTGGACCCCATGGAAACTACCCAAGAGGCAGCTTCCCACTGCGAGGAGACAACCACCCCAAACAAGCAGGCAGATGCCCCACAAAAGGAGGCAGCTGCCCACTGCGAGGAGCCACCCATCCCAAACAAGCAGGCAGCTGGCCCACAAAAGGACGGAGATGTCCGCTGCGAGGAGGCCACTATGACCCCACACATCACGCCAACTGTCTGCCACGAGAAGATACCCGCCCAACACGAGCCGTCACCTACCGAGGGCCAGCTGATACTCCAACCCAAAGGGCTAGGTCCCGAAGTCCAGTCGCAAGGTGTTGACGACCAGAATGTTCCCCAATTGAGAGATAGTCATGCTGACTTTAGCCAGCATGAAGATGCAGGTAACATGTTACATAGATTGAATGCTCTGACTCTACACTATTTACTTACGGAATCAAATCCAATATGCAGAACACTAACTCTAGCAGGGCCACGATTTTGTAGCTGCGCGAGGGCTGGCTATAGCTGTCGGGGCGGAAAGGGGAATGAACATGGGAAAGGATCTGGACAGGAAGTCCAGAGGACATAGGTTCAGAATTGTTATTCCTCCGGGGGCGACAAGGCCATCTAACCCTGTTCTTGCTGGCATGTATGCTACTGCATGTTCAATAGATGTCAAGGAGGTTGTCCCTCTATTTACCCATTACAAAATGTACAAGGGCAGGAATGACATATATAGCTCTTGGCCGGCCACGTTAGTGTACGTTTTGTATCTCTTGCTTCCAGTTCTTAACTCTTGCTTCTAGTTCTTTCCATTGTTGGTCATAAAACTGAATAATGCTCTTTCTTTTGTATCAGACAAGGTTTATTTTGAACTCTGAAGACCCTTGGATAAAGCATCTCTTATGCAAAATCTCAAGGCCCGTACAAAACAAAGACGCTATGATCTGAAGGCGGAGTTTTGGGACAAGGTTGTGGACAAGAAGAGTATTTCACGGACACCTCCTAAAGGCTTGCAAAACATGAACGCCGTTCAATGGTCTGCGTTACTCGATTCCTGGGGCTCATCAAAGAAACAGGTCCTTGTATTTGTTCACTCAAGCTTGCTACTGTTTCAATTCTATAATCTGGACTGTTGCTAATGTGTTCGTACTTTGTTTGTGTAGTGGGCTTGTTTGCGAGCTAAAGATAGCAGAGCACAGATCCAGTTCCCTGGTCTCACCAGTTCTCGGAGCTACGAGACTTCCACCAATGGTTCGATTAATGCCTTCGAATTGTTCAAAACTTTTCATGAAGGCAAGACGGGGGAATACAAATCGCATGTGAAAAGAGCAATTGTAAGTCTCCTTGAATTCTTTCATCTCTTGAATCTCTCTTTGTGAATGCTGCTGCAAACTCCTGTCGTCAGCTATTTCACATATGCTTATCATCTACTAGTTTGTGTACACAGCATGCTTACATGATCTGTACATCCTTGCCTTTTGCTTTTTTCATCCATGTTCCTTACATGCTTGTCATATGCTGTTTTTCATCTATTTTCCTTACAAGCTAGTTCAGCAGTTGTTGCATCTATCCTTTTACATTCAGATCCCTTGTCATTTCAGCACCACCAAATAAAACTGTAAAAATCTGCACTTGGGCGTGGTGTTATTTCATCATGGTTTGAACTATGTTTTGTAGACGCTTGTCATCTGCTATTTTTCATCCATGTTCGTTACATGCCTGTCATGTGTTATTTCATATCAATGTGCCATACAAGCTAGTTCAGATGTTGTTACATCTTATGCTTTTACATGCTTTTTTAGATTGAAATGGAACAGAAGATGGTGGAATCAACCTTAGAAGATGGCACTGTGACCCAACCTCTTTCTGCCACGAAGCTGTCGCTGAAGTGCTCAGTAAAGGCACAGGGAAACCTACATTCTTGAAGAATGTAGGTTTGATATCAAGCCGTTCAAAAGCAACAAAATCTCAGCTGCATCGCCAGGTTGATGCTGAGAGAGCAGCGAAGCATGAACTGCAGTCATTAGTTCGCGATTTTCATCAGTCCAAGGAAGAAAGCGATGCAGACAGGATCGACCTTCAAGAACAGTTCCAGGTGATGCGGGAAACCCATGATGCGTCAAAGAAGGCTCAAGATCATCTCGTTATCCTTATTCAGACGCTACTGAAAAAAGTAGCAGCGATAGAAGGATCTCAAGCGAACTGATCTGGAACTGGTTCCCTTCTTCTGTGGTTTTTTGGTGGCTTTTTGGTAAGTGCCCTTGTGAGGCTTTTTGGTGCCCCTTCGGGAGGCTGAAACTCTATGTTCCTGGTGGCCTATGTAAGGCTGTGAAGTATACCAGATGGATTTAGATGCCAGTGATGGTGATCAAGGCTGTGAACCATACCAGATGGCGTTTAATGCCTGTGCTGGTGATCAATCCTGTTACCACTTCTATATTATAAATGTATGTATTAAAGTGTTGCTAGCTTTGCTGTAAAAACTAGTACTCCAGATTAGACATTCGAAGCATAACGAAACTTAAAACGTCGCCAGAATATAATACAATATGGTCACGAACGGAACACCACGTGGGCACATATTAATGGTACACGTGGCGACACGTGATTGATTAATATACGCGAGACGAAAATAAAATCGTCGCAGGTGCATGCCACATGGAATCGTATGGGCCAGACACGTGACACCTTCTGATTTGCGACTTGACGACGAAATAAAAACGTCGTGGGATCAGATGACGTCATCGACATGAACGACGATGAAGCGAATCCGTTGTGGATATGGCTCACATGGAACCTTGTGAACCGTGCACGTGTTGATCTCTGATTGCGTACAGCCGCGACGGAACGTAAACGTCACAAGTGAGTGATGTCATAAACGGAAAAGGTGACATCATGAACGGTCGCGGCAACGGGGTGGATGTCGACGTAACTAAAACATCGCGGCATCATGACGTCACGAACGGCGTAATTTGCGTCATCAGTGGCCGCCGAAACGTTGATGCCACGTGGCATACCTTCGACGGGAAAATAACGTCGCAGCTTGTTGGGCCTGATAGCAGGCCGGCCCGCTAACTCAAGACGAATATCTAAACGTCGAGGAGAATCGTCTGTGACTTGCGGTCCCTGACTTTTTTATAACGTCGTGAGAATCGTCGAGGATTGCTTATCCCGACGTTTTGGAGCATGATCACCACGTTATGAAATCGTCCCGGATGGCCGAAATTTTTGTAGTGTAAGTTTCCGACCGGAATTTCTTCCGATGCGTTAACTCTGACTATCTCTTCAGAAGATTGTAAAATCTCTTCGAGACTTACCGTCCTCCCACTGATTTCTTTTGAAAGAAATTCTTTCTCAAGAAATACGCCTTTTCGGGCAACGAAAATCTTGCCCTCGACCTTGTTATAAAAGGTGTATCCGATGGTGTCTCTAGGATACCCTATGAAAACACATTTGTCAGACCTTGGCTCAAATTTTGTGGCATGCAATTGTTTAACATGAACATAGCATCCCCAAACCTTGAGGTGACTTATGTTGGGTGGTTTACCCATCCAAACTTCATAAGGCGTGGTCTTGACAACTTTGGATGATGATATATTCAAAGTGTAAGCTGCTGTTTCTAGTGCATAACCCCAAAAGGATACTGGTAAATCAGATAGAACCAACATAGACCTAACCGAATCCATGAGAGTTCGATTATGTCTCTCTGAAACTCCGTTCCTTTGCGGTGTTCCAGGCGGCGTGAGATGTGGTACAATTCCACAGTCCTTCATGTGTTGACTGAACTCATGACTAAGATATTCTCTACCACTATCAGATCGTAGGTACTTTATCTTCCTGTCATGTTTGTTCTCTACTTCATTCTGAAACTGTTTGAATTTTTCAAAGGTTTCCGACTTTTGCTTCATTAAGTAAATATACCCATATATACTTAAATCATCAGTAAATGTCACAAAGTAAAGATAACCACCACGCGCCAAAAATGTTCAGAGGTCCACACACATCAGTGTGTATGATCTCGATCAATTCGGTTGCCCGTTCGACTGTACCGCCGAACGGTGTCCTAGCCATTTTTCCCATCAAGCAAGACTCACACTGATCAAATGAATCCTCGTCAAATGATTGCAACAACCCATCTGAAAATAGTTGTTTCATATGGACTTTCCCGATGCCCAAGATGACAGTGCCAAGTGTAAGTATCATCTTTCACTACTTTCAGTCTCTTTGCATCAATGTGTAATGTGTCTTCTATCCTTCCAAGATTCAATACAAACAGACCATCCCAGAGGGGCTGATCCGTAAAATACATTCTTATAATAATCGAACATCCATTGTTCTCAGAATTAAAAGAATATCCGTCACGTAAAAGTCGTGACCCTGAAATGATGTTCTTGCTCAATGTGGGTACATAGTAGCAATTACTCATTTCCAACATGAATCCTGAAGGTAAATGAAGGCTCATGGTACCGATGGAACGAACGCTAACTTGCATTCCGTTTCCAACCCTCATGCACACTTCCCTGGATTTAACCTCCTCACATCTTTTAAACCACTCGTCGTGTTGCAGATGTGTGCAACAGACCCGGTGTCAAAGATCCATGAATCACTGTGAGGTCCGGTTAAATACACATCTAATACACTGATGACTTTGGGATTTCCAATCCCTAAACCTTCCACTATATTGATATCTCCTTCCTCCATATCTTGTGATGCTTTGTTGGATGAACCAACCCTTTTGCAGTTTTTAATCTTAGCTTCCGCTATGATTAATTTCCTTGTAAGCTCATCCATGCTTATGTTACTACCAATCAAATTTGAATTTTGAATGTACCCGCCATTAGGCGGTGGTAGTGACATTAGCAATACTGTACGACTTGCTTGGGCATTCATTGGAAAACCTAGATCTTCCAACATTTGATTAAGATTAATCATCCTTGCCAAGTGATCGTTGAGCAAACCCTTCATGTTCAACTTACAACTGAAGAGCTGTCTAGTGATTGCGTAACATGCAATTTTGACTCTCTCCTGGAATAAACTATGCAGCTCTGTGAGCACATCATATGCACTCGCCTTCCCAAAGCGAATGTGCAATTGTTTATCCATAAAGTTAACATTAATTCCCTTACTGCTTTTCATCACGAACATAATTGCCATTCCATGACAATTCTGAGGAAGGTGCATCTAGAACATATAACTTTCTATTTTCTCTAAGTCTACTTCTAAGGGCGCAGATCCAATCTACAAAGTTTTTACCATTAACAGTTAAAGTTTCCATTTTACAAAGCAGGTTAATGTCGACAGGCTTTAATCTACAATGATAGCAAATTCCTTTTAGACTCTTTTTCATGATTAATTTGCACAAGTTAAAATGATATGATTTAACTATGGTGTGCTCCCACTGAAACTGATATTCCTCATGATCAGTTAAACAGTGATTCGGAATCCGCAGTCCTCAATAGTGTGAAGCATGGATACATGTCATCCACTATGACGAAAGGGTAGGCCAACTTGCCAATCACTTCCTGCAGTGATTTCCGTTCATCTTTCGATGTAGTGCTCCGAACTCATAACTAGTTATGCCAGGACGTCAAGACAACCAACCGTTCATGCTGCTAGGACGGTCCGTGCCCGCCTCCCGAACCCTTGGCACACATTACTCCTGGATACAGGGCGTACGGTGACAAGCATCCGGTTTGACGGTGCCACAGTTGGATGAGCACGATCTCCTTGATATTTTCTTGAGGAATCACCCTAATAATCACGACTACTGCGCAACCAAAAGAGTGCAATAATAAAGAGAAATAAACTTTCACAATTAAGTGATGTAGTATAGTCCTCTTCGTCTTCCATGTGGATGTAAGAACTCCTTTGTTCCACTCCTTGTCGTCGAGGTCTACGACGCTATCTTCATGTCCGTCTCCTATTTCTAAGAAACGAAATAACATGTGGCACGCAGGCCCTAGATAGCAATCATGTGGTTTCCACCCATCATGCTTTTCTAAATCCAACTCGCAGGTTGGAATTACATATGATGGTATTTCATACAATAATTGAATAAAATTAAAGGACTATACCACATCACATCACATGCCTGCAAAAACAAGTTAGACGTCCTCTAACCTTGTGTTTGCAATTTTTACGAGGCTTTGGGATTTACCGTGTAAAACCGTCACTGCCTACGTAAGGTATCCAAGCATGACTATTCACGATGCTAGATTGACATTGCGGGGTGAAGGACAACCCAACGTTACAAGCACGTTGTTGCTCCCCTTCTAAACTTCACTGGTGCGCGTGACCCCGTGTGGACCTAGTCCACATGCCCTTTCCACTACCAAGTCAACGAGACCAACTATAGAAAGACCCGGAGCTACTGAAGCACTTCGTTGGCGCCAACAAGCATACTAGAGCAGCGGAAGGTCCGCGGATTGCCAGAAGTCCGTAAGATCAAACTATGCCGTCGAAACCATCCTTAAGTAGTTTATTGGGAAGCATACATAAATAACCTGAATGTCAAAGAGTTCTGACATACCCACACAAACTTGTGCGGTGCCCGCACAGACTTATGTG
Source organism: Poa pratensis (assembly GCA_947311845.1). NCBI lineage: Eukaryota > Viridiplantae > Streptophyta > Magnoliopsida > Poales > Poaceae > Poa > Poa pratensis. The sequence goes on from CAMZMU010000063.1 coordinate 160,706,367, forward strand.
CTCTAGTACGTACCTGTACCTACTCATATATCGCTCTGATACCACTATTGGGTTACGTAGCAGAATTTAAAATTTTCCGACCTACGTAACGTCCAGGATCATCTATGTAGTTACAGAGAGGATAGTGATGTCGTTACCAACAACGAGTCGCAGAAGAGTTGTCGGTGACGATGTCGATGTCGATGCCAATGTCGATGAAGCCTGATGAAGATTCTCACGGTCAAGCCTGACGGTGAGAATGTCGCCGATCCCTCGTATGCCTTCTTGATCCAAACGAGTGAGGGTCAAACATCTATGACGTTTCACCCCTCCGAGAGCTTGCACACGTACGTCCGTCAAGATTCAGCAGCGCTTCGCCGTGCCAGGATTAAGTGCTACTGGTATGCGTATGGTGGAGAGAACCCAAACATGGGAGAGAGGGAGAGAGATTAGATCTAGACCTTGGGAGCCTCCCAGGAGAAATCTCAAGTCTATTGTGTGTCTCCAAAAGAGGAGGGGGTGGGGTTTCCAAGCGGTAGGGTTGCTTGGACAAGGGGAAGATTTCCTAGTCCAACTCAACTTGGACAAGGGGAAACTTCCCCTTGCCCAATTCGGCTAGGAACCCCTCCCCACCGCCTCCTCTCCTTGGCCGCCGCCCTAGTAGGGCCGGTCTCTCGGCCGCCGACCCGGGTGGGGCCCGCCTCGACCACCGACTCGGGTGGGGCCCGCCTTGGCCACCGACCACGGGTGGGTGGGGCCCACCTGGGCCGGCCTCGTCTCGGCCTCCTGCCGCCGCCTTGCCCCCTGTGGGCCAAAGCCCACTAGGGTTCGGCTTGGAGGGGGAGCACCCCCTCCGGTGACTTGGCCCACCACCATGTGGTGGTGCGGCTGCCGTGTGGCCCATGTGGCAGCCACTTTTTATTGGCCTTAATAATTTCCTATTAATTAAATAAATTAATATTTTATCAATAAATATTTTGTCTAATTAATTCCCATAATTAATTACATATCATACAAACATATTTATATGATCCGAGACACCTAGTGTCTGCCGACAGAATATACTTGGACAATTATTTCCTTTCTTATAAACCTTTCTTTCTTCATGATCTAATTCCCTGAATGTAATTCTATCACGCCGGAAACCATCCCAGGTGATACTGCGTCTCTACTCCGAACCACTAAGTATACAGCAGACCTTGACTCCTTAAGTGTGTGACCCCTACATGTTCGATAACGTGTAACTATAATTGGAAATGCCTATCCAATCACTTGCCAGTGTCAGAACCTGGACGTTCTGTATAGCTGGTACCGTTATGCGAAGACACTCTTTTGAACCTGCTTGATTAACATGTTTATCCTATCACCTTCACGATACTCATCAAATACCCAAGGCGAGATATGACATTATCGTAAATGATAACTTTCATTTACTATGTCACCTTATCCTTGTTACCGGTATGATGCCATTACTCTTTAACCCATGTTTAAGTATCCCATGATATTTGCATATCATTACCTTGTCTGCGCAGACTTGTCAATGGACACTTACACACTAGAGTGGATCCAGGTTGTATCTCTCTATGACTTAGAGGTGTGATTCCCAGTCTTGAACTACTATGGTTATAATATATCTTTGAGGTTACCCAATCATAGCCTTTTTTTGATTACCCTGTTACGCCGTAATACTTGATTATGTCAAAGCTTCCTCTCCAGTATACACAACCATATATTCTCATGGTCTATGGAATAAGCAAGCAACCAAACCTAGACTATACTATTTCATACGAAAGTTGATCTCGTAGTATATCATATATTTGGGTCTTCCCAGTCATATTGTTAACTTAACAATATGCTCTCATTAATAATGGCAAGAGCACTTGCCCATGGCTCTCATTAACGAGTTTGACCAAAAGACAAGACAAAGGGTAAATGGGGTTTGATTATATCCTTACACGTGCGTATGTGTTTCCCTATAAATCTCACATTTATAGACCATAGCAGTTATAGCATAAAGATATAATACATTAATCATGAAACAGATATATTTATTGTCTCTCAGGGCATATATCTAACATAATGGATATTAACTTGACTGACATTCCAGATACTTTTATATGGGAGCTTACTACAAATGGTGTGTTTACGGTAAAATCGATGTATGAGGACCTGATGAATGGACACTAGATTTTTGCGTAAATACTTGTGGAACTTAAAAATACCGTTGAAGATCAAAAAAATTATGTGGTTCCTAAATAGAAAAATCTTGCTCACAAAAGATAATCTAGTCAGGAGAAATTGACATGGTTGTACAAAATGTGCGTTTTGTGGATGTGAGGAGTCTATAGAGCATTTGTTTATCACATGTCCGTTTGCTAGATTAATATGGCGGGTGGTTTTCTGCACCTATAATATACCTCCACCTTCGAATGTTTCCAATATGTTTGGGAATTGGTTGAACGGGGTAAATAAGAAGACAAAAGCTAGAATTCGTATCGGCGTTTCAGCTATTTGTTGGTCCATATGGAATTGTAGGAATAATATTGTGTTTAACAGGAAAACCAATTTTCATGTCTTACATGTTATCAATATGGCTACTTACTGGATCCAGCTATGGGCTGCACTGCTTCCTTCGGATCAGCAGGAGCTTATGGTTTCTGGATGCGCGCAGCTCCTGTTGGTGGCACATGAGTTTTTCTCCCGACATATGTGGCAGCATATTAGTCGACTTCGGTAGTTGATACTATGTTGTTCTTTCGCTGGTTGATACATGACTCAACCTTATGTGACCCTAAATTCAAAAAAAAAAAAACCTTATGTGACCCTTGAATTGTAATAAGACGATGCTACGATAATAATTAATAAATGGTTGTGCGCATCACTCGATGCAAAGACCGGGGCTTCCCCATTTCTAAAAAAATATATTAGTGTGTCTTAAATTTTACCATCAAAATTATCTTAGGCCACGAGCATCCCGGCCTTTAGAGAAGGACTAGGAATTTTGTACTTCAAGGATGACCAAGCAAAACGAACGGTTAGTTGTTACAATGTACGGTCTACAACGGGTTAAGCTCATGGAGAATATGGTAAGCACATATGTAGTAGTGGAGTGTCTTGGTGGCTCCACAACCCTCTAAGCTAGACGTACCTTCCTTGGGAAGGAACTACGAGAATCATCTCATCGTGTCCACTTTACGGTTATCTCTATCCTTTACTACTTGCTTCTCTTGCGTTTTATATCTTGCTTATATCACATAGGTTACTATCATCTAGTCGCACATCTAGTCAACCTTGTATACATTGTCAAAGCCCTAATTAAAAAGAAAAGGATAAAATTTGGTAGTCGCGTATTCACCCCCCTCTGGTCGACCATATTGATCTTTCAGTTAGCGAAGGAGAAGGTGACGCTTGGCGCTACGCGAGAGAAGCGAGTCTGAGGTGATATTTGCAAAGATTTCCATTCTTTCGAGGATCCCACTTCTTACCTGTAAACGATTATGATTGGGCTGCAATTGCGCGCCTCGATAGTTCTGGCAATTTGCCGAGATCGGCAAGGCGCCGATCAAGTTCCGACATTAGCAGGGTCCTTGTCTCGTACATGTTCTGACATGGCTCGAACACGAGAAATTGAGTTCTCTAACATTACCAACAAGGTAGGAATTTGATCCATTCCTTTCCTTTTCTTTTTTTGCGAATTTATTCCACACCTTTCCGGAATGGTTCTTTCTACCAACAAGCTAAGAATATAAAACAACAAGTTAAGTATTTATTCCACGGACATAAGAGGATTCCTTTCGCAGTGATATATATGAGCATGTACTCTCGTGTCCACTCCTATTCTTGGGCAGCTGGGCAAGGATTTCCAAGAAATCAAGAAGCTTCCAGTTTCTTTTGCGCCACAGAACATCTTCTTAGGCAATTGATCCCTTCTCAACATTTTGAAGAAGAACAAGATCATTCTTCAGTTATGGGTAAGAGTGAATTATTACGAATTGCTATGGCCTACATCTACCTCATCAGCGATGAATTGTTATGGCCTACATCTACCAACCTGCACTTTACTGCCTTTTGCGTCCTTCTTGGTTGCCACAGTAGACAGTACCATAGTAGCAGCTAGCAATATCTGGTGATCAGGTTATCTCATGCAGCGATTTCGGCATTTCTTGCCTAATTGAGGTTTCATTTCTACACTTAAATCCATAAGTTATCATTTTATCAGGTTTCCTTAATATGTGTCAGAAGATAGTGCCACAAGTTGCATTTTGCCTGTAAAAAAACAAGTTGCATTTTGGGGCCTTTGTTGATGTAAATTAGATTCACTTTTGTATTTTATTTTCTACTAAATTAGAAGTGTATTCTAAAAAAACATAACTTTTATCATCCAAATGGAGCGCTAAGGAAATATTCACATTCATAATGTTTGCTGGAGGGAGATTTTTTTTCCTCATTGTAGTTATCTAGGGATAATGATGACCTATAACTATTTATGATCTAATTAGAAAACTTCTAAAGAATGGGTACCACTTGACATTACGTAAATACATGTCATACTATAAAGCGTGTAGTCAAATACATTTTGGCTTTTGTGAATATTGCAAAAACATTTCTTGAATTTATAAGGTGACAACAATGCCATTAGATTTGTCACAAATAATTTTCATGATATAGATTATATGTATATATATTTCACCTAGCATTTACACACATAACATTATGGTCATAGATGTTTGTTGGAGACTCTGTCAATGTCTAAAGAGACATCTATGTACGAGCAGAGGGTGTACAGATTATCAATGTAGGTTCACTCTTGTGTCCCGTGGCAATGTTAAATTTTGATTTATGGGGCACAATTTGGCGTTGCTATATTATGTTGCTCTGTGTTGGGAAGTCTTCTAAGATTATTCTGTTATATATAGTCCAACAAAAGTGTTTTTCAAGTTAATCTGGTTTACTAATTTGATAGTTCTTTGAAAGCTCACGTTGTGGCCAAATGAAGCAAAAGAAAAACACATATTAACGATCAGCAAGGATTAAGTACGGGGATTTACAATAATATGCAGTAGTTCCACTTGCACACCGGGAGGTTATACATGGTTTATTTGCTATAAGAGTTCAAGATGCTTTACCATGTATTTTGCAGAAGAAACTGGGCAATCACGAGTGCAGCTAAATGACGATGATCATTGTGCCAAATTAATACTGCTGGATAAATTCAAAAAAAAAATTAATACTGCTGGATGACCATCAGGAGCTAGACTCATTGAGGTTACTTTCCTTCAGGAAGAGTCCTCCTCGTCCTCGGCCCCAAGGTTCTCCTTTTATAGGAGTAAACTTTCTGGCTTCCTTTTCATATCCAGTACCCTTGTGCTGTTGCCTCCTTTCTTTAAATACATCCTCGCATATTGTAGAATCATATTGGCTGTGCATATTTCATTAATAGATATGAATGTTATTTAAACTTGTAATCGTATTCCTACCCGGCTGGGACAGGCTAAAAGTTTTGCTTTCAAGAAAAAATGGAACACACAAGCTGGCATCCCATACCTATTAGATTTGATTGCAAATGAGTAGAACTCCCCCAAAAGTATATATTTTCCACTGTATGAATACAAACACCAAATATTGTACTCCCTCCGTCTAAAAATAAGTGTCTCAAATTTGATAAAAAGTGGATGTATCTATACATGAAACATGTCTAGATACATCAACTTTTGGACAAATTTGAGACACTTATTTTGGACGGAGGGAATATATATCTTGTTCATTAGTAATTGATTTCCCTTTAATTTCCCTTCACTCAGGTGGCAGTGAGATATCAGAAACCTTTGTTAAGATGGTCGAGGATTTTATGAAGGGCGCGCTTCTTGCAGAATATAGCGCCTCCGAGTCAGAGAAGCCACCAACCATCTACAAAGTCCCCGAGGAGATGAAAGGAAGATACAAGGAGGTCTACAATCCGATCGTTGTTTGCATCGGCTTGTTCAACAACGAGAGCGAGACGGGCGGCGTAGTTCGGGGCTACAAATGGTGCTGCGTGCTTAAGCTCATCAGCAGGCATCACCTTCTCCAAGAGCCAGAACGGACGCCCAAACTCCTGCGCCGGTGCCTGGAAGCCTTGGAGGGCGTCCTTCCGCGTATCATTTCATCCTATGTCCCACGCCACCATCAGGAAGAGTACGACTCCGGCCAAAGGGAGTTCATCCTAGGCGTCATGCTGCGGGATGGATGCTTCGTCCTCCACCGCCTGATCAAGTACGCGCGCATCGCCGGAAGAGAAGCTGCTAACCCCACAGGAAGTGGCGCCAGTGACAACATCGAGGAGGACGATGACTGGACCCAGGTGTTCGGGAGGTGCTGGGTGTGGGGATTTGTGACGTGCGACCTGCTGCTGCTCGAGAACCAGATCCCTTTCTTCGTCATGCAGAAGCTGTTTGAGCAGCTCCGGACAGACCCTGACGAGAGCAGCGACGTCCTTGTGACCGGCGCTCTCAGGCTCTTCCGCTCCCTCCGGCCACGGAAGCTGCACTCCTCGCCCATAGCCGGTTTGGACGTACACCACCTCCTTCACCTCTTCTATCTCTCTGTCGGCCTACCCGAAGAAGCAGCAGTGCCGACGACCCACTACGACCCCCGCCGGCACACTGTACCCCCGTCAGAGCTCCCACAGTGGGTACCGTCCGCCAGGGATCTGGAGGAGGCCGGCGTAAAGTTCCGCGTAAGGAAGCACGCCAAGAGCTTCCTCGACGTGAGGTTCCACGGTGGCGTCCTGGAGATCCCTGAGCTGGAGCTGTACGATTACAGTGAGCCCCTGTTCCGCAACCTGATCGCGTTCGAGCAGACCTACCCCTTCACGCCTGGCCACGTCACCGCCTACGCCATCTTCATGGACTGCCTCGTCACCTCGCCGGAGGATATGAGGCTGCTGCACCTCAGCGGCGTGCTGGTGAACCAGATGAACGGCGAGCGGGACGCGGCGGGGTTCTTCGGCCGCCTCTGCGCAGAGGCCCACCTGGCCGCCGACCACAACTACCTCGCCGGTGTGATCCTGGACATAAACAGGTACCAGCGGTCCAGGTGGCCCAGGTGGCGTGCCGCTCTCGTGCGCAACTACTTCAGCAACCCGTGGGTGGTCATCTCCCTCGTCGCCGCTATCTTCTTGCTCGCACTCACCGTGATGCAGAGCTTCTTTTCCGCCTATTCCTACTTCAAGCCACCCAAGCAGCAGTAACTGTAGGTTAAGTGGTGGTGAACAATATCAGGTATGAATGAATGATTGCCTGTAAAGTTTGCAAGTGCCTGCAATCACAGCTTAAAAATAAGACAGACGGTGTGCTGAACCCAACCGGTTTTTCTAACGGAGCCGTGCCCTACCCGGTATGCATGCACCACTGGATCATGCATCGTGATTCGTGTTGTACTTTTGGGTATTTTGCATTCTTTCTCTTATACAAAACTAGGCAGATTTCTAGGTGTATAGTGTATCTATTAAATACAACCATCCATCCACCTAAGTTCTCACCTCTATGACATGTGGGTACCAACAATTTATGTCCCACATGTAAATGACAGGCGGGTACTTTTGGGATGAAAAGTGTAGTTTTGCTGCCCACCCACCCATCCTTTTTATTTAGTTTCTCAAATTTGTATGGATCATATGTTTTGAACCAAATGTCCGATGTATGATATTTTTTGATATTTGAGTTCCTGACGACGAGAACTTTAAAATAAGATCAATATTGAACACATTTTGAAAAAGTTTAAAATTCGACTATGAAATTGTAATGAAATTGAAATGAAATTCCAGTACAGTTAATTTATCATATTTGAGATGTTTCACTTCGATATGACATATGTTCGAGTATAATATCGGTTTCATGCAACTTTCAAAAAAGTTTCTTGTGACAAAATATATATTTCATCAAGATTTTGCACATATAAGGAGTTTATGTCATGTTTTAAACATACCTTGTACAAATGTATTGACATATGCACAATCTATGTGGAATGTTTCTAACATAGCTGAAACTTCTATGTTTTTTTTTGAAATTTCTAAACTTTTTCATAAAAATATCACATCGCCGAAAAATTATAAATTTTATATTTATTTCAAAAAATTGTGAAAATTTAGTAAATTTTTTTTCTAAAAATTATTAAAAAAATGATTTTTTATATAAATATTACATATACGTTAAAATACGAGTGAAATACATCTATACGTATTTAGGTACGACCCTCGTGACTGGTCGCATGCATGGCCGTGCATGTCCGGTAGGGCGCGGCTCCATTAGAATTGCTTTTTCGGTGCTGAACCCTGGAATTCTTACTGTCTGAAGATATCCATTTGATAATAATATATGCATTCCGAACAAAAGTACTTCACCTAAGACATACGCAAATAGTGCGGCGGCGATGATGTGCTAGTTCCCTTTTTATTTTCCGCAGCTATTACAGTTACATAAGTAAACAGCTGCTATTCTTCGGCCGATCCCTGTCCGGGCGTAGGCTGCTGGCGCCAAACAGTAGCTGACAGACACTCCATCAGTCACCATGCGCGCCTCCGGATTTCGTCCATGGCGTCAAGATGACAGCTCGTTGGCGGCAACCTCCTGCGCGCCACCGTCGTCTCCACCTCGCAGCACTTGGCCGGCGCCGCGGGCTCGTAGCATCCTCCACCCGCTACCTTACGCGCGATGATGACGGAGTGGATCACCTCGTCGTCGTTCTCGGGGTGGTGCACGGCCAACACCCAGAACCCGCCCCGTTCGACGTCCGCGGGCTCCACCACGGGGCACAGGAAGCCGCGAGCCCCGTGCGCGCTCCGAACGACGAGGGCGGCGCCGTCGGCCATGTGCTCGCCGAGGTGCGCTATCACGCGGGCCTTCCGCTCCACGCCGACGCCCGCCGCCAGAAAGACCACGTCGTAGGCGGCGAGCTCGCGCGACGTGAGGCCCTCGACGTCGGCCGTGCGGAACGACATGCGCGCGGCCACGTCGGCGCCGGCGCCGAGCAGCAGCCTCCGGGCGCGGCCGTTGGCGTCCGCGCACCGGTCGAAGCTGTCGACGACGGCGTCCGGCATGTGGCGCGCGGCGAGCAGGAGCGAGCTGAGCGGCAGTGAGCCCGACCCGAGGAACGCGACGCGCGCGCCGGCGAGGCGGTCCGGCGCGTGGGCGGAGAGGAGCATGTGCTCCAGAGCGCACAGGCCCGCGTAGGTGTCGTAGTACGGGAAGAGCCTCAGGTGGCGGAGCGGGTCGTCGAGCGCGGCGAGCGCGTCAGAGCAGCGCGCCTCGAGGCGCGCCTCCGCGTCGGCGCAGAGCCGGACGAGGTCGCCCCGCATCCTCTGGAGCTTCGGGCTCAGGGTGGCCACGTCGACGCTGGGGCTCGGCGGGACGCAGGCGGCCACGAGGGTGGTGAACAGGGCGTCGGTCTCCGGAGACGGGCTCAGCGACGGCAGCTTCGAGATGGCGCCGTGGAGGCCGGCGATCTTTTTCACCAGAGCGGCCGCCTCCTTCTTCTGCCGCTTCTGCGCCTCCATTACTGCTGTGGTAGCTGCTGAGCTCTGAAATTGACGGATCATGCAAAGCTTTTATATAGTTGAGCTCGATGGCTTCTTGCCGACGGTGCGTGGCTCGCTTCACGCGTCCATGCACAAGGCTCCTTTCATGCCTCTGTTACTGTTACCATCGATGCATCGCTTTTGTAGGGCTGCGCCGTTAAATAATCCCCGGGATCCATCGGTGCTTGCAATCACATACACCACAGAAGATCATCAAAATCCACTACGGCCAACATAATAAAAATTGTCACGATTCCATTTTAGTTCTTATATTCTCCCTCTGTTTCATAATATATGATGCTCTTATATACTCCATCCCTGTGGTCGACGTCATAATTTTGAAAAGAGAGAGGACGGATTTTGAATTAGCATTGGATGCAGAAACTCTTAGATTATAAAGAAACACCCTATGAACATACACATACATACCCTATCTCTATAAGAACCTGGTAATCCGATTTTGAGAACGACGAAGTCACCACAGGCACCACACGCTATCGATGGAAATGTTGCCTCTCGGCTCTAGCTAACAGAACACATGCTGTGGGCACAGCTACCATTCGAACCATGCAAGTACATATCATTTCGCATTGAAAAAAATCGTAAGTGATACCTTGATTTTATTATTTTTAGATCTCAGTTGCGGGACTCTTAGATTAAAAAGGAACACCCTTGTCTTTAGCACTTATGTCCCAGTTTTAATGTCCTAATGCGTGTCTAATTAATATTCGTCGCATCATGCACATTGGCAAAACACACTGCACTGAGTACGTCGTTAATTAGACACAAAAACTTAAGAGGATTCGAAGCAACACCGTGGACTTAGCTAGTACCGTTAATCGAACACAACTATAGGTGCAGAGTGCCGGGAGAAGAAGACAAGAAGCTGCTCCGACAAAGATGTAGCTAGTTGGCTCACTCGGCAGGGAGTGCATGTGCATCGGCAGCCGGTGTGTGCAGCATTTCCTTAAGAAAGAGTAGGGGTCAAGTTAAGCAAATCCGGGAACGTAGGGGTCAAGTTTTCCACAAAGTTGAAACATAGCCCAGGTACACGTAGCGCTATATTTTGCAAAATTCAAAAATCAGGTTTTGAATTTCGAAAAATTCTGAAACAAATCTCGGACGTAGAAAAATAATTCATATTCTAGGCTACACGAAAATAATAAAAAATCCGATAGATTCTCGAGAGTTTGAGTATTACACCGTTCATAATAACTTTTAGATTCAGATTTTGTCAATTTTGCACTGCCCAAACTACAACATATTTCTATTTTAGTTTCTACATGTCGGTATAAGACAACATAATATACATCAAGGATCGTTATCAGATTTTCTGAAAATTTCAAAATATGATTTTAGATTTTTGCAAAGTATAAAGTTGTAGCCCGAGCTATGTATCGCTGCTATCTCAAGTTTTCACAAGAGAACTACATATTCTCCCGACCAATTTGTACACATGTTGTGCATTTCACGGAGTTTCTATATTCCGTATCTGAGTTAGATTTGAACTAAATAACGCTAACCGAGTCCCAACCCCGCACTACTCTCAAATCAAGATTGACCTGGGAAAATTTTTATAAGCCTATACTTATTCTAGAGTGAATGGAGTAAAAGAGTTTATTCAAATTCTTACCAAATAGAAAGAGCAAAAAAGGTGCACAATTGTACTAACAAAACCACATTAGTGCATAGAAAAACCACATATATGTAGCTAGAGTATCGTAAACCCACATTAGCTAATGAAGCCCACGCGGCGCCGTCCGATCGGAATCGGACGGCTCAAATCGCACACGTAACCTCGCGCACACACGCCCTATTTTACCACACAACACGGCCGCCTCGTGCTCGCCACGGCCACACCGCCCCCAAATCTTCTATTGACCTCAAGCTGTTCGTCCGCGCGCCGCCGCCATGGCCTCCATCTCCGCCGCCGCCGCCGTCGCCAAGGCCTCCACCGCCGCCTTCGCCTACAAGGTCCCCCTAATCTCCCCTCCCTTCGCCCCCCTCAACCTTCGTCACTCCACTAACCTCCTCGTTTCCATGCTCAGGAGCTCGCCGCGGCGGCGCCTGCGCAGCAGGTGGCGAGCGCGAGGAACCGCCGCGCGCGGGCCGGGCGCGTCCGCGCCGTGGCCACGCCCGCCCGCGCGCCGCGCGCCCCGGCGTCCACCGGCTCGGTCAAGAGCCCGATGACGACGACGGAGAAGATCCTGGCGCGGGCCTCGGAGCGCGCCAGCCTCGAGCCCGGCGAGAACGTGTGGGTGGACGTGGACGTGCTCATGACGCACGACGTCTGCGGCCCCGGCACCATCGGGATCTTCAAGCAGGAGTTCGGGGAGGACGCCAAGGTGTGGGACCGCGAGAAGGTCGTCATCATCCCCGACCACTACATCTTCACCAGCGACGAGCGGGCCAACCGGAACGTCGACATCCTCAGGGACTTCTGCCACGAGCAGAAGATCAAGTACTTTTACGACATCAAGGACCTCAGCGATTTCAGAGTATGTATTTTTACCCGTTCCCCTACTTTATTCATTCGTTCAGTTAACCAGTTGATAGCTTGTTTCCTTTATATCAGGCCAGTTTCAAAGTTCATTTAAGTATACGAACTACAGTATCTGTGAAAAGTTTCAAATTTTTGAGTTGTTTGTAGGCAAATCCAGACTACAAAGGCGTTTGCCACATTGCACTTGCCCAAGAAGGTCACTGCCGACCAGGCGAGGTATTTTACTGATGTGCTGAAAACTTATAGTTTTACTGTACAAGATTAACCTGCTCCACTCTGTATAGGTTCTCCTTGGTACTGATTCTCATACATGCAATGCTGGAGCCTTTGGTCAATTTGCAACTGGAATTGGAAACACTGATGCAGGATTTGTAATGGGAACTGGAAAGGCTCTTCTCAAGGTACTAAAAAATGTTCCAGGCTCGTTTCAAAAAAAAAAAAAAGTGTGAACCGAACTTTGGTTCTATATCTAACTGATGTTGTAGGGGATAAATTTTTTCCTCACTTTCTGATTGTGATGATGAGACCTTAGCAATCAAGGGTTATGCACAATATGAAAACTCAAGATGGGTATCTGAAAAGTGGCTAAAAGCTCATTCTGTTATAAATTATAGGCTGGACCATCCAAAACATGCTTCGTCTAAACATAAGGATATGGATACATTAGAATATTAGATGTAGCATTCTAATTAGCACCATTCAGACAGCAGTTATGCCATCTGTTTTCCAATTTTACACTATTTGTGCTTCCCACATTAGTTATTTTTTATGTGATAAATAATGGCTTTTAAGCATATTATCTCTTTTACATATCATGGAGACACTTGACACTTCTCCTTGTAATATCGTGGATAAACTGTGTTGCCTATAGAAAACAAGAAAACGGTGTTTTGATTTGTTTATTTTTTATTTCAGGTGCCTCCAACTATCAGGTTCGTATTAGATGGAGAAATGCCACCTTATTTACTTGCGAAGGATCTGATTTTACAAGTAAGTCTACAAAATATTCTTGGTTATGCTAGAATTCCTCTTCCTTTCAGGATTGTCTCATTGTAATTGGGATGTCTCATTCTTTGTGATATTTATTGACACAGATTATTGGTGAGATATCAGTATCTGGTGCAACCTACAAATCAATGGAGTTCGTTGGATCAACAGTAGAAAGTCTAACTGTATGTTCCACGTTCATAATGGATTAATGAATTGTCATATAATGTAAGATTGAGCTTATTGTTTTGCACTTGCTAGATGGAAGAGCGAATGACACTATGCAACATGGTTATTGAGGCTGGTGGAAAGAATGGTGTTGTGCCTGCTGACGCAACTACATTTAAGTACCTTGAGGTATATAACTACTATCTGAATGCCAATAGTAGAACTGTGTCACTATACTTTTTTTAAGCAACATTTCTTTAATATTTTGAGATAACAAGTCAGGAAAACAATTTACAGTGAGTAGGTACCAACATTTGCCATTGTGATTATTGTGAGATAATGTCTGTCATCCTTGAACATTGCAGGGTAAGACATCTGTCGAATATGAACCTGTTTACAGTGATGGTCAGGCCAGGTGATTATAGTCTTTCCTTTCTGCTCCATATCCTTTAGATCTTGCTATGTATATAATACATCAATCTACACAATTCAGTTTCAAAAACTTTGTCATCTAAGGAAGATGATGACTGCTTATAAGTTGAGTCTGAATAAATTTTCTAGTTATTCAGCTAGATTTTCCAGTTATGTAGAAAATTAAATTGGTTGTGTTTTTAGCACTTTCTGGACCTAAGGGTTTGGACTTGAATTTGCAAATAGAGATTTCTGTCTTGTATTTTTTAGGTTATTTTATGAACTGCGATTTGGCATATCTGGATGCTGCTGATTTCCTCTCCTCATATTCGTCTGACTTTGTTTTCAGATTTGTTAGTGACTACCGGTTCGACGTATCCAAATTGGAGCCAGTAGTTGCCAAGGTTTGTAGTCTTTTTACGGTCTCTATATCCTTTTGTTGATATTTACTCAATAAAATTGAAGCTGTGATCTCTGTGAACCTGCAGCCACACTCGCCTGACAACCGTGCTCTTGCAAGAGAATGCAAAGATGTCAAGATTGACCGAGTTTATATTGGTTCTTGCACTGGTGGTAAGACTGAGGATTTCCTTGCTGCTGCAAAGGTGTTCTTGGCTTCAGTAAGTAGCTTGAAACCTATGTTCTAGTAGCATGGTAAAACCAGCATCATTTTGTGTGCTGGTGTGTACTGAGGTACTTGCTATGTATTGAAACCTGTAGAGTACAATCATGTTAAATGTTTTGTACTGGTTGTCGGTTGAATGGGTTCAGAACTTGGGGAATGGGATGCACGGGGAGTTGACTTCTACATAGTGTTAGAATTAATTGGGCAGTTGGTTGGATTATTGGCTTTACCGGGTTTTAGGTTCCAAGGGTACGGGCATGACATGGTCTGGGTCTGATTCCACTTCATAAATGCAGAAATTAAAATAGTAGTTCATATCGGCACGTTTAGCAATGTTGAAAGCTGTGAAGGCTGGAAGGATTGACATGCTCTGGTTCCAGTTTGATATGAGTGAGCTGTAAAGAACATCATTTATAGAGGGTGACTGGATCAGGTTCCTTTGCGGTTGAGGAAAAAAACAGTGACTCATGTAACTGAAGACATCGAAAATTACTGACTCATGTGATTGAATGACATACAAAACACTAATTAATTATTTGCTGAAGCACCTTGGACAGTCTGATTCCTGTAATTTTTTGTGTGCATAAACTTAAATGTACCTGTTTGACACGTTGCAGTGCTATCGTCCTACTCAAAACACAGTACTCCATGATTCCTGTTTTTCTACCTACTGCGCATAACTTACTACCAAGTATTTTCTTAATACAGGGTAAGAAGGTCAAAGTTCCCACTTTTCTCGTCCCTGCAACGCAAAAGGTGATGATTTGCTAAAAAAGGAGTACTGAAACAATGATCTTGCCTTTTGGGTTACTGAAATGAATGTTTTATCCTTTAGGTGTGGATGGATGTATATAGCCTCCCTGTACCAGGCTCTGGTGGCAAAACTTGCTCCCAGATATTTGAAGAGGCTGGTTGTGATACACCAGCTAGCCCTAACTGTGGTGCTTGCTTGGGAGGTCCTCGTGATACATACGCTCGCATGAATGAACCTACGGCAAGTATCTTATGAACATATCCAACTCTTTTTCTGTGAATTAGACATGCATAACGCAGAATGGAGCTTTAGTGTTTTTGCGTTTACCGGAAGTGTTATGGCATCCTGATTCCCGAAAGAGAAGATATTCGATCATGAGAACCGACGAAATTTATGTCACCCTAAATAACAACAAATCTTGAACTCCCTTCTCTCGTAGTCTGATTATGGGTATGGAATTGGTTGTCCAAGGCGACCAGTTTGCTCTAGGTGTATGCAATTCTTATTCTTACTTTTTTTAGTTGTATGGAACTGCAAACGTTGTCGAGCAACTTTTATGAATTCTGGGAGAAGTCTTTGGTGTATTCAAGAGAAACGTTACGCGTTTTGCAATTCTGTTCTGTTGACCCAGCGTTGTTTTTAGCGATGCAAAAGGTTATGTATTTGGACAAAGTGGTTTTAGTGACTTGGAAGTTATGTCTTGGGATACAGGTCTGCGTGTCGACGACGAACCGGAACTTCCCTGGCAGGATGGGGCACAAGGAAGGGCAGATCTATCTGGCCTCGCCCTTCACTGCGGCGGCATCAGCCTTGACGGGATATGTCACGGACCCCAGGGACTTCCTGGTGTAGTGACGATGGATTGGAGGTTGGAGCTCATGACTGAGAGATTGTGTGTCGCGGATTGTTCTGTACCATTACTCTGTTTTTTTGTGTTTGAAAGTGTAGTTTTAGATGCTGAGAAATAAGTTACTTTCCAAGTAGCAGTTGTAACTGGGAGAGGTGTCGACTGTTGATTTCCACTGGCATGACTGAGTGTACAACTATCAGGAAGAAACATTACTGTTACAGCGTCATACAACTTGCATTCTTCCAGGATGATGTATTTCACATTTTCACTACTACAGAGTGTTCTAGCTGTTGTGTCGATTCCAATGGACGAATGCATACATACATCAGAGTGTCCATGTTATGTGTCCATGGTATTTATCAAACCTGATACACTTGGACCTGTGCTTTACCATCTTGATCTCTCCGTCGTCGCCGTCGTGGGTACTTACCTCGACGGCGGTGATGACGACCACATTTCCGTTGTTCCCCCAGCTGCCGGTACTGTCGGTTTCGAAGAACCTGAAGACGCAGATCTTGCCGGACCCGAGGTGCACCAGCGAGGAGCTCGACGGGGTCCACTCCTGGGGCGGCTTGAACTCCTCCCAGACCTCGCGCACCACCGGTGGGCTGTCGGTGGTGGCGGTGGCGAGGTCGACGGCGCAGAGAGGGCCATTCCTGGACGTGTACCCGAGCGGGCTCTCCACGGCCAAGAACCCGAACGACAGCCCGTCGCCGCGCCCCGGGACATGCTGTGCTTCCCCGAGGAACGGCAGCGCCCAGTCGCCTTCCTTCCTCCACGAGCGCCGCCTGGTGTCGAACGAGTAGGTCCCGACGCCCTCCGTGGTCGTCCAGATCCTGCCGCCGGCGGCCGGCGTGAGCGCCGTGACGCTGGAGCGTTCGTAGCCGGGGTCGCGCACGTAGGGCGGCAGCGGGAGGCCGTACCAGTACCAGTCCTCCCGGAGGGGGTCGTACCGGAGGGCCTCGAAGCGGCGGCCGCCGGGGCCGACGACCCTCTCGATGACGAACAGGCCGTCCCGGACGGCGACGGAGACCGGGCTGCCCTTGCTGGCGCGCATCATGGGTCCGCCCCGGACGGCGCGGCGCGCCACGTCGTACATGACGGTGCGGCGCCCGGGGTCGGTGGACACCACCATGACGTCGTCGTAGTTGCCGCCGCGGAGGAGGTGGAACTCGACGGAGCAGCCCCGCGCGTCCGGCGGCCTGTCGAAGCGCGCGGACGCGGGAGGCAGCGGGAGGCCGTCGTCCATGGCCTGGGTGTCCGGGTCTGGGTGGGAGAAGAAGGGCGCCACGTCGATGTGGTGCAGCGTGTACGTGTGGCTACTGTAATCGTTCGTGGCCAGGATCACGCAGCTCCGATCCTTCGCCGGCGGCACCGCCGCCGATGCCATGTGCGACTCTCTTCCCCGGTTCCCCTTTTCTGTCTCGATGCCGCTCTTGTATGTGCTTGCTCTGCTCTGTCGACGCGCGCTGTTCGGCTTTTATAACCAGGCGGGCGGGGCCATGCTAGAGTCGGAATCCTAGTCTAGATCGAGTTCCAGACGATCTCGGAAAACTCCTACTGTTTCGAGTTCGACGGCTGTTGGAACGAACTCTCGGACTCCTTTTCAAACCCGACGCTCGTTTTCTGTTCTGTTATTGATTGACCGGTTTGTTCGACCCTACAAACCATCTACTCGTCGCCACAAAGGATAATATGCTCAGCGCAATGGGAAGGATCCCCCTCGGTAGAGCAACAAGCAATGTCGTTTTTATTCCACGGGTAGCTCTCCGTTACCAACGGTTATAGAAAATCTCGTTATTTTATTGTCCATTTTGTAGAATACACCATGAAAACGCGTATCATTTTCGTTAAAGAAGAGCCAAGCCAAGGGAGCTCAATGTAAATATATTTATTTTCTTATTTTTTATCATCTTGTTAACACAGTTCAGGTGGAATGTGACGATGTAACATGCCCATCGCATCTGCCGTCCAATGTTTTATCCAAGGGACAACAACGACCCAAAATTTGAACCGGAAAATCAAACATTTTAGAAAACATTGAAAAATTCCAGTAAGTTAAATATGGTCCATTGTGTATTACGAGAAAGTTTTGGTTCATTTAGATATGGTTTACCATTAAATAGCATTTTAGGATTCGATCTTAAAAACCTATTAACCATAAACAAGTGATCCAAATGACATGGAATTGTCAGAGAATACACAAAGGACCGTACTGAACTTGATGGATTTTTAAATTTTTGTTCCTAAATTGTTTGATTTTTAGTTCAAATTTTGGGTCGTTATTGTCCCTTCGATATCGGACGGCAGGAGAGAGAGTTTACGTATTTAGAAAAATAATCTACCTATACACCATACCTAAAACTGTATACCATATTTCTATATGTACACAATGACATGTGAAGCCAGTCTGCTAATGATCCGTCGACCGAGCTCACTCGCGACTGATGGTGATGAGAATCTACAATGGAAAATTCGCAGTGGCTTAAGCGAGCTACCACACACAGCCGCGGCTTAGGCGAGCTCGTGCAGTCGTGCTCACCCTGCTCCCACTAGGGCGCCGCCGGCGATGGATCAGGTGCTGCCGGATGGTCATGTCCGCATGGGTGTCTTGATTATTACGGAGCGACATGCAGTGCATGTGTGGTTCAACAGTCATCTCGACGGTTGTTCATGCTCGGTTTCGAATGCAGAATCTAGCTAGGGTTAAACATATCTTAGGCGTTGTTCCCTTTACGTGGGCCACATCCTTACAGATTCTCTTGGTGAAAACCCTTGATCACGTTTGATCAGGCAATGCCGTGACCTTCTTGAAGGCGCCGCCTTGGAGCAGCAGTGTGGACTGGTGGTGTTCCCTGGGATGGTGTGGTGCTTGGTTTGTCGTGCACCGTTTGTTGGTGTGCCGGCCCGAGCTCTATAGTGAGCTCCGACCCACCAAGATTGACGTCTTTTGTTTGTCTAGGGAAGGTGTTCATTCGACGATATAGGCTCAAGGCGATACAAATTTCCCCGTCCATCAAGTTGGCGTTGTTCTCCTTATGCGTTGGTTCCGTCATTTGTTTTGCGCTTCCAGTTGACATGAATTACTTGGTGCTTTTTTAGGTGATCTTACCTTTTTTTCTTATGTGGCTTTGGTTGGTACGGTCTAGTAAACACAATTTGGTGTTATTTAACATCAGATTTTGGCTTATGACGGGTGCGTGCCTAGGAACCCGCCAATGATAAATGGACAACCCAGCAGCACACAATCAAAAGTATTCAGGGTGAAGCTATGCAAAAAAAAGAGCCGACGGCCGGTTACATTTGAAGGGCCGCGTTTGAGGTTTAAATGAACCCATTGTCCAAAACTTCAACTCTTTCCCTTTTTGTTGACGAAGGCATGCCCGGCATGAATGATGATAGATTTAAATGCTATTTAAAAATTACAAACAATATTTCTCACGAATCTTTTGTATATGTAAAAAAATAAAAAAAATCTCGTGAAACGTCATTTTGGAGCACCGATATTGTTTTCTTACACAAAACACAAGAAATGCCATTTTTCACAAAACTTTGTGTGCGAATATTTTGAAATACGATTTTTACACCTATGAGCCAAAACAATATTAACCAAAGAGTGCGACATTAATTAATATTAGTAAGACAGAACGGTACTCTCAAGAACTATTGTACTCTTTTCCTTTAAAATCCAAGGAAAATACTTTTTCCCTTTGAAATCAAAGGAAAATACTCTGAAAGAACGATCCCGGTTTGCATCGTTGAGTTCAGAGGCGCACATCAGGTAGAGGCAGTCGGCCCAACTTGTCCTACTACTCCCTCCGTTCCAAATTAGATGACTTTCATTTGTCCACATGCGGATGTATCTAGACATGTTACAAGTATAGATACATCCGTATGTGGATAAATGGAAGTCATCTAATTTGAAACGGAGGGAGTAGTTGACTTGGGTTTGTGTAAATACGGATGTATCTATACTTGTTTAGTGTCTAGATACATCCGTATTTGGACAAACCCATGTCAAGTAATTTGGAACGGTGGGAGTATCACGTAGCCGTGCCACGACGCCACCTACAGCGGCGCGCCCTACAAATGCCGTGCCTGGCCTCCACACAGAGCTATCGCGACACTGGTGAGTGTCACAAGTATTCCATGGCGACCAGAGCCAGAGCAACATCCCTCTCCTCTTCCTCCTCAGCCACCGGCGCCCTCTTCGCCTCCTCACCCGCCGGCATCCGCTTCACCTCCGGCGCCCTCCAGCGTCCTTTTTGCTGCCGGCGCCCTCTTCACCACGTCGGGTACTGTCTTCAGCACGCGCAAGGTCAAAACGGTCGCGCGCTAGGTCCCTGTTTTATTCCATTCAAATTTTTCCATCAAGCTAGGTTCCAGTTTATATTTCATCTTCTGTACTGAGCTCTTGCTGAAATACATCCACAAACAGGCAGGATGGCCCTGATTTATAGAAAGCAAATGTTTGTTACAAGGTTTTTCTCCCTGGGAATCACCAGCTATTACAGAAAACCTGAGAAGCACCAGGTCCAGCCCCCATATCATATCTCAAGTATTCATGAGCAAGATAATCAGCTCCCGGCACTCAGACGGTCAGACCTACAATCTACAGAAGCTAACTACAGCCAACAAACGGCATCTACAGCCAAATCATCCCAGAACCACAGACCAGCATCAGCACCATCATCAAGCAAAACTAAGATCCCCAGCCTCACAGACCAGCATCAGCACCGCGATGAAAGCTAAGAACATTTATTCATCCGGTATCGCATCAACACAGCATCAAACTATGGACCTTCACAGTAGTAGTGGCTCCAGTACCTCGACCTGGACCTTCAAGCAACCAACTGAAAAAGAAATCATATGGAATACCACATCAGCAGAGCTACGAATCACTTTCCGCTCAATTCAGTTATTACAGGTCTGACATCCATAACCATAAAATTCAGTAGACAACCATACCTGACAGAGCAATTCTTCAGAACATGTTGTGTGGCTCCAACCCCTCCAGTTCCCCTTCCTTATGCAATTGTTCCTGCAGAACCGCCAAATATAGAGGATACCGCACCAGAAGATTCTTTTCGAACTCTATGGCGGTGTAGGCTCCGACCCATGGAATCAAGTGGCACCGGTCCAGGCGATGGCTGTTCGTGTCTCTGTAGTAGGTGAAGAACTCGTCTGGCGTAGTAGTATCATGTGACTTGTGTTCGAATGATTGTTCAAGCAATATATTTCCTTTCAGGAGATCAGGCCAAGTCTTCAAGTAAGGCAGTTTCTTCAGGATCTTCTGCTGCTTTTCTTTCTTAGTTTTCCACATTGAAAATTTCACATGCTCATAAGATATGCCAAAAAACAACATCCTAACAGATAGAGGCATCAAGGCCACATTGTTGCATATTAGGTACTGGTTGCCAATGCACTCTCGTTTCATTAAAAGCAAGAGCATCCTCCATTCAGACAGGACCTGTTGTTGAAGACTGAAGTTCCTGAAAATTGTCTTCAGCACCACATTGTGAAGATCTAAGTAGTTCTTCTTTATGTTCGTGTCATTCTTCACTAGGTGTGTGATGCCAATGATCTGTGCATGGCCATGAACATTTATTTGAACATTTCTGTGGTTAAAAGATGAAATGCAGTGCCCTTGTTCATGGTGCCAGTTCAAGTCTCTGGCCATGGTTTTAACTAGGGTCTTGATCCGTTCCTCAACCATAAACCCATCCTGCAGGTTATTGGCGCAGTACTCTCCAACCAGAGGACTAGCACGTGTAAGAACACCAGATCTGGTGAACACTTCTAGCTGAGACGCCATGATTGAAACTACAGGCAGGGAAACAAAATAACCAACTAAGCAATTGATTCTACACTTTAGGCAGAATGTGCTGAGTCAAAAAAAACTCAAATAACACTTAAAAGGAAATTTGAAATGTGAATCCTAACAAGTATTTTAATACAATAGAAGTTTAACTCGTTGTCTAACTACTGATCTTATTTGGAGACGAATTTGCATTAAAAGAAAGTTTGGACACGCTAACACTAAAAATACGAGGATACATGCTTCAGTTTCTTTAATAAGATAAAGCCAATTCATTTAGTACATGAATTAAGCTGGTCACTAAAAGAACTTGCAATGATAATATAAAAAGTCATCACTGGGTTCTGAATTCACGGTTAGGATTTGGATATGAAGGACTGCACGAGATCCAACAGGAGCAAATCAAACTTAAAAGGAATTCCAACGGGTATATTAATATAATGAAAGTTCAACTCCTTGTCTGACTACTTATATTTTTTAGAGACTGATTTTGCATTAAAAGAATGTCTGCACACGCTAACACTAGAAATACAAGGATGTAGGCTTCAGTTTATTCAATAAGACAGCCAATACATCAATAGTGGAATTAAGCTGGTCGCTAAAGAAAATTTGCAAGGATAATACAAGAAATCATCACATTGGTTCTGAATTAACGGTCCCTGCATAGAGATTGTACAAGAGCTTACAGTTTATGTAATCTAGCCTAGAAGAGGTGTAGACTGACAGTTGCACTAGGTTGGTAACCATTGCAGAAAAAAATGCAGAAATAGAGAGCTTGCTTGGAAGATACCTGCTTTAATTTATGTCGACAAGGAATTTGGTTATGAATCCAATGGCTCACGAATTCTTCTGAACAAAAGAACACGTAGGAAAACAAGAACTGGATTAACTTCAGTAATTCGCAGTTTTTTTTTTTTGCAGAAATGGAGATATTCGTTGGATGATACCTGCTATAATCCAATTATGCAAGAACCTGATCAAAGACTGGCTCGCGAATTGAATTCCCCTCACGGCTGCTCTTCACCACAAAAACGCAAGAAACCTGACAGGTGCACTAGGTTGGTAACCATTGCAGGAAAAAAAATGCAGAACTAGAGAGCTTATCGCTTGGAGGATACCTGCTTTAATTTACGTCTACAAGAGGCTGACAAGGAATACGGCTCTGAATCGATCAGCTCACGGATTCTTCTGAACACAAGAAATACGTAGGAAAACAAGAACTGAATTAGCTTCAGTCAATCGAAGCAAGTAATTGCAGAAACGAATAGATGCTCGTTGGATGATACCTGCTATAATCTACTTATGCAAGAACGTGATCAAAGAAACTGTCTCGCGAATTGAATTCCCCTCACGGCTGTTCTTCACCAAAAACAGGCAAGAAACCAAGAACTCCCATCAAGATAAACAAGTGCAAGAAATCAAACAGAGAGAGAATCGATTGGACGAATAGTTTACCAGAGAGCTAGAAGTTGAAGTTCTTGATCTCGGCTCACCGCGCACGCCGCCGCGCTGCACAGTGCTTCACGGTGGCTGTCGGCCGATCCTGGACAGAAGCAGGCTGCTAGAAGAAGAAGGGGAGAGAGGATTCGTTGCCCTCGTTCAAGTTTTTGAATCTTTCCTCTCGTCTAGTAATAACACAATGCTGCAACTCTCTTCCCTCTGATTTTACTGTGAGCGGAAGCGGAATTGCTCTTCGTCGACGAGCGCGGCGAGGCTGTTCTGTTTCAGTTTGGCTGGACAGAGAGAAGAACGGGGTCTAAATATATGGGAGCAGAAGAAGAAGGGTGCTTGTTGTAAAAAGACAACTTGTAATATGGGCCGTTGGATGCAAATCCAACGGCTGTGATGAACCGACGCACCTGTAGGAAAGGCTGCAGGGCGGCCGCGCCGCCGCCGCCGCCGCCGCCATCACTCATCGACGCCGGGGATCCCTCGGCGCCCCGTCCGACCTCCCTCCGGCGGGGGACGGTGGGGGACGGCGGCGGGTGATCTCCGCCCCTTCTCCCCTCCCCTCCCCTCCCCCTCGTCCGGGTCCTCGCGCCGTGCACCAGGGTTCCGACGGCGCCAGCGGCGACCGTGCCGTCGTCTCCGGTGACCATTGGGTCCCGGGCGCCTCCGCTGGTTCCACCATTTCCGAGCACCACCGGTGGAAGGGCCGGGGCCGGGCACCCTCCGAGCGCAGTCCGGGAGCGCCTCCGCGCGGTGTAGGGGCGCCAGTTCGCGGCCAATTGCTGACTAGCGGCCCCGGTGTCACTGGTCCGCTACCACTAAACTCTGATAACTGAATTTTCATGTTTTGAAATCACACGAAGAACTTGTTATTGTGTAATTATTTGCTTCATATGTATAAATCTCCCATATAAGTTTTGTTGATCAGCCTAGTGTAGTTTTTTTTTGAACAAGTGCCTAGTGTAGATGATTACTTTGATTTCGATCACACGGGCGATGTATGTTTTGTCACCCGGTTGATTTTACGATTTTGGGTCGTGGTTTGTTAAGATGGATGTGGTGTCATCTTGGACTTATTTCGCTTTTGCTGTTGTATTTTCTTGACGGTATTTGAGCCGCTTTTGTCAGTTTTATCGACTGCTATCATGTAACATGTGCTTTGCCCGACTTTGGTTATGGAGGGGCGAGGCCGGTGGCACGCCTTTTTCTCGGTCTAATGTTTGTAGTCATCACTAGGTGGTCTAAGCCAGGACCGTACTCTCCCACTCCTAGTACTTCCTCTCTCTCTATCTCCCTCTATCTCTCCATGAAAGCTTTAGCGAGTGGCGGTGGATATCAGACAAGGAGCTAAGAAGCCATGCACAATCTTTGGAGGTCGATGGACTGTGCAATGTCCATATTTGGGGATTTCTCGATCTTAGACATGTGCCTTTCAATGTTTTCTTTTAAGATGAATGTTGAAGGAGTAATGTAGCATATCATTGATCATGTCTGGAACGGGGAACACGCCGAGCCGAATGTGAGGTAAGCGGCAACACCGTGTGTCCCTATGTCGCATATGAAAAGAGTTTCTCAGAGAAATCTGACCGCAAGTTCTACGCAGTCATGAGGGAGAATTTGCTTGCACATTGCTGGAATGGGTTGATGCTGTTAAACATATTGGAGTGTCCCCATATAGGTATATGGTAGTACTCTACTCTATATGTGACTCCTCCTGTACTACCACCCCGAGGGATTTTGTCGTGCATACAAATGTGTAACCGAGACCCCAACGAGTTATCATTTTTCCTAAATTCGACAGTGTCACAGCTAGACTCGTCCAGCGTCTAGCAGAAAGCCTAGAAAATCCAATATACACAACCTGTCGACCTCAATTGATTGGAGCATCCAAAATCCACCGATCTCTCAAATCGTAGCACCAAGTCTCCCTCCCTCCCAATGGCGATCTCTTCCTCAGTGATGTCTCCGGCGGCTTCCCTCGGTGACCCAATAATTTGTCACCAAGATAATCTAAAATAAGAAAAAAAAATCATTACCTTGAGCTCCCTTGGCTTGGCCTTTCTTTAACGAAAATGATACGCATTTTCATGGCCTATTCTACGAAATGGACCGTAAAATAACGAGACTACCCGTGGAACTAAAACGACATTGCTTGCTGCCCCACCGAGGGGAATCCTACCCATTGCGCTGAGCATTCTATCCTTTGTGACGACGAGTAGATGGTTTTTAGGGTTGAGCAAAACCGTATAACTAAAGCGTGTTGGGATTTTCACTGTCAATCAAAAACAGAAAGCAAAATTCCTTCAAAAAAAAAACAGAAAGGGAGATGAGCGTCGGGTTTGGAAAGGAGTCCGAACTCGAAACAGTACGAGTTTTCCGAGATCGTCCGGACGTAGTCTGGACTCTGGAGTACGATTCCGACTCTCGCATGGCCCCGCTCGCCTGGTTATATACGCGGAACAGCACGCGGCGACAGAGCATAGCAAAGACATACAAGAGCGGCATCGAGACAGAAAAGGGGAACCGGGGAAAAGAGTCGCACCGATCACCGAGTCGATGTCATCGGCGGCGGTGCCGCCGGCGAAGGATCGGAGCTGCGTGATCCTGGCCACGAACGACTACAGTAGCCACACGTACACGCTGCACCACATCGACGTGACGCCCTTCTTCTCCCACCCGGACCCGGACACCCAGGCCATGGACGACGGCCTCCCGCTGCCTCCCGCGTCCGCGCGCTTCGACAGGCCGCCGGACGCGGGGCTGCTCCGTCGACTTCCACCTCCTCCGCGGCGGCAACTACGACGACGTCATGGTGGTGTCCACCGACCCCGGGCGCCGCACCGTCATCTACAACGTGGCGGGCCGCGCCGTCCGGGGCGGGCCCATGATGCGCGCCACCAAGGGCAGCCCGGTCTCCGTCGCCGTCGGGGACGGCCTATTCGTCATCGAAAGGGTCGTCGGCCCGGCGGCCGTTGCTTCGAGGCCCTCCGGTACGACCGCCTCCTGGAGGACTGGTACTGGTACGGACTCCCGCTGCCGCCCTACGTGCGCGAGCCTGGCTACAAACGCTCCAGCGTCACTGCGCTCACGCCGGCCGCCGGCGGCAGGATCTGGACGACCACGGAGCGCGTTGGGACCTACTTGTTCGACACCAGGCGGTGCTCGTGGAGGAAGGAAGGCGACTGGGCGCTGCCGTTCATCGGGGAAGCGCAGCACGTCCCGGGGCACGGCGACGGGCTGTCGTTCGGGTTCTTGGCCATGGAGAGCCCGTTCGGGTACACGTCCAGGAATGGCCCTCTCTGCGCCGTCGACCTCGCCACCGCCACCGCCGACAGCCCGCCGGTCGTGCGTGGCGTCTGGGAGGAGTTCAAGCCGCCTGGGGAGTGGACCCCGTTGAGCTCCAAGCTGGTGCACCTCGGGTCCGGCAAGATCTGCGTCTTCAGGTTCTTCCATACGGACCGTACCCACAGCTCGACGGACAAGGAAAAAGTCGTCGTCATCACTGCCGTCGAGGTAAGTCCCCATGACGGCGGCGACGGAGAGATCAAGATGGTAAAGCACAGGTCCAAGTGTATCAGGTTTGATAAACACCATGGCCACGTAACATCGATACTCTGATGTATGGATTGTCCATCGCAGTTACAACTGCTACTTGGAAAGTAACTTATTTGTCAGTATCTAAAACTACACTTTCGAACACGAAAAACAGAGTAATGGTACAGAACAATCCGCAACGAACGATCTCAGGCATGAGCTCCAAGTCTCCGACCTCCAATCCACTGTTCCATCGTTACTACACCAGGAAGTCCCTGGGGTCCGTGACATATCCTGTCAACGCTCATGCCGCCGCGGTGTAGGGGACACGCAGACCTGCATCCCAAGCCAGAACTTCCAAATCACTAAAACCACTTTGTCCAAATACATAACCTTGGCTTCGCCATGAAACACTCTGGCTCAACAAAACATAACTGCAAAACACTTGACGATTCTCTTGAGCACACCAAGGACTTCTCCTTGAATCCTTCCTTGCCATGCCTCCGCCGTCTACTTCAAGCTATAGTATCTTTACCCAAACTAGAGTCATTGCATTCCTTATCTCTGTGGACTCCGGAGTCGACCGTCGCCATCGCCGTGACGGCCTCGGGGTAGGGGAGCAGCGGCGCTGGACCTAGATCAGGGAGCTAGATCCTTGGCGGTGACAGGTGACGTCAGGGCTGGGGGAAGCTCCGGATCCCAGGGCTCTAATCTCGTGCGTGGCCGGCGGCGCGGCCATCCTCTGCATCCCGCGCGGCTGCCGGCGGCCCCGCCCATACTCTGCACCCCGCACGGCTCCGGTTGGGGAATTCAGCCATTTGGGCAATTCAGAGTTTCTGTACAAGCTACGAGCTAAACTGGGTTAAGTGATGTGTAACGAGTTAGGTTCACTGCTATGTTTGCCATCCATTTAACAGAAAATTGGCCAATGAGGCCTAATATATTGACTCTCTGAATTAAGATGTAGATTGATCTGTATGTCAGTATGTGTTGCTGTGTTGCTGCTGTTTTCGCTTTTGTTTGGAATCTGTGGTACTGTTAATTACATCGTCAAAATCCGTTCTCCTTCTCCTTTGATTGATGTTATGTAAAGAAAAGAGCCAGGTGCGTTGACGCACTTAGAGCGATAGGTACACAGGCGCACGCTCCTGCCACTTTAAGTTGATTGCCACAGCGAACATTGCAGCTTGCAGTGCCATTTGGTTATTTTATAATATTTTCCTTTTTTCCTCTACAGAATATTCGAGTGCCGAGAAGACAAAAAGTTGGCATCAATGGTGAGCCCCTTCTGTACAATAACTGATGCAAATCTAGATGAGATAGATTAATCCTTGTTGGTCGCATTTTTGTACTGAATGCGTAGGCCATATCTTTTTTGTGTCCTGATATACTATATGGATCAATTGAAGCAGTTTAAGTATTATCTTATAAGGTCTTCGGAACATACCTTTAGTCTTAGTTCGGTGATATGATCAGACCAGGCACATTGGTGAGTACGTTCTGTTTCTGTCGAGTTGCATGAAGAATTGTTGTGCAAGAGATGACTGACATATCTTTTGTTTGTGCATTGTGTGATAGAGGCCTCCTGAGTTTCATGAGTATATTTTTAGCTTAAGATAACTGTTAAGATATAATCGCTTCTCTCTGATAACTTGAAACACAATTATTCATGTCATTTGGTTAGTTAGTTAATCGATACCTCCATATATGTTGGTGTTTTCTGGGTTAATGTCGCTTCCTTGCATGTTCAACTGTTTTGCTCTATAGTTTTGTCAAATTCTCTTTTCACTTTACTGTCAGTTTGAACTTTTATTGTGTGAGAATGTTCTACACACAAATTTTCCTACCAGTCGTTAGTTAAGATTTGATGGATGATTTTTTTACCCGTAGCAACGCACGGGTATGTTTGCTAGTAAGTTATTCGACAAGGACAAGGTTAGCGGTTTCTTTATATGAAATCGACAAGGGACGGACCTTTGGTTAAAAAGATGGTTAATGAAATATAAATTATATGTCACAAAGTACCATAGGATTTATAATTAAAAAATTCAATGATATGATTTTTGTTATTATAATTTATATTTTGTTGATCAAATTAATGGTCAAAATGTTTTTAAATTATGTGCATGCGAACTAGATATTGGGGGAAGGAATATTTCGTGCTTTTTTTAAAGATATGCCACACACATGGAGAGATAATTAGGAAATGATGAAAGATAGTTGGGAAGAAAAGATTGGAGTAAAACAAAGAAGCGACCCTGATCCGGAAGTCACCTTTTCATGGCCGTACCTCGTAACAAGACTGATATATTTTGATCTTGGTCCATGATGGACTTTTTATCGACTTTGATGATTGGATCTCTCTATGAATAAAAAAAAGGGGTGCTTCGGATCGGGAGTAACCACTTTAGAAAGGGCAAAGGGGGGAGGACATTTGAAAGAGGGATGCCTACAAAAAATCAATTGATTCATCATCGTAGAGAAGAAAAACGGCGCACAAAGCATACTCCAGATGCATTGGGGAAGGAAAAATATATTCAAAAAAAGAAAAAGGAAAAAAGATGGGATAGTCAAGAAAATATCACAGCTGTACATGGGAAGAGTAAAGAGTAACGTCATTGGTTTAGCTTATACTAACATTTTTTATAAACATTCTTACTTAATCTAGAAGCCTCTGTTGAGATATTTGTTAGATCATACTATTTGTAGCATTGTTTTTGTCATACATATAACTTATACAGTTTATACATTATAAAAACATAATTTTAAAACATAATTTTGTCACAAACTACAGTTTAATATTTAGTACTCGAAACACACCGACTAATATTTATTAACATTGCCAATTATGTGGTCAAACTATGCTAATAAATATATAATTATGCTTGTAATATTGTAACATGCTAGAAATAAGATCTACATATATGTATAAATGTTTGGTAAACACTGTATTAATTTTTATATTCCCCGAGCAAAATTTTATTGGACCGGCCCTGAGTTCACGTGGATAAGGTGATCAAAGAACTAGCCATTGAGTTCTAGAAAAAAAAATTCCAAATCAAGAATTGTGTCAACTTTAATGATTTTCAACAGACAATGAACAAAAACAAACAACTAAACCCTAAGCCCTAAAATTTTCTACTTTGAGGAAATCAGGTTGTTTACGATCTCATTTCTTCTTCTATTATCCTGATCGGAAATCGTTCTTCGTCTACGACACGACGGGTTGTTGTTCTGTATGGACATGGAGACAAAAAAGAAGCTAAAAGGGATGTTAATATATAAGAGTTCAACTATGCTGGGTGTTCACTGTAAAACATAACTAGGAAGATGTGTCGTTGGAAAAAATCTTGTCAGCGGATATCTTGTGTGTTGAGATGGTAATAAATTTATATGTCCATGTTTGAAATTTTCGTTGGTAAATGCTATGAGTGTGGATTCTTGTTTCATATATCTTTGGCAAACGTTTGTAATAAAGTTGTTGATCATGTTTGAACCAATAGTGAACATGATATATCGTACATTAACGTCTTTGTCATATTAATTTTGGTTGCATGAGGCGGATAGCCAAGATGAGTTTAATTCCTAATTTATCTATTGTCAAGGTATCTAAATGTCAAATTTGTATGCAGGCAAAGCAACCTCGCAAGTCTCATACGACTGCAGAGGCAAGATATTTTGGCATCACCAGAGCTCATGCATATAGATTTTTGTGAGATGAACAACGTGTTGACAGCAGGTGGAAATAAATAATTCATGACATTGTTTGATGAATCCACAAGATACCGTTGCGTTTATCTCCTGAAATAACAATGAGGCTTTGATTTTTTTTTTTCAAAATCTACAAAGGTGAAGCAGAAAACCAACTTGATCGAAAGATCAAGAGGCTTAGCTCTGATCGTGGTGGAGAGTATGTTTCCAATAAATTTGATTTTTTTGGCCGAACATGGTGGTCATATTAATTTTGGTTGCATGACGCGGCTAGCCAAGATGAGTTTAATTCCTAATTTATCTATTGTCAAGTTATCTAAATGTCAAATTTGTATGCAGGCAAAGCAACCTCGCAAGTCTCATAGGACTGCAGAGGCAAGATATTTTGGCATCACCAGAGCTCATACATACGGATTTTGGTGAGATGAACAAAGTGTTGACAGCAGGTGGAAATAAATAATTCATGAGACTGTTTGATGACTCCACAAGATAATGTTCCGTGTATCTACTGGAATAACAATGAGGCTTTGATTTTTTCTTCAAAATCTACAGAGGTGAAGTAGAAAACCAACTTGATAAAAAGATCAAGAGGCTTAGCTCTGATCATGGTGGAGAGTATGTTTCCAATAAATTTGATTTTTTGGCCGAACATGGTACAATACATGAGAGGACGTCTCCTTATTCACCCCCGACTAATAGAGGTGAAACAAAAAAGGCAATATTGGCTACATGTCATGTCTTGAATGGAGTTCCCACAAAGAACAAAGAAATAACTACATTTGAGAAATGAGAGAAGAAAAGGTTAAACCCTCTTACTTACGCAGTTGGGCTTATTTATCGAAATCAACTTGCCAATTTTGAAGAAGCGAAAGCTTAGATATAAAACTGTTGATTGTGGTTTTTTGTGATATGTACGTTCCACAACATTGTTTCCCTAGTTTACTTTTTCTTTGAGTTTCCGGTCATACTTGAATGAAAAAAATCATAGCGGTTGGAAAATAACTGGAAAAATTTCAAAACCCTTTTTAAAATAATTCTACTGGTGACACCCCCCTAATTTTTTGAGTAATATATTTTTACAGTTGCACATACGTTTCGGTCAAAGTGTAGGTACCCCATGCACACTTGGTATTTTTCCATTCATCTATTCATGTTTTAGCTAAAATTTATGAACCTACTATTAAGATGGAAGATTTTGATAATTCAATTTGGAGGATCAAAATAAAACTCTAAAAGGAATAAGAGACAGAAGACTCCTTCCGGTAATGATTATATTGTGTAGCTCGTGGATGTTTGACATCGTAGAACTATTTCAGAAGTTTATGCACTTCCGGACGTAGCACAACATTCTCTGCCGGTCCTTGACCTCCGTGTGCTCTGTGTCGTTAATTTGGTCCTCCGTCGGCGGGCCCTCAAGTAAATTTGCAACGTGAGCTAGTTCACCACAATATGTTCGTACGTCTGTGGGGACTGCCTGAAAATCTGATGGAATGAACTACATGCTGCATGCATCTGCATAGAAATGATAAGATTTTTAACAATAAAAAATTCATCTTTTATGTAGGTTATTTACATAGTACAATTACGCTCTGTTTGTGGTCTCAATTGCAACGGCTGGGGCATCGAGACCTGTTTATAGATACGGCGAGATTTTTTTATCCTACCATGGATGGCAGCATAATTTGCGGACTGACCCTCCACCGCGTTCTTACTATTTCATTATGATATGGAATTCACCTTTTTTATGTTTCGAGGTACTGAACTCGTATCGGCTGTGTGCATCGTAATTTTATTGAAAACATGATGCATGCATGCCTCACCCTAACTCCATCGTTCTAATTTCTTTTCCCTTTCTTCGACATTGGCACTGACTAATGCACTTTTGTATGCACTAGTTTATGTACATTATCCTAGCAAAATTACTAAAATATCATGATCTTTTATTCCGGAAACAACACATTCTCATTGCTTCCATTTAAAAACATTGCATTTTTTTAGAATCATTTGAAAACATTACAGAGAAAAAAAAGTAGAGAGGGAGTTAATCTGTTTTCTTTACGGGCCAGGCTTGTTTGTTAAAGCCTTCCGATATTGTCGGCCCATTGAGGCAGAAATTACACAACACAGTCGCGTCCTAACTCAATATGGCAACGGGGATACTAACCACCGGTTATTGCCTAACCATAACCATCCTCATGCAATAAAATTTTCTCCATCCCCATCCCCATTAACTGCCACGGGGACAACTATTCTTCCATCCCCATCCCCATCGGGTTATCGGATAACCAACGGCTAACCATACCCAAGAATCTTTGGTGTAGCCAACAACATTGTCTATGAAAATTTCGACAGAACCTCCCTAGCAAATCGAGTAAAATAAATGACAGCAATACAAATAGAGCAAAAAGGGCACACAACCACAATATATGATGATCTAGGTTCAAATGGGCACACAGTTGGGGAACTGGGGAGTGGGGAGTGGGAGGGGAAAATGTTAGGGGTTTAGGGTTTTCTGGGGTATGTATACATGTCTCTCACTGTCTCTGATATTCTGGTCCCACATGTCATATGTTTTAGCGGGTACCGGGTATGTCGGGTATGGATAGTGCTGTTCCAGACCCGGCACCGCAATAACCGCTGGGTATTGTTTTAACATTGATAAGATCCCCACGGGGAGTAAGCAACCAAAACCATCCCCTAATAGGTGAATTAACCACCGGTTATCGGGGAATGGATATCCGTTGCCAAATTGAGTCCTAACTCCCTCGCAGGCTCATCCGCCGCCGCGGCCGCGGCCTAATCGCCGGAGAGCGGCCAGGGGATGGCCTTGCCGGTGATACCCGATGAGCTCCTGGCGGAAATCTCCCTCCTTCTCCCCAACGCAACCGACCTCGTCCGCGCTTCTGCAGCTTGCGTCTCTTTCCGCCGCGTCGCCGTCGACCGCCTCTTCCTCAGGCGCTACCGCAAGCTCCACGCCCCGCCCTTGCTCGGCTTCCTCGAGCCACGCAAAGTATTCTTCCCCGCCATTGCACCGCACTCCTCCGCATCGGCGGCAATGGCCGTTGACCTGGCCGCCGACTTCTCCTTCTCCTTCCTCCCTAGCCCCGCCAGCGGCTGGGTCGTCAAGGACATCTGGGACGGCCGCGTCCTCCTCGATAGATCCCGGCAGCACGGCATCGATAACATACACCGTTTCGTCTTCCCGGAGATGGCGGTTTGCGACCCATTGCACTGACGGTATCTCCTGCTTCCCCCAATCCCTGATAACTTAGCCGCTTGTGAGAAGGACACATTCTGGACAGAACAGCACAGTCAATGTGAGCCCTTCCTCGCTCCCGCTGGCGAGGAGGCATCGGTTGCACAAGAGACATCGTTCAGCATGATCTGGATGGCGCAGTGCAAAACTAAGCTGGTTGCTTTTGTCTTCTCTTCCAGCACCGGACAATGGCAAGCCATTCCATCCCAAAGCTGGAGCGACTTGTTTGCTGGCTTGCTATCATCGTCGACAGGGCCCCCTCTCTTCTCCTTCCGCCAATACGCTTATGGCTGCTTCTATTGGGTGTCAGCTTGGATGCAAAAGTTGCTGGTGCTTGAAGCTCGGAGCATGAAATTCTCCATTGATCACCTCCCACCTGAATCCAAAGGTATTCCCTCGTGGGGTATAGCCATTGTGGAGGCCGGGAAAGGCAGGATTGGGATATTTTTACGTCCACAATATGCAAATTACCTCAACTATTCCATTAGGCGAAACAGTTGTGGCAGTTGTAGCCAGTGGCACTCGGAGAAGACGGGCGAATAGCTCAGGTGCGACGTTTTTTTCGAGTAATTGGACAGGCAGCGACGTCGTTACACGTAATAGCTCACATGCGGCATCTATTCGAGCCATAATTGCTCTGCGGCGACATGGCCGTCAAGTCATGTTCCCCACGCTGTAAACCAGGTTTGACCGGTACATGGAGTAGTTTTTCTCGAGTGGGACCCATGCGTCAGCGAAACCGGCCTCTGTTCGTGGGGGAACCCTCTCTGCCACGCGCCGGCGTCCCGCGGAGCTCACTCTGTCCCGTCGTCTCGGTTTCTCCGGGCTGGGGAAAATTTTCCTGGCGACGGCGAGTCGGCGGCAATGGAGCGGGCGACTCGAGCTGTGGCAAAGAAGCGGGCGATTCGAGCTGCGGGAATGGAGCGGGCGAGTAAAGCTGCCTCGAGGGGGCGGGCGACTGGAGCACCGGCAATGGAGTCGAGCAAGCTGGCGGCGAGTCCTGCGGCGGAAGGAAGAGCGGCCGCGCGAGTCCAGCAGCGGCACCTGGAGTCGAGCAAGCTGGCGGCGACGCAAGGCTTGGGGTGCTGCGTCGAGGGAGCGGCGAGGGAGGATGGAGGATGGGGGGCGGTGCGGGTACACGGTCGCAGAGGCGACCGGAGGCCCGATTTGTGTCTCGTGCAGCGGCGAGGGGCTCCATCTATCTCGACGGCAAGCGACCCTACCGGATTTCAGTCCAGCAGGTACTGAAGAAGGCGTGGAAGCGTCACGGCTACTACAGCTCCAAGGATTTTCCGCTCGGCGGTGATTCGCCGCCGGTGACGAGGCAGAGGTTTGCCGCGATGCGCAAAATTGCTGCGGGCGACGAGAGCAGCTCGGGCGGTGCTGCGGGCGACGAGAGCAGCTCGGGCGGGAGCTCATCGAGCAGCAGTTCAGCAAGCTCATCCCCGAGCGTGGACTTCGATGCCGCGTTGAGCCTAGAGGCTTTCAGCCTAGTTGCCGGGATGGCGGCGGATAGATTGTTCTGCTCCGATATCCTCTGCGAGATGAAATCGAGCTAGAAGATTGTGCTGCAGAGCCATGGCGGAGGGAAGATCGTGCTGCATTCTGTAGATAACTAGTGTAGTGAATTTTGTTAGGTGACTAAAACCATTTCAGGCAGTGTTTGCCCAGCGCTGGGAGCGTGCGTGGGAGTTCTTTTGTGAAATGGCCGTGCTCTGGACGTGCTCTGGACGTGCCGTGGCACGTTCCGGTAGGTGAAACCTTGTTTTTGTAGGTGAAACCTTGTAAACAAAATGTAAATTATTGTGTTCCTTGTTTTTGTGTTCCTTGTGGCATTCGCACGCCGTCAGATTGTGGCATGCACACTGTCGAACACCTTTGGGAGCGCGCTCTGGACACGCCCGATTGTGGCATTCGCACGCCGTCGGATTGAAAACAAGTTGAAAGAGTTGAAACATTGTCAACTAGGTAGAGGCTTATGTCATCTATAGACAAAATGTTTTTAATTTTTTTTATATTTTGATTCTTTTGTGCTAATTTATGAATATTTGAATTCAACTATAAACCAAATTGAAATGTACATGTTATTTGTGCTAGACTTGGATGTTGCAATGATTTCGATCTAACTTGGTCATCCCCATTTCTAATCCTGTCATTTTTCTAATCGGTTCTCCAAAATGAGCTACAAAAGAGTCCCAAAGGTAGCCCAAACAGCCCCATTTCTAATCCTGTCATTTTTTTGACATTCTCCAAATGATCTCAAACTCTAGGGTTAACATCTATTGCACTAATATAGTGTCCTAGACCAATTTTTAACTCAAAACTTGTTTAAAAGTTGGTTTGATAAACTTGTTTAAAATATTCAAAAAACATCATATTAAAGCATTTCTTGTTTAATATGTGTCTAGACCTTTTTATCAGTTGGAGATGTTAGTACATGACAAAATAAGACCATGTGCACTGGATTTGCATTTTTTTGATGTTTTTTGAATATTTCATGAATATTTCAAATTCGGCCAAACTCAAGCCAAATCAGCATTTAAACAAGTTTTAAACATGAAAATGAAAAACCAAGCTTGGATCCTTCTTAGTCAATCCAAAATGAAGCTTTGGTGAGTTTTTTGTAAATTTCATGTTGCAAATCCCAAACCACCTCTCTTCGCACATGAGAGTTCATTGTTTGAAATGTGTGATTTCACACCATATTGAAGCATTTCTTGTTTAATATGTGTCTAGACCTTGTTTATCAGTAGGAGATGTTAGTATATGACAAAATAAGACCATGTGCACTGGATTTGCATTTTTTTGATGTTTTTTGAATATTTCATGAATATTTCAAATTCGGCCAAACTCAAGCCAAATCAGCATTTAAACATGTTTTAAACATGAAAAATGAAAAACCAAGCTTGGATCCTTCTTAGTCAATCCAAAATGAAGCTTTAGTGAGTTTTTTTTTTGTAAATTTCATGTTGCAAATCCCAAACCACCTCTCTTCGCACATGAGAGTTCATTGTTTGAAATGTGTGATTTCACACCATATTGAAGCATTTCTTGTTTAATATGTGTCTAGACCTTGTTTATCAGTTGGAGATGTTAGTACATGACAAAATAAGACCATGTGCACTGGATTTTCATTTTTTTGATGTTTTTTGAATATTTCATGAATATTTCAAATTCGGCCAAACTCAAGCCAAATCAGCATTTAAACAAGTTTTAAACATGAAAAATGAAAAACCAAGCTTGGATCCTTCTTAGTCAATCCAAAATGAAGCTTTGGTGAGTTTTTTGTAAATTTCATGTTGCAAATCTCAAACCACCTCTCTTCGCACATGAGAGTTCATTGTTTGAAATGTGTGATTTCACACCATATTGAAGCATTTCTTGTTTAATATGTGTCTAGACCTTGTTTATCAGTTGGAGATGTTAGTACATGATAAAATAAGACCATGTGCACTGGATTTGCATTTTTTTGATGTTTTTTTGAATATTTCATGAATATTTCAAATTCGGTCAAACTCAAGCCAAATCAGCATTTAAACAAGTTTTAAACATGAAAATGAAAAACCAAGCTTGGATCCTTCTTAGTCAATCCAAAATGAAGCTTTGGTGAGTTTTTTTTGTAAATTTCATGTTGCAAATCCCAAACCACCTCTCTTCACACATGAGAGTTCATTGTTTGAAATGTGTGATTTCACACCATATTGAAGCATTTCTTGTTTAATATGTGTCTAGACCTTGTTTATCAGTTGGAGATGTTAGTACATGACAAAATAAGACCATGTGCACTGGATTTGCATTTTTTTGATGTTTTTTGAATATTTCAAATTCGGCCAAACTCAAGCCAAATCAGCATTTAAACAAGTTTTAAACATGAAAATGAAAAACCAAGCTTGGATCCTTCTTAGCCAATCCAAAATGAAGCTTTGGTGAGTTTTTTTGTAAATTTCATGTTGCAAATCTCAAACCACCTCTCTTCGCACATGAGAGTTCATTGCTTGAAATGTGTGATTTCACACCATATTGAAGCATTTCTTGTT
The DNA here is from genome assembly GCA_947311845.1 of Poa pratensis. Taxonomy (NCBI): domain Eukaryota; kingdom Viridiplantae; phylum Streptophyta; class Magnoliopsida; order Poales; family Poaceae; genus Poa; species Poa pratensis. The sequence continues at coordinate 160,744,002 of CAMZMU010000063.1, forward strand.
TAATATGTGTCTAGACCTTGTTTATCAGTTGGAGGTGTTAGTACATGACAAAATAAGACCATGTGCACTGGATTTGCATTTTTTTGATTTTTTTGAATATTTCATGAATATTTCAAATTCGGCCAAACTCAAGCCAAATCAGCATTTAAACAAGTTTTACACACCAAAATGGAAAACTAAGCCTGGATCATTCTTAGTCACACCAAAATGAAGGTTTGGTGAGATTTTGGACAATTTCATGTTGCAAATCTCAAACCACCTCTCTTCACACATGAGAGTTCAAATGAGCTCTAAAGGTAGTGTAAACGGCTCCATTTCTAAGCAAAATTTTTTTCCACCTTCTCTAAATCAGCCAAATAACTATCCTACACATCTACTCTATATATAAAAATCATGTGCACTGGAATTTCATTTTTTTTGATGTTTTTTTGAATATTTTATGATTATTTCAAATTCGGCCAAACTGAAGTCAAACCAACATTTAAACAAGTTTTAAACATGAAAATGAAAAAATAAGCCTGGATCATTCTAAGTCCCACCAAAATGAAGGTTCTGTGATTATTTTAATTTTTTCTGAATTAGTTGGTCAACCCACACAAAATCCTACGAAGCTTCTGTGATTTAACCCTGGCCGTCCGATCATGCCTTCTAGAAGGAAAACCCCGATCCGCGCCAGTCCCAGTTCTGCGCTCTGATTGGCTGTTGATTCTTTTTTTTTTGAGAGGAGGCTGTTGAATTTTTTTAGCTGCAGTGTTTCGAACGCGCATAGGCCACGGCCCAACAAACTCCACGGCCCAACAATTTTTTAGCTGCAGTGTTTTATTAATTTCAAACGCGCATAGGCTACGGCCCAGAAAACTCGACGGCCCACGGCCCAAATCCTGTCGTGCCCTAGCTATTGCTCTTCTTATCCACTAACCCTGTCGTGCCCTAGCTATTTCCCCACCCTGTCGTGCCCGAGCTATTTCCCCACCCTCGCCGCCGCTCGCATTAGCTCGCCGCCGGTGATCAAATCGAGCTACGCCAGTAGATCCAGCCCCGCCGCCCGCCGATGTTTAGGAGGGGAGGTCGAATCGCCGGCCGCGGTGGCCATTCCGGCGGTGGCAACGGCGACGAGGAGCGGAAGGGGAAGAGGCGGGTTTCGGCTGACCGCGCTAGGAAGGCCGTGGCCGCTTCCGACGGCGCTCGTAAGCGAGGCGCGCGTGCGTGGACGAACCTCGGAATGCGGCCTCCGCCTGCGTACGAGCGCCGCGAGCTGCCTGAGTACGACCGCCGCATGGCGATGGCTGGAAGCTCTTCCGGTGCGGGGAGATCCTCCGGTGCGGGGTGCTCCTCCATTGCTCGGGGTCGGGCACCGCTGCCGCCGCCGAAGAGGGAGGAGGAGGAGCAGCAGGAGCGCCCACCGCGCAGCGCCGCCCCCTCCTGCCCGGGGACTTCGTCTCCGAGGAGGACCTGCCCTGGGTCACCTTGGAGGTGTTCCAGCGCAGCACAGAGGAGGAGAAGCGCCGTCAGATGGAGATTGAGCTCGACCAACGCCGCCTCGAGGTCGGGATTTACAGTTCCCTCCACGAAGTCATCGACATCAGCTCGGACTCCGATGGGGCCGGGCTATTTGACTCCGACGAGGACTAGGACTGAGCGGCGCTGCCGCCTCGTCGTCGCCGCCGCACCCCCGGGGCTCCGGTGTGAGCCCAATTTTGGGTCCTAGCTAGGGGTAGGAGCAGCAGCGAATCGTCCCCCTTGTATTTTCAGTTCATCTCTGTGTGGCTTTTGATCCGATGAGCCACGAGCTTCTGTAATGCAGTCTATGTCGAATATATAGTTTGTCTACTATATGCGCCCCACTTGTTTATTTTATCTGCATTTATTTATGTTTTGTCTCGCCGGCGTTGCCGCGCTGCGTCGATGTCGCCGGAGAAGAAGAAGAAGAAGAAGAAGCAGAGAAAGCGCGCGCAGGGGAAGAGATGAAACGGTCGTCGTTGCTGACGTGGACAATTGTGGGTCCCACCCGCCTCCCCTTAATCCTAACTGACACCGGGGTAGGAACTGATTAAGAGCAATGAGTTAGGGAAGTTATTTGAGCTCAATGAGATGTCGCACTGGAGCTATTACAAGCAACGACGTCGTTCCCCGGTGAATAGGGTGAAAAAACGTCGCATGTGAGCTATTTCCCCGGAGAAGACAATCCCACTGGATTCTCATTGCATGTTTATTGGTTCAACGGGGAGACACTTGTTCCTCTATCTTTTCCGAAGACCATCGCTCAATGCATGCTGTTTCTCACTGGACGTCGAGACATTCCAGCTCGAGAGGGTGTTTGTTACGAAATCCTACATCCCAGGTGTGCGTGCATATAGCAACTTCCCATCATTGTTGCTGTCTGCACCAACAGTATCAAGTGGTAAAATTCATGCTTCATCCTACCTTTTTTTTTCTCTGTTCATAATTATCACAGTGCTAGTATGATGCTTGATCATTATTGTGATTTGTAGTTCTTGCTTACACTGTTTGGTAGTTGTTACCCTGCTATGTGCTTGTGGCAAAGCTAATCAATATTTTAGGAACATAGTACTACGAGTAATTTATTTGGTTTTCTATTCCTTGCCATATTAAGGTAATTCGATAAGTAAAACAAAGGATCTTACATATTGTGAGTACCATTCTGGAGGCATCATGGAAATGTAAAGCACCAGATCACAACAATTACTTTGGTGTTCATGGCCAAGCTAATGTAAATGGGATAGAAGGTTAAATCAGGACATTGCTACGAGTTCACCTTTAGATTGTTTTACTATAAAAACAGCTATTCAGTCAAGCCGGACTGTCCACATTTTGTTTGTATAGATATATAAGAAGGCAGAAAATGTTTATCTATTAACCGTCGCGACCACCAACGTATCTCCTGCATATTGGTATGAGCAAAAATAAAGTGGCAGCTTGATTAGTCTCCCAAGAGACTATTCCCAAAGAATTGTTCACTGGACTCGCCATTCAAATAGCAGAAATAACTTGTGCTCGATAGTTCAACGGGCTCATATTTTTTAGTCAGTTTGAACCCGCCTGCCTCAGATTCTCAGTACTTCAAAACACATGCCAGGTACAAGCAATCTTGTTAGTAGGTCTAGAGGCTGTGGCGCCTTTGTGTGTGTCCATATCTATGATATTTTTCACCCTGTCATATGAATCATGCCAAGGTAGCAATTATTATTTTTTCACCCTGTCATATTTCTTAGTTCTGTACTTTCATAAGGATCCCAAGTTTAGGCCTACAAATCAAACTTATTCACCTCACAGAATTTTAGCTTAGATGGTTTTTAATCCAACTTCCTACTAAAATCCGTAAAGATAAAAAGTCCGCATCTCTTCAATTATTTCTAAATCATTTTTCAAGGTGGTATACAATTTTTTATAGATATTTACGCAATTGACACCCCTCTTCTTGCTATGCGACCAACACAGTCATAGTTAGTCATATAAGGCTCGTATTAGCTTTGGAGTATCTTAAAATTTATCAATTTGCCTGTTCAAAATCTGTCCTTGGTATAATGAGAAGCTAGGGAGTTTAGAAACTTTCACTGTTGCGTTTGTATGCTGGAGCTTAGCCTAGTAATCTGCTCCTGATGACACATTAGTGATCACAAGTTCACTGAAAAACATTGAAGTCGGTGCTTAAGGGCGTGTACAATGCGGTGACGTCAGCCTTCGCTTAGAGATGCCACGTCAGATTTTTACTTAGTTGGAGGAAAGAAAATGGAGAGAGAGGGTTGCCTTCCCTTACCTAAGGGATGATCTCTTAAAATTAAGAGAAGACTATTTTGTGCATTGTACCATATGCCTTCCCTTATTAACATAATTTCTTACTAAATTTAGTTAGTTCTCATTAATTGCTAGAGATGACAACAAGAGTTAGCACATTGTATGACTACTACTTGTTGCCTTCTCTAAGTGACGTGGATTAGTTCTCATTAATTGCCGGCCTTCTCTACCATTATACATGCCCTAAATCTGCTCCGATGAGTACCTATTACACTAGGTAAAACATACGATCTTTTATGTACTGTTCTACCAGCTTATTGCCATTACTCTCTGGTGCTTTCCTTTAAGAAAAGTCTTACTTGGGTTGAGCTTCTATTTCTGGCCACCTCGTGTCCCCGTCTTTCCATTTCCTCCACCATTTCTTCCGTCAGCTCAATTTCTCTAAAAGCATTATTCCATTTGAGCTACATGGAAAAGTTGTTCTATAAATAAGAGCAAAGATTCAACGATAAACAGTTAAAAGCTTATATAATACCACACACCTTTTATTAGTGTTGGGAATGACACCTTACTTTCTGAGTGGAGTCAACTGACCCATTCTAAGAGAAACTCATGAAGGTACCTCCCAGTCAACTTGCAAGAAAGATTAAATCACCAACCCAATTAAGGCCGATACTTTGGCCAAGGAATTTTTTCCTAGGTGGCTGTTGTGGATTGAGCTGTGTAGAGCATAGTATCCGGAACGTGGGTCGACGCCACGTCCCATGACCTGAGTTCGTCGTTCCCAATCGTGGGTTGGACTCGATGGCGGGTTGACACAATTCGATGGCTGGAACGCGACACGCGTGAAGCCCGGATGATACCATATCATAGCCATGTGTATTGTGGCGACAATGTGCGCTTGGAGAAGATTAGAAACCTATCTACGCTTCACCCTATGTGGGCCAGATGGGCTGTGTTACTTCTATTATTTTGTCCATTTGCGTTGCTCTTTCCTTATACCACATTGTTTCTTTTCATTATTTTTTCCACCCTACGTGGACTGATCGACCCGGATATGATAGGATCACGTCCGGTGTCGAGGTATTGGTAACGCGGAACTACTATATGGATTCATACGTACCGTAGAGGAGGTGGGGAAGAACGTAGAGGGTTCCAGTGACGGGATTGCACACACGATCTTACCCAGCTTCGGATCTCACGACGGTGGCGAGATCCTACGTGCTGCTATAATTCACTCAAGGAGAATATGTGTACAGGTTACAATGAGATTGTATGCGTGCCCTAAGGCTGCTGGAAGGCTGGCTTATAAAGGCGCCAAGCCTTCCCCTACAAGGAAAGCCTTAACCGACCTAGATCATGAGTCCTAGACTAACACGGTAACAAACCCTAACTTGCTCCCTAAGGCGAACGCAGCCAGGCCTTCGTCTTGGACTTCACTAAGCCAGCCCAGAGCTTATCCTTGCGCCTAAGCCCATGAGGCCTTCTCCATTAAGCCCTCCGGCTTTATCTGATGGGCCTCCTTGGTGGGCCAGGTTTTATCCACCGTGGCAGGTATACCCGTTCGGCATAACCTCCACAGTAGTCCCCGGAAAGGTTTAAGTTCTTCGTTTGCCGTCTTTGTGAAACACGGGCTTTCGCCTTTGCGAAAGGCGGACAGAAGAGCTTGGAGCATTCCAAAATGAGACATTCAGTCTGCCTTAAGGATTAAGCCGAACTCTCCTGCACTTTGAACAATCTGGCAGAAAGATTCTGTCAGCGTCGAGTCTTGTCATGACGTCACCACAGTCAAAGCCAGTCCACGACAGTTTGGACAAGCAAAGAGACGTTGTGACGCCATTACTGCTACTTTTCCGCACACGATCTCCGAGGCGTGCGGGAGAAGATGCCCATTATCTGACCGTTGCGGGACGCGTGGCGAAAATCGCGCGGCGTTATCTCACCGCACTAATCGCGGCGCGCGGCCCCCATAAAAGGGGAACTGATTTTCTCCATCGGGTCATTTCCCTGTTCATCGTCCTCCTCGCGCCCATCCCATCCGAACTCCGGCGAGCTCCACCACCACCACCTGCGCACCCACCCATGGAGAGCTCCGATGCAACCGCGGGAGCGGCAACGGCAGCGGCGTCGGCGGCGGCGGAGGGACAAGATCTGGCCATGAGGGGATCGAGCACCGCGGATGCATCTGCATCTCGCGCGGCGCGGCGACAAGTTCTGCGGCCACCTCCATCGAAGCAGAGAAGAATGCCCAGCCCTCCGACGAGGGCGATGCGGCGGAGGCAGAGGAGGAGGGAGAGGAAGCATCATCCCGCAACTGGGCAGCTTCCACCATCACCGACGCGGACCTCACGCAGCTGGAAAAGGAGGGCATCCTCCCACCAAAGGAGAACTGCCACTGGCGGTCAGCGTACGGCCACCCTGCTCCAGATCCCGCCGGCGATGAACGAGTGCTCCTCGTCTCACATCTCCTCGCGGTTTGTCTTTGCCTCCGCATCCTTTTTTCCAATCAGTCTTAGACTACTATGGCCTTCAGCCTCATAGCGTAGGCCCCAATAGTATCTTGTACATAGCTGGCTTTATGGCTTTATTCGAAGGATACTAGGCATAGAGCCCAGCTTAGAATTCTTCAAGTACTGCTTTACTTGCAAGCGCCAAACAGAGAAGGAAGAACTGCTTTCCTTAGGAACAGTTAGCATCAACCTTCGTAGAGGCAGAGACTGGTATCCTAAGGCGCCAAAAATAGATTCCATTAAAGGCTGGAATAGCTCCTTCTTCTACTGCAAAGACATGGCGCCAGTAGGCAAAGACATAGGACTTCCTCGCTTTTCTCCTTTGCCTGCGGAGCCCCGCCTTCTTGGGGCGAAAAACCGCTGAAGGTCCTTCCTGACAACCTCCGTCGCATGCAAAGGCGGATTGAGTACTTAACAAAGACTGCTGTGCCCAAACTCACGGGCGCAGACACCATCCTATGTTGGTTGTCAAGGCGAATCCAGCCTTTGAAAGATCGCAAAGGCCTCATGTGCCACTACACGGACCAGAAGAAAGATCCCCTCCGTGTTAGTGAGAGTGACCTTACGCAAGACGCCCTTGTGTATCGCTTTAAGAGGATTGCCAAGGAAAGGATCCAGCTGACAGAGCAGCGTCCTATGTACACAGCCGCCAACCCAGCTCCAAGGTAAGGCATTTACCATTACTGTTTTTACACTTCCACAATGTTTGCCTTACTAACACCACTTTTGATTTCAGCTCGCCCTTTTGCCGGATAATCTGCTGGCTCCTTTGTTTTACGTGCCTGAAGCGGCACCCGAGCCCCCAAAGACTCGGAAACGAAAGGCTTCAGGAGCTACTGCAGCAACTTCAGCAGCAGAAAGGCGGAAGCGTGAGAAAGCCATCCCTGCTAACGCCGAAGTGCTCGACATTGAGGACGATGAAGATGCGGCCTTTAATGCTCCAGTACAGAAGTAAGCCGAACCTCAATTTCTTTAGTAAGGCGAACAATGTCTATGAATGTTATCTTATTTTGTATGTGATTTGCAGGATCAAACCAACTGCACCTCTCAAGAGGAAGAAAGTAATTTCTTCCAGGCAAAGGAAACTGAGCCTTCTCCGGCCATCGCTCCCCCCACTCCCTCCGTTCAACAAGAGACATCCCCAGGCCCATCTGAGATCATCATATAGATTTGGACTCAGCCGTCTTTCCTGATAAGACGGAAACTGAAAAGTTGGCCAGGGCTGCCGCTGCTGGGAAGGCGGCGGTACTTCAGTCAGAGAGCCGAACGAGCCCATCACTCGTGAAGCTATCCGCAACATGGTGAAGCAAGAGCTCTTTGACGACGAGGGGTACATCTTACCCAACATCGCCGCCATGCTTGCCGATGAGAAGGAGCGTAACGAGCCGCCTCCGAAGCTAAGGCCAGTTGGCCAAACATTGACCATCTTGAACCTGGAAGATAATTGTGACGAGCTGTACGTCACAATGAAGAGAGCTACAAAGCCTTAAAGGCCATGATGCAGGTAAATATTCCGTCTTTATGTACATACTAGTCCCCGGGCATTACGTTGCGCTTTGACTAAGCCGACGTAATGGCCTTTCTTTAATGTTGATAAAGACTCAGTCCCCAAGCCCTTGTAGCTATACTTTATTGTCTTTACCTTTGTTACTTACTACTGCCCTTGCCTTAGCAGAGCAGCGAGCAGCTTACGTGCGATCTGTGGTACTCCCTGAGTAACCAAAGGCAAGTGCTCAAGCAAGCCGTCGCCAAAAATAAGGCGAACGAAGGTAAATGTTCTTTCACATGCATTGTGTTTAATTCATTTTAAGGCATAAGATGCTCAACACATGCAATGTGTCTTTCACAGCTGTTGTGGCGAAGGCAAAACAGATCGTCAGCGAGACTGGCGATATAGAAGTTGTGAGGCGGGAAAATGCCGCCTTGTTTAAGCAACTGGAGGAGAACCGAAAGACGGCCGAGGCCAATCTTAAAGCCGTCCAAGACAGCGCTGCTGAAGGGCAAGACAAACTGAAGGCAGAACTTCTGAAACTGCAGCGACAGGCTGAAAAGGATGGGCTCCTAATCCAGAGCTTACAAGGTCGTCTTGAACGCCAAGCTGATGAGAGCACCGCCATTGACGAGAAACTGCTAAGTAAGCTCTCTTCTTTTACTTCTCGCATTTCTGTCACTTTTCGCCTTTGTTCCAACACTTCAGTACGCCTTAACTTTTTTCATTCCTCCTTTCCACAGTTCCAGCTGGGTTTGGGGAAAGGCTTACCTCTGAGACGCGCCTGGAGCTTATCTTGGAGTGTGGCGAAATTGTGTCAGGGCTGTACACTGCTGGAAGAGACGTTGTCGCCAACATCTTCCCAAAACAGCTGCCCCAAGTGACAAACACCAGCAACTTGCTGCCACTTCTTCAGAACTGCGTCCCAGAGGTGGTGGAGCGTCTTCGCTCAGCAGCTAGAGGCGGAGCAAAACTTGCTCTAGGACTTGTTCGCGGCCACTACCCCGAAGTCAACATGTGGCGCGTTATCAAGTGTTTCCCAGCCAGGGACAGAGACGGCAACGAGCTCATCAAAGAAAAGGTCTATGCCTCTGTCTCTGGCTTTGCCTCAGCCGTTGCGAGATGGTAGACTTGGCTATCTTCTTCTCCAAGAAGCCTGTGCCTCCCCGTCCTGACGACGTGTCTGATGACGAAGCCGAAGCACCCACCACTGGCAATGGCGATGAGTCAGAAGACGGAAATGAAGAAGAAGAAGAAGGCGAGTCTGAAGCTACGCTGGATCCATCCAAGTCCCCTGCGTCTTCGCCTCCTCAGTCCCCTGCATAAGATGCAGGAAAAACTTTGCATTAAGCGTGTCATGAAAGATGGCACAAAAGACTTGTTAAGTTATGTTTTGTAATGGCAGGAGCCTTTTATCTGTTGAACATGTTTGTTTTGCAACGCATGCACTTATTTTTAAAAGGCTTGCAAACTATGCTCCTTATCCGTCTTCAAGTTTTCTGGCTTATATGCTTTAGCCTTTTCGTATGCTGGCAGAACCTAAGGCACGGAACACTTCGCTGGCAACAGGGTTAGTAACCAAACTGTTTAAACACAGAAACGGCGCCGGCTTTTGGTGCGTAAAGCATCTACTAAGACAAGCCAGCATATACGCGATCAGATAAATACTCTTAGACGGATGCAATTTTAATTTTTGTAAGGCCTTAAGGCAAAAGCATCATGTGAGTAACCACAAGCACGGAGCCAATTCGGGTTAACATTGATATTTTTATCGAAATATATGATCAAATGGAAATAAAAGACGGCGAGAACTCATGCATAAAAATAATTGAGGGAACCAAAGACTTTTATTTCATAATCATATATGGTGTGATTACAATAGAATTGCTAAGTGTAAAAAGGACGTAGCTGCTCAATGTTCCAAGGACGTTTCGTCTCCTTGAGCACTGCTTCTTCGTTCCTTTTCCTTTTGCGGCCTCTTTTCTTCTTTTCTCATATCACGGAGGTCCACAAGATAATATGCCCCGTTCTTAAGCGCTTTGCTGATAACGAAGGGTCCTTCCCATATGGGAGATAGTTTGTGCTCCTTTTGCTGAACAAGGCGAAGCACCAAATCGCCTTCTCGAAACGATCTCCGTCTTACCTTGCGACTGTGGTAACGCCGCATGTTCTGCTGATAAATGGCGGAGCGCTGAAGCGCTATCTCACGCTCTTCTTCGAGAAGGTCTAAGCCGTCCTGTCGGGCTTCTTCTGCGTCTGCTTCGACGTAGGCTGTTACACGAGGTGTGTCGTGCAGGACATCGTTGGGAGTACCGCTTCAGCGCCATATATGAGAAAGAAAGGGGTGTAGCCTGTTGCACTGCTTGGAGTTGTGCGTATGCTCCATAAGACAGCAGGTAATTCTTCTACCCATGCTCCAGCTGCTCTATGCAAAGGCACCTCTAATCTTGGCTTTATTCCCTGTAGAATTATACTGTTGGTTCGCTCAACTTGGCCATTCGATTGTGGATGAGCCACAGATGCTAAGTCCAACGAATACCAACTTCACCACAGTACTTTGCCAGCTCTCCTACGGCGAAGTTTGTCCCATTGTCCGTAATGATACTGTGGGGGACGCCAAATCTCGTTATAACCTCAATGACGAACTTCTTGGCTGTTGCCCCATCAAGCTTTTTTATGGGCTTAGCTTCAACCCACTTGGTGTATTTATCCACCGCAACTAAGAGATGTTTGACGCCGCCTCGCGCAGTCCTGAATGGACCTACCATGTCCAGTCCCCAGACCGCAAATGGCCACGTGATTGGAATGGTGCGCAGTTCCTGGGCTGGCATCTTTGGCTGTCTTGCATACTTTTGGCATCCAACGCATTTCTTGACGAGTTCTTCTGCGTCTTGCTTTGCTGTGAGCCAGTAGAATCCATGTCTAAAAGCTTTGGCGACAATTGCTCGGGCAGAGGCATGATGACCGCAACATCCACCATGGATCTCTTCTAGTATCTCTGTCCTTCTTCCGGCGAAACGCATCGTTGATATACACCTGTGGTACTCCGCTTGTATAGCTCTCCATTTATTATTGTGTATGCCTTAGCTCTGCGCACAACTTGCCGCCTTAATACTTCATCCTCTGGCTCTTCCTTGTTAAGGAGGAAATTTATGTAGGGCTGTGTCCAGTCTGGCTTCACCAGCATGACGGAAACAGACTGCGAAGCCATGGGGTCATCCTCATCTCCGCCTTTAATAGACGGCACGTACAGGTGCTCCAAAAATATATCGGAGGGCACCTTCGATCTTTTCGAGCCCATTCTGGCTAAGGCGTCCGCTGCTTCATTTTCCTCCCTTTTGATATGCTTGACTTCTAAGCCGATAAAACACCGACCAAACTCGTCTACCGTGCGTCGGTATTCAGCCATTGTAGGGCTCTTCGCGTCCCATGCCCCTTCTAATTGTTGAACAACGAGGTCTGAATCGCCATAGCACAAAAGACGGCTAATGCCCAAATCCTTTGCGACGTGCAATCCATGCAACAGAGCCTCGTATTCTGCAACATTATTAGTGGCATTGAAGTGTATCTGCAAGACATAGCACATCTTGTCTCCTTTAGGGTTCTTCAGTACCACGCCAGCTCCCGATCCCTGCAACATTTTGGAGCCGTCAAAGTGCATAACCCAATATTCTCGTCAGGGAGGGGAAGTTCATCCATTGCTTCTGTCCAGTCTGCGATGAAATCAGCTAAGGACTGGGATTTGATGGCTGTACGTGGCTTGTACTGGATGTCGAAGGCTGCCAATTCAATTCCCCACTTAGCCACACGTCCAGTGGCATCGGTGTTGTTTATAATGTCACCCAATGGCGCCTTACTGACTACCGTGATTGGGTGCTCTTGGAAATAATGGCGTAATTTTCTGGCTGCGAAGAAAACTCCATAAGCCAGCTTCTGATAGTGAGGGTATCGTTGTTTGGATTCGGAGAAGACTTCGCTGATATAATATACCGGCCTTTGTTCCGGTAGCTCCTTGCCCTCTTCCTTTCGCTCAACAACAACCACTGCACTAATAACTAGGTTGGTAGCCGCCATGTAAAGTAGCATCGGCTCTTGTGGTAGAGGAGACGCTAATATTGGTGCTGAAACTAAGGCGTCTTTTAACTGTGCTAAGGCTGCATCTGCCTCTTCAGTCCAGACGAACGTCTTAGTTTTCTTCAACAACCTGTATAGGGGTAAAGCTTTATCCCCAAGCCTACTAATAAATCGGCTTACAGCTGCTGCAGATCCTGTGAGCCTTTGGACATCTTTAAGACAAGTAGGCTTTTTGATGTCCATGATAGCTCGAATCTTTTCTGGGTTAACCTCAAGACCTCTTTCTGAAACAATGAAGCCTAAAAGTTTTCCTGCTGGGACGCCAAAAAAGCATTTTCCCGGATTTAGCTTCATGTTATATTTTCTTAAGTTATCAAAGGTTTCTTGAAGGTCAACGATGAGATCGCCGCGTTTTCGCGACATAACGGCAATGTCATCGACATAAGCGTGAACATTGCGGCCTATTTGATCGTGTAGGCAACGTTGTATGCACCGTTGGTACGTTGAGCCAGCGTTTTTAAGCCCGAAAGGCATAGTTATGTAGCAAAACGTTCCGAAAGGTGTGATGAAGGAAGTCTTAATTTGATCAGACTCCTTCATCTTAATTTGGTGGTAGCCAGAGTAAGCGTCCAAAAAGCATAGTAATTCAGAACCTGATACAGCATCTACGACCTGATCAATTCGCGGCAATGCGAAGGGGTCTTTAGGACAGGCTTTGTTTAAGCCGGTGAAATCTATGCACATGCGCAAGTCTTTCACGTCCTTCTTAGGTACTAATACAGGATTTGCTAGCCAATCTGTGTGGATAACCTCTCTAATGAAATTAGCGGCACTAAGCCGAGCTACCTCTTTTCCTATTGCTTTCTTCTTCTCTGGACCGAAGCGACGAAGACCTTGTTTTACTGGCTTGGCACCTTTGGCGACATTAAGGCTGTGCTCGGCAAGTTCCCGGGGTACTCCTGGCATGTCTGATGGTGACCATGCAAAAATATCCCGTTGCTCACGGAGGAACTTGACGAGCGCGCCTTCCTATGCGTCACTGAGGTCCGCGCCTATGTTCGTCGTCTTGCTTGCATCAGCGTTGTCCAGCACGATCTTCTTCGAGTTTGAGCTGGCCTTGAAGGTAACGTCCGAAGCGCAAGGAGGCTTTTTACCATCCGGCATTTCATTGGTGTTAACTTCTTTCTTGTACTGCTCCAGCTCTTCCTTGCTGATGACTGCTTCTGCTAAGACGGCGTTTCCTGCTTCGCATTCCTTCGCCTTCTTGAAGTCGCCATTGACCGTGATGACGCCGTTTGGTCCAGGTATTTTGAGCTTGCTGTAGATGTAACACGGGCGTGCCATGAATTTGGCAAAGGCTGGGCGGCCAAAGATTGCGTGATACGCACTTTTGAATTCCACCACTCAAAGGCAACTTCCTCAGTCCTATAGTTTGTTTCGTCACCGAAGGTACGTCTAAGACAATTGTTCCCATAGAACTGGCCTGCCTGCCTGGCACTATGCCGTGAAACTTGACTGTGCTATGTTTTAGCTGTGTCTCAGAAAGGCGCATGCGCTTTAAGGTTTCAAGATAGAGGATGTTGATGCTACTCCCTCCATCCATAAGCACCTTAGAAAGCCTGCATTGCTGCACAATTGGGTTTACAACGAGCGCGTAATTCCCTGGGTTCTGTGGAATATGATCAGGATGATCGTTGCGGTCCCATGTAATGGGGTGCTCGGACCAGTTGAGATACTGGGGAACCGCTGGCATAGTGGCATTGAGTTCCCTCCAGGCTGCCTTTTCCTTTTTGGCCGAAGGAGTGGCAAGGAAGTGACAAGGCTTGTTTCGACCCTTGGAAACTTGTTGCTCCTCTTGTGCTTTGGCTCCTGATCTTCTGGCTCCGAAGCACTTTCCTCGTTGTCCTTCTGTCTTTCTTGTCTTTACGGTTCTTGCGCTTGAACTGTTTTGCCTTGAAGCCAGCGTCGGATCCTTCTTGATATCATCGTTAAGGCGGCACTGCCTGTTGGTATGGGTGCATTTGCCAAGCTTGCTATGATGGGCACAAGGTTCATCTTTGATGTCGTCATAGGTGATTTTAATGGGTCTTGACCCTTGACTGTCATCGCTCTTCTTCTGCCATCTGCTAGCCCCTCTGGCCACCCTTCTTATTGGCAAAGGCTACCTCCTTTGATGGTCCTGGCGCATCGTTGGCTTCCTTCTTTTTCCGGCTTTGATTGTTGTTTCGCTTTTCCGGGTTAACAGCTATGTCCATGCGCAGATCGCCGTCGTCAGCTCGAGCGTCGTCTTCTGCTGCAGCGTAATTGTTCGCGCTGTCTAAGAGCTCGCCGAGGTGTTTGATGTTTTGGCTGGCAACATATATCTCATCATGTTGCCTTTCTTCAGGCTGTTCATAAAAGCATGTATGGCCTGGATCTCAGAAACGTCTTCGCATGCATTCTTTGTCTCTGTCCATCGAGCTATGAAAGCTCTGCTTGACTCCCCCTCCACTTGAGCACACTTTAGTAGATCTGAGTAAGCCTTTGGACGTTTGTATGTGCATGAGAAGTGTTGCATGAATGTTTTCTGCATGTCTTGCCAATTGTGGATACTCTTTTCTGGCAAAGTGTCGATCCATAACCGGGCCGTTCCCTCCAACATGAGTGGAAGAAAACGTACAGCTGCATTGTAATCACCGTCATTAATACCAACGGCGTGGATGTAATCAGGCAGCCATATGTCCGGTTTGTCAATGCCATTGTACTTGTCCACAATTTTCTTGACATTGCCTAGCGAGGATGGGAGTTGCACCTTGCGAATCGCCGGTCCAAAGCACACAGGGCCCAGGTAAGACTCCTCTTTGGCCGCTTTAATCTCATCGAGACGGATGCGGGCGTCTGAGATATGAGTGTTTTCCCTGGCTGGCCCTTTGTTGGATTGGCTACGCCTTGGCTCCTCCTGACGGCTTTGGCGATGAGGGGAGCGGGAGCGAGATCGCCTTTGAGGCGGATCTCTGTTGCCCCTATTTCCTTCGTCTCTTGCCCGTGCTGCGGGCGGAGGTGGCATGTTAAGCCGGTCACTCCCACGCCGTGCGTCCTTGTCTTGATCTCTTTCACGGCGAGGCGGATCATTCTTCTTATGGCGTGTGTTATCCTTTTGCCGGTGGTCGTCCTTGCCTTTGTCGCTATGGCGGTTGGACCCAGTCTTTGACTCATCCCTGTGCTTGTCAGGAACTTTGTCCTTCCTGGGTTCCTTACCCTTATTGCCATGGCTACTGGAACCAGCTGGTTCCTCTGGATCCCCACCGCCGGCAACGGCTGTCTTGCAAAGACGCGTATCGTCCGCCAGTTTTGAGTTTGAGTCCGCCTTAGCCTGCTGCTCTACCGCCTTTTCGATGAGCATTTAGAATAATGGTGGCGCTCTTCAATTGGGACTGTTTCGTCTCCCATGATTTCCCTGGCCGCCTCTAGTTTTTGGCTGGGGTGGAGAAGAATATGACTCCATCAGGGTTAACTTGAAAGAGTATTTCTGCCAAGGCTTTAAAGGCTTTTGGGCAGAAGGCTTCTCGAAGTTTCCCTGCAGATCCCGATGCAGAAGAGGGTCACGTATACTTCTTATTTGCGGAATTTCTCAACATTGCGCTCACGCTGGTACTCTTCCTCTTCTAGAGCCTTTCCAACTAGGATTAACTCTTTTTCCTTGTTCAGGAGGGACAACTTATACTTGATGTTGACTTCAGTCTCAGCCAGGAGCGCTTTCCGTCTTTCCTCAAGTTCAACCGCGGTTGGATTTGGTCCCAAAGGTGTTTTGAGAAGCTCCAATGCGCGCATGTGTTCCTCCTTTGACCGTCCAGGTCTTCTTCAATAGGCGTAGCCGGGGGAGGCCTTTAGGGTCCAGCACATCCTCTGGCTTTTCCGCCTTGTCACCAATGTGTTTGATGCTAGAGGAAACTTCAGCCTCGTCTGGCTTAGCCGCGGCCGCACCATCCTCCATAGCTATCTGTGCCGGGAAAGTCATTAAGACTTCGTTTGGATCGGATGAGCCATAGCCTCGCGCGGCAACCTGTGCTGCAAAGTCTTCCTCCTTATGCTCATCGAGATCTGAATCTTCCGCCATTGGAGCGGTGCCATCAGATCCGGCTTCTGAGTCTGCTCCTGTCTGTAAGGCAGGTAATATTGACTCAGGGTCAGATTCGGCCGGCTTAGGGCCAGATGCGTCAATGACACCAACAAAGCGAGAGGCGGGCTCCATAAGCTCATAAGAGCTGGAGTCAGAATCGCTTTGGGTATCAGAGTCACTCAGATCGCGATAGACAAAGGCCTGATCCGATCTGTGTTGTTGCTCGATTGCATAATCGATGGGGTGGTGGGTGGGCCAAAAGGCGGCGGATCCCCTGGGGAATCCATACGCCTCAGCCGTAAAACCCATGAAGATGTTGATGGTGCCGAAGGGGACGACGAAGCTTGACACCAGTGCGTCGTTTGCTGGGACGTAGGACCCGTCGTCTTCGATGCACCCAAAGTTGTTGATGATGCGGGCGCGACCAACCGCCATAGTCTTGCCGATCTCGCCCAATGCTCCCGCCTGAAACAAAACTCCCGACGCCTTGGGCCCCACGGTGGGCGCCAACTGTCGAGGTATTGGTAACGCGGAACTACTATATGGATTCATACGTACCGTAGAGGAGGTGGGGAAGAACGTAGAGGGTTCCAGTGACGGGATTGCACACACGATCTTACCCAGCTTCGGATCTCACGACGGTGGCGAGATCCTACGTGCTGCTATAATTCACTCAAGGAGAATATGTGTACAGGTTACAATGAGATTGTATGCGTGCCCTAAGGCTGCTGGAAGGCTGGCTTATAAAGGCGCCAAGCCTTCCCCTACAAGGAAAGCCTTAACCGACCTAGATCATGAGTCCTAGACTAACACGGTAACAAACCCTAACTTGCTCCCTAAGGCGAACGCAGCCAGGCCTTCGTCTTGGACTTCACTAAGCCAGCCCAGAGCTTATCCTTGCGCCTAAGCCCATGAGGCCTTCTCCATTAAGCCCTCCGGCTTTATCTGATGGGCCTCCTTGGTGGGCCAGGTTTTATCCACCGTGGCAGGTATACCCGTTCGGCATAACCTCCACATCCGGCCTCCCAATCTATTGCCACCATCATATGTTCCCAACCCAAGCTCATGAATATCGACAATTTGAATACACTTAACTTCAAGGTATTGTGCAGGTACTGAAAAGGGTGCTGATAAGGAGATGGCAGAGCAAGTATGTGCTGCTGAAGCGCAGAGTTGCCCCGAGTAAGTGCTGGTGTGCGAATGCTCGAGACCAGAGAGTGTTGAGGATTTAGAGATGTTGGTCATGCCGTGGTGCAGCCTAGACAATTAACCACGGAATTTGTCTGTAGTAGGGTGCTTTTGCCTCTGTCTGATCGCGATCTGGTCATCTATAACTAGCTTGAAGTTTATCTCGTAACCTAGAGTTTATCATATGCACCTTCATCTGAGAATGGCTAGCGACGTTTAGGTTCTTGCTGTATGCTTTGCCAATCTCTATACCACCTTTCGTTGAGAAGAAACCAAGTATTTTCTTTCAGTTGTTTCTTTGATTCTGTGACATTGGTTCGTGACAGTTATTATGTACGTGCTGGTCTACCGGCAACTGGCCGGCTTGTCAGATGCGTGGAAGCTAGCTAGAGATGTATAGACGCGCCGGACTCTGACGGCCAACCACCTGGTGTTCGAATGCCCCTTCACGCAGGGCTTCTGGACGTCCATCGGCGCCTGCAACGCGCCGGACTCTGACGTCAGGGCGCTGCATCTGTTGCCTCCCCCCGCTGGCGTGCCCCCGCGCTCTTTTCCCACCTTCCTGCTGCTGTGCTGCTGGCAGCTCTGGAAGCACCGTAATGGGGTCGTCTTCAACAGCGACTCCCCCTCCCTCTCCAACGTCCGTGCCCGCTGCCGCGATGATGCGGCGCTCTGGAAACACCGCCTCCCTGCCGACCACCAGGGGGACGCGGCTGTCTGGCTCGAACGGTTCGCCGTGTAGTGATCGAGCTCCCCCCCCCCCCCCCCCCCCCCCCCCGCGTACATCTCTGATACTCGTCCTTCCCCTGTAAAACACGGCGTTTTGGGCCTTCTTATATAAAACACGAAAAAAATTCAGGTGGGGTGTAATCCCCCCAGGTGACCTTCAAAAAAAAAAGATGTATAGATGGAATTCCAGGTGGTACCTTGCCTTGTCCTGGCTGAAGAAGGCATAGAAGACCCCACATCCGGCTGCAAGCAGAGCGTGAGGGCAGTCGCCCACTCGCCCCCACGAGGACGCAGAGGAGAGCAGCACGGCGAAGGTCCCTCCATGCCGACCCTGGTGCCAGCGCCAGCAGGTGCACCAGGTGGGAGGTGCGCGGGAAGTTTGAACTTTGAAGCCTGAAAACTTCCCAGACGTGTTTTTGCTCAGAGGTCGGGTAGTGGCGTCCCAAGTGAAAGCCCAGTCCTGAATATGGCCCAGCTCATGGAAATTCATGTGTGCGCGGCCTGGGGAATGTTCCAGCAACCAGCGTATGCATTAGAACTGTAGGATCTGGGGAGGGAGGGACATTTTGGGTATGAGAGCAGAAACCACACGCTGGCGCAAAGCATGCTCTTTGGCTCGTTTCGGCGTGCGGTACGCAGGAAATATCCCAAGCAACCCCTACCGTAGGATCGGGAAGAAGTACTCCATCCGAACCAGAATAAGTGTCGCAGCGTGCACGTGAGTTTTGTACTACGGCAGTAGGTTTTTCATGGCACTTATTCCGGATCGGAGGTAGTAGTATTATTTTTTGATGTTTCTGCAACCTCTGATAGCCCTTGTGGCCTCCGTACCCCTGCGCACGTCATCATGCACAACAACAAAACTTAGTCGGACAATTATAATCTTGATGTGTACTTTCTCCGTTCCAAATTAATTGACTTCCATATATCTACGTTTAGATGTATATGTACATGTAACATGTCTAGATACATCCAAATATAGATAAATGCAAGTCAATTAATTTGGAACGGAGGGAGTACATACATACGTGAAATTTGTTAATCTTTACTCCGTACTACTCCCTCCGTATCAAAATATAAGACTTTGTACCTACTTTTTACACATATGTATCTAGACATGTTTTAGTGCAAGGTTTATGTGAATCTTGCACTAAAACATGTCTAGATACATGTGTACAAAAAGTAGGTACAAAGTCTTATATTTTGGTCACTTTGTAGCTCTTTTTTCCTTTGCTTTTGGTCACTTTGTATTCCTATACTCTACTTCTAATTTCAATGAAAATCAGACCAGACTGTCTTTTCCATCAAAAGTTTTATATTTTGATACGGAGGAAGTACTAGCTAGAAAGAAATGATTAGTGGAAACGGATGGCTGAAGATGAGCGCTCTCGAGTACCTAATCAGATGGTCACAAAGTAATTAAGCTACTCGATCGCCATCGATAGTTAATGGTGCGTGGGTGGATTAGCAGGATCCTGTAAAGTTGTACCCACGCCGCCACGCGTCGTGCAGCCAGAACTAGAGGACGACGAGGAAGAAGGTCCGCAGAATCCGGTGGCCGCCACAAACAGGTTGACCGGCAAGCTAGACTTGACCCTTGAGGCAACGCCAAGAGCCGCGCTGAGAAAGGAAGGAGATGGACGGCTGCCCATGTCGAGTGGGACCCGGCCGATCCTTGTCACACGTCATTCCACCTAGCTAGGGTGTCGGCACCTGCGGCCTGCATGAAGGCATCTCAGCATCAGGGTGGATCAGTGAATGGTTGGAGATAGCCTTATCGCCTTATCATGGCATATCTCACGACTTATCACTACTAGCTCACCACCCTAGTCCATCCATACGTACGACCCAACACGAAATTACGAAAACACGAAATTACGAAAGTCGACCCTGTGCGTTTGCCCGATCTGTACTAGTTCAATTTTTTTTAAGTAACACATTTTTTTACAATTTCTACAAATAATACGGGTTTTTGGGGAATTTTCAGAAATAATACAGCCTCGATATCGACAAAACCGACCAGCCCCTGTAGCCACGACAAAGCCGACCGCATGGTCGACCAGGCCGGACCAGCAACCGACAGCTTTGTCGGTCACGCGTGGCCAGTAATCGGCCACAACGACGCCGACTAGCACATCGGCTTGGACGAAGCACACAAATCCTAGAAAAATAACGCGACCCTGCTCATCTTCTTCCTCCTCTCGTTTTCCTTTATGTTCTCTCTGTAAACTCAATGGTTGGACGATTATGAGACAATTTAGGTTATCTTTCACCAAACATTCATCCTAGAGGTAGTAGAGAGCAAGGGGGACCATGATCTACTAATGGGATAGCTCGTGGATGCGATTAGGTGGTGTCTGTTTGGAGCAATTGTGGTTGATGAGGGGAGGATACCTATTGCTCCTGCTATTGCACCACCTCCATATAGTATGAAGATTGGATCTTTGTGCTTTGAGATTCCTCCCGAGGATGAGGTGAAGCCCATGTTCAGGACTCCGCCAAGCTAGAGGCATGCCGTGGAGGTGTTCCACGTAGTATGCTATTTTATTTTCGTGTGTTTTATTTATAGTTGGTTCGAACCATGTTTGAGTTCAGCCGGTTTGAGTTTGTGTTAGGTTCGATTTTGGCATGTCCAACCAAGTTAGGTTTGAGTCACCCATATAAAGGGTTCGGCAGCCGCCATGTATCGCTAGACACGAATTTGAGATTAAAGTTATCGTGAGGTTCATCCCAAGATGGATCGCCATATATATCAAGTTGTTGATGGTTTATGATTGCTGATTGTTTCGATTTGTTGTTTGCACATCGCGTGGGGTTGATTTCATCGATCCAACATTGTTGTCCTTGGTTTGCCGTGAAAGATTGGGCCGAAAACCCTTTTGGATCCCGCTGATCCTTATCATTCGCACACCTAACTACAGTACACACGTACCCTTGAAGCGTGAGAAACCCATCCATCCAAGCGGCCTTTATTCACCGGAGCAACACCACTTCCACCACCAGAGTAGCACCACCACAAACAGCATGCAGCTCTGGCTACCCCAACAATTCTGAGACAATTTGGGCCATTGTTCCACCAAACTACATCCTAGAGCTAGTAGAGAGAAAGGGGGACCATGATCTACTGATGGGATAGCTCGTGGATGCGATTTGGTGGTGCCTGTTTGGAGCAATGGTGGTGCTGCGGGGGAGCTTGGTGTTGGGTAGCCAGAGCTACGTGGTGTTTGTTGTGCTGGTCCGGTGGTGGAAGTGGTGCTGCTCCGGTGAGTCAAGGCCGCTTGGACGGATGGGTTTCTCACGCTTCAAGGGTACGTGTGTACGGTAGTTAGGTGTGCGGATATTTTGTTGGTCCGGTAGTAATTTTTATTTCTGTGGATGAATATTATAGAAGGTATTATTTCGTGTCGCTTAATAGTTGATAGTTGACGAGTCTGAATATATTTGTAGGTCAGCAACTATGTCAAATTTAGTGAAGTGTTACTTTTACTACGGTTCTAGTACTGTCCAAACAAATGAGTTGGAAGTTGATCTGAGTGAGTTTCAGTCTGTGGAGTTGGATTTTACTGCCCCTCAACCATGGTTGGTTATTAAGTTGAAATGCTGGTTGGCAGGAAGCTTAGGGGTTAATCCCGAAATATACACCGACGGTGTGCATGCATTGTGGACCATGTCAAGTTCAAACATTTTCTGCTTTTTGAGGCCCATAGATCGGACCTCACAGCGGGTGCGCTAGTTACAAGGTTGCGAAAGCAGGGGAACTAACCATATTGCCTTAGTTCTTCCTGTCCCGGAGGGGGTAGATCCCCTGAAGTCGACGGTGTGGGTACAATCTTGGCCAGAGAAGTGCAGGGATGCATTATCTAAGGGTGCAAATATGCCGACAAGCAACATCTACAGGTGTCGTCGGCGTTACCAAAGCTGACCAGGTGTTGGTCGGTTTCGCCTAAACCGACTTACAGTTGGCTCTCGGCCGACCAGCTGGTCGGCTTTGTGTGGGCTGACAGGACCCTACCGGCTTTGCCGTAAAAAGTGTATTGTTTCTGGAATTTGTAAAAAAAAAAGTATTATTTAGAAAAAAATTAGCTGCTTTCCGATACAGTGGCTGCACTCTGCATCCTCGACGTTAACTTGCTATATATGTTTCTATCCTACAGTAGCATAGTAACAAGGCTTTGTTTTAGCGAGAACGACTGAACTCCTTTAAGCCCCACAGGTGAATTGATAGCATGGGGAAGAAGAACGTGCCAAGATCCCAAGACGGCGCCTTTGGTCCCTCCTTCACATATATGGAGCACGCTCCTTGTTTATGTTACTATTTGTTAGTGCTTACGTGGCTACATGCATGCACTTTGTCTTTTAACTAAGAACCTACCGCGCATATTCCTTCAAGCTTCGAGTCCAAGCATTCAGTGCAAACGGAGCTTGGCTCTGATGGTTGGGTTCCCTGTGGTGGAACCAGCCCACCCAGGTTCAAGTCCTAGACTTGGCATGGGCGTTTGCATTTACCTGGATTTATTCCAGGATTATCCGGCGCTATTCTTTCAGTGGTAGGTGACGTGCCCGTCAACAGCGAGGCGCCTGTGGTGACTTCGTCAACCTCAAGATCTGCCGGCTCAGTCCTTCAGAGGTGCTCATAGGGGTAGGGTGTGCGTGCGTGCGTTCATAGGGGTGAGTGTATGTGCGTATTTGTGAGCGTCTGTGTTGTACTGTGTTCTCAAAAAAAAAAGAGTCCAAGCATTCAGTAGCAAAGATTCCTCTTGAGTCGCCGCCATCTATTTCCTTTTCCCAAACGACCTAATAATAGTTTAAACGTAGCGCTAGCATGCAATCCATGCATCCAGGTCCACAAAAAGTGAAAAGAGTGGAGGGTAAGGTAATAGAATACAATATTAAGGTAGTGTGCAGGTAACAGAATACTCCATTAAAATTCCTTGTGATTCACAAAATGGACTGTGGAACTACTTGGGGATCGGAGCAAGGGGAATACTTTGCTCAGAGCTAACAGCCAATTCTTTGCTCAGAATTTTTTTTGCTCAGAGCTGCAGCATATATATGGCGGCAAACGGTGATGAAGTGACGATGAAAGTTACCAAACAAAAAGAGATCAAGAAAAGGGCAAATAGAATCACACTTGAATTATGTGAACCGCACATTTCTTTCATTTGTTCTTGGGCGGGCCCAACACCTAAACATATACACAGATTGCACGTGTTCATAGAACCGATAGAGGCGAGGATGAATGGACGATTCTACTAGGAAGATCGCCTATGTCGCGAGACACACCGACTCGTGCTTGCTGGTAAACTTAATTTGTACAAGATCGAAGCCCAATATTATTTCAACTCCATCGTAACACCACATCACTTCATCTGAGTCGCATAAGCATATTCCAATCTATATTCATCCAGAACCCTGCTACACCGGTGGCAGCAGCATGGCTATTTCATCCGTTGGTGGATTGATTCTGCTGCGCAAAAAAAAGGAAATGCATTTTAGTAGTGCAAAACATATATAGATAGATATGGGAAGTGAGGACGACATCACTCTTGAGAACATATGGTATGCTCGTGCCCTATAGAGATGGCCGGGGCGCCTGAATGAAGGCGTATTCTATTGGCTGCACGAAGGGCATATGGAGGACGCGGCCGGCGGTTGTCGGGCGAGTTGCATGCCTCAGCAGGGCACATCAGCAAAGGAAGGGCCGTGCTGAAGCTACGTTGAACATCCAACAAGCGGCGTGCGAGTTGCGATCAGTGGCGGACGAGCTCATGCGGGCCGCAGCAGTTCGTGAGACTACTAGCCCGCAGGGTAGAGCGGCATGGAGTTGTGGCATGCCAAATAAAGGGCACATCGTCATGGAAGGGTAATGCCGAACGACGTTGTTGTACACCACGCGTTGGCCGGCCTTGATGGAGATGGAGGCGCGACCTTCAACGACGTCGAGTAGCGTGTGGCGCCGGCGTGCGGTGGACAGCAGGATCCGTTGCGTCCGTGGTCTGGACTCTGGCACATCCCCGTCGGAAACTGACCTTGGGGCTTGGGCGGTGGTGCAGTGCTTCGATTCGAAGCGAATGGATGATGCATATGCACGTGAGACAAGAAAATACGGCACGGCATGTATATGTACCTGCCCTGCTCGAAGAAGGCGGAGAAGGCGCCGATCCCGGTGGCGGCGGCGATGAACCAGACGAGCAACGCCACGGGGAGGGTGAGGCCGGCCGTGCCCAGGACCATGTAGGCGAAGGAGAAGGTGAGCAGCGTGGTGAGAGTCCACACCGACGCCTTAAGCCGGTTCCTCCACGCCGATCCTGCCGCTGCTCTGCTGTAGAGCCAGAGGCAGCAGAAGAGCAATACGAGGTCCGCATAGGACGTAGCGACGAAGCCGACGATCCCAGCGTCGCCCTTGGAGTGGTACACCGCCATGACGGAGTTCAAGGTGAGCAGGACGAGCATCACAACTGCGTACACCCAGGAGAACATCACAGCAGGACGGATATCTTAGGTTTCTTTGGGAAGCTACTAGATACTACTACCTGAGCTCACATGCACACGAGGAGAAAGGGCTCCTCCGTGGATCGTGTATATATAGGCACCGAGGTAAGGCTATGCCCTCGTTCTGTGGCGAATTTGCTCGCCTGCCACTGAAATAAATGACTTACTGCAACCGTCGAACCTATCACGCGTCGTATGGCAGCGGGCTATAACTGACAGTTAACGACAACATCTTTATTCTTGATGCAGCTGTGAAACTATATATTTAAAATAGTGTGATCGACGTTGCAACCAGTAGGCCTGCATGTGCAGGGTTGCCTGCTCACAGCCTTTTATTCCGGTTTTGAACGGCTCGTAGCCTCGTAGGGCTAACTGGTCTGCCTATGGAAGACCAGCCGACCGGTATTGCATGTGAGCGAAACATTCTTCTTCTTTGCCCCTAATGGGAAAGGAATCAAGCACTTTGTATTATCAGTTCTCTTTGACGCAATAAAAATTGAGGTTTGAGGCTCCTTTCAACAACAAAAAAGGGAAAAGAATCAAACGTATGGAGATCGGGGCACGTGAACTCGGAATCTGATAAAGTTGGACACCTCCAATTTTTCTTACCTTTAGAAGCTGACGAGGAGGATAATGCCGCATACGATTGTCATGTCTTCTTTCATCCTGTAAAATTAGCTAGGTGTAGGAGGTGGGCATGGATAAAGGGGAGCTTGGCACTAGCATGGAATGTGACCTTACAAATAAATGTCTCATTTTTTCAAACAAAAAGAAACGTAAAAAATGGCAAAAGAAAAATCGCGTTCACGTAGAAGGGAAAGTGTTCTAAATGATGCATAATATATAAAGCACAGAGATGCACAATGGGTTTTCGGTGGAGTTGTCAAAAAAATGCCATTTTCTATCGTTGGACATCTTTTCGACAACTCATAATTAAGGTCCTAAATAGCTACTCTATAATGTGCTACGACTTACCTACACCTTTCATTGTTACTCTAAACGATAAGCAACAGTCCACTATAGTAATGACTGAGGCTATACGAACAACGCCTCACTAAGCTTTAGAACCCAATTCAAAACATCACGATCGCGTTCCTTGGAGTTGGGGCAAAGAAGGGACGTGCGGTATCGCCTCGCCCGGTATTAGTACGTAACACTTTCCAGCTTCAGCCAGTTAAATTTTGAAAATAAAAAAATACTAGTGAGACATGTATGTGGTGCTGCACCTTTTCACTTCGCACAAAAGCAGCCCCCGGGGGCCCGGAGCCACACTAACTTACCACTAGGGTTTGCTAGTAGCTAGGTTGATCGCATGAATGACATGATACGATACCGCCCAACCAAGTGCAGCCAAAGGCGATCAAACGGGGTGGAAAAACAGTTTATCCTTTTCCTACGATTCGGCAGTTATTTATGAGCAAGCAACGGGCGTCCCCAGCTCCCTGGCCGTCCAGTAGCTAGGTTGATCACTTTTGATCGATGAGCAAGCAACGAGAGGAGGAAAAACTATGATTTCCGGCCGCTTTTTGTGGCAAAGGTGCAGCCATCTCCGGTTGCTCCATAGCCCACGGCTCATGGCGACACTACTTAATGCCAATACGGCGTAATGTTGGAGAGGCTACGATCGTCAATCGACATTAAGCAGCAGATCAGATAGCAGGCGCATGTGCTGGAGATACTAGATCCGCACGCGATCTTGATGAAAAAGCACTTCTTAATTTTCTTAATTAGTACTTCAGTGTGCAAACACCATTTGAGCTCTCAGTACGACAATAATATCTGCCATTGCTCAAGTGGACTTGCTAGGTACGGGTGTTTAATCATTGTTATATATAGCTGAGCGTTAAACATACGCACCACTGACTACTTAATTCAGATTTACAAAATCAGACCCTAAAAAGAGTACAATTAAATTTGTCAGAAAAGGAAAAAGAAGCAACATGTTAGAAGTGGGAGTTGGCGGGGAAGGAAGAGCGGCGCGCGCTAGATTCTCTCTGTTACTTGTGATGGAAATGTAAAGGTATTGTGATGGAAATGTAAAAAGGAAACTGGAATATGAATGAAATCTTTTACCGTTTTAGTAATTGCGATGTGTGCGATCAAATTCTAAACAAAATATATATTGCAAGCTAAAGAAATATATATACCCCAGCTTACGAAAAACCTCAGTGCAAACGAGGGGACTAGGATCTCTGTAACTGATGTATCGACCTTAGGGCAACGGAACTAAGTGAATAGCCGTTGCCAAAACATGTTCTCATCGGTGATGGTCAACGCCTCTGTCGCCGATGTGAGCCTTCACATCAGCATAGGGTCTCAGGCAACGTACGGTTTTTCCGTTTTCGATGAGGGTTTTGACACGTTTCTATAGTGTCGTTCCGTACTAGTATCCCTTGCCTAGCCGCCCGCCTCCTAGGCCCAGCGGGTCGAGACAGTCCTCCTCCTCCGGCAGGTCGAGACGGTCTTGGAATCCAACTTGAGACATTTATTCCTGATGTGAGAGCTAATTATGATTTTGTGAGTTGTCATGATGTTTGTACTCTTACTGTGAAGATGGTTCAGACGGATAGATGCGCTGTTTTTCCTTTGGTGTATCATCTTATCACTACGGGAAAGCCACGAAACGCCGACGGCTTCCGGAAGCCGTCGGCGTATGCCTTCGGCGTATCGCCGTCGGCGTATGCGAGGCCGTCGGCGTACGCCCTCATACGCCGACGGCATTGCCGTCGGCCTATGAATAATTTTTTTGAATTTTTTTGAAAATTTTGAACTTTTTTTTAACTTTTTAAAACATTTTTTTCTATTTCGAAATTTCTAACTCATCTACATACTAAGTCTCTAATTACACATTTAATCATAGGTCAAAGTACTTACGCTGGTCAAAGTTCCCGTTCGGTCACCCATCCTCAAATTCCTCCAGCCCAAGCACGCTTAACCTTTGAGTTCCTTCATTGTTAGCTTCCAAATGAGAAATGTGAACTTACTAATACTTATATCATATCAATCATATTAACCCCTGATTTAGGATGTTACACTTTTTCATTGTTTAAATTTACAAAATTCATTTGAATAAGTAACAATGATTGTAAAATAGTATATTTTTAATAAATGAAAAAATAAAATTATTTTTACTTTTATTTCCTTTTCACAATTAATATGGAATAATTCATATCTTTAATTCCGTTAATCGAAATTTGAAAAATAAAATGTCTATGTCAATTAGAAAAATGAGAGGAATTCAAATATGACATCCATATCATCCTTTGCATTGTATAAACATCGATGGTTTTAGAAAATTGATTCTTTTTTCACAAAAATCAAATAAAGTGAAAAACCCTCAGAAAAAGGTATCCTTTGACATGGAGTCCTTTTATGTGTACTAGTTGCTAGGAAAAATGATAAACTTGAGTTTTGACAAATATTTCAAAAAAATATTTCACAAAAAGGTCTATCATCTATAGACATGTATAACTTTCGTGTCAAATGATCAAGTTATGGTCATCCCCATGCCATAATTTGTGATAATGTGTCCATATTTGAAACATAGGGGTGCCTTGGTATGGCAAACATTGTGACTTTATACTGATTTTTCAAAAGTAATTGAAATTGAACTACAAGTGTGTGATAGTTTGGTCTAATTTTTTACAAAAAATACTTTCTAGGTACAAAATTAGTGACTTTATCACAAAAACATCGATAGTTTTGAAAAATGTGACCCCTTTCACAAAAATGAATAGACACGACGGTCATTTTGACTATTTTTCACAAAAATAAAAGAAATTGAGAAAATACTCAAAAGATGAATTCCTTTGACATGGAGTCCTTTTATGTGTACTAGTTGCTAGGAAAAATGATAAACTTGAGTTTTGACAAATATTTCAAAAAAATGCTTCACAAAAATGTCTATCATCTATAGACATGTATAACTTTCGTGTCAAATGACCAAGTTATGGCCATACCCATGCCATAGTTTGTGATAATGTGTCCATACTTCACACATAGGGGTGTCTTGGTATGGAAAACATTGTTACCAAAAACAATTTTCAAAATATTTTAGTAAATATCATTTTCCATTTTTTAAGTGTAAAAAATGACTTTTTAATTAAGCAAGTAACAAACATATGTTACAAAATATCATGTGCATGGTGAAAAAGATTTTATGGATGTCATATTTGGATTCCTCTCATTTTTCTAATCGATTTAGATATTTAATTTGTTAAATTCTGATTTACGAATTTAAAGATATGAATTATTTCATATTAAATGGAAAATAGAAAAAAGTATACGCCGACGGCCGCCGTCGGCGTATCAAATGTAAAAAAATAGAACGCCGACGGCTGCCGTCGGCGTATCAAATGTAGAAAATAGAAAAAGTAAACGCCGACGGCAGCCGTCGGCGTATGTCGGGCTACGCCGACGGTTTTGTTACGCTGACGGCCGCGTTCGCCGCTTTTCTCGCTCGCATTATACGCCGACGGCCCCGACATTTGGCCGTCGGCGTATAACTTGGCCGTCGACGTTTTGTGGATTACCCGTAGTGTATTGAGTTGACATTTATTTGACCGGTCGCAACGGCATTAATAGAGAGAGCTATCTCAGCCATGAACATTATCAAGACTGATTTGAGAAATAAAATAGGTGATGATTGGATGAATTATAACATTGTGTGTTGTATTTTCTATGCCATTACGACAGGGTTTTTTTTTAGCCAAGATTTCGGCCCAAGCACTTGCGCAAATCCAGGCTCCGCCGCTGCACCTACCAGTTGTTCAGCGAGCAACAGAGGACGACAACGAGGAGGAGGAAGGTTCCCATATCACTCACAAGAAACACTTGACCCTTTAGCCACGCCAAGAGCCGGCTGCATGCCGATCTGAGTGCCGATCCTCGTCGTGTCTTTCCACCTAGCTATATAGGGTGTCCGGCGACCGCGGCCGGAACCTGCGGCCAGCTACAAGTACGGAGTATCACCATCTCAGGTGAATCAGTGAATGGTGCATGGTTGATAGCCTTATCGCCTTATCATAGCATCTCACGACCCAACAAGAAATTATGAATGCGTTTCATCCACTGGAGGGTATATCCTACGAAATGTACTGATTCGTCGTATCAATTCCTGAACAAGCATCATATATAGTACTGTAGCACATCTGCAACTCTTTTATTGATTACGTATTTGGCAGCGACGAATGAGATCATTATTTTTGTGTCAGTTTAATGAACTGGTAGCCACTAGTTTATTTTCTGCAGCCATTATATATGTGGATCAAGGAAAGCACGCGAGAAAACTCGGTGGAACGGAGAACAAGTTGTAGCGATGTGTGTTTGTGTGCAGGGGCGAAGCCAGGAAAAAAGGTCGCCGGGGTCAAAACCACAAGTAGCACTAATTCGCAGCTCATAGCAACTATAATACATATTTTAGAAACTGACACATGTAAAAATAATAATGACCAATGGTTTCATAATAAATGAAATCTTGTTTAGAAAATTAGCAACCTCTATTTTTCTTGAACTCTACAATCTTTTAGCTTCATAAAGCGGTCTATGACATGCTTAATTGGAATTGAATATAGAATTTTTTGTTCTAGGATTGACGTCGTCGTTCATGAACTCTACAATCTTTTATCTTCATAAAGCGGTCTAGGTAGACAATTTGAAACTTAATCATGATCACGCAACACGACCGTAGCACCACTCCAATCTTCCGGTTATCAAAATTAACAAATTGTCAAACCCTAACTACAAGTATATAGGAGAATCATAAAATGAAGTAGCTTTCTCCCTAAATTCCGTAGATTAAATCAAGATAATTGTGGCACTTACGGATCAAATCGGCGCGGCAGTAATAATTTGTAGCGGAACGACGAACTTGGGGAGATGGAGGACAATCGTCTCCCGCCCGGCGGCGGTCCATCTGTTCCGAAGCGAAGTCGAGCAAGCGGGCGTGGCGATCGATTGATGTGCGGCTGTCGAGCAAGAGTCTCTTTAGCGATCAATTGATGAATGGGTTGTTGGCTGTGTCTTTGCCCGTTGCAATTAGCGATCAATTCATTGAGTGCTCCACGGGCTGATACAAAGCAAAACTGGGCCATAGAAGTCTGCATTTGCCCATGGACGCTGGGGTCAAAACAGATTTCCACCGGGTCAACATCTATTTTGGCCTTACAGTTTAAGGGACGGGTCGGCAGGCGTCGGGGTCATTCGACCCCAGCTCAACACTGTAGCTACGCCCCTGTTTGTGTGGGAGTGAATCGGAAAGATGGGGAGAACGTGCCCAAGGGCCCTTTTCTCGCTACTTTTATGCTTGTGGCTTGCACATTGTCGAGATCCCAATTTTGACTGATAATTCGTCGCTACGTACCGCGTATATTCCTTTAAGCTTCGAGGCCAAGCAATCAACGGCAATATATAGTTATATACTAGTACTTGAAATTGTCGGGAAGCCGTTAGGTGCTGCATGTGCGAACTTGGAGTCTTGGAGTCGGCACCATCTTTATACTTTAGCTATTTGAGAGTCAAGCGTTTTCCATTTCGACAATACTTGATATATTTTTCCATTATTGCACGCATGAGATAGGTCTTTTGGACAAAACTTGCTTTTTCGTTTGTCAGTTCCA
The DNA here is from genome assembly GCA_947311845.1 of Poa pratensis. Classification (NCBI taxonomy): domain Eukaryota; kingdom Viridiplantae; phylum Streptophyta; class Magnoliopsida; order Poales; family Poaceae; genus Poa; species Poa pratensis. Next base: position 160,774,956 of record CAMZMU010000063.1, read on the forward strand.
TGAGTGGCACAAATAAATTTCATTTACGCTGGTATTTACATGTAAATTACTGGCCCACTAACAGTTTAAAATTACATGTTAAAACATACGTATATACATGTAAAACAAATTTATGTATATTACATATATTTACATGTATTACATGTAGAAGTTTGACTTTGGTAAAATATGCAACAATCTAATACGTCTACGTGCCATCTTATGGTTTGGTAATATATCAACTATGATGAATTGAAAAACAATAAACTGCCGAATATACTCGCCCCTTCTTATTTCCCTCGAAACAAGATTTTGTCCTGCTTTTTAAATAAACCGCCACTCTTATTTTCGAAATGACCACCAGTCTAAAATTCCAAATTCGTCTGCCCCCAAGAATATAACAAAACTACAAAGTGCTAGCATGCATCCCTGCCACCGGTGTAGCAAGGTTCTGGATGGAATATACTAATGCCACTCATTTAAGACCTCCCAAAAAAATCTCCAGGTGTGACGCTATGATCAATGGAGTTCAAATATTGGGCCGTAGATCTTGTATACGAATTAAGTTCACCATCAAGCATGATCAGTTGTTGCATCTTATGACATAGGTAGTTTCGTAGTAGACTCGTCGATCTATCCTCGTCTCTGTCGATTTTACGTATGTGTGTGTGTGTGTATTGGTCATGTAACCGTGAAAGAAAAGGTAAAAAAATGCGGTTCAGAAAAAACAAGTTTGATGTTTGATCTATCTACATCATTGTTAGTTTGCGACCATGTTGTTTTCTTGTTGTAATCTTTTATGTGATATCACCTACGTCGTACGAATTTCTAATAAGTTTTGTCGTCATTGTGTGTTGTGATGTTTCCTCTGAGCATCATACCCTTTTTGCTGTTATCCAAGTGTATCTTATAGTTGTCCTCTCCTTCGCCAATGAATACCCCATCCCTATTCATCGTACATTCGCTTTTCTTTTCTCTTTTGAATCATAAGGAATCGATTTTCCCTTATTCTTCATCTATTTTATTTCATCAGGTGGTGGGTTGACTCTGCAGCCACAAAAAGTAAAGGAAGGATATGGGTGGTTCGGTACTCAATATATATGGTCGTGCCTAGAAATATGACGGGTCCATTAATGTTCTATTGCTACTTTTTTATGTGGGTACACACACTTCTTGATGAACTGGGGATTCAACATCCTCTAGCATCACAACATGGTGCGACTCATCTTTTTGCTAATCCAGTATTACATATACTAGTACTAAGAACGTTGAAGTTGATTATCATTTTGCGAGAACGAGTAGGTCAAAGATTATTGAACATCAAGTTGATACCAACAGGTGATCAAGGTGCAGATGGATTTACAAAAAAAAATCACAGCTCGTCAAGTTGAAGCATTCAGAAACAGTCTTAAGTTAGGTAAGTTATAACTAAGGGGTTGCGTTAGCGTAGATAGTTAACTACCGCGTAACATAAATGGTCCATCCGTGATAAGAATTGAGCCTTATCTCGTAATCTGTTGTAGGAACTCTGATTGTAATCATTTGAAGTGGTTGGTTAAAGTTAAAACTCTCCTATATAACACGCCTGGTGTGCCCCGAGCATGGAATGACACCTAGGTTTCCAATTAAAAAATCACAATGCTTTCTTTTTTCTTTTTTGGAGACTGAAAGTAATCATCCTTATGCAAACAGCATTGACATTTTTCTTTGTTACATGATCGTAGGGCTGTACCAAACAACGTGCATCCCTCATTCCATTGATCACTATGAGAAAAAAGTGCATCAAAGTACAAACATTCCCTATAAGCTTTGAGGGAGAGCAAAGCTAATTATATTACAAATAGGAGACCTCGAAAAAAAGAACTCGATCAGGCGGAACGGAAGAGGCATTGGAACTGGGTGGCACAAAATGACCGAGTCAGGAGTAGCGCTTACAAAATATATACTTTGCTACAAGTGGAGGTTACTGGTAAACTACTCCCTACGGAGAAAAAAAGGCGTAGTAGGGTATATTGCAGCCTCCTATATTACTCTAGCTTAAAGTGACAAGACTTTAAACCACTAGTATAACCCTTGAGGTACGCAGGCATCACCATCAGGTGAATGGTGTCAGATAGCTTTATCAAACTACTACTAGTAGTATTATCATGCATGATCCTCCCTATCTCATGACGGAACTTCCTCTCATGACGTTATCACCAGTTCACCCCGCGCGGTCCACCGGTACGAATACAAATGCAATTCATCCACATGACCTACGTACGATTTAAAGGGCCATGAAAAGCGATTTATTCAAACAAGTACATACCATGCATATATACTTTAACACATTTTTTTTCTAAATGGGAACATCGTCGTCCCGGATACTATAACACGTATAGTCACATACCCCCTCCAACATTTGTATATCGACTAATTGGCAGCAAACGCAGGTATAGTTTTCAATTGTCAATCTCATTAACTGGTAGCAAGAAGTGTGCATGCTCGCAGCTCGAACGGGAGCACACTAAAAAAACCTTTAGAACAGTAAACATGTTGCTAGCTACTACCTAGCAATTGGTGTGCTGTGGTTGTGAATTGGAAGCATGGCTTCATGGGGAAGAAGAACGTGCCAAGAGGGCGCCTTTGCTTGCTCCTTACATATAGGGAGCACGCTCCTTGTTTATTTGTTAGTGTTTGCGTGGCTACATGCATGCACATTACTGTCTTTTAAGAACCTAACACGCAAGATTCCGATTCTGATCAAGAAATATTCCTTCATTCAGTAGCATTTTTTTTTTTTGAAAGATGCGGAGAGGTTGAGTGGCTCCAAGCCTGCAACTATATACTACTGGAATTTTCAAAAAAAAATGTTGTCTGGTGAATGTGCAAAACTGGAGATTGGAGCAAGGAGGACACGTACTTTACTCAGAGCTAATGTGCAGGGAATATAATTGTCCACTTGTCATTCCTTATAATTCACAAAGAGAGTGGGAAACTACTTGGGGATCGGAGCAAGGAGGACACTTTGCTAAGAGCTAACAGCCAAATCTTTGCTCAGAACTGTAGCATGGGGCGCACGGTCACGACGAAACATACCAGCCATCGGTCAGGTCTCGTACCTGATACTATCACAGACTAAAAAAAATTAGAAGTCGTTTGGAACCCATCATTTCAAGCTGGAATTATGGAACTCATTTGTGATTCCATGCTCAACCTGTTTGGCTGGCATGGAATTGACATGTCATTTCATTTGAAATTCCAGCAAATGCCTTTTGTGTGTTATGGCAATTCCTATCCCTAACCATGTCATTTCACTTCCCAAATGAAATGAAATGATGTCATCATTTCATTTTTGTCAAATAAAATGAAATGATGGGTGCCAAACGAGCTCTTAAAGAAAAGAGCAGCGAATCAGACTTGTTTTTCTGAACAGCCTTTTTTTGTTGTCTTTTGGCAGTTGCACACTTGCAAGACCATTACATACATATATATGTACACATGGTGGATACTTAGAACCGAGAGAGACGAGGATTAATTTACGATTCCACGAACATCACCTATGTCTCCAGACGAACTGACTCATGCTTGATGGTAAATTTGATTCCTACAAGATCGACGACCCAATATTTGAACTCGTAGCCCCAGGACTTCATCTCAGTGGCATAGGCATATTCCAGTCAATATTCATCCAGCACCCTGCTACACCGGTGGCAGCAGCATTGCTATTTCATCCGTTGGTGAGTTGATTCTGCTGCCAAAATAAATGCATTTTAGTAGTGCAATATAGATAGAGATGTGGGAAAAGTGAGGACGATGTCACTCTTGTGAACATATGGTATGCTTCTGCCCTAGAGATTTGACGCGTAAATGAATAGACTGTGTACATAGGGTTTTGGTATATGTATATCACATGTGACTGAGATCTCGGTGCGCGTCAGTCAATTGCTGCGTGTAGCTCCGAGGCGAAGACAGCGCCGCGGCGACGCGCGCGGGGACGCCGGCAAAGCCTCGGACAGGATGGCACGGTGGCTTGGAGGGGCGCAGGAGCGGCGTGCGCTGACGTGTAGGTACAGATGAGCGGCGCGCAACAGCACAGCACGCACGACGGCGGATGGACGGCGAGGGCGGCGGTTGTCGGACAAGCTGCATGGCGCCGTGTTGAAGAGACGTCGAACATCCGGCGATGGTCGTTGCCAACGAGCGGCTTGCGACCAGTGGCCGAACGAGCTGCGGGCGGCAGCAGTCATGAGACTCCTGGCCCGCGCAGGGTAGAGCGGCATGGAGGGGTAGTGCTGAGCAACCTCGACCAGTGATCGCGGTGGGCGGCGGACTTCGGCATGCGAAATAAGGGCACATCGGCATGGAGGGGTAATGCTGAACAACGTCGTACATCACGCGTTGGCTGGTGCGGACCAAAAGTCTGAGACAGAATGGCAGAGTGGAGGCTAGGGATTACGACGGAGATGGAGGCGCGACCTACAACAACGTCGAGGAGCTCGCGACGGAGGGTGCAGTCGAGTGGGGCGGCAAGGGCGCGCGACGTCGAGCAGCGTGTGGCGGGCGATCGCCGGCCGACAGCATGACGCGTTGGTGTGGACCGACCTTGGGAGGTGATGCAGTGCTTCGATTTGAATCGAACGGATGATCCATATGCATATTTTACAAGAAAAGACGGCACGGCATATAATTGTACCTGCCCTGCTCGAAGAACGCGGAGAAGGCGCCGATCCCGGTGGCCGCTGCGATGAACCAGACTAGCAGCGCGACGGGGAGGGTTAGCCCGGCGGTGCCCATGACCTTGTAGGCGAAGGAGAAGGTGAGCAGCGTGGTGAGCGTCCACACCGACGCCTTGAGCCGGTTTCTCCACACGGACCCTGCGGCCGCTCTGCTGTAGAGCCGGAGGCAGCAGTAGAGCAGGACGAGGTCGGCATAGGAGGTGGCCACGAAGGCGACGATGGCAGTGTCGCCCTTGGAGTAGTACACCGCCATGACGGAGTTGAAGGATAGCAGGACGAGCATCACAGCTGCGTACACCCAGGAGAAGGCGCCGCCGCCGCCGCCGCCGTCCGGGAGGCGTTCCACCGTACCGGCTGCATCACGTGCCATATCGTTGCCGGTTTCTTATGAGAATACTAGCTACTACAACCTGAGCAGCTGAGGAACCCTGGTTATACATAGTGGTGTGTATATATTGTTTACTTTGTTGGATCACTAGGCTAGATCGATACCAGTAGAACCGAGACATGGGGAGGAGGATGAGCACCTTCTCCTTGTCTTGACGATCCCGATGCGCCGGCCACGGTGGACGGCGGTGGTGATGGCAGTGCCGTCGGTGGTGCTTCCCGTGAGCACTGCGGGCTCCCTTGATCGGTAGGGTTAGTTGGTGGGGTCGTGCAGATCGTGGTCAACCTCTTACTGCGTTCTGCCTGCCCCCACCCTTTATATAGCCGCAGGTCACAGGGGCCCACCAACCATAAGAGGGTTGGGCGTCCCCGATCAGGACACGGTCAAGGGGACCGATCGACCCGTTGGGGTTCGACCGGATGAGATCAACCTAACATTTACTTTTAACTTTATACTTTGTACTTTACTCGTTTCATCACGGATCAGTACATAGAGCATGTTTCATCGTCACAGCTCAATTGCCGATAGAATCAGACAGCTACAATATACGTCTCTGTTTTGAAACAAATCTGTTACTTTTGGGCCTCTTTATTGTCCGGAAATAATATAGACTATACCATAAACCCATGTCGACTATGTGTTCTCCAAAACACACTGGGCGGTAAGCCTTTAATTAGCAGATCTGCAAACACTTGTGTGTTTCTTTTATTGTTCCTTTATGCTCCAAGCATTTCAACATAATTCCGGACTTTCTCCTTTACAACGTATAACTCTGTGTCAATGTGTTTGGCACCACACTTGACTCGTTGTCTTAGGAGTGAATTACTTAATGGTTATTGCTGTTGTCAACCATTATCAATTCCGGGTACAGGTTTCCTTAACCATTTTGCCTGTCCCTCGGCCTTATATCATGCTATAACATGTCTTTACATCACACTGATGTCAATCTTTTATTCTCTGGAGCTTTTCCACACAAAAACTCCAAATGTGAAATTTAGCGACAATTGTGGATTTCGCTATACATTTCACAAATTCTTTCTTTGTACTCACAACCTTTTGAGAGCACATTTATAGATCTATCTTTGTACTCACAACCTTTTGAGAGCACTCTGTTTCTTTTAGCATGAGGCCGATATCTTTGATTCCATTCCAGTGATCTATATCTGGATTGGACATTGCCAAAACAACCCGGATACGTGAATTGTCAGGGTAATATTGAGTTTCCAACAGCTGAAGCATATGGTACTATATCATTTGATCTGTTCTAAGTTATCTCTTGGAACACTAAAGTTCTCAATTCCATTACCCTTGACAATAAGAACAGGCGTAGATTTTCTCGACATGCATGCTTTAGAGACTTCTTCTCAGCATGTCCATGCGATATTTCTAATACCCCTTTTCTTCTTTTCTTAGTAAATCTCGATACTTTTAACGACAGACACTCTACCGAGAATACTCTTTTGAGGACAAGAACTTCTTTTCTCTGCCGGTAGTAGATTGACATCACCACTAGCAAGTAGGATATCATCCACATACACAGGATTAGGGAATGAATTTCCCATTCTATAAGTTGTAGAAAAGCGATTGTCCTCTCATTCTCTTTAACCCAAAATAACTTTTGATTCTAGAGACTTGCTCTAGTCCGTAAGATCCCTTGTGTTCTTTACTTTCATCTGATGTAACTCAGATCATTATGTGCCATTATCACTCATTATAATCTGTTTATTCTCTTAGCGCAAAACTTTCGATTTAAAATCGCTTTTTACATATTTCCTTTGGAGTCACATTGGCGTTGTAGACCCTTTATAGCCTACTGTTTTGGCTCCATTGGAAATTACTTATGAGTCCCAAACATCGTCGGGATTCACATAGTCTCTAATCATTAAGACAAGTAGACACTTGTCAAAATCGATTGAGCGCTGCTTATAATTTCTGTAAATGAGGTGGGATCAACCTTCATTTAAATTTCTCTGATATAGACTTTATAGTCATCTGTTTTTCTCATATGGGGATGTTGTTGCTCTGTCATTGCCTAGAGGCAATTAATTCTGTAGTCTTCTATCGCCAAAAGGCAATAGCTCTTACAAGGACCTAAATCACAAGATCCATGTTTACTTGTTCATCTCTATTATAAAGCAACAAGCTCCCCCAGATAAAATCTATTCGAGCCTTAGGTATGTTCATACCATGCTCCCCCAGATTACTCCATTTTCTCCAAAATGGTGTATCCTTAATCCTTTTTATTTGGGTTTATTCTGTTAACCTGTCAATCTGTCTTCTTTATGGCACTTTGAGTACCGTCCTTAGTCTCCTTTCGGAGCTGTAAAATATCCAGGAATAAATCTATCTCTTTACTTTAGGGGTATCATTATTATGACCGTCGTACTCCCCAGACGATCACAATTCATCATAGATCACTTAGATGCATAATATGCATCACATTATCTGAAGTATAGGGGAGTTTATTCTGTAACATTCTCTATCTCCCCCTCGAAATGTGGCAAGAACCTTTTTGCCACAATTTCGAAACTTTGATTATCTGCTTTATTCAATATGAAGTTATCTTTTAACGTATGGGAGTACTTTTTCCTCATTCCTTTTCAAAACTCACAAGAGTTCTTTCTCAATGGTACTGCAAGTCACACTTGCATAACATTCTTATCTTTAGGTTCATTTGTAACTTTATTCTCTTTTGACTCATTAAGTGCTTTATAACTATGATACACAAGGTGTGCGGTCGATATAAAAACACATGAGTCATCACATCTTCTTCCTGTCATACAGGATAAGTCCTTTGTCAAAATTTTCTCCCGCCATGCGGGTATTTTCCCAGACTTTTCCCACCACGTGGGTATTATTATCGTCTTTTCCCGTCATGCGGGTAATTAAGAGACACAGATGCCACAATTGGCTCTTTAGACTGCATATTCAATCATCAAATTCAGAAATAAATCTGAATACTCTTTTATACACATGCTTAATCCAACGTTGGTCAAATTAAGCATTCATGTTGCTCGTTTAAAAAATTTCTTCATATAGAGTACATGAAAGAAATTCGTTAAACAAAACTCTGAATGATTTATTTGTTTTCTGCATGGAGAGTACATGAAAGACATTTGTCAAACAAGACTCTCGATGATCTATTTGTATTCTTGGATTAACATCCAAGAATTCTTTTTCTTTTGCAGTCATTCTTTAGAGAGAACATACTCTCTCACTTTATGACCTTTCTTGGTCATCTTTCGGGTCACAAGTACCCATTCTTTTGCTTTCACGAATGAAAACATGAGAATCTTTGTCTGAGAAAATATTCAATAATAATAAACAATAATGAGCATAAAAATAACCCTACGTTGGTCTGGTTAAAGATATGCACATTAAATCTTTAAAACTTTCTTCTATATTCTAAATCACCGTTGGGCAGAATTAGAATGAAACATCATCTTTCTACACTAATTCTACATCACCGTTGGGCAGAAATAGAATCAATGCATAAAACTCATAAACAATATGATGATAATATTTCTATTGCAATAAAGAACTCTGTTTGGAAAATAACATTATCATCAACTCTATTTCAGCGGAAACATGAAATATACATATTTCTATAGTTCAAGAGCATTTCTTGATCTTTTATCTTTTCTCTGAAAATTGATCACTTTCATGCAAAATTATCAGAGATCTAGCCCTTTGACTATAGAACTCATATAATTATAGTACTGCTATCATCAACGTTGGTCAGAAAATAACAATACCATAATTAATCTGTTAAACAAGTATTTCTCTTTTTCCTCCTCTCTAATTAAATTTTCCCGTTGGTTCCAATTTAATTAGAGAGAGTCCTTTTACTTTACAGCAGAAACTGTAAAATATTATCTGTATTTCACAACATTGCACTGTTCAACGATTAACAAATCATGATTATGTTATTAACAACGTTGGTCGTAAAATAACAGGACCATAATTACCTTTACTATTTACTTTATCACATTATTGCTTTTACAGCGGAAAAATGAATAAAATTCATAAACTTTGTACTTTTCAGAAGCATTTCTGTCACTTTTCAGTTTCCTAAACAAATATTTCGTTGGATAATTTTGAATAGGAAAAACTGAATGAAATTTGCCCAAAAAAATTGGACAAAAACAAATAAAACAGCTTCTGGAAAAATTAACAGAACACTGAACTTTTCGGCCCACAGTGGAAATGCGCGGCCCACGGCCTTTTCTTTATCTTTTGCCTGAGGTGACGAAAAACGGCCCACGGCCTGTTGCGCGGCTGGGCTATCTGCCGCCCGAAGCGACGCGGGCTCGGCCCACGGAGGCCCAAGGCCCGCTTTCTTTCGGCCCACTGGCCCTGGGTGAGCTAGGGTTTACATCTGGCCGTCCATCAAGATCGGACGGTCCAGCGCATCCTTCGGTTGAACAAAAACGGGGCAGCTGCTCCCGACAGAAAACCCTAGCCCCCATTTTCTCTTCTTTCCCTTCCCCGTTCTTCGCTCTGTCTCGCGATGTTGGCCGGCGGCGGCGCCGCCGGCAGCGCCCATGCGCTCCGGCGAGCCCGACCTTGCTTTTCTTTCTCAGTCCCGCAGCTCACCCCGTTCGATCTAGAGTTAGGGTTTGACCCGCCACCGGCAGCCGGCGACGGCATCTCTCCCTTCTGCGGCGACCTCTCCCTCCCTCTACTCTCTCCTCTCCACCTTGCCGGATCAGGTCGACGAGGAAGAAACGAAGAGAAGGTGGCACCGTGGCCAGATCCCTCGCCTGTCGCGCCCTCTCCTTTCGGTGAGTGCGCCGCCGTCGAGTGATTTGACTCCGGTGTCCTTTGCCCCGTGAGGAGGTGGTGTTCTTCGTCCCGAGGACCCTTGCGGTGCGCCTCTGGAACGAGAGGAACTTGCGCGGCCAGCACGGGCGGCGCGCTTTGCCGGCAAGCCCGAGGACCCCCGGTGAGTTCTTTGCCCTCTTTTCCCTTTTCTTTGATACGATCTAGGGTTTTGAGGGAGGGATCTATTTCTGTGAATTGTTTCTTTGATTTTTCTTTTCTCTGCGGGAGGGTAAACAATCTAGAAAAAGATAATCAATCTAATTCATTTACTGTAATTAATCTAAACAAAACGTAACTCGAATTGTTTTCTTTTCTGTCTACACGAGTATGATCTAGAACCTAGATGGCTCTGATACCAATGTTTACTTTGTTGGATCACTAGGCTAGATCGATACCAGTAGAACCGAGACATGGGGAGGAGGATGAGCACCTTCTCCTTGTCTTGACGATCCCGATGTGCCGGCCACGGTGGACGGCGGTGGTGATGGCAGTGCCGTCGGTGGTGCTTCCCGTGAGCACTGCGGGCTCCCTTGATCGGTAGGGTTAGTTGGTGGGGTCGTGAAGATCGTGGTCAACCTCTTACTGCGTTCTGCCTGCCCCCACCCTTTATATAGCCGCAGGTCACAGGGGCCCACCAACCATAAGAGGGTTGGGCGTCCCCGATCAGGACGCGGTCAAGGGGACCGATCGACCCGTTGGGGTTCGACCGGATGAGATCAACCTAACATATATAGGCACCACGTAACCTCCTTTCCCCTGTCTACCAACCAGATGAAAGAACAACCGCAAATAGACCTTTTCCCTTGACGTGGGTACGTACATCGATCATGATTAACCAGTGAGGGACAACACCATCTTTGTTTTTGATGCAGCTGTCGAACTATATTCAAATACTCCGAACTAGCTTTATGAGGTCTGCATGTGCATGGTAGCCTGATCGTAGCTTTTTTCCGGTCTTAACGACTCGTTAGGAGCTAATGACCAGCGGTTGATCAGGGAAAGGGAATCAAACGCATGAAGGAATATATGGGCATGTGAGCGAAACATTCTTCCTCTTTTCACTCTACAGGTACAGGGAAAGGAATCAAACGCATGAAGGAATCGATGAAGGTGCGTGAAATCAGACTAGTGTTAAAGTTGGATTTCTAATAGTATCTCACCATTAGAAGCCCAGGAGGATGATGAAGCCGCTGATGAACAATGATGACAGAATCTTTCATTTATTAAAAATAGGTGTGGGCATGGATGAAGTGGAGCTTGGCATTAGCATTGCATGCATGTGATCTGAGGTCTATCACTCGAAAATAAAAGTCGCATATACTTCCTATAGAAATATAAGAACAGTTAAAGAACGGCTGAACGAAGATGAACAGAACAATTGTTCCAGCCCTTCAGGCTTCAGGGTAGAAAAAAGTGGGAGAAGCCGTTGCTTCAAATAGAGCATAATAAGCACAATGCTTATCAATGGGTTTTCCGTTCGTGGTGTTCAGGACAAATTTATCGATAAGTATCCAAATTAACTTTGGTGTAGATCAGTGTCAAGGCACTTCCACTCCGTGTACGTATATTTTTCAACTCACGCAGCTCGTGCACTGGCACACCGAGTGGGCGTCGGACCAAGCAGCTTCTGTGTGTCGTTGATGTTGTTACTCCCTCCGTTTTAAAATAGATGACTTCCATTTGTCAAGATATGGATGTATCTAGACTTGTTACACATCTAGATACATCTGCATATAGAAAAATGGAAGTCAACTAATTTGGAACGGAGGGAGTAGGTGATTGCCGATATGGTTATACAAAATTACCTACCTATAACTGCTCTAAACGGTAGTAAGTAGAGATCGAACGTATGATTGACTGATTGTTCATATGCAGAGATCGACTGCGGTGCTGGCCCTCGTCTGGACGATCTGGAAGACTAAGAATCGCATGGTGTTCGATGCCGAGCGAGTTCCCTCAGGTCAACCACCTGCGGCCCTGGGTTATCCGTGCGCCCGCGCAAGATCGGCATTGCTCTCTAGTATTAAACCTCACTTTAGAGACCGGATCTAAACCCGGTTAAACCAAAATAAAGATCATCCGTCTGGAAAAAGCTCCTCGGACGGTCATAATTTTCGGCCGTCTCCCATAAAACTTGAGACTCTTGATATTTCAAGTCATTGCCCATAAAACACCACTAGAGACGGCCTGCAAAATTCACCGGCTTTGAAAATGGTACACCCAGGAGAAGGCGCTGCCGCCGTCCTGGAGGCGTTCCACCGTACCGGCTCCATCACGTGCCATATCTTCGCCGGTTTCGTTTGAGAATACTAGCTACTACTGCCTGAGCTCGGATGCCCTAGTTTTGCGTCGAATTTACTCATCTGCCACTAACAAACATGACTGAATGCAACCATAAGATTATCTCCACCGGCACCCCCAAAGCACCCCAAAGACCTATTAGTGTGCCTGACAGGAAAAACAGCCACACCGGCACTCCCAAGTGTCCGGCCTGATCCGTTTTCTGTCTGGCACCCCCGAGCGGACCTCCAAACTTGGGAACACACTCGGGGCTGTCGGACAACGCCCGGACAACGACTCTGACAGGCGGGACCTGAATGCCATGCATACCAGTCGGGCGCAATTTATTCCCCTCCCTCTAAATTGTCGGGCCAGCAGCCAAAAATCTCTAAATGGTTTCCCCGTTTTTCACAAACCCCTCAAGTTCTCCATCCACGTCGCCGCCACCGCCGCCGCCCTAGCTCTCTTTCCTCGTCGGTGCCGCCGCCAACCTCCTACCTCGCCGTCCCGAATGGGGCCTGGGACTCGCCCTACCACCGAACAAAAAAAGAGAGCACCAGGGGTGCAGGCGAAGGCGGTGAAGCGCTAGCCGGAGCTAGTGGAATTGCCGCGGGTGGAGTGGGGGGGGGGAGGTGGGAGGGGGATCTGATGGAGGAGATCATGCGCTCGGCGGAGTCCACCAGTCGAGCTGGCCGGCGAACACGCGCGAAGGAAGCGTCCTCTCCGTCGCCCGAATAATAGGCGAAATGAGCCCAATGGAGCTCAACGTTAGAGGATCCCTGCCCCAATGTATGTGCCGAATACGGTAATAAGCAACATTTCACTATACTAATGATTGACGATATAGCTACAAATGGCACCCTAGCTAATCTTTAGAACCAATTCTGAAAGACCACTCGTCGCTACCCCTAGGAGGCCACTACGCGACTATGCATGGAACGCATACCGTCACATGGGCTAGCACGTATACATACGTATGGATTCTTGACGGACGGCCGGCCGGGCAGCCAGTTGCCTGACCAACTCTCGATCCTTTGTATGGAGCATACTATGATTTCCGGTCGCTTCATTAACGGTGCAGCCATCTCCCACGGCCCATCGCGATATACTATACTTAAATGATTAACTCCAATACGGCGTGGTGTTGGAGAGACTACGAGTCTACGATCCACACAAAGCAAGATGAGCAGGCATGTGCGGCCGGGAGATACTCGGAAGAATAAAAGCAGCACTACAAAAGAGGCCGGGAGATACTACTTTGATACCACGCGATCTTGATATATTCAAAGGCACTTTCTAATTTTCTAAGTAGTGTGTAACCACCGTTTGAGCTCTCCGTACGACAATTAACACATTTCTCAACTCAAGTGCGCTTGTTTATGAAATGAAAGTACGGGTGTTTAATCATTGTTACATGATTGAGCGTCAAACATACGCACCACTGACCGTACGTCTATATCGAGTAGCGTCGTTAAGCTCGCGTCTCGTGACCTTCCTACAAGTTGGAGGCCGTGCACATGCTTGCACTAGCTACTGAGCTACGGAGAAATATATAGCTGGGTGGACCAGACCAAAGGATACCACACTGTTTTTTGCTTCCAAGGTCACGTTTCAGTGTTTTGCTTTTGATTTGGCGGGTCACGACAAACACAGAAATTTATGATATTTCACAAAGTGCAATAGAGGTCATGTTTCTTCAGTGTTTTGCTTTTGATTTGGCGGGTCAGTACAATATATGGAGGCACGTCCACAAAGTGAAGCGAAATATGAGCTTGGATGGATATGATATTGCTATACCGCCAGGGGCGGATCCAGGATTTAATCGTAGGGGGGGCCAAGGTTGAAGGATTTAAGAGAGATATAGTAATATAATATGCCGTGCTTTCGACTCTAATTTGTGACTGATGACTATATTTTGATGAGAGGTATGCATATCAATCGGATCTGGACTAAAATATCTCTCTTTTTAGCTGGATATGTATTTTCACCGTAGAGTTGATGGTCGAACCGAACCTAACGGTTTGAAATCTATACTTCTTATAAAGCAAAACTCCACTAACTTACAATTAATGATTCTATCTCAATATGCAAGCTATCCACATCACTCCCTATTTTAGCCAACCAATTGTCCACATCATCCACATTAAAATTCCTTACTTATTGTCCATCTCTACATGCAAGTATCCACATCATCTTTTTCTTTACCAATTAAATTGTCCATGTCATCCTTTTCTATTTTGCTATTTGAATGATAAGACCACACAATCCCACAATATAAGTACTTAATTAAATCATGTGTTAGGAGAACACCCGGATTAGTTTACCAATCAAGTGATTTTATTGCTTGCATATTTCCACAGTCTGCTTCAAAATTTATTCATTATTAGGTTTTTAAGAGATACCCGCCGCAACGCGTGGGGCATCATTCTAGTAATTACAAATAGACGGTACCTTTATCTTCATGATAAATACTTTTACTAGTAATTGCTTCATGATAAATAGTTTTACTAGTCAATTTGTTAATTAACCATGTCAAAAGAAAGCTAGTAATTGCTTAGTTGGGTAATAATGCTTCTGTCAACACTAGCTAGTAACAACTGAATAGGTTAACGACTAGCTGGTTCTGTGTTGGTCCATTAATGTGAATTCATGTGATGTTTTATGTGAAAATGTCTCTGTGTAGTTTTCTACTTGCAATTCTACTGGATGAGTTTGCAGTATTATGCGTCAATCAAAGGTGAGCCAGTTCATTACCTTTCTTTGTGTTCCTGTTTATAGATAAATGCATAGATTAGCTTGCTTTGAATGCACCATAGAAATACTTTTTGCAAGCATGTTCTTATAACTTACCTTCGTAATACTTCATTTACATTGCAGAATTAGTCATATTTCCACTGAATGGTTAAGTAGACTTTGATGTTGCTAAGTATCACATCTTACACATTCTTTGTTCTAACAAACAACCTCAGTTGTTTGATCAGATTTGAATGTAGCTTACAATGCTAACAAGACATATAGTTCTATCTTTTCCTGTTGACAATTTGTGCATTATAATATGAACTCTCTTAATTATGTGTTCATTGCAGGATGACCCAACACACATGTAGCAATTTCATGAGGCATAAGAGAGGATCCACTTAGAGATGATCTCGTTGTTTTTACACCTGTAGATTGGTATATGCAAATTAATATAATGGAAAACAAAATTTTGTATGCAAATGTCATATATATGAATATGTGATTGATGTTTCGAAGGTTCTCATTATGCAATGCAACTAACGGAATTAGTATATAAGCTGCCTTTTTTTAAATAATCCCACTCTTTTGCCTTGACGGTGGAGGAACATCAGAAAAAATGAAGTATCTGATAGGCCTAGACAACCCGTCAGATAAACATACTATTTAACTTGACGGTAATAAGTGGTCAGGATAATTGTTTATCTTGACATATTTAATTGACAGTGTAATCCTTTAACTTGACCGTATTTAACTATCAGTGTAATAGTTTAATTTAAGTGTTTATTCACGTCAATGAAATAAAACCTGACGGGAACCCTCGCGCTCAGGTAGTTAACTTAATTTATTGACGGCCATTTCCGCCAGGTTAATAAAATCTGACGGCCAACCCTCAAACAAATTTTATTTCACCAGCTATGGGTCCCTAAGCGCGAAGGCCTGACAGTTTACACTCAGGTTTTATTAACCTGACGAGAAATCATATTTCCTTGACGGTTTTTAACTCTCAAGTACCTGAGGTTTTCTGGTCGGGAAAGGCCGTGCACATGTTCTTACAAACGATCCGTGTTTGTTGATGAACCATATACTTGTAGCCAAAGTCATTCGGAGTAATCGTCGCTCCACTTCCAATACTTCTGCAATCTACTTTGCTCGGTTAGTTCATCCGGTGGTAGATCGCTAGCGAACACTTGCCAACACCGGGAGTCCGGGACAGCTTGACTGATTAAGTGATAGTTGCCTCGATCATATTGAAAGCCGACGAGGCTAGATGCGTTTGGGAGGAACGATACTCAACGCATCAGGCATGGTATCTGTCTCATATATTAAACAGGAGATCGATACAATGATTACAACAGATATGGTTAGAATCTATCTATTCCTAAATATCACGAACTGTCTAAACGTGATGTACACGTATTCTATCACATATGACCCATGAAAACAGTTGGAATCAAATCAAATATAGTGTACCAATATCTTGCTCACGGAAGACGAGTGAACAGTTGGCAGCAGGCTTCTCCGTGCATGGGAGCACCAAGAATATGTACTCCAAACAAGTGGAAAGCCAGGGTTCGTGGCGTTATCATTTCATCCCTTTTTTTTTACCTTATCATTTCATCCCTGCCGTAGCTAGGTGTGGTCGCCAGGTTCAACTAACTCCTGAGAATGTCATATTGGTTGAGGTTCACACGGTCTAGACCAAAAAGGACCATCGGCCCGGTGGGGAAGCGGCGGATTCATCGCATGATGAGTATAGGGATGTAAATGGTTAGATATGTGGCGCCATATAGTACCATTTATTTCGGTCTACAGTTCAAAACTTTTTTTGTTTCCTGAAAAAATGAAGTGTGAACGCATTTATATGGGATTAAGTGGCGCCATTAACATGTCCATTTACATCCCTAGATGAGTATAGGCACCACACAAAGAAAGGCAAGCTTGGAGCGGTTCATCATTTGTTATTCCGTGTTTGTTTAGGATAGAGCCCACACTGAAGACCGGAATAACAACCAAACATAGTTCAGGATGTAGAAAGCTCGAATTCTTTTCTGAAGCATGCATGTTCTTTTTCTTCCTTTGATCCGTGAGCACTACATACATACGGCACAAGTAACACTAACTTCAATTTATATCACATGTGCTTGAAAGGGCTTTAATATATTTTGAACTGGAAGGGACGTAAAGCCCAACGAGTGAAGTTGCAACCTCACAATGTCACTATCAACATCCCACCAAATGTGGTTTCCCGGACACGTACCTTTTTTTTGTCGACGGAATGAATAAGTGGCATGTTTGGTTAGTCGTATGGATTACCTAAACCATGCTCTGCGACATATTTGCTTGACAACAAAAGTCTATGCAGACACGATAGAAGCTTGGGGCGTTTGGTTGTGCTCACATATGCAAACTGTGGGTATTTTGTTGCTCCAAGCTTATTGTTCTGGTCACGCCTTCTCACTAGTGTGGTGGATACATGTTCTTATATGGCAAGATTTTTCGAGTTTTTGCGTCCGCCATTTTCTCTTTCTTTGTTTCGTTACGTGTGAGAGAACATGCTTGCTCTCCCGAAGCACTCTCTCCAATCCATATTAATTGTTGAAAAGATTTGTTACCTGTGGTTTGAAAATTCGTAAAATAAATGCAAAATCTAATATAGAACGATTGATTTTTACTACTAGTACGTTTGAATCTAGTAAAATTCGGCTCGATCGCTTACCATTTTCAGCTCGTGGTCCACCAAAAGCCCAACATTACCAATCGCTACCACTACTGAACCCTAACTCTGTTTCCGGCAAAACGCACACACCAACGAGCGGCCGCCTCACACTCTGCTTCTGGCGAGTGTAGGTGACAAGGTTCAAGCAGATCGCCGCCGACGCCGCTGCCGCCTCCAGCCCGAGAAGCTCCTCCTGCCGGACGAGCTTCTCCACCCCAAGCCCTACCTCCAGCAACCGGCGCCTCACACTCTGCTTCTGGCATGTCCGTGCGGCCGCCGGTTCAAGCAACTGGCGGTGACCAGGTTCCAGCCCGGAATCGTCTCCACCGAGACCGAGCTCGCCGCTCTCCCCAGGCCCGCCACCGGCCATCTCTCCCCCTGTGAGCTCTCACTGGTACCCCACTCTGAGCAAGCTTATCACTGTTGCTGATCCGTATGTTCCTTTGTTAGCTGATTTTCATCATGTAGTACTGTATGTATGATTTTTTTTTTTTGTGCATCGTGATTCCTAGTCATCTAGTACTGGATGTGTCAATTTTATAGATACTTGCTGGCTATTTCTCCTGATTTTTCTAGTGTTGTATAAACAAATTTTCTTAGTCTTGTTACGACAACACACAAGCTATGATAGTGCAAACAGAATGACATGGATGTTTATACACTAACACTGAACCCTAACTGTCTGCGTAATGCTGCAGCGACTCTCTCTCCTTCGGTGAGCTGCTGGTATCCTCTGTCTGACTGTCTGCCTGCAGAAGCTAGCTAACAAGTTACCATTGTGTCTGCCTGTAGATACCTGCTCGGTCTGCGTAATGCTGCAGCGACTCTCTCTCCTTCGGTGAGCTGCTGGTATCCTCTGTCTGACTGTCTGCCTGCAGAAGCTAGCTAACAAGTTACCATTGTGTCTGCCTGTAGATACCTGCTCGTTAATTAACCCAGTTTGGTAGATTACTAGATTAACATTGTTAGTTCTAGTAGCATGATTCTTAACAGTTTGCAGTGAACCATAGCCTAATCAATTAGGGTGCAAGAAAATTTCTTTCTCAACAAAGTTTTTGTATATTTACTCAGGTGATGCGGTAGTCTCGCTGGACAGTATTGCAAACCGCCCCGTCTAGTTATTGTTGCTGACCAACAAGCCACACTCTGTTTCTTGGGAGAATCGACAGCCGGCACGGGCGGCGCAGCAAGTGGTTCAAGCAGCGAGAGGTGAACCAGGTTTGGCCCCTCATATCATACGTCTCTTCTCTCTGAATCTTGGAATATGTATGGTGACTGGACTTTCGATCGAACCGCAGATTTCGTCATGTCATTTACCGGTGTATCTATCATTACTGACGGAAAGCACTGCACCACGACGGCTGTCGACACCGGCAAGGACAGTGGGTACCACCTACTTGTGATCAAAGACTACTCGTGTACTGTACAAGAGAAACCCAATGGCGAGGGAATCAGGTCTGGGTCTTTCATGGTCGGAGGTCGGCAAATGTACATCGGGTACTGTCCTAACGGTGAGGAGCAGAGTACTGCCGACTTCATCACTCTCTGTGTCTGCCTTGGCGATGGCAATATTGAAGAGGCTGTGAAGGTGCACGTGGTATTTAGCTTCGTTGACCTGATTGAGTATCAAAAGCCGAGTTTCATTCGTGCAACTGAACTACTAAGTTTGTCCCGCGACATTTGCTTATATGCGAAACTTGTGAAAAGAGATGCCCTTGAACGATCAACTCATTTGAAGGACAATTGTTTCACCATCCGGTGCGATATCATGGTTTGCAAGGACTCCAACACCCAGGATGTTGGTGGCACCATGTCTGACGTAGGCCAGCATCTTGACTATCTCCTTGAAAATAAGATGGGTGTTGATGTGACATTCGAAGTCAGCGGCGAGATGTTCACCGCACATCGGTGTGTGCTTGCAGCCCGATCCACGGTCTTCATGGCACAACTCTTTGGCCCCATGATAGAAGGCACTACGTCAAGTGTCATACACATCAAAGACATGGAACCAAAACTGTTCAGGGCTTTGCTTACCTTCATTTATTCAGGCTCATTCCCCGAGATGGACAAGGACAGCAATATGAAGGAAGACAAACCAGATGTTGTGGAAGAAGGACAAGAAGAGGAAGCAGTAGAGTATGTAGTGTGGCTGCAGGCCTTGTTTGTAGTGGCAGACAGGTATGATCTCCAAAGGCTCAAGCTCTTATGTGAAGGGGGATTGTCTGAGCATATAGGTGTGCGCTCGGTGGCGTCCACTCTTGCACTAGCTGAGCATCATCACTGCCACGAGTTGAAGGAAGCATGCTTGAAGTTTATCCAAGTCCAATCTATCCCGTGTTTGGAACAAGTAATGGTGTCTGATGGCTGGGACCTTATAACTCCCTGTGTATTGAAGGAGATCATAGCCAAGGTTGCTTCCAGTCAGAAGGACAAGAAGAGGAAGCGGTAGAGCATGTAATGTGGCTGCAATGCTTGCAAAGTTTGAAGTAATACTAATATGCATGTACATGGGATGGGATCCTCTAGGTAGATTGTTTTATCATGTCATTTTCCTATATGCTGAACCAGAAAGATCCACATAGGCAAATATGGAATTGGATGGTAATTTCGGGTGTAACCGTAGTGCAAGTTCCCTTGCTAGTCATTTCTCTTTGCATGGTGTCGTACATTGTTGCTTGGTGCCTTCCCTATCTCGTAAAACCTTTTCTTGTGGTTATCAAGTAGAACTATGGAGATGTTTCATAAAAAGCAGAATGTGTCATGCAAAGCTGTTTATTTGATCTGGAAGTTGTTTTTGGCATGAAGTACAACTAATCTCTTTGTACAGATTTTTTGGCATGGACAATTTCGAGTATATGATCTCTAATAATGCTACTAGACCAAGGAGAGTATGCTTTAATCTTGTTTATCCTTGTTTTCACACAGCTGGACTGTTCTTGTTTTTGCACAGCGGCACAGGTCGACTGTATTCCTTTTGAAATATCTTGTCTCACACTTTGCATCCCGTTTGTTCTAATATAGGTACTGTTTTTCTACAGGGTTGAGCGTAAATTGGCGGGGCTGCATCCATTGGGAGTGCATACATATGTTCTGAATACATGACATATCGATGTGAATCCTAGAAGAAAGCTTGTGCACTTCTGTCACTTTTTCTTCCAGTTCAACAATCCTAGACTAGTACATGCAGTCGTTTTTAGTCTGATGTTAGTCAACCTGGAAATATGGAAAAAAACTTGTTTGTTGGTGAAACTTTACCAGCGATCTCGCAAAAGTGTGTCAAATGATGCTGCTCATTCTGCTCGTGTATTTTCAAGCACACCGAATCTGTCTGTATACTTGCACCCAACAAACGTACAGCTGGTCAGCTGCCCTTTTGGGGAAATATCTTGAGTTGCAATGTGCAGGCTAGAGCACCAAGCTTGTTACCGTTCCTCTCGTCTTGCATTCTCATCGATAATATTGTGGTTTACAATCTGATTGATTTTGTCTCGCTCTCGTCTCGGACTCGCGGAGGGAGTCAGGGATTGCGCCATGAACAGCAGTACCCAAAGCCTAGATCGATCTATCCATGGCGGACCTCAAGACGTGGAACCCAAACTACGGTGTTGTCGGCAGCAAGGACCACTGCCACCTCTCCTCCGCCCCGTCCTCTGCACTCCCTGGTCTCGCCCGCTCCGTCTCCTCCATCCCCGTTCCCTCAGCATCCATGGCGCTTCCCCGACTGACCAGCGATGACCTTTTATGTTGGTGGCTCGCCACCCGCCCGATGCGCGGCCTCGCGTTCCTCCTCGCCCGCCTCAATGTCGCCTACTCCACCGTCGAGACCGTTGTTGGCCTCCTCACTGGGCGCGTCGGCCTTGTGTCAGGACGCGTACCATCTGAACTGTGGCTGCGTGTTGTTGAGCTTCTCCCTGTTCGCCTCCCAGATCAGGACAGATTCATGCCTAGAATTGTAGGGACAAATCTAATCAAGCAGCAAAACCATTTTTTTTAAACAGGAACGCTTGCATTCACCCTTGAGGTACGCAAGCATCACCATCAGGTGAATGGTGTCAGATAGCCTTAAGTATCAAACTACTACTGGAAACACGCATGATCATACATATCTCACTACCTATCACTAGTTCACCAGCGCAGTCCACTGGTAAAAATACAAATGCATTTCATATACATAACGTACATACGACTTCAAAAGGCTGTGAAAAGGCTATTTATTCAAACAAGTGGCTGCAGGCATACTAGTCACGTACTCCTGCAACATTTGTATAGACTAATTGGCAGCGAGGGACGCAAGCAAATTTTCAAGTGTCAATCTCGTTAACAGGTACTCCCTCCGTTTTTTAATATAAGATGTTTTAACTTTTGTCCACATGCACATGTACACAAATGTATGTAGACACATTTTTGTGTGCATGTTCACTCATTTTAGTGTGCATATAGACAACATGTGTAACACCTAAAACATCTTATATTAAAAAACGGAGGGAGTACTTCTCACATGTGATTATTGAAATATTATTCCATCGCAAAAATAATATTTACAGTTTTTTTAGCAACGAGGACAACATACAACATCGAGGATCTTTGCGGTTATGAAAGGACCGTTTAACTTACAAAAATAAAACAAAAACATCAGTGACGATCACACTATACAACGAATATACAACAGGGTGACTCATTTTGCAGCACAAGATCAATTGGACTGCTATTTTTTACCAACATTTGCGTTAGACAAGATCTGCTGCCAACCCTGCTCATAATTTTTGACTTGAGGGGCTGAAGCCGCCTACTACTTGAGCTTGCGGTGGGTCCGTCCGATCGTTTCCGGTACTCTTTCTCCAGCTCCTCGAGATGACTCAACACCTGTAAGTAAGATACAGGTGTAATTTGGTTGTCAGTATCAATCTTGTACTGCAAATCCAGCTCCGAATGTACAAGCATGTTACTCTTTGTAACATATCCATATGTGATACACTAACCATAGACCACCAAATAGTAAGATACTAAGGAGTTCTAAGAAACACAGATAGCAATAAATGGGAGACAATTGTTTTTTACTGTACCAAACAAGCTAAGAAGTAAATCGATAAAGAATAATCTTGCCATAATAAGGTAAATAAGAGGAAAACATATAGCAGTATAGACAAGAAGTTTACCCCCACGATCAAGAACTTACAAAACTACAGACATACTAATATACTAAATAGTATCTCATATGTTTCAAAAAACAGTTCATCACCTCAAATGAGAAAGCAAGCGGCAACAATTTATCTGGATCCGCTGCCTCCTCTGGAAAATTTCTCAAGGAATGTAAAAGTTCCTCGAAAGGCAATTTGATTTGAATGAAAGGTAACTTTAGCGATTCTTTAAAACATGTCTTTCAAGCACAAGCAACACAATACATTAAGAAACTCACCAGGTCATCATGGCAGAATCTCAATAGGGCCAATCCAACTTGGAACACGACCTTAATACCCTGTAAGTATATACAATAAGGTTTTTTAGTACCTGGATCTAGAAGATTGGTATATTGATAACCTTACAAGGATAATGTAGTATGGAAGAACCATGAACATTCAAATAAGGCATTTGATTGTGGACATAGAAATAGTACAGTATAAATACAAACAGAGAATCATGTGTCTTGTTAGAAAAACACTTGAGTAGGACCCATGACTAAGTGTTAGCTACATTCAACTATTTGTAACGCATAAGAAAATTACATGACATGTTCTCCAGAGCGCTTCTCTACAAGGGAACTTCACAATTAAAGTTGGTAACTAATGATAAAAATTGATTCTATCTGGCTCCTATATTGAAACTGCAGTCTATCTGAAAATGAATTCTTGAGGTGCATCAGTCATCCAGAGAAACCGAATCTCAAAAGAACTCCAAAATTAATACTATTTACATATACATCTACATCAGATAACACAGTTACTGCATGTTAAAGTATGCGATATTAGAACAAATAATGGTTATACAGGTCCAAGGGGAAACAAGGGGTGATTAGAGCATCTCCAGTCATGGTCCCCAAATTCATCCCCAAACTGTCCGGGCATATGTCCGCGGACCACCCTAAAAAATGACCTCCTACAACCATGGCCCCAAATATCACCCAAATTGTGGGGACCTTGCATGTGATTGGTGGACTAGGAGAGAGAATAATTAAAAAAGACAAAAGAAAGAAAAAGTATGTGCAAATGTGGTCCAGAGTGGGCATGCGGACACGCGCGGCGCGCCCAGACGCCCCCAAACTCACCACATATGTGGGGTGAGTTTGGGGTGTGCGGACGCGCCCGGACACGCCCGGACAGAAATAAACCGGTTTGGGGGCTGTTTGGGGCCTCGTTTGGAGATGCTCTTATATACTGTACCTATGTATAGAATATACTCTAATTAAATTTCCTCTGAAAAAAGTTCTAAAAGGTGAATGCTAACATAAAACATGCTTGGAAAAAACAATAAAACATAGAAGCAAAAATAAGTTTCAGTTAAGCACAGCTCAAAACTCATAAGCTGGGATAAACACCAGACAAGAGAAAAAGTATGAAGGCAAGGTTCTTACCTCATAGAGGAAGACATCCCAAACTCTAAGAGTTATATGGAATGGGAAGGAGTATGAGAAAACCGTGATAAACCATTGACTTGCATACATGCTTGGGTTTATCATTTCTTCAACAAAATGTTCTCCCAACTTTGGCATGTACTCTCTAACTAGTCTCTCAAACTGAAACAGAGATTGTTGCACAAGCGGCAAGCCAGGCTGTTCCAGGAGGATAAACAGTAAAATTTGTTAAATAGTAGTTCAGAATAAACATATTTCTTTTAGCACATCATGATGCAACGCATGGGAATGATCATCCACCTGCCTTTAGCACATCATGATGCACACATACATTTCGTTGGTTACATGACCGCTAAGCTGTCTCTGCACATAAATCTGTGAAATTCGTTAATTAGTACTAGAAAAGATCAGCGGAAAACGTTATTTAAGAGGTTAAGGGAGATATAAAAGCTAAACCGATTCGACACATGAGACGACGCCAAAAAAGATAAATCTCAGACTGAAAGAACAAGACCACTGGTAGTTTGGATGGCACAAGATGAGTGCTATCGAGTAGCTTATCAGATGGAGTCGTATGTTTGATAAAGAGAGGTTTATTAATTAAAATGTTTTAAGCATTACATCTAGCCTATGCATAGATAGGATGCACACAGTCCTCATAAGTCCAAAAGTATCAAAGTAAATAAAAAGACGAATAACATATTATGATGAGAAAGTGTAAAAACGCATATGGTGGTTGAGGGCGGATCCGCAATCGCCATACTTGTACTACTCTAGTCTAGTCTATCAGGGTGTGTTGAAGTTCTCGAGAACGAACTTGAGGAACACATCGCCCGAGGTGAAGAAAGGCTGCCACACCTCCCACGGGTTCAAGTAATCAAGTTCAACATCCATGGAAGCGAGAGGGAAACGAAGCCCGGCTTCGACGCGCGGGCGCAGGAGCCGCTCCATCTCCGCCGCTGGGAGCTGAGATTAGGGGAGGCAGAAGCTCAGAAACGGACGGTCGATGGGGGGGGGGGGGGGGGGGTGGCTACTCCTAGTGACTGAGGGGTAGACGCTAGCCGCCGGAGTGGCGGTCGGCGCGGGGTCACGCATGCCGTGTCGTAGAGACACGGCTCTGAATTAAGGATTAACTTTCTCCTCATAGCGGTACGTGAAGATGCAGACGCTAGGGGCACCAGGTGGTAGGTCCAAAGTCTAAATTGTGTGTGCAGGGCAACACTACTGAAAGAAAAACTTGCCCCCCGCAAAAAAAAAACTTGCCAGCCATCCGGGTGTCCGGACAACCAGAAAAATTAATCGGGCAAGTTACACGGTAGCAATAAACCACTAGTAGGGAAATGCTTATAGAAAACAAAGTACCAGTAGCGTGCCGATAAGGCCAATCGCTAGTAGCGTGCACGTCGACCAGCACACTACTACTACAGACTAGTAGTAGCATGCGCAGAATCGCCGCGCGCTACTAGTAAGTTGTGCCGAGACAATCTCCCTCACAGTGCGCACGCTACTAGTATGAAAGAAAATACTAGTAGCGTGCCCCTATAGTCGCCCGCCAATAGTACTTTCTGAGAGGGAGCGCCCCGGGTGCTACTTACTAGTAGCGTGCGCACTGCACTGCACGCTACTAGTGTGGGCGATACCAGTAGCGTGCGGCACGGGGCGCACGCTACTAGTAAGTCGTGCAGACCTATTTTAGGACACCAACCCCCACTTTTCCCATCTTCTTCTTCTTCTTCCTACACTTGGCTCCATTTTGGTGGTCTCACTCTCTCTCCACCTCCATTAAATATTTGGATAGCTCCCCACTCAATCTCTCTCCCCACCCACCCATCTCACTCTCTCTCCACACACTTACTCTTGCTCACACTCTCTTCAATTCCCTCCAATTAATTATAGGTAAGTCACCCCTCTCTCCTCCATCTCAAGTACTCTATGTTGATCATGTGGGATGCTATGTTTATTTGCATATTTAGTGCAAAGTGTTGATGTGGGTTGCTATCTTGATATGTGTGTGATGATGGATTTGATCTATATGACAAAGTGTTGATGTGGGATGCTATGTTCATATGTGTGTGACGATGGAAATGTTTGAAGGTACCCATGAGGCCCTTGAGATTGCCGGAACGTCGATTAACTTCCGTTCCAGCAAATTCGGGTACTCCATATGTCCCTTTTTTAGCAAAGGTCATGCCGAATTTTTTCGTGAACTTTAGCATGACTTTGCTAAAAATAGGACATATGGGGTATTGGACTAGGGTATCTTAGTGTTGGAATGGATGCTATGTTTATTTGCATATATGACTTCGATGCGTTGTACTAATTCTTTTCATTGTTTATCCAATAGAGTTGATCATGGTAGATGGAAGGATCGTGGCTAAATTTTTGGCCCCCGCGGTGGCAGACATGTATCAAAACAATCGTAGAGAGATTGCATGTCCGTGTCAGAAATGCAAAGAGCAGGTGTTGATTGACCCATTTTTAAATGACCACTTGAAGGCACACCTGTTAATGCATGGCTTCATGGATGGCTTTACTCGGTGGATAAGTGAAGAGTACGTGGATGGGGCAGAAAATAACGAAGAGGCGCCCGAAGAAGAGCCCGAACATGAAGAAGAGCCCGGACATGAAGAAGACCCCGAACATGAAGAAGAGCATGAACATGAAGAAGAGCCCGAACATGAAGAAGACGCTGGCACGCCAATTTGCTAACTTCAGTCGTGCAGGACCCTCATCTTCAAGACCTGCTTCGCAAGAAGACGACTAACGCCAGGGCTGCTTCTAGAGAGGAGGCAAAGTTGAAATAGCTGAGGATAGACTCAAAGACTCCATTTTCTGATGGTTGCGATCCCAATGAGACCCGCTTGAATTTCACGATTAATCTTCTACAGACGAACGCAAAAAACAAATGGACCGACAAAAGCCTTGATGAGCATATCCAGTATCTAAAGAAAATTCTACCCGCGGGGAACGTGTGTCCTACTAGTATCGAGGATGCCAAGAAAATTGTGTGCCCTCTTGATTTACCACACGTTGGATACCATGCATGCATAAATGATTGCATCATTTATCGGAATGAGCACGTGGACAAGACCCAATGCCCAGTGTGCGATGCTGCTCGATACAAGAAGGCTGGAAAGAAAGCTCCTCAAAAAGTGGTTTGGTACTTTCCGCTCATTCCCTGTCTGCAACGGTATTTCATAGACCCTAAGGAAGCAAGGCTCATGCGCTGGCATGCGGAAAGGAATATTCTAGATGATGGAGATGATCCGAAACTGAGACATCCTGCGGATGGTAGCCAGTGGAAAGCATTAGACCATACCCAGAGTTTGGTGCGGAACCAAGAAATATCAGGTTGGGTGCGAGTACTGAAGGAATGAATCCGTTTGGCAACCAGAGCAGCACGCATAGCACCTGGCCCGTGTTTGTATGGATGTACAACCTCCCCCCATGAGTGTGCATGAAGAGGAAGTATATACACATGAGTATGCTAATTCAGGGGCCGACACAATCAGGTAACGATATTAACTTGTATCTCCAGCTATTGAAGGAGGAGCTAGAAACGCTATGGGATGACAACAGGGTCGATACATGGGACGCCAGCGTAAAAGAATATTTCCCCATGAGAGCTGCGTTGCTCACGATGGTGCACGACTATCTCGCTTACGGATATCTGTCAGGCCAAGTGTGCCACGGACATTGAGGATGTGTGAGGTGCATGGATGATACAGCGTATCTGTAAGTTTCGAAAGATCCCGGGTCTTCGAAAACCGTGTACATGGAGGATCAAAGGTGGCTTAACAACGATGACCCGTGGAGAAGGCATGGAGATCTGTTCGATGGTACAAATGAGGTCTGAGGGCCTCCACCTAAGAGGAGCGGCGTTGAAATCGATGCGTTGTTGAAAAATTGGAAAGAGTGTCCTGCACCGGGAAAGAAGAGAAAGGAGCCGGAGCCGTTGCTGAAGGTATTTAAAACGAGGTCTGTTTTTTGGGACTTGTCGTACTAGAAAATCCTAGACACGCCTCATTGCCTTGACCTCATGCATATAACGAAGAATGTGTTTGAGAGCTTGTTTGGCACAAAACTCAATATGCCTGAGAAGACGAAATGATGTAGCCCGGGTCACGTCCATCACCATGTCAACCAACCCAACATATGACAAGTCGTCATTGAGCTCAAAGGTGAACTCCTTCCTCTATGAGATCCTATTCCGTGCCCCTTTGGATGATATACTATGTGAGCATCTACCCGTTTGCTATGCTAGGTTTGATACGACGAGTACGGACGTCAAGGGAGATGCCGAGGAAGTCCAAGACTCAAGATCATCCAAGGCGTACACTTGGAAGAGGAGGAGAAGGCGACAAGACGAAGTTGAAGAAGATGGCCAAAAACTGTCAGGTCGGCCTGGAACCCGGCCTGCAGCCCGGCCTGGCCTGCCTCCCACCCGAAGCCGCGTCTGCAGCCTGGCCTCCAGCCCAGCCAGGCCGCCCTTCCTGCGCATCTTGACTTTTAAGTCATGTAACCTACCCCTTTGGGTCTAGACTATATATAGGACTCCCTTCCCTTCTTGAGAGGACAAAGTTGATGAAGAGATAGAGTTGAGCATAGGCTCCTTACCCACCCCTTGTGGTGTTGCCTCCCCTTGTGGAGAAAATCCCATGTGGATTCAAGGCCTCCCCTTGTGGAGATGAACCAAGTCCTCCCCTTGTGGAGAAGATCCCTCTTGTGGATTCCAAGACCTCTTCTTGTAATTGCGATTACTTGCCAATCTTTCATCTTTGGGTGACTTCTATTGGACCGGTTGGATTGACCGTTGAGAGAAACAATCCTAAGAGTAAGGTGTGTTTGGAGAAGGAGAATCGGGGGCTGCCCTTGGGGACTTGTTACCGGTTGACTTTGGCTGAATGATGCTTTGATAGTTATCTTTACTTGATTTTCCCCTTTGGTGTTCTTGAGTGTTCTTCGTGTTCTTCCCCATATCCGTCGTTAATCCATGAAGATCGGGACCTACCTACATCATATGGTATCAGAACTCTAGGTTGCCATGGATTTGACCTTGTTTCCCCCACAAATCCACCAAAATTTTCTTTGTTTTTGAGAAATTCGAAAATTTCCACCAAAAATAGCCTTTTCATGGATTCGAGCCAATCTGACGATTTGTTGCATTTTTGGTAGTTTTTGTCAACGGATCTGTTGTTTTAGGACCCCCTCCACCCTTGTTTGCGTTCCTAAGCCTTAATTTTGCCAATTTCCCCACGAATTCAAGGATTTTTCGTTGCCTTTTCCGTCCAAAATTGTGGAATTTCGAGCAGCAGACAGCCCGGCCTAGAAGCCGGCCTACAGCCCGGCCAGGCCGGCCTACCTGCCGACACAGCCGGCCTGAAACCCGGCCTCTAGCCCAGCCTGGGCCGTCCTTCCTGCAATTTTTTTTAATTTTCCTCGGTTCGTTTTGGCATTTCCTCTTTGTTGTTTGAGTCCTTTCTTCGTGTGCTCTACGTCTACGACATTGACAAGCTTCCGCAGCAACTTCATCAACGCCAAGCGACGCCACCACCTAGGACTCGACATTTCCACTTCATCGTAATCCATTGTGAGCCTTCTTCCTTTCGCGTACCTTGACCTACCGGACTAGCTCTTTGATATTGCGAGGCATTGCACTTGTGTGATTCGAGTGATTGTCTTGAAGTATTGGCGAGTGTGTATCATGTAGATGTCTTGGCACTAGAAAAAGTTGAAGGAATCGTCGTCAAAAAGAAAAAATCAAAAAAAAGAGAAAAGAAAAGAAAAGAAAAAGAATCATGTGGTGCCAAGTATCATCCCTTGTAGGTTGCGACAAAGCTTGAACCGCCAAAGTGAGTGTGAGAGATTGACACTTGTGCAAATCCATTGCCCAACCAAAGGCAATTGAGCTAGCGTCCTTCGTGTGTTGTGGTGACACTTGAGCACGTAGTCTTCGCTAGGTTGCATATCTTCGAGTGCTCACCCTTTGGTCGCCCAACCTCATCATTCGATTTTGTGTGTGTTTCTTCATCATTTGTGGTTGGTGTTTCTTTGGTGATTTGGTCATTGTGGATTTTCTCTACCTTTAACAATAGACTTTTCGTCGGGGTTGCTTGTTTCTTTTGCCACTTCATACCTACCCATCCTCATAAGTATGTGTGTTGGGTGTAAGAACCGGATTCTCTTCCTTCAAGCCGCATTATACTTTGGATATAGTTTCTCTTGGTTCTTCCATTTCCACATACTTCACTTGTGTTTGAGATCATGTTTAGGGGAAGTACAAACGAAAGCTCAAGCTCGGACGATGATTTCAATGGAGGAATCCAAGGTGGCAATGACTATGTCACGCATGACGAGTTCGTTGGTTTTCGACACCTTCTTCGTGATGGCCTAGGCTGCTATGAGCGTCATCTTCAAGCACACAAAGCAAATCTCAATGAAAACATGGCGAAAGTGACCGACGCTCTTCGTGACCTCAAGAAACATCGTTCTTCTTCGAGCTCATGCCGCACAAGGTGCACTTCAAGATCAACACAACCAAGGCAAGCGCGTCATGATAATCATCAAGAAGAGCCGCATCAAGGTCGCAAGAAATTTCAAGGCGCGACACTCATGATCGACATCGCCATGAAGTGGACCGTCCACACTCACCTTGAGCGCACCATGATAATGAACATCAAGAGCATCGTTGCCCAAATGGTGGACGCCGTGAACGCACTCCTTCCCCACCAACTCACACTCGAGATCGTCAAGTACCATTGGCCCCCATATGGCATGAGGACGAACGCCTATGCGACAATTGCCAAGGCCAAGACCATGATCTACGAGAATGTCCCAATCTCTTGTGTCCAATATGCAATGGCAATGGTCACATGATGTGGGAGTGCCCAAATGGAGATAATGACGACGAGAAGATGGTCGAGCATGGGATTTTCCCTTAGACCATGGAGGCGAGCATGTACTATGCTATCACTTTGGTTGATGCCCCAACAATGGCATGCACCTTTGGAGGCGATGAGATCGAGAAGGTTGAGCATGGGAGTTTCCCTTCAACCTTGGAGGCATATGGAGATGAGGAAACCGAGCCTAACCTCATGTGCTTGAGTGATAAAATGGTACCAATCCCATGTGAGAATGAGAGCCACTTAGCCCACTTGAGTGAGAGTGAGTGAGTTGAGTGACTCCACCATATGTGAGTTTGAGTGCTTTCATTTTGGGTTAATGAGCGATACACCACTTGAGTTGAGAGAGGTACTTGATAGGTCTTGTGAGGCTCATTGGAATTCTAACAACTTACCCTCTATCTCTAGTGTGTCCTCTTCTTGTGCGATAGGTTCCATGGATGATGATGAAGCCATCACATGTCTACATCAGGATGAACAAGTCGGCTACATGGAAGCGACTACTACTTCAACACCTACCTCAAATGAGCAGGACTACAAAGGTATGGGTGTTGATGTGACCATGATCCCACTAGTGGACATGATGAACTATGATTGCTTGCATGCTATGGATGATTTTCTTGCCCAATCATATGATTCGTTCTTATTCCCTTGTGATACTTTGTTTGAAACCAATGTTGATCATGTGGAATTACCTATTTGTGATGATTTGGCCATGAGCATGCCTTGTTATGAATGTTTCCATTTTTCTCCCATTGTGGCATGCAACATGTTGAACAATTTCTCTTTCACATGTGTTGCTTGCAATGATGTTGAAATGTTTGATGATGAGATTGCCCCCATAGCTTTCTCACTTTTTGGAGATGTTTTGTTTTCTCTTATGGACCTTGTTCCATCATTCACTTTGCATATTGACCATCCACATATCCAATTGACTTTGGTGTGTTTGGTGATGAGCAAATGAAGAGACACTTCATGATGGATGATGTGTTCATATACCGTGCACATAATTTCTTCATATGGTGTCTTGTGTGTGCCGGTAACCACATGATAATGTCAACCTCTCTTGAACATGAGTTGACAAAAAGAGCTCTTGAGAGCATACATGTGAGTTGTGGTTCAAATCCAACTCTAGAATCTTACCCATATTTTGCATCAAACAAGTTGAATAATTTATCTTGCTTATGGTTTGTTTGCAATCATGTTGATGCTTTTGGTCTCCCCTATGACAAGCATGTTTCCGTGATCTTGCACACGGATGATTTATGGGTTGCCACAAATATGATGAACAAGTGTTCTTTCCATTGGCTTGTTTGCAACCATAATGACATTTTGTGCATGTCTTGTCATGAGTTTATTGGTTTCTACAAATTTGGTGTTGCAACAAATATGTTGAAAACTTGCTCTTTCATGTGCTTTGTTTGCCACCATGATGATATTTTGGACGTTCTTCATTGTGTGTTTTTATCAAGTTCTCCTCTTATTGCCTCAAGGATGATGGCAACTTGTTCTTTCAATTGCCTTGTATGCAATAATGATCAAATGGTTCAAAAGGAGATACCTAGATGGCATCCTTATATTTTCATGTAGTTTTTGTGTTCTCACATTTTGAAGATGTTCTATTGGATTGCTTGCACATTGACCTTGTACGTGCACTACCTTTTACTATTCTTGTGTGTGCTAATGGTGCTATGACAAAGAATGGACATGTCATTGTTGATATGCCCCTCTTTCTTGCACACACATGGTTTTCTTAGTCTTTAATGTTTGTATGCATGGTGAAGTCCAATTCTTCGACAACACATCTACCTCCTTTACATGGTGATGAAGAGCAAGAGTCGAGGACGACTCTTTTTGAAGCGGGGGGGGGGGGGGGGGGGGAGATGATGTAGCCGGGTCACGTCCATCACCATGTCAAGCAACCCAACATATGGCAAGTCGTCATTGTGCTCAAAGGTGAACTCCTTCCTCTATGAGATCCTATTTCGTGCCCCTTTGGATGGTATACTATGTGAACATCTACCCCTTTGCTATGCTAGGTTTGATACGACGAGTACGAACGTCAAGGGAGATGCCGAGGAAGCCCAAGACTCAAGATCATCCAAGGCATACGCTTGGAAGAGGAGGAGAAAGCGACAAGACGAAGTTGAAAAATATGGCCAAAAACTGTCAGGCCGGTCTAGAACCCGGCCTGCAGACCGGACTGGCCGGCCTCCCACCCAAAGTCGCCGGCCTGCAGCCCGGCCTCCAGCCCAGCCAGGCCGGCCTTTCTGCGCATCTTGACTTTTAAGTCATGTAACCTACCCCTTTGGGTCTAGACTATATATAGGACTCCCTTCCCTTCTTGAGAGGACAGAGTTGATGAAGAGATAGAGTTGAGCATAGGATCCTTACCCACCCCTTGTGGTGTTGCCTCCCCTTGTGGAGAAGATCAGATGTGGATTCAAGGCCTCTCCTTGTGGAGAAGATCCCTCTTGTGGATTCCAAGACCTCTTCTTGTAATTACGATTACTTGCCAATCTTTCATCTTTGGGTGACTTCTATTGGACCGGTTGGATTGACCGTTGAGAGAAACAATCCTAAGAGTAAGGTGTGTTTGGAGAAGGGGAATCGGGGGCTGCCCTTGGGGACTTGTTACCAATTGACTTTGGCCGAATGATGCTTTGCTAGTTATCTTTACTTGCTTTTTCCCTTTGGTGTTCTTATGTTCTTGAGTGTTCTTCGTGTTCTTCCCCATATCCGCCGTCAATCCGTGAAGATCGGGACCTACCCTACATCACGAAAGATGGGCCTAAAGCAAGAAACGACTTGAGAATTATGGGTCGTCTCGGGAAAGAGCTCCACGGAAAACCAAAAAAGTCGTCGGAGGAGACAAAAGGCAAGGGCAAAAAAGTCATGCAGGACGATGACAAGGGCAAAGAAGATAAGAAAGAATACTATTGTCCACCTTCTTGCTTCACTCTAAGTCAGAAGGGGACTGATCGATTTTTCAAGTGCCTTTACGGTATCAAAGTTAGTTTCGGTTACTCAGAAAAGGTAAGCAGATATCTAGATGAGAAAAACAAAGGTTCAGCGGGATGAAGTCTCATGACTGTCACGTGATGATGATGCAGCTGCTTCCGGTTGCACTTAGAGGGATAAAGGACGCGCACGTCTGTGAAACGCTTATTGACCTCTGCCATTTCTTCGACGTTATCTCTCAAAATTCTATCAGTATCAAGCAACTCAATAGGCTAAGGGAGGATATTGTCGTCATACTATGTGATCTTGAGATGTACTTCCCGCCCGCTTTCTTCGACGTTATGGTTCATTTACTTGTCCATATTGTGGATGATATCATCGATCTAGGGCCAACATTCATGCATACCATGATGGCGTTCGAACGGATGAACGGGGTAATCAAAGGATTCGTTCGTAACAGGGCCCATCCAGATGGAAGCATCGTCCAGGGCTTGCTAACCGAAGAGTGCATCTCTTTCTGCATGAGTTATTTAGGCATCGAAGACCCTATCGGTTTGCCCGTCAATAAGCACCTCGGCAGGCTCGAAGGAGTTGGTCACATGAATGGTCGGAAGGAATTGCATGTGGACCAATTGGGTAGACGCACGCACTTTGACAGAGCAAACTTAGTAGTTCTACAACACCTACATGTGGTCGATACTTGGGTAAAAAGGCACAAAAAGGAGATTGCGAAAAAATACCGTGACCACAGGCTGCACAGGACGGAAGGAGACATACTTAGAGAACACAACTCCTCTTTCTTGTATTGGTTCAAGAAGGAACTTCTGGAAAATCCCCCGTCTGAGAGTGATCAGCAAGGAAAACTCATATACGTACGCCTTAGCACATGGCCCAGCGTGCAACCTCGCGACTTATCAAGCATATGATATCAACGGCTACACTTTCTACACAGAGGCCAAAGACGAAAATAGTGAATACCAGAACTCGGGGGTGATGATAGAATCCGCCACCGGTAACGATGTGCGGAGATACTACATAAGTCTCGAAGAGATCTGGGAGCTCGACTACTCTGGACTGTACAAGGTGACGATGTTCCGTGTCAGATGGGCTAAGTCGGTCGACATAGAGAACCGTTATTTCACTACCATGATAATACCCGATGCCAAATCCAAGAGTGCTAGTGCGAACGTCACAGCGAAAAACGAGCCATGGGTACTCGCTAAGCACGTGACCCATTGCTTCTTCATAACTGACCCGAGCAGGCCTAGTCGTGTTGTCGTGAGGAGAGGCAAAAGGAGCATCGTCGGAATGGACGGAGTCACCAACGAGGAGGGTTACGACCAGTACGGCAACCCAATGAGGGAAGATGACGATGACGATGATATGTCAAAAGAAGAAACAAGACTACATTACCTAATAAGAAAGATCACCCTTTTCCTTTCAAAAGAAAAGGTCATGACGAGGGTCTAAATTATTCAACTGGGAACAAGAAAGGCAAGAAGATCACTGTGAAACGCCGACGCCAAGAAACGATGACCCAATGAACGAAGAATATGAAGATTTATATATCTCTTTTGTACTTCCGGTCAAAATGATGTAATATTTTATTATGCAAACAATACTTAATATAATATTGAAAACATGACATTTTTGTATTAGTAGTGTCATGGATGCAATATTATATTAAACCCTAAAACCCACACACCGCGCCGCCCTCTCCGTCTCTCCCCCGCACGCGCTGGCCAGCCGCCTCCCGCTCCGCCCTCTCCCACTCCCCCGCCGCCTGCCCTCTCCCACTCCGGCCGCCGGCCGCTCGAGCGTCGCTGTCTCCTCCTCCCGTCGGCGTCGCCGTCTCCTCCTCCCGGCGGTGTCGCCGCCTCCTCCGTCGCCCAAGGTTCTCTCTTCTCTCTTCTTCCTCTCCTCTCTCTGAAATCATGAACATAAGGTGTTTGATGAAATGTTTAGATGAAATTTTCTATGAATTTTGATAAGTTTTGATGAATGCTGATGAATATTGTTGTAGTTTTATGAATGTTGATGAACATAAGGTACCCACCGTCGCTGTCCTATATTTTGCGGATGTTCTTGTGATTTTCGAGTTGTCGATCAAAAAGTTGATCGAAAATCTGTGATATTGTGTTTGTTGCCGGCCGGAGATGCCAGCCGGTGATGCAGTTGTGGTGGTGTGATGTTGCTGGCCGGCGATGCCGGCCAACATGATTTTTTGAAATGTTTGCAGGTACCCATGAGGCCCTTGAGATTGCCGGAACGTCGATTAACTTCCGTTCCGACAAATTCGGGTACTCCATATGTCCCTTTTTTAGCAAAGGTCATGCCGAAATTTTCGTGAATTTTAGCATGACTTTGCTAAAAATAGGACATACGGGGTATTGCGACTAGCATGGGGTATCTTAGTACTTAATTAAGTGAATTTTTCTTATATTTGTTGTACTAACTTCGATGTTTTTTTCTTATAGGTGCGAACATGGCTGACAATAACGAGGCCGGGGGTTCTCGAACAGGAGGCGAGGAACTGATAGGGGAAAATCGGAATCTGATGCTGGCGTCCATTGAAAACGCAGTGACAAAGACGCTCTCCTCGCTATTTCCTATCATCTGTGAGTCTGTCAGGGTTTGGATTGAGGGAGGCCAACAAGGGCCTCCCCCAATGGTCAGCTTCGGCTCCAGCAACTACCCAATCAATGTGGGGCCAGATATACCCGACCATGATACGCCAGAAGATGCTCTGTTGGATAAGCCTAAGAAGAAGGAACGGAAAAGATATAAGAAAAGTGACTCTCACAAATCCAACAGCCAGTCGGTGCAGGGGACTAAGCCCCCGTTTGTGGATAGGATACCCATCAAAAACTGGCATTGGATACATAACTTGGGTAAAGAGATCCTGCCACCGTATTTGGTCAAAAAATTGACTGGTGATATGTGTGAACTCCATGATGTTGTTCTTGTTGTCGAGAATAAGCTTCTCGAGCAGGAAGATCCAACATACCCGGTATTTATTGCAAAGGTACCAGAGGGCTTGGGCTTTGTTACTGAGGCAGAGCACGGAGACCCGCTCTTCGTGAGATTTGATGACATCTTCAGAATGTACCACATGCAACCGCTCCACCCATCCATGGTCTGCCTTGTTACGCTTAGTATGGCGCACAAAATCTCAGTAGAGAATATCCCTAACCTCGTGATAGTTGACACCTACTACATGCAAGAACAGTTCGTGAACAACCCTAGGGGTAGGGCAAGCGCGACGCAGTACCTGGAAGATCTCTTCGTGGCGAATATTTCCAAGCGCGTCTATCTCCTGTCTTACTTTCTCGAGTAAGTCATTCCTAGCCACCATAACATGTTTTCGTAGACTTCGATCGTTAAATTTTGCATCTACAATGGTGAATTTGAGGATGATGGTCTCTTTGAACTGTTTTTCGTAGTAACCAACATGGCGCCCTCATCTTGTTGGACATGGAAGAGTCAAGTGTCGTGTATTTCGACATCGGGAATCGTTTTTGGGAGAACCCTAAGAAATACACCCACATCAGGACCGTTCTGAATGATGCTATCAACGCCTACGCTAGAAAGGGCGACCGGATGAAAAGAACAAAGCAAAATAATAGAAGGTTTGAATTCTTCCACAAAGTGTACTTCCCCTGCATCAAGCAGGATCCAGGCAGTTGGATGGAGTCATGGTACCTCATCTTTCACATGCGGGAGTTCTTAAAGGATGAACAATGAAAACAATTTCCGTCTGATCTCCACAAATGGTGCAAGATCCTATGTGAGTCCATTGATGATGAAATTAGAGAAGAGTTCCGTCGCATCTAGAAGATGATCGCACGAATCATCTGTCGTGACGTCATAGAGTTCGACGGGGAGTTCCACTTCGAACTTGAACTATCTAACGACGAGATAAAAACACGCATAAGAAGGGCGGGTGATTCAAGGCTATTCAACTCGTTAGAGGGTGCTTTCCTGTTCCCGCCGATGCGTGAGTAAACTATATCCCTAAATTAACTTGTCTACCTCTAGCTAGTTTCAGGGTTATGAATCGCCCGCATTCTTACTTAGTTAATTATGTTGCTCTTAATTATTGCAGACATGTTCCAAATTATTCTTGTGTATAGTTTTGTATTTTATAGAATGCCGATGATTGAAATGTGCATAAACTCTTGCTTTTCTTCGCCTAATGCTTTTATTTTTGTCTTGTGTGTATAGGGAGATGAAGAAGTGGTTCCAGGACACAAGGGCTACAACATTAAAGCATAGGCGAAAACTATATAGGAAGAACATCTCCTTCTTGCTTTCGAACTCCATTGATATGTATTAATGCATGTATGAAAACTTTTGGTCACTTGTGTACTTTCGAACTCCATCGAACTAGATGTATTCCGCTACTTCGGGTTCTAATGTATGTGATGAACCATGTGTTTTGGTCACTAGCTTGTCTACTATTCGTATGTTTTGGTATGTTTAATCCCTGTGTTCACTGTACTGGAATATATGTGTATATTGCACTGTCTAAATACTGGAATAAAAAAATAATTGGAATTATTTATTTAATTCAGAAAAAAATATTAGTAGCGTGCTCTCACACTACTGGTACGTTTAAGGTCAGTAGCGTGCGCCGAATAATGCACGCTACAACTACGAGCCGCTACTAGTAGCGTGCGGCCCAAGCGCGCACGCTACTTAGTAAGCACTTACTGGTAGCGTGCGGGGCCACACGCTACTACTAACAGTTAGCAGTAGCGTGACTATTGTAGCGTGCGCCCGCACGCTACTAGTACGCAAAAACCGCCACTACTCGAAAAACAGCTATAGACAGAATCACTTTCTGTGGCGCACCAAATAACCATGCGCCACACCGTGCCTAACCCACCCCCGCGTGGATCGCCTTTTTTTTGTTCTGTAGAAATAAAAGAAAATGATAAAACTTTCAAAAAATAAAATCCTTTGAGATATAGTTAGGTTTTAGTGTCTACTTGGTATAGAAATTTTAAAATATGAATTTTGACCTTTTTTTGCAAAAAACAGAAAAAATTAAAACAACCATAACTTTTGCGTACGACGTCGAAAAAATGCGTTTAATATATAAAAAAACTAGAGAAAAAAAGGAGCTCGATTTCACCGGGGTTTACCCGGTGAACTTTTCTTAGATCCTCGAAATTCCAAAAGGAAAAAAAATTATTTCAAAAAGAAGATTTTTTTCTATAAAATCAAAAAAATTCCAAAATTCAAAAAAATTCAAAAAAAAATCGAGATTTTTTGAATTGTTGAATTTTTTTGGGTTTTTTGAATTTTTTTGAAGTTTTCGAGATTTTTTAGAAGTTTTTGAATCTTTTGATTTTTTTTTAATTTTTTGAAACTTTTGAATTTCTTTTAAAACTTTTGAAGTTTTTGACACTTTTGAAATTTAAAAACACACATACACACATAAACTACACATACATATATACACATACAAGGCTTAATACGGTTGATATGATACTTATATCAATAAAAACTTGTGTAGCATAAGGGTGGCTGAGCTGAATAGAACTTAGAGGTTAAGCGTGCTTGGGTTGAATAGAACTTGAGCTGAATAGAACTTAGATAGGTTAAAAAATTCAAAAACATTCAAAAAAAATAAAATTTTCAAATATTTAGGTTTTCCAAATTATTTCATTTTTCCTGATTTTTTTGAATTTTCTTGAATTTTTTAACGTTTTTTAAATTTTTAATTTTTTTGGAGTATTCTGTGCCGCATATCTTCTGGGTGCGCCACAGAAATGTGAGAATTCTGTGGCGCACCTCCAACATGCGCCACAAAAAAAAATAGTGGCGTGATATCTCTGGCGCACCCACCGTGCGCCACAGAATTTCAAAAAGGTGCGCCACTGATAGCCTATTTTCTAGTAGTGCGCACGCTATAGTAGGTTTTTCCTACTCAATAGGACGACTAACACAAAGACATCATTTTTTTTGGGAACCTCGTATGTTAGCCCTTCGTTATTACGTGATCACTAGTTAATTTGTACTTGAGTCACACGTGTAGGGCAATGCATGGAATGATCATCCTCCAGCCCTGTGCACCTCATGATGCACACATACATTTCCTTGATTACATGGCCGTTAAGCCAACCAGTACTAAGAAGTGGAGATTTTAAATAATAAAGAGATTGATCGATATGTTCATTCGACGATGACAGAGGAGATTAAAACCTTGATGAAGGTTCGACAGACTTGTATTACTCAAATTAAGAGATGTCAGAACACACTAGTAGTCATTTTATGGCAAATTATGCTAGAACTAATACTCCTACGGCAGTGTGGCTCGCCTCTGGTCTAGAGGGTTTACTGAGTACATGCCGCGGATATTGTAATTCTTGATGTTTTGGAGTAATACAAGTCTTTCGCAAA
This sequence comes from Poa pratensis, assembly GCA_947311845.1. Taxonomy (NCBI): domain Eukaryota; kingdom Viridiplantae; phylum Streptophyta; class Magnoliopsida; order Poales; family Poaceae; genus Poa; species Poa pratensis. The sequence continues at coordinate 160,815,439 of CAMZMU010000063.1, forward strand.
AAAAGGATTAAGGGAGATATAAAAGCTAAACCGATTCGAAACAGGAGATGTCCGACGCCAAAAAGATAACCTCAGACGGAAAGGATAGGACCACTGGAAGTGGATGGCACCAGATGACCGCCCTCGATCGTACCTTTTATCAGATGGAGCCATGGAGTGCTATGCTAAACAAAGTAATTAAGCTACTCAATCCCCATACTCCTACTACTCCAGTACTAGTCTAGTCTAGAGTAATGGTGGGTGGATTAGTGCCAAGGAAAGAAAGTGGCGTGGCCGGTTGGGATCCTTGAGTCGGTGTAGAAGACGACGAGGAGGAGGAATTAAGGTTCGCATATAACTCGGTGAATCCGGAGGCCCCCACCAAAAGGCAAGGCTTGACCCTTGAGGCTTCGCCAAGAGCCGTGCCGAGAAAGAATATGGAAACGCAGAGACGTCTTTCCACCTAGCTAGGAGCCTGAAGGCATCAGCATCACATCAGGTGATGCATGGTGGTTGATAGCCTTATCGCCCTATCAAAGCATATCTTACGACTTATCACTGGCTCACCACTCCAGTCCGTCTATACTCTACTCTAGTACTGTAGTACTAAATACGATCAAATACGAAATTTACGAATGTGTTTCATTCCCTCGAGGGTGTCCACATGTTTTTTTTTAAAATTAGTAGTGTGATTAAAACTATACTAACGAAGATTAAGCATCATACGGCTAGTCCTTATTTTTATCCAAGCTTTGCGTGCAGAGGCTAGCTAAATTGATATTTTTTTATATTAGTATATTCCCTTTGTCGAAAAAATGGCTATCAAGGTGTACATACATCTGTGAATTTCGTTGGTGAGCACCGCTGGAAAGGAGTGCATTCATTATTTAGGAGGTTAAGTTAAATCAAATTAGTTGTCGTAAATGATACCCGAAGGGCTAATCAGACGGACTCGTAAACGTAAACCTGAGTACTAGTACGACTATGTACTCTAGAGCGCTCTAGGTGTACTTAAGACTACTCATAGTGGGAGTAACTTCACTAGTAACATAGATGCCACATAAGCAAAAAATCCTATGTGGTATGTAATTAATGAGGAGAGATACAAATAGAGTAACTTAGCTAGTTACTTGTAACACTAGTAACATCACACTTTTCAAGAGAAAATGAGTCTATAGAGTAATAAATGAGACCATATATGACACCACCTCTATGTTACTTTGCACTATGAGGGTAGTAACATAGTCTAGTAATATGTGTATGTTACTAGTTGAAGTTACTCCCAACTATGGCTAGTCTAAGTAATTGGAGTTAGCATAATGGTGCGTGCATTTCGAGGAAGCTTCACGCTCATATGACTCGAGAGAATCCTGAGGCATGCAGTCGACAAAAAGGCTATCTGACACCAGTGGCGGAGCCAGGATCGAGCCACATCCCGGGCAAAAACTGTCAAAACAGTGCCAAACAGTGGTGAATTACCCGATCCTCGTCACGTCTTTACACCTAAATGGCGAGTTTGACACCTGAAGCCTGCAGGCGTCACCATCAGGTGAATGGTGGTAGATTTTATTTTATTTTTTGAAAGGTGAATGGCGATAGATAGACTAGACTTATCAAGCTATTTTTTTGAGAACTTTTGCCTTTCAGCTTTTATTCAAGAGGCGTAAGCTTCTCTGATTGAATGATATCAATCAGAAAGCCAGGGAGTACATCAAAATTCAGTACAGATCAGCTATAAGAGCTTTAGCACATCTATGAGCGAAGGATATGAACACCCAACGTCGCCTCGACACCATGTGAATTCCATAGCAGTACGACATCGCAGTCCACCCACCGTAGGAATAAGATTTGCATTTCATCCACATGCATAACGTAGCATGGCAGTGTCGTAATGATGAGACATTTGTCGGAAAAAAAGTAAGTGATGAGGCATCAGAGATTAAACATTTTTCTTCTGAACCGCATATTTCTTTTTATTCCTCGTGAGCACAACACACATATTCACACGCACACGCACATATAGAAACGACAAGGATGAATCGACGATTCTACTTCGAAGATCACCTAGGTCTCGAGACGCACCGACTCATGCTTGACGGTAAACTTAATTGACAGGATCGACGGCCCAAATATTTGAACTCTATCTCAAGCCCCCACACGACTTCATCTGAGTCGCATAAGCATACATATTCATCCAGAACCCCGGCCGCTACACGGGTGGCAGCATCATGGCTATTTCATCCGTTGGTGGGTTGTTTCTGCCGCTGCAAGAAAAGGAAACACATTTTAGCAGCGCTCAAGACAGATACCCCGCAAAAAAAAAAGATAGAGATAGAGATAGGGGAAGGGAGGGAAAAATGACCATGCACGATATCAACTGTGCATGGATCCAACACATAGAGATTCGTGCAAACATGACGAATCTTTTCAACATGGATCTTGAAGCACCAAAACCACGGTTAAAAACATGCACGGTAGAAAAAACGGGTTCAGACGTGAGGGCAGCGCGCTGCAGCCCACCGCACATCTGGACGGCATATGGATGATGGCGTGAAAGGCAAAACTTTTGCCTTGTTTAATAAAAATATAAAATATGGATAATGGCGCACGCGGTGGCCGGTTGTCGGACGAGCTGCATGCCTGCATGCAGCAGCAGGAAAGGAAGGGGCCGTGTTGAAGCGACGTCCAACAGCCGGCGATCGCCGTGGCCAACGATCGGCATGCGACCGGCGGTGGACCTTCAGCGACGTCGAGCATTGTGTGGTGGCCTGGTGGGTGATCCCCGTCGGACGTCAGCAGGAGTGCAGGACGCGGCAGCGGCGGCGGGTGCTATCAAGGCTCACGTGGGCGCGCGTCGGCAAGGCCGACCGGCAACGCAGGAAAGCCCCTGTGTAAGTGTAACTCCAGTCCAGGCAGCGCCTGACACTGTCGGAACGGATGCACATGTGCGTTGGAGATCGAGCGAGGTTGGTGGGAGGTGGTGCAGTACGTGCCTCCATTCCAAGTGAGTGGATAATGCATATGCAGACAAGAAGAACGACACAGCATGTATACCTGCCCTGCTCGAAGAAGGCGGAGAAGGCGCCGATCCCGGTGGCGGCGGCGATGAACCAGACGAGCAGCGCGACGGGGAGGGTGAGGCCGGCCGTGCCCATGACCATGTAGGCGAAGGAGAAGGTGAGCAGTGTGGTGAGCGTCCACACCAACGCCTTGAGCCGGTTTCTCCACACGGACCCTGCGGCCGCTCTGCTGTAGAGCCAGAGGCAGCAGTAGAGCAGGACGAGGTCGGCATAGGAGGTGGCCACGAAGGCGACGATCGCAGTGTCGCCCTTGGAGTGGTACACCGCCATGACGGAGTTGAAGGTTAGCAGGACGAAGGACACAGCTGCGTACACCCAGGAGAAGGCGCCGCCGACGCCACCTGGGTCTGGGAGGCGCTCCACCATGCCAGCTTCATTGCGTGCCATATCTTCGGTTTCTTTCGAATACTACTACAGTGCTTCTAGTTCAGATGCGAAGAGGGATTGGTGGATGTGGTTTTGGTGTGAGAGATTTGGGGTAGAAGGGATCTTCCGTTTCTTTCGAATACTAATACAGTGCTTCTATTCAGATGCGAAGAGGGATCGGTGGATGTGGTTTTGGTGTGAGAGATTTGGGGTGAAGGGATCTTCGGATTCTTTCGAATACTACTACAGTGCTTCTATTTCAGATGCGAAGAAGGATTAGTGGATGTGGTTTTGGTGTGAGAGATTTGGGGGAGAAGGGATCTTCGGTTTCTTTCGAATACTACTACAGTGCTTCTATTTCAGATGGGAAGAGGGATTTGTGTGAGACATTTGGGGGAGAAGGGTGTAGTATATATAATAACGGAAAGTGAACACCCATCTGCATGGGCACTTATTTTTTGCCGCCTCTAGCTTTCCCTTGACCGAGTAGCTAGGTACATGATCAAGATTCGTGCCCCAAGATACATCCAGACAACAACAAATATCTTTATTTCTGATCGATGCAATTATGTAACTATCAGCAGTGCTAACTGGTCAGTTCTACCTTGCAGTTGTAGACTAGCTGCTACCTGGAGTATATAACGGTGCTACAACTTACCTACAGATTCCATTGTTACGCGATCTTCCTTATAGACGGAGCAGTTAACGCAGGGTCCACGTGAGGTTTAACAACGTTATCACCAGCTGGTTCCCAGCTGTGTATCCAGTTAACTTTTGAAAGTTGCACCTTTCACGTCGGACAAAAGCGGCTAAGTGCGCAAAACCGAAGGCTAGGAGTTAAGCCTTGGGTGTATCCAGTTAACTTTTGAAAATTGCACCTTTCAGGTCGGACAAAAGCGGCTAAGTGCGCAAAACCCAAGGCTAGGAAGCCTTTGGTTTTAATAACAGTTGCCACAGCTAGTTAACTTTTGAAAATTTAAATATAATGGTGAGATATGTGGACCTTTCACGTCGGACAAAAGCGGCTAAGTGCCCAAAAATAATATATAGCGGAAGATCGGTAGACAAGTGCAGCAGAGATCATGAATGGCATGCATGATGGGTGGACGGAAGCTAACGATTGAACGGGAGGAAAAACAAACAATTCATCCTTTTTGTACGATTCGATCGTTATTTATGTACGTATAGCCGAAGTTCGGTTAGCACGTCTATCGCGAAAGAGCTTATTCTCTGCCTCGCGCGTCCGATGACTAGTGGAAAAAGGGCAAAAGGATTCGATCTTTAGTACCGGTTCCCTTACGAACCGGTACTAGTTAGGTCTTTCCAACGGCTATAATGCCTCCCAGACCACGTCCCGGTTCGTGAGGGACCTTTAGTCCCGGTTCCAGCCACGAACCGGGACGAAAGGTCCATCACGTGCGGTCGCAGAGGCTCGGGCCCGCGCGAGCACCTTTAGTCGCGGTTCCAGCCACGAACCGCGACTAAAGGTAGACCTTTAGGCTCGGTTCCTTGCTGGACCCGGGACTAACGTTCTTCCTGCATCACCTTCCACCCCGAGCCAGGCAGGTTCATTTTTTCAGCTCGAGTTCTTCTCCATTTTCTTCACCATTTGGCTCTCCCGAGCTCGATTTCGTCCCATTTTTTGCCATCATTTGTCAAGATTGACGGTGCCCCATCTATCCAAGAGTTAGCACAGCTTCATTCTTTCTTCCGGCGCTCGTTTCGTTGCTTATTTAACTCATTTCATATTTTTAGTGCTAGCTAGGTATTTGATGAAATGTCTAAGTTAGAGATTTCATTTGTTTTATATGCAATTTGAGCTCAAACTAAATTATGAATTGTGTGTTTTAGTGTCGTCCCGTGTCCGTCCGTAGATCGCCTGCGCCGTCCCGTCACCGGCACCACCTCGGTGAGTCTCTTTTTCTATTTTGTATTCTAAAAAATATTAGGTGTATGATTTACAAGCATAATTATTATTTGTATAATTGTTTGTTATATATATAGTGTCATGGTTTTGACATCTGTCCACACCGGCTCTCGTCCGCTCTATTATTCGGATGTGGTATGATTGTTTGTTATAACTATATATATGTTTCGTTTCGTGTTTATCGCAATCATGCCGACCAACTTGATATAGATATATTTTTATCTAGGAGGTAGTTGAACCGGAAATTCCAACCGACCCTATTATCGAGTTTTTTGAAAAAGAAAACAATGATTTGAAAGAAAAATTGAAAAGAAGTGAAGATCTTCGTCTCCAATGCTTAGAAGAGAAGATGAAATTGGAGTTCAAGTTTGCCGACGTCGTCGATGATCACGAGATCAAGATGGAGGCAATGCGGTTGGATCACGAGATCAAGATGAATGCAATGCGCTTGAAGCTTAAAAAGATTAGAAAATATGCCATTAGTCAAGAGGCTTGGTATCATTATGCTGTTGGTTCAATAATTACATTAGTTGCGATTCTGATCGCATTTGTTGTTGAATTTAAATTCTTTAGATAGTTGTATGTTAGTTTCAATTAATGTATGTTTATGAGAACTATGTATTAGATTTGGTCACTACTCTACTTTGCTTGATGAACTTGTATTAATTAATTTGGTCACTTATCTATTCATGATCGATGTAGTATATATATATATATATAATGGTTTTTGATATAATAATATAATGCAGATGAGACGGCAATGGATGTACGGTGACCGACGCTGTCCCGAGTTCATTAATGGCATGCATGATTTTCTCCGTGTGGCTGAGACAAACAAGCGGACGAATGGTTTTATATGTTGTCCATGCAGTGTCTGTAAGAATATGAGTGATCACTTTAACTCAAAAGTCCTTCACGTCCACCTGTTGTAGAATGGTTTCATGCCTGGTTATTATTGTTGGACCAAGCACGGAGAAAGAGGGGTTATAATGGAAGACAATGATGAAGAAGAGGATAATGACAACTATCCTATGTTCGATGAACACGGTGATAGGGAAGACGAAGTTGAAGAAGATCCCATTATTGATGAGCCCGACGATGATCTTCGTCGGGCCATTCGTGATGCACAAATGGACTGTGAAAGTGGAAACGAGAGATTGAAGTTGGAGCGCATGTTAGCTGATCACACCAAATTGCTGTATCCAAATTGCGAAAATGGCCAGAAAAAGTTGGGTAGCACACTAGAATTGCTACAATGGAAGGCAGAGAATGGTACTTCTAACAAGGGATTTGAAAATTTGCTGAAAATATTTAAGAAGATGCTTCCAAAGGATAACGAATTGCCCTCTAGTACGTACGAAGCAAAGAAGGTGGTCTGCCCTCTAGGATTAGAGGTGCAGAAGATACATGCATGCATTAATGACTGCATCCTCTACCGCGGTGAGTACGAAAATTTGAATGCTTGTCCTGTATGCGGTGCATTGCGGTATAAGATTGGGCGAGATGAGCCTGGTGATGTTGAGGGCGAGCACGGTTGTCCAAGGAAGAGGGTTCCTGCCAAGGTGATGTGGTATGATCCTATAATACCACGGTTGAAACGTTTGTTTCAAAACAAAGAGCATGCCAAGTTGTTGCGATGGCACAAAGAAGACCGTAAGAAAGACTTGATGTTGAGACACCCCGCTGATGGGTCCCAGTGGAGAAAAATCGACAGAGAGTTTCCGACATTTTCAGATGACACAAGGAACTTAAGATTTGGTCTAATTACAGATGGCTTTAATCCTTTTGGAGAGCAGAGCTCCAGTCATAGCACTTGGCATGTGACTCTATGTATCTATAACCTTCCTCCTTGGCTGTGCATGAAGCGGAAGTTCATTATGATGTCAGTGCTCATCCAAGGACCGAAGCAACCTGGCAACGACATTGATGTGTACCTGAGGCCATTGGTTGAAGAACTTTTACAGTTGTGGCGTGAAGAATGTGTGCGTGTGTGGGATGAGCACAAACAAGAGGAATTTGACCTCCGAGCGCTGTTGTTTGTAACCATCAATGATTGGCCTGCTCTTAGTAACATTTCAGGATAGTCAAACAAGGTATACAATGCATGCACGCACTATTTAGGTGAGACTGGAAGTATACATTTAGGTAACAAGAATGTGTACCTGGGACGGCGCAATCAGAAGAAAGGGACACACACGAAGAACAAGTGAACACTAGATAGGGATGTTGTTGGTGATATGTAATAATGTATTAAACCTTTTATGTAACTGTGTTCTGAAAGTTGAAACAAAACACACGGTTTCCCCTGCATACAGCTCGACGGTGCCTCGTGAGTGCCCGCATATCAAATGCACCGTCGGACGTATGCAGTGAATCCGAATGTTTTGTTTACGAAATGAACTACAATGAGTACAGAGTGAGTGCCAAACATGTCTGAGAGGTGGGCTATATATAGGGTCACTGTATTCTGAAAACTCTAAACACTGAAGAGAACAAAACACACGGTTTCCCCTGCATACAGCCCAACGGTGGCTCGTGAGTGCCCGCATATCAAATGCACCGTCGGACGTATACAGGGAATCCGAATGCTTCGTATACCAAAATGAACTACAATGAGTAGACACTGAGTGCTGAACATGTCCGAGAGGGGGGCTATATATAGGGTCCGTGTGCTTCTTTAGTCCCGGTTGGTAACACCAACCGGGTCAAGTGGCTCACGAAGTGGTCGTGATAGTGCTGATCCAACAGCTCACAGTCCCTCAAAAGAAACACTACCTAAATTAACCATGCCCCTTTCAGAACCACGTCGGATCGAAGTTGCCTACCTTCTCCAGTGGCCACTCTGACCGGCAAATCGGCAAATCATCGCGTGGTCGTGAGACGGCAAATCGGCCTTCGATCCAAACAGCGGCAAGACGTCTCTGATGATCTGCAACCGTCCGAACAAGTGTTGGGGATGTTGCTAATCATCAGAGATCCTTGCCGCTGCTTGGATCCGACCGAGGGGAGGGTTCACCTTCAGCCTCCGCTCTAGGAACTCCTGCCTCTCAGAAATCTTGCTCTCTGCTACCCGTGTACTGCCAATGATGGATGCTATATATATGGTCCGTGTGCTTCTTTAGTCCCGGTTGGTAGCACCAACCGGGTCAAGTGGCTCACGAAGTGGTCGTGATAGTGCTGATCCAACAGCTCACAATCCCTCAATAGAAACACACCCCTGATCCAACGTCTCACAAGCGCTTGAAAGAAACACACGATCCGTGTGCTTCTTTAGTCCCGGTTGGTAACACCAACCGGGACTAAAGGCGGGCTTTGCGGTCACGACTCGTGTCAGTCACGTGTCCTCCCCCAGCGCTGCCCTAGCCGCGTGTCCTCCCCTAGCGCTGCCCTGGAGGTCTTTATATATTGTCGCCGACGGGGTAAACCCTAATCCACCATTCCTAGCCACGAACGCATCGTCTCCACGAGATGGATCCGCCACGCCCGCCGCAGCGCCTTCTGGACGAGGTCGAGCGTGCTCGGCAGAGCGCGCTTGGGCGCTACCGCGGGAGCCTATCCCGCCGTATGCCCACGAGCCCGGCGTGGCGAGGAATGCCCTGCTACCGGCCTCCTGCTCCGGTGCCGGAGGAGGTGCGGTGGACGTACGAGCCCGCGTGGTCCGACGTCCCTGACCCCGACGAGGATGCGTACGCTGCAGGGGTGGCGTGGGGATCCGCGGCCGTACCTCCACCAGTCGCCGCCGCCCCTCCCGACGAGGAGGATGACGACGACGACGACTTCGACTGGAGCGACCATGGGGAAGAGTGCGGCGGGCCGCAGATGCAGGAGGCCCTTGAAGCCTCCTTCCGGTCCGTCCACGACGACCGTGTACAGCGAGCCAGAACTACCTGCCAGCTCAAGGCGAAGGAGACTTCCGAGCTGGATTGGGCGCTGAAAGACTCATCCTTCATGGATCTTGCCCTCCGCCGCAAACGTGCGCGCGAGAACCGGGCGGCCGCGAACGGGGCTGGCTCCTCCGCCGTTCCCCCTAATCCTACGGCTTTCGAGCCAGCAAGTCCATTTATGTAGAATAATGTTGGTGATGTTGGTGATGTGTAATAATGTATTAAACCTTTTATGTAATGCATTCTATGGAATGTATTAAACCTTTATGTAAGGAGCATGTGTAATAATAATGAATTTGAGCTCGATGAACTGAAGTATTTTGTAGACAGAACAAAAAAATATGAAAGATGTACATAATTAAGTTGTTGATTGACAATTTTTTAGAGACTAATTTGAGCTGATTTGGACGATTAAATCAATAAATAGGAAAGAAAACAGAAAAAAGGAAAAGGAAACAAAAAAGAAAACAGAAAACAGAAAAAAAAAAAGACCTTTAGTCACGGTTCCAGCCACGAACCGCGACTAAAGGGTGTGGGCTGGCGCGCAAATTTGGGCGGTCCAAATTCGACCTTTAGTCGCGGTTCCAGCCACGAACCGCGACTAAAGGGTCGTGGCTGGAACCGCGACTAAAGGTCAGTTTCGCGGTAATTTGGGTGGCCGCGGCCGAATTTTTTCGCATTCTTCCCCAAATCGAAGCTCGCTCTCCGCCTCGACGCCGCCGACGCCCCCGACGGCGAAGCCCTGCTCCGCCGTGCCGTCGATCTGCCGCTCCGCCGCCGTGCCCCTCCCCTGCCTCGCGCTGCCGTGCCGCCGCCGCCAGAGGTAGGTGCCTCCCCTGCCTCGCGCCCCTCCCCTGCGTCGCCCCTCCCCTGCCCCTCCCCTGCCTCGCCGTGCTGGCGTGGCCAGTGGCCGTGCTGGCGTGGCCGTGGCCGTGGCCGTGGCCGTGCTGGCCGTGCGTGTGCGTGCGTGTCCTGGCACAGCACCAGTGCACACAAATGCACTAGTGTGTCAGTGTGAGAGATGTTTGAACCACCAATTTGAACCAAATCAAATTCGGCAAATCTGACAGTTTTCAGAAAATTCAGTTTTAGGACTTGGTGAAAATTGTAAGTCCTGTTTTCTGTTAACAAGTAGCTATGTTCAACAGATGCAAACAAGAGCTTAGGAAATTCCAATTTGAGTGAGATGATTTTTATAAATCAGTACTCACCACAAATATGGATGACAAGCAAGAAATGCATCCAGAAAAGGAATCTAGATAGGAAAATTAAATAGAGAGAAAAGGTATCTTTTAACTGTTTTTCTGTCTGGATATTTCATAGCAAGTTGAGAGCATGAAAACATGATTTTAAACAATCCCAAAATGAAATATCTTGGCTTTCCTGTGAAGTATAAACACAATACTCCAATACCATGACAAGGATAAAAATTAAAGAACATCACAAGTCCATTAATTAAGAGTCCAAAAACAGTATAGATGCAAATTTATAGTAGCAATTTTATAGATGCAAATTTATAGATGCAATTTTATAGTAGCAATTTTATAGATGCAAATTTATAGATGCAATTTTATAGATGCAATTTTATAGTAGCAATTTTATAGATGCAATTTTATAGATGCAATTTTATAGATGCAAATTTATAGATGCAAATTTTATAGATTGCAAATTTGATAAGTTAGCAAAGTTAGAAAATTTAGCAAATTTTTGTGTAGCAATTTTATAGATGCAAATTTTATTGATTGCAGGGACATTGAGCTATGGATCCTAACTATGTGCGAGACGAGGAGAATGAAGACGAAATTATGCGAGAGATATATGAGAATGCCAATAGATATGATCCCGATGGAGAAGATGCCGGTGGAGAAGATGTCGGCGGTGGAACCGATGCCGGTGGAGAAGATGTTGGCGGTGGAACCGATGCCGGTGGAGAAGATGATGAGGATTTCACCTCACAATTTCTGATGGACTCTGGTGAGGGAATTGAGTCCGAAGAAAGAAGAGCCGACGAGGTATATATATTAAGGCTATTTTGTTGATCACTAGATTCATTAATTGATTTGTATTGCACTTATTAACGCATTATTTTTCTTTTAGCCCTCCGGATCGAGCAAATCTGCTAAAAAGGGAGCTCCTCGAGGCAGCACGAAAAGGATGACGAGCGATGATCCAAAGTTACCGATCTATGTAATTGGATAACGGCGAGCCGCTGGAACCCAAAGAGAACCGCCGTAAATTTATAAATCAAGCTGGAGCTATTGTTAGGGACATGCTCCCGATCACCATACAAGAATGGCATAAGCCGGCGGCCGCAAACGACGATGACCCCTGCTATGTCCACAAGATTACAAAAGATTTGGTATATGACACACTCTTGTCACATTTTAACCTCCCGGAAGATGTCTCTGAAATCAAGAAGGAGAAACTCAAGCAGTGGACTCTCTCGAAGATGGCCGAACAATTCCGGAACTGGAAGAAAACAATATGGAAAAAATATGAAAAAAAGATCCAGATTTCAGTGGAAATTCCGGAACTGGAACACTAGTGAAGATACAAGATTACTGGCCCGCGTTTAAGGCGTATAAGAAATCGTCTACGGCTGTGGCCCGATCGGTCAAAAATAAGGCAAATGCCAAGAAGAAGATATACCACCATAGGTTGGGGACAGGTGGCTACAGGTCCGCCATTCCTACGTGGTTAGCCGCTGAAGACAGACTGCTTGCTAAAGGGATCACTCCACAGACAATGGACTGGCCCGAGAGGTCCAAATTCTGGATGTTCGCGCATGGTGCAGTGTTGGACGAGGAAACAGGGCTGATTGTTGCACACGGAAGATGGAAGAAAAAAGTAGAAACAATCTCCCGAAGCTTATACTTGCAATAGATGAAGCTCGCCGGGGTGTGTACAAACCCGATAGAGAGGACGACGAGCTGACACGGGCCCTGGGTAATCCTGAACACGTTGGACGATTACGAGGCTGTCCCGGCGGTGTCACCGTGAAGACTGGGTTTCCGGAGTGCGCTGACAGTTATAGAAGCCGTGCAAGAAAGAAGAAGAAGGGTGAAGACCGGTTATCGGAATTGGAACTCAAGGTGCAGCAGCTCATGGAGTCACTTACTCAGCAAAGGCCGTCTCAGCAGCAGCTAGAAGATCCTCAAGCCAATGCCGACCGATCTCAGCTTAGAAGCAGCGTGGGTTCCACGCAACTACAAGTCGATGCTCACTACGCCGTGGATGATGTCACGGAGAGGACAGAATGTGAGCTACATACGCCAATGAGGAACATATCCATGAAGGTGGCAGTCGGCTATGCTATACCAAATGAACCCGAAGCAAGCTACCATAATGGTGACATTCCAGCTGGCTATGCTCGTGTCGGGGTGGATGAAATTATGCCGGGATTTGAAACATTGTCTCTTGAGATTCCTGGAGGTGACGGTGAGGCGACATTGGGAGAAGTCAAGCGTGGTTTTGCCCTGTGGAACAAGAAATACATCTTCTTGTCAAGGCCATCGACTCCTCCTTGTAGCAGTCCACCTCATCAGCAAAGCCCAACTCCTAGACAGGGACGTCATGAGCGCGAGTCCATCTCGATCTCCGCCGCGTGAGGAATTGCCCGTTAAGTTTCTCCCGAGGAAGCGCAAGGTCGGTTCGCCGATTAGGAGGGGACCTAGAAAGCAGAAAACACCGCCGCCTCCTGAGAAGTTACCTTGTGATAAAACTGTCGAGGAAAACGCCGCCGCCGTGAAGGCCTATAATACAGCATTCTTTGCACCGAAAGTGCCCGAGCCAAAATTTACCGCTGCAATATCTCCGGAGCGCCTGGCACTTACCATCGATAACCTATATAACTCTCCACCAGCGCCGCCATCAGACTATGAGCGTTCTATTGACAAGTCATATGACGATCTGATGGAGCTCCCGCCGCCGAAAAAAGGTAAACAAGTTCCCCAGCTCGGAGAACAAGATGCACAATCGGTCCCCCCGCTCAAGGTGTTTGACGAACAAGAAATACATCGTATTGCCGCGGCCGCGCAATGTACTCCACAACAAATAGGTTCGTCAACCGATTACGCCGTCGCTGATCTAGCAAAACAATATGTTCCCGGGGAAAATTTGGTCGACGGCAGGTTATCAACAAAAATGCGTGCGTTGCATACCTGGTACAAGACAGCCGCAAAAGCGGGGAATATCAGTCTCATGGTGGGAGTTAAGGAAGAGCACTACTGCCAAGAATACGCTGTGTCCGTTGAGTTTAGCGAACTTTTTCAGTTATACAATATCCGGGCCCTCGACAAATCTATCCTCAGTTCCTATTGTCTGTAAGTGATTTATTTCTGTAATTTAAGTCTTTACCTCAGCTCGTTCATTGTCTGTAATTATCCTCACTATAATCTTTTGTGCGCTATATTTTGCAGAATGAAGATGCTCGAATTGAAAAGGCAAAAAAACAAGGACTTTGGGTTCATTGACCCGGATAAACTTCATCAAGTCACCATAGAAGATCCCTTATATAACAAGGACACACCGGGGGATTTGCTAAGGTATTTCAAGCAACACCGTGACAAAAAGACTATATTTTGGGCTTACAACTTCAAGTGAGTGTTACTGTCTCTTCTACACATTATATTTTGCTCACCCGATGTTAAGTTTAACTGATGAGTTATGCATGACTGTGTATATAAACGTGTGCAGGTTCCACTATATTCTTCTCGTCATTAAAATTCACGATGGAGAAATTCATGTCCTTGACTCATTAAGGAAAAGTCCAAAAGAATACAAGACATGTTTTACAATGCTCGAAAAGTAATTTCATTTCTTATCGCCTCTTTCGTTCATTTCCTGATATCAAGTCATTAATAACTCCTTTGTTAATTTTATTTGTCGGGCAGCGTTTGGAAAGAGTTCATCAAGGAAGAACCCGGTCAATGGAAAGACAAGCTGATATGGCGTCTGAACAATGTAAGTAGTACTACCTAGGTCCACGCACCATTATCATACTTGATTATTATTTGATTGAATTCTATTCTTGTATAGTCTTGCGCGGAACAGCCACAGGGAACTGATTTCTGTGGATACTTCGTTTCGAGTACATACACGTTCTGACCTGCGAGAAATTCGAGGGCAAAAGAAGTAAAGAAGTACGTAAACATTATTCACAGCGTTATTGTTTTACCATCAGTTGTGCTGAGTTTCATTCATTTGATATATATATGTATACACACACAACTCATGTATTTATTTTGATCTTATTCTTTTAAAGTTGGCAAGAAAGCGCAGCAAGCTACCATTAGAGGCCCGCTTCAAAGCAATTGCGGAGGAATTGGCGGGATTTTACCTTGCGGAGGTCATACCTGATACAGGAGAGTACTACTATAATACAAATTAGTATGCCTCCATGTAATACTGATCTGCATGTAATTAAGTACCTGGAACCGGGAAACTTGATCTTCATGTACTACTTAATTTGTTTGTGTCATCAACGTGATCTTCATGTAATTTGTATGTGTTAAATATATATGCATCAACTTCATCTTCGTGTTTTTGGCGCATCGACGTGATCCATGTACGATGGAAACCATCCGAAACCCCTCCTAAAACCCTAAACCAGAAAATTAATCGAAATAGAAAAAAAACGTAAACACACTAGTCCCGGTTCGTGTTACGAACCGGGACTAAAGGTTCCGAGCCCGCGCGTCTGCGCCGTGGCCACGTGGGTGGGCCTCTAGTCCCGGTTCGTAAGCAACCGGGACTAAAGAGGTGGGGGCTTTAGTCCCGCTTTGTTAGTCCCGGTTGCCTAACCGGGACTAGAGGGTCTCTGAACCGGGATTGCTGTCCCGTTTTCCACTAGTGGATCGTGGCAAGTCAGTTTTCTTTGGTTTTACTTTTCGTGAGCACACGTACGCATGTGGTTCCTCCGGTGTTCCTAATCTTTTTCCTTCCCTCGTCCGTCCGTGCATGCAGCGTGGTCCCGCCTCCTATTTTACTTCTATTTTTTCTCGCTAGCACAGTTTTTGCCTTTTGCTCATACATGCATGCGAACAATGATTCACCATTTTCTTACGAGCCTTTTTCAGCTACCATGTTCATGCACAGTGAATGTCTATCTCTTTTCTCTATTCCCTTTTATGTTTTATTTTTGTTACATGAATATAGATTTTTAGCTGGCCTGTTCCCTTTTTTATCTTTTGGCCAAAAGAATATTTGATTTCCTCTTGCAAAAAATATCCAGTATTTTTTTCGATTCCCTTTTTGGGATGGTGATTTTTTAGGTAAATAAACATGGGTGGGGAATAGGAAAATGCACTTCCTACTAGTACATAAAATTAGAATAGAAAATACCTCCCACTTCCTACTAGTATAAAAACGTAAAACATAATTCAGACAAAAATCTATATAATTTGATTTTTCTTGCAAAAATATCCATTACATGAGCTAAGGTTTTTATTTTTGCTCTTTGCTCATATGCATGCATGCCAACAATAATTCACCAATGTTTACCGGACCATGCATTTGGATATTTGGATGGGACGATCAGCTTTTTGTAATGAAAACATGCATTTTGTATGAAAATTCATTTTTTTAGAGAATTTGTTTTGAATTCCCTTTTTGAGCGCTAAAAACGTGCCCAGTGTAATTTTTGTCCCGTTGTCCCTTGGTAACTATTCTCTTTACACGCTAAAAAAATATTCGATTTTTGCTTGCCAAAAATACTAGTATAATTTTTCAATTCCCTTTTTGGGACAGTGGTTTTTTAGGGTAAATAAAAAAGGGCGGGGAATAGGTAAATTTCACTTTCTACTAGTACAAAAAAATTAGAATAGAAAAGAACTATCAGTTTCTACTAGTATAAAAATAACAGAAAACATAATTTAGACTACCATCCATTTTGATCATAATTTATACCTAACATAATTTAGGTTGGTAATTCGTGCTCTGAATGTTTGGTAACACTTTAGCTAGTGGTAGCATCGGTAACTTGCTTGTTAGGTAGTTGTTATCATCATCTACTATTCTTTTAGGTTGGTAATTCATGGTATAGATGCTTGGGAACACTTTAGTTAGTCATATGATCGGTAACTTGCTTGCTATGTACTTGGTATCATCATTTACTAGTTTTTAGGTTGGTAACTCATGCTCAAGATGCTTGGTACCACTTTAAATTAGTTCTGAGATCGGTAACTTGCTTACTATGTAGTTGGTATCATCGTGTACTAGTTTTTAGGTCGGTAATTCGTGCTTTAGATGATTGGTAACACTTTAGCTAGTTCTAGCATCGGTAACTTGCATGCTAGGTAGATGATATCATCATCTACTATTTTTTTAGGTTGATAATTCGTGTTATAGATGCTTGGCAACACTTTAGTTAGTCATAGGATCAGTAACTTACTTGATAGGTACTTGGTATCATCATGCACTAGTATTTTAGATTAATAACTCATGCTTTATATGCTTGGTAACACTTTAGTTTATTTTAGGATCAGTAACATACTTGGTAGGTACTTGGTATCATTATGCACTAGTATTTTAGATTAATAACTCGCGCTTTAGATGCTTGGTAACACTTTAGTTTGTTATAGGATCGGTAACTTGCTTGCTAGGTACTTGGTATCATCATGTACTAGTTTTTAGGTGGTAATTCATGCGCTAGATGGTTGATAACACTTTATTCAGTCCTAGGATCGGTAACTCGTTTGCTATATACTTGGTATCATCGTCTACTAGTTTTCAGGTTTATACTTGGTAACACTTCAGTTTAGTTTTAGTATCGGTAACTTGGTTGCTATGTGCTTGGTATCATCATGTACTAGTTTTATGTTAGCAATTGGTGTGTCAGATGCTTGGTAACACTTTAGTTAGTTTTGAAGATCTTATCGCGACCAATTTATTAGCGAAAACCAATTTTTAATTATATTTGTTGTTTGAGAGATAAACTATTTTGAAATTTCAAATTGGGAGAGAATAAATTAGAAATGTCGTCACGCAGTATGATATAGTTGTCAAGGTGTGATCATGTTGTTTATCAGGTTGTCGAACGAAAAATCGATATAATTTGAAGTTGGTAACTTTTTAAGTTTTTACTGATGGTAACTCACGTACATTGTGGTTGGTAACTTTTAGCCGGAAAAAAAAAGTTATCGGAACATATCAATATGGGATTTAGTTTTGAATATCTCGCCGCGACCAACTTAATTGTGAAAACGGATTTTCAATCGGATTTATGGTTTGAAATATAAATCATTTTAAAAGTTCAAATTAGTAGAGAATCTTGCTGACATCATCAAACCCGTCAGCTAGTGCATGCCAAGTACCGGTTTGATTCTAAAAAGGGTAATTAATGGTTACTGCATGCATCGATTGGTTTGCTATCACGCGTGAGCTAGTTGCGCCTGATCGATGGATTGTACGCGGAAATGGAACTCACTGGCAGAGGTACGCCCGCGCGCCGAATTAGGAAAACAATGACTTTTCTAAATCTGGTTGGTCGGAAATCGTGCGATAGTTGCTTATCGCTCGCGCGTGCGAGTATTAGCATTGCCCATTCCCGTCTATCGTACGTAGCCTTGAATAATCCAATTTTGGTCTCACCTTTCGAAAAGCAAAGTCACCGAGCCAAGCCGCCAATTTCAGCTCTTTATTTGACATCTAATGTATCAGATTGATCCATGCTAGTATCTAAAAATTTCAAATCTGTCAGAAAAAATCAAAAAAATTCCAGTATATTGTAAATGTTTCGATGTATATTCTAAGAAAGTTTTAATCTATTTGATTAAGTGATTTGTGATTAAATAACTTCTTTCTGGCAACGGTGCATCTCCGGTTGCTCCATCGCCCACGGCCCATCGCGATACTAATTAATTCGATACGGCGTAGTGTTGGAGAAGAGATGAAGCAACAGATCAGACAGCAGGCATGTGCTTGAGATATGTATACTAGATTCCTACGAGATTTTCCTAATTTTCTTAGATCCCCACGAGATATTCCTAATTTTCTTAGTTAGTAGTGTGCAAGCACCATCTTTGCTCTCAGTACGTACAACAATAATATCTGCATTTGAATTGATCAAGTGGGCCTGCTAAGTACGAGTGTTTAATTTACTTGAGCGTCAAACATACGCACTTAATTTAGTATGGTTTAGTTTGTCGAGAACGGAAAGAAGGCCACATGTTAGGTGTGGGGTTTGGCAAGGAAGAACCGCACCCGGCAGATTCTCTCTGTTGGATCTGATCGTGATGACGCGTGAACTGAATCCTCAACTTTCTTCTACTCCGTACAAGAAACCAACCAACAAGTCAGTTGGAGATAATTAACAAACTGATGAAAGTGATGACTGATCTCGACATAAACATGCACCCACAGCAAAATCTTTGCTGACTCACTGGCACACCCACAATTCAAGTCTTGCGGCCCGCAGTACTCTCTCCGTTCTAGGCGCGCCTCAGCAGCTTCTTCCTTCCCGCCGGCATGCGGGTACCTCCGCCGAAGTGGTTCGCGTCGGATGACGAGCTCCCCTTACCATGGCGCCGACACTGGTTTCGGCACAGGAACCTGCCCCAGCACCATCTCCGGTACCAGAGAAGGGTGCGCAGGACACGGACGGAGATTACGGCCGCCGCATCAAACCCCACCACACTCCGCCGGTGAAACCAGAAGTCTCCACCGAGACTATGCAGGTTCAAGGTCGCCGCCGGCAATAGCAGATGACACTTACGACGGCAGATCATTGAGGCATGCAAATTCCTCAAGACCGCGACGCTGGGATAGGCATCTTCCTCGTGTAGTGGTTGGCGAGGCGACGGGATAGACCTCCTTCTCTCACGGTAGTGAGGATGGCGGCGCCGGGATAGGCCTCCTTCTCTCACCATAACTGGCAGTGCCGCTAGATTTAGGGTCTACGCTTTAGTTTAAACTTAAATGTGGCTTGTTAAATTTCATACACGTTTTAAAATGTAAGCTTTGCTTAGTGTTCGCTGGATTTGTTATTGTTTTGTTGCAAATTGTCAAGAAATGATCAAAATTGAATTTTGTGGTGCCATTTGGTGGTGCCGATGGGGAGGCGACCTGTCAATGGCCAGACAAGTGTCCGGCACCACTTGAATCATGTCGGACCATATTTAGGTGGTTCCGGTGAAGATGCTCTAAGCTAAGCTAGTAGGTTGCAGCCTCCTATATTAATCTTGTCAAGTGTCAATCTTGTTAACTGGTACTTCTCAGCATGTGATTATTGAAATATTATTCCATCCCAAAACGGATATTTACAGGTTTTTCAGCAACGAGGACAACATACAACATCGAGGATCTTTGCGGTTATGAAAAGACCGTTTAATTTGCAAAAATAAAACAAAAACATACGTGACGATCACACTATACAACAAATATACAACAGGGTGACTCATTTTGCTGCACAAGATCAATTGGACTGCTATTTTTTACCAACATTTGAGTTAGACAAGATCTGGCTGCCAACCCTGCTCATGATTTTTGACTTGAGGGGCTGAAGCCGCCTACTACTTGAGCTTGCGGTGGGTCCGTCCGATCGTTTCCGGTACTCTTTCTCCAGCTCCTTGAGATGACTCAACACCTGTAAGTAAGATACAGGTGTAATTTGGTTGTCAGTATCAATCTTGTACTGCAAATCCAGCTCTCCAGTCATCACCGAACGCAGTGGCGGAGCTGCACCTTGTTTATGATGTCAAGTGACATCACAAAAAATTGGACAACAGCATTATGCTACCTATGAAATACACAATTTTGACCCCACAAATACTATATAATGACCTCACTAGTCAAGTTTATCACTCATTTTGGGCTTTTGACATCACAGATCGCCAATCCTAGCTCCGCCACTGACCGAACGTACAAGCGTGTTACTCTTTGTACCATATCCACATGTGATACACTAACCATGGACCACCAAATAGCAAGATACTAAGGAGTTCTAAGAAACACAGATAGCAATACAAGGGAGACAATTGTTTTTTACTGTACCAAACAAGAGAAGAAGTAAATCAATAAATAAATCATCTTGCCATAATAAGATAAATAAGAGGAAAACATATAACAGTATAGACAAGAAGAAGTTTACCGCCCTACAGATGTACTAATATACTAAATAGTATCTCATCTGCTTCAAAAAACAGTTGATCACCTTAAATGAGAAGGCAAGGGGCAACAATTTATCTGGATCTGTTGCCTCTTCTGGAAAATTTCTCAAGGAATGTAAAAGTTCCTCGAAAGGCAATTTGACCTGACAGAAAGATAACTTTAGTGATTCTTTAAAATATGTCTTTCAAGCGAAAGCAACACAAGACATTTAGAAACTCACCAGGTCATCATGGCAGAATCTCAATAGGGCCAATCCAACTTGGAACACGACCTTAATACCCTGTAAGTAGATGCAATAAGGTTTTTTAGTACCTGGATCTAGAAAATTGGTATATTGATAACCTTACAAGGATAATGTCGTATGGAAGAACCATGAACATTCAAATCAAACATTTGATTGTGGACATAGAAAGAGTACAGTATAAATACAAACACAGAATCATGTGTCTTGTTAGAAAAATAATTGAGTAGGACCCCATGACTAAGTGTTAGCTACATTCAACTATTTGTAACGCATAAGAAAATTACATGACATGTTCTCCAGAGCGCTTCTCTATAAGGGAACTTCACAATTAAAGTTGGTAACTAACTGATATAAAATGATTCTATCTGTCTCCTATATTGAAACTGCAGTCTATCTGAAAATAAATTTTGAGGTGCATCAGTCATCCAAAGAAACTGAATCTCAAAAGAACTCCAAAATTAATACTATTTACATATACACCTACATCAGACCACGCAGTTACTACATGTTAAAGTATGCGATATAGAACAAATAATGGTTATACAGGTCCAAGGGGAAACAAGGGGTGATTATATACCTCTGTACAGAATATACTCTAATTCAATTTCTTCTGAAAAAAGTTCTAAAAGGCGAATGCTAACATAAAACATGCTTGGAAAAAACAATAAAACATCGCCACAAAAATAAATTTCAGTAAAGCACAGCTCAAAACTCATAAGCTGGGATAAACACCAGACAAAAGAAAAAGTATGAAGGCAAGGTTCTTACCTCATAAAGGAAGACATCCCAAACTCTAAGAGTTATATGGAATGGGAAGGAGTACGAGAAAACCGTGATAAACCATTGACTTGCATACATGCTTGGGTTTATCATTTCTTCAACAAAATGTTCTCCCAACTTTGGCATGTACTCTCTAACTAGTCTCTCAAACTGAAACAGATATTGTTGCACAAGCGGCAAGCCAGGCTGTTCCAGGAGGATAAACAGTAAAATTTGTTAAATAGTAGTTCAGAATGCACATATTTCTTTTAGAAAATGTTCCATAAATTTTGCAACTACTACGTCACTAATTGCCCAAACTGAAAAGAAATATTTCTGAACAAGTGGCAAAACATGTAGCCATAAGAAAAAACAGTATATCTGGTTCAATTTTTTAGTATATCCAAATGAGATGAAAACTATAGTAGTATAAGATGATATAAGCATGATACAAACAAATTGCAATAATTGAACCAAGTATCTGAACGAAAAACTCTCGTTCATCACCCGGAATTTCAGATTTTAAAAGTCATTAGAGTTGCCTGCTCATAGGAAAATAAAGATCATCAAAGAAGTCTTATCACCTGATACAAGCCTTCCATTGGTGCATGGACAGCTCCTTTCAGCAAAGCTACTATTAACCAAAATGCATCCTCCTCACTCATATAAAGAAGCAGCAATCCGGCTATAAATCCCATTCCCTGCATCACCATTGCGCAAAAGTAACAACACATTAATCCAGAGAATGCATTTGTCCTTATACAATACGCTGGCGGGCTGAACACAAACCTGCACATATCCAACATCCCTATCATAAACAGAGTACGCTTTTAAAACATTATACAGAGATCTTTGACCTGGGCCATGTCTCTGTTGAAAGAAAACATGAGACGGGAATGTACGCGATATGTCACGAATAATTTCCAACTCTGATGTTGACGTCTCGTATATGACCAGAGTCTGTCCAATGAAAACATAGGTTACATTAAAATCTCAATCAATTCTGGAACAATTACAGTTGAGGCACGTCCACAAAGTGAAGCGAAATATGAGCTTGAATGAATATGATCAGTGGTGAGTAACTTCCTTTGAAATAATCTACAGAGCTGGGCTATCCTGTTTGCCCCGCAACACCCATAGATTATATAAAAGAGAAAAAAAAATGTACAAGGTGCACAAAGAGAATTTGGTGTTGTTACGCTTCGGATCTCTACCTCTTTGTAAATAGATGACTACCTAAAAAGCCTATGGTCAAACATTCATTTAACAATTGCTAATGAAGTACATTAAAAAATTAGAAAGAGATATAATCGATTCGGCTAAGTGGTAGTGATGAGTGGGAGTACATGCTCCCAGGACAACAGAATCATGTTCCAATAAATAAGGTGAATGTAGTACCATTAGATTTCTCATAAAAATACTATGTATACAAAAATAATGGTCATTGGTTATCAATATAAATAAAATTCCAGCAGGGCCAAAGAAATGTCAAATGATTCGACAAAAGGATGATTATGAGTACCTCATAAACCCCAGGATTCATTAGCAAGAGGTCCCTGCTTCCTGAAATCAACTGCCAAACAAGTCCTCTGAGACAATCAGGAATTCCTTTTCTTATTCTTCTTTTAACAACATGAGGTTTCCTTCTAACATAATGCTTCCAGTCGCTACCACCGGCACCTATCATCTTCCTCCATTTTCTTATCCTCTTTTCCTCTCTACAATAACCAAAATTGTGTGCCCACAAGGCAGATCGCTTAGGAAGAATTGTTTTAGATAAGTCAACTAACTTGAAACATGCGGCATCATGGCACCAAAGTACATGAGCAAGATAGTCAATACTAAGTATACATCATGCAAGGAGTCAAATTTCTGACAGCCATTCTCACAAAATATGCCAAAAAGGCCCATGCATTAACATAGAAATGTATGATGTTCAACTACCATAAACAGATATTGCTATACAGCAACAAACATAGAAATGTATGATATTCAACTACCAGAAACATCACTCGGTTGGCTAGTGGCTTGAGTGCACACCAGTCCACCAGTGTTCTAAATATTGTCTCCACATTGTTGCTAATGGTCGTTTGTTACTAGTTGTTGCTATAAAAAACATGGGCCTCATCCCCAGTAGATCTAGTTTTTTCATGCAGCCCCACAAACTAATATAATCACAGAAAGAGACAAGGTAATAAGAAAGAAGATTTACAGCCTCCAACTTAAAATAGTCAAACAGATGAGGCTTATAAATATGACAAGAGACCTATGGTCATACCTTCCACGTTCATGTGTGGATCTGCTCTTCAAAATTCCTTCCGGAGAGTTACTTTGTTCTGTCTGTTCTGTCTTTATAAAGCCAAATCTATCCACAGACCGAGAAGTTGCTGTTCCAGGTTCTATGTCATCGACTTCTTTCTTCTTATCCATTTCAGTCAGTACTAAGAATACCTTCACTATGTAGAAAGAAAGATGCCCGTCATTAATTTGCAAATAACCCTGTAAAGTGCCTGGCCTATGAATTTGATAAGGAATAAACTTGCATGTGCAAATAGCATGGACTACACAAAATCGAAGGCAAATAAAATAACCTGTGGCTAATGGAGGACATCAGATGACTAAATTGTTTCCCAGTGTCAAAATTAGTGATGAAGAAACATCAAATACACGGTGGAAATCCATGTCCTCTATTGCACGTTGCAACGATCAGAGGTTCAGCTAACCAATGGGTATATGAAAGTTATTGGGTCATCCTACTAATCAATGTCCGAACAATATATTTCCATTTAAGCTGCAATCGTTGGGAATGGATCAGTTGAACGCTCAAAAGACCTGGGAACAAACATGCTTGTACTAGCAGTTCTAGTTGATGGTTGTAGACTGGACATCCAAATGGAAATGTGCATCCTACGAATGGTTATGGGGTCAACTCAAATCGAACAAACAATAGAGTACATTTACCCAATGCATACATCCAAAAGGAAAATCAGTTCAAGTCACACTAATATGAATTTTTGAGATGTACATTCAAGCGTAGCAAAATCAGTTCAAGTCACACACGTATGAGTTTTAGAGATGTGCATTCACACATAGCAGAATCAGTTCAAGACTTCATGTATCATTCATTGATTTTTACCTAGTTTCTGCCAGATCGGGGTGGTGATCGCCGGGTGTCTTGTGAATTTCCTTGGCGCGTGCTGCACACCGAAGAGAGGAATAAGATCGAGCCAAATTTATGACATGGGGAGAGGAGAGAAGGCTGGCAGCATGTTCTCTGGCAAGAGAGGGTGGCGGGAACTCACCTATGCGGATGCCGGAGTTTGGGGGTCCGCCGGAGGCGCGTCCGCCACCGGCGCGGACAGGAAATAGCGATGAAAGAGAGCGAGACAGGCTGGGGGTAGGGAAAATTGCACAGGGGCGGGCCGGGATTGCGGCGACGTGCTGCTCGCCGGAGGAGTATGGGTGGCTGGAGAACCTGCGCCGCCGTCGCTCCCCTCTAGATCGAGCACGCGTTTCCCCTCCTTCCTGTCGAGGAGGAGAGCGAGACAGGCTGGGGGAAAGAGATAGAAAAAGAAAAGAAAAAAAGAAAATTTTAAAAAGTAAAAAAAAAGGGAGAAATAAAAGAAGAATCCTTACCTGGTCCGGCCCACTACGGAGCTCTGTTAAGGCAAACTAGGGCTGCAGCCCGTCCAGCCCATTCACAACCCAATCTGCTGACCTTTCTGTAGTCTAGCCGGCTCGGCACAGTTTTTTTTAAAGGAGATAAAAGCTGCGTACTACTACTACTTTTTTTTTTTGACATTGTACAGCCGTGGACATACATTACTTCTATTGATACTAGCACAGTGCCCACGCGTTGCCACGGGCATTTAAGTTATTTTTGTCCTTCATTCAACGTTTCATTTGGAACCCATACCTAGAAACCCAACAAATCCACACAAGCAAATCGAGTAAATCCTGAGCTAACTTCCGCATGGCATCACACCTTCCACCCGTGCGTAAACCCCCTCCACCTTCCACAGGCACCAGTGCACAGCCCCGCGCAACTTCGTGCTTGCGGACTCTCGGCTGTATCACTTTTCTCTGTTCATCGACGTCGTCCACGCATCGCCTTTGTTCTGCTCTCAAGAGTCGCCCAGCTCGAGGACCCATCGACCTACAACCTGGTTTGCCCTAGCGTGGGACAAAAGAGGCATTTACTCAGTGTCTCCCTTCTCGGTACCTTAGGGGCCTTCACCCTACGCCTCCCAGGTTGGAGCCCAATTTGGCTGCACCATGCTCCGCCCTGCCTCAGTGAACCGATGGCCTTCACCCGCGCACTCGCCCGGTTCTCAGGAGGCATCCTACTACACTCGTCGGCTCCTCACATCCCCAGGTCGCCTCTAGCATGATCCGCCTTCTGTTGGGGAGAGGGTCGTGCGCCATCCAACTATGGTGTGAGCGAGCTAGTAGGCTAACGAAGAGTAGCTGGGCAGCTCCGGTGGACCAATTTTTTTGTTGGACTGACAAAGAAAGAAATAATTGTCCTTTTAATATTATTTATTCGAAATAACTTGTAACAAAAATAATTTGAGCAGAAGTAAAGATAATTAGCAAGAACACCTCATGTTAAGATTTCAGATTTCAGGTTGTAAAAAAAAAAGATATCAGATTTCAGGGAACGCTCATTTGTTTTTGTTTTTGCGAAACACATTACAACGCAGACGCTCACATACACGCGCATACACTCACCCCTATGAACATACACACGCACACCCTACCTCTATGAGCACCTCCGAGAGACTGAGCCGGCGGTTGAGTCTTGATATTGACGAAGTCACCACGGGCACCTCGCTGTCGACGGGAACGTCGCCTCCCACTGAAGAATATTCCGTCTAAATGAGAAACATCAGCGTCAAACCTGGTGTTTGAACTCTGGTGCGCTGGGGGTACAACCACCCTCCTAACCATCTTGCCACATGCAAGTTCTCAACGCTCATTTGTTTTAATATAAGATTATATTTGCGTTTTTAAGTATAAGAACGCTAATGTTGACATGTATAATCTCTACATTCTGCTAATATTAGGTCCCGTGCATTTTTTCTTTCTTTTGAGCACAGCGTGCAATACAATTTATTTTTTTGTTTTCAGCACACCGTGCAACGGATTTGGGCGATCGTTATTTCGGCTGATCAACAATGGACGATGGATATTTACTAGGCCGGCCCACACCCAAGGATCGATTGTGTGAAAAAGGCCCACGTCATTGATCGATCATATTGGACTTCCTCGCGACTTTACGATCGGTCGGGGGAGTTGGGAAGTACCAATGTACGGACCCTGACTCTCCTTTAAAATAAACTAGTTGGCATGTACGTGCAACGCACGTTTTTCACAATGAAAGTGCCAATTTACAAGTGCATGTGCAACGCATGACCTTTACTATTAAACTGACTTCTATTTTTATGTTTCCAAAGTCAACGTTATCGAAGAAAATTGATTTTTCCAGTTTACTTAAGTCATGATAGTTAATAATTTTAAATGTATATGAAGCAATTTTTTCATGGTAAAAAGAGATGGAGTTTAAATAGTTCTGAAATAACTTCAATCTCCTGGTACAAGTAAATAAGAAGCAATGTATTTCGAAGCTTTTACTCTACAAATATTTACCAAGTAGCCTATTTCAACGCTAATCTGGGAGAAAAAAATCCACAACCCAATCAGAGACAACAAAATTCAACTTCACTGTACACACCCAGGAACCACCTTTTACCTGATACGAATACATTGTACAAACTCACCACCATGTACATTGACCATAGAAATATATTAATATGAACTTGGCACCAATTATGGTAAAATACAGGAAGACTGGTTACTATGTCGCGTTTCTACAAGATCAGAACAACCACCCCAAGGCCACCATCCGAAGAAGCATGTACATTCCCTAGTGAGATGGACCTTCTGGCTGCTTTGCCGTTTGCTCCCCTCATTGACGCCTTACCGCACTGCTGTCGAGCAAGTGTGGTGCTTACCCGGCTTCTCATCTCGAAAATTCATCGGACGATATCAGATCCTTCTCATTTCATATTATCTGACCATATCAGTACCGTCCCACATAGCCATGTACTACACACATGCTACAGTATTCAACTTCATAAAAACATTTCAGTTTACCTTCTTTCATAATACTTGAAAGAATTCCGGTGAGCTACCAGATTCAAGTTTTACCTGACAAAACCAACATGCTGACCTTCTAGAGCATTCTAAAGGAAAGTAGAGGGCCAGATTCTCCTACATCATCTATGACATGAAACAAAAGCCTCGTTAGATCAACTACACCTGAACAAGCAGAGTAATTTTTGTCAGATCAATCAAGCAGAGTAGAAGAAACTGTCACATATCTTATCACCTGGTATATCAAAAACCGTGAGCAAATATACACTTGGATCACCCACAGCAAGTAAGACCAGATGACCACAGTACAATCCCGTGCTCAGTTAATAGTAATTGGTAAAATCTGCATCAACACAAGATGGACAATAATTTAGATGATCTGCATTAAAATAGGACTGTGAACGGAGCTAGAGTCAGTGAGAGGGATCCAGCTCCGACTAATTGATTAGCGATCAACACAGGAAATCACAATCGATTCGATTGAACCAAACATATTCACAGGTTGGGGATCGGCTGCATATTACATACCACGAGTTAGGCCTGGATGAGGACGGGGCAATCAGAGAGCGGATGAAGAGGTCCTTCCTGCACGGCAGCGGCGCGGGGAGCAGCTCCCTGTCAGCGAGCGGCGGGAGGACGCTAGGAAGGAGGCAGGCCCAGACAGCGTCGGAGTCGGCCGGGCGCGGGAGCAGGGCGGAGACGGCAGGAACGCGATGTTCTGACGATGAGGAAAAACGGGAAGAGAGATGGAGGCGGCGCACGATCAGTCCGGGCGGAGGGATTGAGCGCTGAGGTAGGGCACAACGACAGTTGTAGGGCGCGCACGCGGCCGCCGTCGGCCTCCTTGCACCTGGACGCCTCCATGCCCGCGCTCTCCGCCTGCCTGGAATCCGGCCGGATCCGTCCCTCTTTCCTCAGCGGCACGGCGAGAGAAAGGGATAGGGTGTGGGGAGAGAAGATTAGCGATTCGTTTCTTTTTAGACTCGTACCTCGCTAAATCGATGTATTTTAGCGAGAACGCCGACGCGAGCCGGATGTTCGCATACCCATGCGGAGGGCATCACCGACGGTGACTGTGTAGTGTTTATTTGAGCGGTGGCAAATCCTTGAGAAATAAAAGAAACGAAGGGGTACGGTGGCAATTTAGCAGTATTATGTGATTTGGTGGGAGGGTAAAACCGTCCAAAGTGGACAATGTTGAGGTGTCAAACATTGGGACGATCTGAACCGTTTGATCGGATATTTAACGGCTCAGATTTAAAGTGTCCCAGCAAGAGAAGTTTTCTCTTTTAATAGTAGTATAGAAAATAGTACGGATACTGTAACGAATACAGGTACATAAAACCAGGAGGATACAAGCCATTGTACCGCTACATATCGCCATCGCAGCAACTATAAAGCACACACGTCTTTCGCCGTCGTCGAAGAAGAAGAGCATCCGCAGTTGGTCCACATCTTAATGTGGAAGAAACCTCTTGTCATGAGACGTTAATGAGCCGCTATATCCAACAGCCTGTAAGACTGGATCTTGCCAAGGGACAAACCCTGGCAGACCTACATAATACTAGCAATCAAACTAGTCAAATGCTTAACACCGTCGCCGCACCACCCCCTCCCCAAACAAGAAAAGCACATGTGCATCTAACTGGATTTCCAAGAGAATTCCATCTTTCTAAGCCTTATATACGACTGTCTTTTGTACTACTCCCTCCGTTCCAAATTAATTGACATACATTTGTCTTAATACGGATATATCTAGACACTAAACAAGTGTAGATACATTCATAGTTTGACAATTCTAAGCCAACTAATTTGGAACGGAGGGAGTAGATCCTAGAACGAATCAAGCCAACAAAAAACAAGGTCCGTCAGTACACCAAGAACAATCAACCGTAATCCTTTTAATTTTGCTCAACAATCATCGTTTTAAATCAAACATTTCTAGGAACTGGCAGCATGTGCTTATTTCCTATACTACTGTTGGGCGATGCCTCTGAATTCAACACCGTGTCAACACAGTGTGTGAGTCCGGTGCTTCAGAATTCAACACCTTATTACCGTATTACGTACGTGCCTATGTCCTATGACCTCAATTCATCCAGTTTTTTTTTTTTTTGCGGGTAATTCATCCAGTTTTAATTTGAGCACTTCGGGAGATCGGTAGGTGGCGGCGGGAGAGTCGTCTCCTGCGTCGGCCCGTTCTCGACCACGAACACCGTGGCCATGCCCGGGGCGATGTGGTACTCGAAGTGGCAGTGCATGAACCACGTTCCGGGGTTGTCGGCGACGAACCGGATGGCCGCCCACCCGAGCCTCGGCACCAGCACCATGTTCTTCACCGGCGGGTTCACCAGGTTGTATCTCCTCACGTCCCGCACCGCGTCGTAGTTTCCGTGGCCCTGCGCGAGCACGAAGAAGTCGTGCCCGTGGAGGTGCATCGGGTTGGAGTCGCTCTGCATCATCGCCGTGCTCTGGAACACCACCTCCACCGTCGCGTTGTACCGGAACCGCCGCGCCGTCATGGCCTTGCGCGTCGGCTCGTTCCTCTCCTCCTCCCCACCAGGCGTGACCGGTATCAGCGCCGGGTCCGTGTAGTTGAACGTCTTCGGCGGCGTGCTCGGCAGCTCCTCCACCGCGGACATGGAGGCGTCGCCGCGGTACCGTGCCTCGAGCAGCGCCACCTTGTCCGGGAGGTGGAAGGATACGTTGTTCATGTAGGCCACGAGCATGGACTCGCTGCCTCCTCCCCTCTTGCACGAGGTCATGTTCCCTCTGCAGACGGAGCCCTGGCCGAGCGTGATGAACAGGCGCTCGTCGACGGGACCACGGGCTCGAGACAGCAACGGGTGACCGGGCACGCTGCCCGTGAGGTTGCCGTGGAAGTAGAACGTCGTGGTCGTGTCGTGGTGGTCCGGCATGTCCGGCATCACAACACCTTTCTGATCGGCGCCGCAGTCGACGCCGACATCGACATTCTTGTATCGGAGGCAAATAGCTCACATGCGACGTTTTTTCACCCTATTCACTGGGGAACGACGTCGTTGCTTGTAATAGCTCCAGTGCGACATCTCATTGAGCTCAAATAACTTCCCTAACTCATTGCTCTTAATCAGTTCCTACCCCGGTGTCAGTTAGGATTAAGGGGAGGCGGGTGGGACCCACAATTGTCAACGTCAGCAACGACGACCGTTTCATCTCTTCCCCTGCGCGCGCTTTCTCTGCTTCTTCTCCTTCTTCTTCTCCGGCGACATCGACACAGCGCGGCAACGCCGGCGAGACAAAACATAAATCACATAATATATTTGTTTTTTTAGGTGTACACTAGGAAACATGCCCGTGCGTTGCAACGGGAAAAAACTCTGCGTATATACCTTGTTCTATCGGCACGATTGCACCATCGGCGACCATCGCCGACCGCGTAGAGCTGACAAAGTGTGAGGGCTGCCACCATAGCTCGTACTCCACGTAGGTACTCTTCGCGCGGCAGCGGCTGCCTCCCTGATAATTTTTGGATTGTCATAGTTGTACCCTCGTGCCGCTAAAAAAAACGAACAAATTTGTTAGTTCCTCCAATTACATTGAATCAGTATCTATATCCATAGATCGCTAATGAGATGATATGGCAATTTTAGTATTCTACTTTGAAATAACTAATCACAATTAAAGAACAATTAGAGAAAAGAAAGAGAAAGAGTTTAGAAAAAAGTGCCATGCAAAGCTAGCACCTCACATGATTGAATACATACATATTTGGGAGAAGAAAAGGTTACCAAGATTTAATGGGTAGGCCATCTTACAGGAGCTTCAAAGATGCATTACATAAACTGCTAGACTGGCAAATTGTGGGCGTTGGCTTCCGTAGCAAAGTGGCTCCCTAGCCATGTAACAAATTTCACTCGCTATTGCAATCACAAGATCCCTTGCATGCCAGCTCATGAAGTTAAATTCTGACATATATCCCAGTTTAGTTTTGCCGTGTAGGGAAAATAGACAGATCAGACGAAGAGGAGATCAAATCGAGTAGGCACTCTGAGTTAAGAAGGCATTTTGTGTTGTTGGTTCCCTCGCTGGTTTTGTCGTTGCGCCCGACATGGAAAGGAGACGTGAGGTGGATGGCCCGCGCCGCAGGAACGATTGGACGCGGAGGTTGTCCGAGAGTGTCGATGGCCTCCTTCTTGTCCTCGTTCACACCCATCCGCATGTAAACGTCGTCTCCCAGCGGGGCAGCTCAAGAAACCCCTCCACAGGGACCCACTGAATCCTCTTCCAAACCGCCTCTCCACAAGGATTCGTGGCTTGGCCTCGGTGACGAGGACGACGACTTCTTGAAGGTCAGTGCCTGCGTCGACGAGCAGGCGAAACAGGGCGCTTCAGGCGGGGGCATGTCGAGCAGGGCCTGCGTCTACTTTTTTTTTTTTTTTGACGGGAACACCTGGCATTCCATTTAAACTGTGGACTCGACAACATGGCCGCTCCCAATCGTCCAGGTCCGGGTCGTCCGTTCTTCTTGTGTCGAAGGAGGCGAGTAGCTGTTCGAGTCGGGCCGGCGGCGTAAGGTCTCCTCTGTACGTTTTCCGCTTGATATTCATGTGCAGCCGTGCAGGAGACCCTGCCATATATTTTATAGGTGGAACCGTGGAGGCCATCGACTTTAGCTGAGAAAACGGAACCACAACAGAAGCAGAAACGGAACCGAGTCGACGTATAGGATCGGGACGACGTACGGAAAAAATTGATGTAGGACAGTAGGAAACCAACGTAGGAAACGGACGGACGAAAAGAAACAAACCGAAACGTTTTTTTTACTTACGGGTGGCATGGTGGGTAATTTATGTGAACTTTAGGGCAAAGTCGATGACCTACCAAACCAAACGGCGGAATTATTAGGTATAGATAGACTAGCAAACGTGCCCGTGCGTTGCTACGGGCTGACTTTTATTAAATACACGTCTATTTGACTAAAACAAATGAACTGTTGGGTGTAACGTATTAAGCATGGTAGAAGAAACACACTAACACATTTATATTATTGACAACAAATAACCGACTTTTTCAAGAGTAATATACAATACAATTTATCTAAATTCTCAATAAATAATTGAGAATTTTTTAAGGGTACATGTTTCCAATTCTCATGTTAATAAAAAATTATACTTCTGCATATCTTAATATAAGTTTCAGAATATTAGCATCTCCAAATGTGAGAACTGATGTGAGTCCTAAGGAGTGGTGATTTTTTCTTATGCTTGCACAAAACGCATCCGATCAATTGACTCCTGCTATACATACGTATTGATCATATCCATGGACAGGATCTAGTGCCAAAATGAGTGTCCCAAATATGCCAATCACAAACTGCACAACATTTAGACACCGGATATGTGGGAGGAAACCACAGTTCACCCGTACTTAGGAACTGTGGCTGAGTTCTTTCAAACACCAAATAAACGGAAGCTACGAAATCCAACACCATATAAATATATTAGACAGAGTATGCATTTTCCCTCGGTCCAATCTCATCGCCCATGACCTCATAAATGGATTTGGGAAAAGAAATCAACGCAACAAGAACAAAAGAGCAACATTAAGCTGCTCTCACGAATTACCACAAACACTTGCTAGGCACTACCCCCAACGCCTCATGTCCCTGTATTTCTGCAACGCGCCGCCGGAGCTCTTGCGTTTGGTCGTCCAAGCTCAGGGCCTGAGGGGCATCTTTTCTCCCCCTCGTAACACATCAAGTTCAGTTTAATAACGAAACATTTTTTAAGATCAGACGAACACTCTGGTCCACACTGAAGCTCTCCAACGATCTTTTTATCCTGCAAAAAGAACTCCTAATCAGAAAGGAGATAACAAACGCCAGCTCAGCTATGCATTCCCCTTGCTCTTCTCTTCCTTGGTATCAGGAACGATTTCCCCATCCACAAGGATTTCACCATCATCACGTTGTTCTTCTTCCCCTCCTTGACTTCTCCCTTCTTTCCCTTGCTCCTCTTGCTGCCGACATCCTCCACCTCAGCACATCTTCCTTCGTCCTCCTCTTATCTGCCCATTGCCGTCTTGGAGTATGCTCTCTGGTCTCTCTCCCCACCAACGGAGCAGAGGAGCTTGATGAAGCGGGCCGGGCCTGCAGCTCGACAGCGCGTGGATTGTGCTCGAACTGTACAAACTTATGGATCAGCCCCAGAGGATCCAACAAGAAGAGCTAAGGGTACATAATCCCTGCAGGAAGAAACGTTGTGCAGATTCAGAAAAATCTGAACATGAACATGAAAAATTTCAGATATTGTTATGGACGAGGACTTCTGCATGGCATGTTGACACTGACAGAATACATCTCTGTCGATGGCGGCGGCCTAGCCAGTTTCAATATTCGAGTCAGAGGTTCCATTCGAACAACACGGAGCAGATCCTGAATTCGACTCTCACGAAGAACAGGCGGAATAAAAAAGCAGGACAGAACCACCTCTGTACGCACGCACGCGAAACAGCTAACTGAATACACACGGCCGATCAGGAACAGCAATAAGATTTCACTGACAGGAGCAGCCATGTGTAGTTGCTAGGAATCGGTGTCTGATCTGTGTGTTCTCTGGCGAGCTCGAGCAGCGCCCTGACAGCGGCCACCCGCGCGGCACCGGCGACCTCTCCTCCCTCAGCATGGACAGGAGCGGCGGCACGACGCCGAGCTCCGGGAGCACCCGCTTCGTCCGCTCGTCGGACCGCGCCAGCCTCCCGACCTCCGCCGCGACCTCCGCCCTCTCCTGCCACGACGAGCCGAAGCTCAACCGCTTCACCGCCCTCCTCGTCGCCGCCCCGTCTTTATCGCCGCTGCGTTCCGCCGCAGCCATCGCCGGCGCACGAGCTTCCAGCCGCGCGCCTGTATCAGCGCGCGCTGGATGAGCGCGGCCTCCCGGCGGCGGCGCAGGGAGCGAGGGAGACGCTGGAGGAGCGCGGCCTCCCGGTGGCGGCGCAGGAAGCGGAAGGATGAGGGAGCGAGGGAGACGATGATCCGGAACGGGGAGTGGTCGTGGACTGCGATAAAAAAAAACCGGTACGACTTAAGCGTGGCAAGGTGGGGAAAATTGTCTGACTACCTAGGGGTAAAATCGGAAATTTAAAAAACGTACCAACCATCAACCATCACCTGTGGACATATATTATATAATAGAGATAATATATTTGTTGGAACGTACACTCATAAGACTGTTTTTTTTTTGATAGCGTACACTCATAAGATTTGATGGCGAGTATAGCGAGTGGCTACGCGAGCGCTCCAGCGCTGGGCTTGGCCCATTTAGGGACTTATTACGCGGGCGAGACGGTGGACAGGACTTGCCAAAAGCGATCCCTCCGGATCCTAGTAGGAGTCGTCTTTAAATCAGATCGAGTTAGCTTCAAAAGGAAAGCCATGTCCGCCAATGTTTACAGGTCGATACCGAGTAGGTCTTGGTTTGTCCTGATTCTGCGTGTATATAAGCCCACCCTAGGACGCGAGAAGTGGTACCGGTGTAAGCGCTGAGAAATAAACAAGAGCGGCGAGAAGTTCCGCCTCTGGCCAAAGATTATCGTGATATCCTGCATAATTTTTTTCTAAAGATCTGCTGAATCGGGAGGCTAGCCGATCATGGCTTTCGCTGGCATGTCCCTCGTCGCCGACGGCAAGCTGTGCGGCTTAACCGTGTCGCCCGTCGACGCCCGCGCCGACAGAGGGTACCACTTGCTCGTCGTCGAAGGCTACTGGCGGAGCAAAGGCACACCGAACGGGGAGTTCATCTGTTCTCGTCCTTTCCTGGTTGGAGGCTATCGATGGCATCTCGAGTACTACCCTAATGGCTTTGAGGAGGAGGATGAGGAGTTTATATCGGTTTATCTTGTCCTTGATGATGATGTGGAAGCACAGGAAGTAAAGGCTCAGGTTGTTTTCAGTTTCATTGACCAGCCTGAGTTGCGAACGTCAACACGCATATCTGATAACGAAATACCACCTCAGTACCGTCGATGTTATGGGCGAGATCAATTTATCAGAAGGAATATCTTGGAAGCATCAAGTCATCTTAACGACGATAGCTTCATTATCCGGTGTGACATTGTTGTGGCCAAGAATGCCGACACCGACAAGCTGGCTTGCAGCAGAACTTCGTTTGCGGAGATGCCGCCGTCAGACATGGCAAGCCATCTCAGCGAACTTCTCGAGTCCAAGGTGGGAGCTGACGTTACATTTTTGGTTTGCGGTGAGACATTTGCTGCACACCGGTGCGTGCTTGCAGCCAGATCTACCGTTTTCAAGGAACAACTCTTTGGTGGTGGCACCACTATGACAAAGAAAAACATTATAGAGATAAATGACATCGAACCGGAAATTTTTCAAGACTTGCTTGTGTCCATCTACACGGACTCGTTTCCTGATGGGGAGTGGACTTACAATGACAAAGAAGACGGATCAGGAAAGGAGGAAGAGGAAGAAGAAAGCGAATCGGGGGAAAATGAAAAGGACGAGGAAGACGAAACCGAATCAGGGGAATATATAACGTGGCTGCTGCAATTGCTTGAAGCTGCGGATAGGTATGATCTCCAAAGGCTAAAGTCGATCTGTGCAGAGGAGTTGGTTGGATACATATGCAGGAACAGGGTGGCAGACATTGTTGTTGTGGCTGAGCGGAGACAGTGTCCCTGGCTTAAGGATATGTGCGTGGAGTTCATCAAATCTAATTCAAGTGTGTACACGGTTTTGACGGCTGAAAGCTTGGACCAGATAATCAGAACATGCAGCCCCTCCGTTCTGAAGGAGCTCCTCTTCAAGTTTGCTCCCTGAACTTCTTAAAGTGCCCTGCCTATCTCTGAGACCAGATATCAAAGGGTCATAGTTGTAGTGCATGTTGATGGTCCTATTAGCTACTGGTGTTTTAGATTTCTATTGGATTTTGAGATATGCAGTTATCTAATCTATTAGTATAGTATGGTACAGTATCTACTCTTCTACATTTGTGCTGGATGTTGAGAGGCAGTAATATATGTAACGGGTAATTTATGTGCTTAGACTGATTTCATTTGGTCAATGCATATCTCTGCATCGAAATATTAAGCTGAATCCCTAAAAAAATGTTAAGCTGAAAATGTTGTTTGAGTGCATTCATAGATTACGTGCTAATGTAAGATGCCCTGCCTGGTTATTCTGACGAAAGTTGCAATCCTACAAACGGTGCAAACCGAACTCTGTAATGTCTGATGCTTCGTTATTGAAGTTGGAGACAAATGTCTGATGCTTCGTTATTGAAGTTAGGGACAAGGTCCCTTTGGTAAAAAAAAAGCATTGAAATGTTAAGTCGAAAAGGTTGTTTTACTGCATCCCCGCAAGTGCATGATCTGCTCACTCCAAAATTAAAATGGCCTGCTACGTGACCTGAAAGTTCTTGTTTAGCCAGCACGATGGTGGAAATGGACTTATCACAAGCAGCAGTGAAGAAAATACACAGTCCGCTTCAGTCAGAGAACACTTGGATGCAATACACCCAAACGAAATGCACTGAACATACGTAATTCACCTGCTCTTCTGAACTTATGGCACAAGCATTTGCCTGAGCTGCTGGAGGGAAGAGGAAGAGGGGTTCTCTCGGTGACGACGAGATCCAGGCCTTCGCGAGCATGACCGAACCGTTTGGTGATCGTTAAGCTCCTGCTGTTCTAGATGGCAGTGTGTTGTGTTATGTTGTAATGAGGTGAAGACTGGTAAGCTCACCACATTTGAACTTGGGTAACCCTAGCGCAACTACGGTATGCAACCAAACACGCTGTCTTTGCTGCTACCTAGCCATAAACCAGTGATTGCATGTAACCAAACATTGTGTGGTAGTTGTCCAAGCCGATGCAGCCATAGGTCATGCAGGTCACCAAACGCCCTGCACAACCAGGCTCAGAGGGTGGCTCACCCGGACTAGGCCCTGCCCAGCCTGCCCCAGCGAGACGCCGATCTCCTGCAGGCTACCAAACGCGCCCAAAGAGCATCTGCACCGACACGGCTAAATGACCCCAATATGGTTCGGATAAAAAAGTCGGACACAGTGGCACCTAAAGTGTACGAATCTAACTGATTTCTGTCTGGCACCCCGAGATACACTCCAAATTTGGGGGCCTCTTCTCGGATATTGTCCGGACATCCCTCCGATAGGTAAACCCACTCCTCAAAGACACAGGCCGATACGCACATTCCACTCCCTCTACGTTGCCGCCCCACGTGCCAAAAAATGCAATCTTCCCACTATTTCCAAAACCCTTCCGTTGCCGCCGCGACCTCCTCGTCTTCCTCGACCATGCCGCGAAAGAGCGTCGTCGGTCTCGCGCGACCTCGTAAGCCGCCGGCGCCGATGCATCCAAAGAGGATGTGCCGCTGGGACTGCTGACCCAGGCGCAGCTGCGCAAACTCTGTTTGCAACGTCGACAAGACCGACGAGTACGAGCGAAGAATAAGGCGGTGAATGACCCAAACGTCACCGCCAACATGCTGATCGTCATGAGCCAATAAGAGAAGGAAATAAGTGTTAGTCATATAATGCATTATCTTTTAGGCAACCATAATGTATAAAATAACACACCTTAAGTTCTACGTGGCAATCTTTGTGGTGTCATTATACATTGTGGACAAAATAACTTATCCATAAGACTACGCTGGACCTCAAGCTTATAGGTTATCCACAAGCAATAAAAAATTAATTTTCTCTCCTCTCACTGATTTTCACAGATGTGTGTATACCAATAATACATGTGGGTCCTCACCTCATACATTGTGGAAATTCTATTGAAAAAGTGGGTTCCATCTTATAGCAAAACTTCACCTTATACCTTACTTACATATGCCCTTATTGTCATCTCTTGCAATTAATAAGTATTAATTAAATTTTTAGTATGAAAGTGTGTTAATAAGGAAAAGCATATAGTACAATGGAGAAAATAGTCTTCTCTTAATTTTTAAGAGATCATCCCTTAACTAAGTGAAGATAAATATCTCTTTCTTCATTCTCTCTCATCCAACTAAGTAAAAATCCGACATGACATGTCTAAGAGAAAACTGACGTCACCCCATTGTACATGTCCTGATGATTCGATTTTCCAGCAGTTATTTCTAAAATTTCATTAATTTAATTCTGGGCTGGTTCGACTCGTGTATGTAAAGAAAATTTTACATAAAATGAGTTCATAAATTTTCTATACAAAAGTATTTGTTCAATATTTTGGATGTACATTCATTTAATGTTTAAATGTAGGTTTATTATACCCAAGGAATCGACACAAAAGTAATGTTGAGGGCGGGCAAATATTTTCCTATGATTTGTTTAGTGTGTCACTGATATTTTATTTGTAAAACTATGTATACTAATGTTTTTAGTAATATTGATGCTTCATACAAATTTTATTCATTATACCGTAGTGCATGCACACTTTTGTTTTTGATGAACAATCATTTTTTGATTGTTTTAAAGGTTTTACACTTTTCTACATCAATTAAAACATTGACATGCAGTGCTAGCTGTCAGTTTTGATTTGAACGGAGATAAATAGTTGATTGGATCACCAAAGGAGAATACAGCCACATAATAGATAAAACTGATTTTTTTTTCAAGTGGTGATGCAACACATAGACCAGGATAAAAGGTGCAACGGAATTGCTCTGCGTCCGATGAATTCCATCCGATTCTTGTACGACACCCAGATCATATGGTTCCGGTTTGTGAGCTGATGTAAACGAACGGACCAGTTAGTCCGTCGGACGGACGTCGTACAGGAAACGTCGTACGCCTAGCACTGCTCAAGGTGCAATATATTCGTTTGACACGGCGCTGACGGTTTTGGGCGCTCTCTATTCGGGAAAGAAGTGCATTATACATTTATACTGTCCGGTCACCTCGAGGCTGTCAGCTTCAGACTAGTAGTACAGGCTTCTGTCTAATGTATCGCGATCAGCCAAGCACCTGTGCATGCGTGCTTGCGAGGTCAAAGCCTAGTAGTACTACTTCGCAGGAGCCTATGAGGCTATGGGTCTGTTTGTTTGGGCTGCAGCTTTTGAGAAGCAGCTGTAGCTGTTGAGCTGTGAAAAAACAACTGTGAGAAGCAGCTGATGGAATCAGAGATTTGATGTTTGGCAGGAGTGCTGTTGACAGCTGTTGCTGTTGGTTTTCTGGGTGAAATGTCTGGAATGTCCCTGAGTGCTGAAGATATTATATAAGTGCTGATTTGAAGCGAAACAATTATTTTTGACTTATTTAATTCATTATTACGATGTTTTTGATAAAATCCAAAAATGATGAAAATTTTAGTCTAAAATTCACGGGAATAAACACGCACATATTTCGTGTACAAATTATGTCGAATTGAAATATATTGGTCTAAGATGGAGTATCTCTAGAGCGTGTACTCGTCGAACCTATAGACCATGTACACGTCGAATCCAAAGTACACGTCAAGCAAAAGTACATCCCTCGTTTCACTCGACCAGCACAATCGATTGCCGTTCCTTTTTCTTTTTGGAAACAACAACAAAACAAATGCACCAGCACTTCATGTTTCTTTGCATTCGAGTACACAGCTCAAAACTGGTCCGCCTCGGATCCTCCTTCTTTTTCTCTCTCTGGCGCGCGCAGGAAAGAAGTGACGGCCGACGGGCCAAACTGTGATTCCGCTCACGGTGGCAATCTGTCGTAATTTCGGGAAACGAAATGGGTAATAGAGAATACCGGTTCGGGACTTGAGTGGAAAAGCTGCAGGAATCACCCCTCGGGCCGCTTCCGCTGCGGTTCGCTCATATAGTGTATTTTCCCACAGCGCTTTTAAACAGCGTTTTTTTTCCATTTGATGCTGTTTGTTTGGGTTTCTGCTTTTGGACCCTAAAAGCAGAAGCAGAAGACCAAACAAACAGGGCCTATGAGCTTTCTTGCTGCAGAGGTCATGGAGTAACTTCTCCTTTGAAAAGAGAGTGAGGAGCTAGCAAGCATAACTGCGCCCGTCCCCAGCCTCGTCTCTCCTGCCCCCACCATTTCCAATCGCTTCAAGCTCCTCCTCTCATCCATCCTCTCCCACCCCGGCTGTTCGGCGATCCCCCCCTTCTTCGATCCGTCCGTAAGTATGCATGCCTACATACTCTCTTGCTGTTACACGTTTTCCAATCTCATAGTGCTAATGTCGTCTACAATTGCTATGTCTAAATCGCTATCCTAGTTCATGCGTGTTCATGGTCCTTTCCCCTGGTTCATGCTTCTTAGCCGTACTTGCTTGCCCGCACGGGGGCGTCGCATGCACTGGCAAGATCTAGTTCTGTTTTGGGAGACTCGGCATCTATGCATGTTGTTTGTGGAGTGTAAAATCGAATCCCCAAGTCTTCGATGGTTATTTAGTTTGATTTTTTTTTATGGTCACCGCGGGGGGGGGACAAAGTCCCCACCTGAATTTTTTCATATATAACGAAGATAAACCTTTTCTCTACAAGGAGATGATTTTACATGGGGGCAGGAGGGAAGAGAAGATTTTTACAGGGGGTTTCCAAGACAGAGTAACCAGGAATCAGCGTCCTCGGCACACTCTGCAGGTAATCGAGCTTTCCACAAGCTCGCTTCATCTTTACATGTCTTGAGAAGGAGAGGCAGGTTCGGGTTTTGTTCTCTGAACACCACCGCGTTCATGTTTTTCCACAGGCTCCAGAAACAGAGCAGGACGAAGGTTGGAGCAGTCCGGGGCGGCACGGTGAGTGGCGCGGCGTATTCGTGGAGCTGCCGTACATCAGCACCATGCGGGAAGACGAAGCCCAGCCGTGCCCAGAAACTTTGCGCGAAACCACATTCGAAGAAGAGATGGTTCGGCGTTTCCTCCGTGGCGTCACAGATGGGGCATTTGGCTTCCGCAGCCGTCAGAATCTTTTTCCGCAGTAGGGCACTGCGCGACTGAATCCTCGACTTGGAGAGAAGCCAGGTGAAGAAGCGAACTTTCGAAGGGGCATATTCCACACGAACTCAAAGGACGGCGACTCGACACCTCCCCAGGTGCGGAGCTTGTAGAACTCGCCGGCATCCAGCGCACCGGTTTTCTTTTTGCACCTTGTCAAGGTGCGCACGCCTTCAGAGCCCATGATCACCGTGTCAGCGAGGAGGGTGTCGAGGACGTCCATCTGCCGGCTACCTGCCGTGTTCAGCCGGGGGACCAGAGCACGGCGCACACCACCGCCCAACACGGCGGCGACGGTGGCTTCAGCATTCAGAGCGTGCGAGAAGAGGGACGGGAGCTGACTGCTCAGGGGACCGCCGGGCAGCCAGGAGTCCAACCAGAAGGCAGTGCGCCATCCATTCCCGACCCGCGACTGAGTGATGCTCCTGTAGACGGGCATGAGAGCGTTCAGACGACGCCAGTGTGCTCCGAGCTTGCTGCGATCGTCATCAGAATTCCAGACCCATCGAGGCCAGGGAGCATCATCTTCAGAGTGGAGGCGGTGGACCATCTTCAATTGCAGGCATTCATTTTTGGCTGCAAGTTTTTTGATGCCGAGGCCTCCCTCTTCCTTGGGTCGGTGTCTGCATGTCAGGATCGACATATTTATATTCATAGTCAATAAAAC
Source organism: Poa pratensis (assembly GCA_947311845.1). Classification (NCBI taxonomy): domain Eukaryota; kingdom Viridiplantae; phylum Streptophyta; class Magnoliopsida; order Poales; family Poaceae; genus Poa; species Poa pratensis. Next base: position 160,857,539 of record CAMZMU010000063.1, read on the forward strand.
CTTAAAGAATCCCATCTTGCCTATCTTTTTTTTTCCAGCATATTGTGGTTGCTCTGTCGTAGTAATTTCAAGATATCATCCGGTGTTAAACTTTTTACATGCCGAATAGATTAGGCATGATAGACCGAGATAGTTTAATTTATATACATTTCTCTTAGACCGAGCTACAAGATAAATTAATTCTCTAAGGATTCTTAAAAGTGAATAACACTTTCAAAGACATGTGAGCCACAAAATATTGCAGTCATTCACTTCTGGTAATTAGTTCCATAGAGCATACGTAATAGTACATCGGTCCTTGGATATGTAACCGAAATTCGGATCTGAAGGAATATAATCAGATACAACAACAGATGTAGTGGTTGCTTATATTTTACTAGCTGCTGAACATATCAAACATATGAACGTTCTTTAGTTTAATTCTGTGTTGTTCCAGTATGTAGCACTTGAGGATTCTCATTTGTTTTTACAGTATGCTGCTGTCTAATTTTAGCTGGTTGCTCTTAAAGCTCTTTTGGGTCAGGCAGAGGAGGTTTTGTGCCTTGCTAATTTGATCATGACTGTTATGGTTATTGGGTGCGTGCGTGCATCAGGCAGGATGGGCATTGAGGAAATTAGATATCCCTATTACTAACTGTCGGAGTTCACAAGGACAGAATGTAGCATTTGATTGAGTTATTGTTAATTTTAAATCAAGGAATGATGCTAAATAATTTACACGGTGTAGGTTTCCTTGGCTTAGAATCCTCTTTGCTATGATCTGGTTTTACCATTGAACTTTACTGCTATAGCTGCTAATACATGGAAGCCAGCAACTGCTGGACCTTTCAAAAAAATACTGCTATAAATTTCATCATCTTACTTTTGAAGCAATTTTCAAACCAGTTTTTAGATGCTTGCCTGATCCACATTGCTAGATTTATGGGGACCTTTCTTTGCATATCATAAAGTGTCCTAATTGCATATTTTGCGCAGCGTGCCATCAGTTTCTGCTGCAAAACACATGACGAACTGTGTTACGCAGAGGCTAGACTAAGCAACTTCGAAACTGTAAAATTGTGGAGAGTAAATCATGCTTTGATTACAACCTGTAGATCGGATGATCTTAGCAAAATAAGATCATGCCATTGATTGAGTGTTTGAAAAATACAGGTCCATGTAATAATAGATTATGCTGTTGATTGAACTGTGTTTCTTTTGTGTGAGAATATCTACTCCGATTGAGTAGCATATTACCCTTTTCTGTTTGCCCGGCATATTGTTTAAGTATGTAATAGATAGAATGGATAAATTCTGCCCAACAGCTGTATAAAACTAAATTTCTATAACATCGTCAAACTTACCAGGATGATGATATACTTCCCTGTTTGTTAGGTAGATTGTAATTTGGAAACAGTCGTTTCCTCTTTTGATCATGGAGCTAGCGATTTGTTTTGACCATCTTCCGATTTTACCCAGCCGAATCCCTGCTCTCTCCAGTCCTCATTTGACAATTCTCCTCGACAGGCTCTTCTCATCTTCTCCCAGCGCGGTGATAGACTACGATCCTCGGTATGTGTACATGCGAAGATATGCTTCCGCCTACCTCTAGATTTTCTTACTTAGCCAATGTTTTAATTAGCCGGCTATAGCTATAGTTATTTGAGCATTTGGCACTAAATGATTCCATGTACAATTTTCCGTACATGGAATCATGTGAAGACCGCGCCATGGCGCCCCCCTCTCCTCCTCGCACCAGTGAAGACCGCGCCATGGCTTTTCAGGCGACGGGTTCATGGCCGATGTTTCCGTTGCCTGGCGCCCGGCCATCGCGTGGCGGGCTGCCACGGTGACATCCGCTGCCTTGCCTGCGACTGCTCCGGCCATCGGGAGCGTGACTGCCCGCAGCGCCAGAAGCCCACCCAAGCGCCCCTCCGCTCCAAGTCGCCGACTTCCAGTCCATGCCGTCCTTTGGACCGCTCATGGGCATCTGTTGCCGCGCCCCCTCCCAAGCCTGGGGATCGGGGCCCCCCAGCTCGTGCGCAACCATTGGCAAGCTCGTCTGCTCCCCCTGAAGTGTTGATGAGATTCCTTGTCGAGGAGCAAGCGGCGTTGATGCGGGCAGAGGCGCAAGGCTTTGTTGCGTCTCAGCTCCAGGAGATGGTCGCGTCTTAGGTCGCGATGACGAAGGCTATGCAGGGTTTGATGGAGCGGATTGCGAGTTGTTTGGAGCGGGACGAGGTCGCTCTAGAGAGGCTCTCGTTGGGGTCCGCTGTGGTTTCGTTGTCTCCTGCACCGCCTCCGCTTGCTGGGATCAGCGTTGGCTACACGGACGGTGACTTGCAGCTCTTTGGTCCCTTCTCTCCTAGGGACGAGACCATTTCGGTGACGAAGGTTGCTTTGGAGCACGCCTTTATGGTGGTTGAGACCACGCCGGACGTGCTGGAGTCTGCCGGGCCTGGGGCATTGGAGGAGCTGTTACCAAACCACGAGGAGCAGAACATGAGGGAGTTGGTCCAGATTGATGATGCAGATCCACTGATGGGGGCCTCGCCGGGTCCGGTTGGGGTGCTCTTCCAGGAGCGCTCCGTCCTGCTGACCGATCAGGGGAGCGAGAGGACACCGTCGCGCCGGTTCAGACAGGCTCTGGACAGCTGGACTTGTCGGGCTTCATCGCCCGGATCTCGACGCCGCTCAAGACCTCCGTTATGGGCACGCCGGCCTCGACATTGGTCCACGAGAAGGAGGTAGAGGCGCCGTCGGCGCGGAGGAGCATCAGGTTCGCCGAGCTGCACCCTAAGGGTGCCAACATGGAGCAGCTAGCCAAGGAGGCTGTGGCGCGCCGTCTCGGGTCGCTGCCTGAGGTGGCCACCCTTTCTGAGCGCCGCCGACAGGAGTTTTTCACCCTCTTAGATGGTCCCATTTCGGACCACGCAGCGGCAGCCATCGACGACCTTGTCCTTTCCATGAAGAAGCCTAAGAAGAAGAAGACGTCAGGAACCGGGGAGCGGCAGATGCCACCGGAGGTGGCTTAGATGCAGAACTCTCTGATGCCTGGGCACTCCTCGACATGGGGGAAGGAGAGGAACCAAAGGACCTTCCACAGTGCGGCGATCTCGCCTACGGAGGTGGCGGCTTTGGCGCGGGAGGAGTTGGCGCTGCGGGCTTTTGCCCACACGCAGGATCCTGGAGACTAGCTTTTTTTAGTTTGTAAGGGATTTTTCCCTTTTTCAAAATTCTATACATAAACCTCTATTCTATCTAATCGGATGGCAGATACGACCGCTTTTAACCCCAAAAAAAAAAACAATTTTCCGTTATAGCCCCATTTAGCTCTGCTATATGCCTGCTATAACTGTTTTAGATGGTTGCAGCTATTTGGAATAGCCCGCTATTTAAAGCATTGTTCTTAGATCATTCTTTTCCCAGTACATCAATCTGTACGTACTGCACCCAATCCTAGGTGAGATTCTCATGCATATCCTGATGTTTCTCGCAGCTCTACCAGTCGAGGGTCGAGGCTTGTCGGACATGGCTTTCGCTGGTGTGTCCCTCATCGTGGGCAAGCTGTGCGACTTCACCTTGTCACCCGTCGACGCAGGGGGCGACAGCGGGTACCACTTGCTCGTGGTCCAAGGCTACTCCCGTACCAAAAGCACAACACCAGATGCGGAGTTCATCAAGTCTCGTCCTTTCCTGATTGGAGGCCATCGCTGGATCGTCGAGTACAATCCTAATATATATTACAAGGATGATCAGAAATATATGGGGATTCTCCTTGCCCTTGACGAGGATGTCAGCCAGGGCGTCGAGGCTCAGTTTGCCTTCAGCTTCATTGATCAGCCAGAGTTGCGGGTCCCAGCAGCTATCCGTCGAACGAAAAAGTTTGTCTTCTCTACTGATGAACTGGTCCGCGGCTTCCCCAAATTCATGCAAAATGAGGTTCTAAAAAGATCAAGGCATCTGAAGAACGACAGCTTCGTCATTCGTTGCGACGTTGTTGTCATCAAGGCGGATAACAACACTGAGGAGCAGGGCGCCGGTACCAGTAGTCCAGTACCACCACTCCTGTTTTGGTCCAAGGGCCGCCCTCTGACATGCAAAGCCATTACAGCAACCTCCTCCTCACAAAGGAAGGTGCTGACATAACGTTTGAGGTTGGCGGCAAGAAGTTCGCGGCGCACCGGTTTGTGCTTGCAGCCCGATCTACCGTCTTCAAGGCACAACTCTTTGGCGCCTTAGGCGAGGGTGCTACCGTCATGAGGGTAAATGACATTGAAGCAAATATCTTTGGAAGTTTGCTTACCTTCATCTACACTGACGAATTCTGCTATGGCGACATGGAGGATGATGTAGCAGAAGAAGAGAGTGGTGAAGGGGAAGAAGATGAAATGGAAACAGTTTATTTGCTAGATTTGCTTGAAGCTGCGGTTCGATATGATCTCCAAAAGCTCAAGACAATTTGTGAAGAGATGTTGGGAAGTTGCTACATATGTGCAACAACTGTGGCGGACATTATTGCTGTGGCTGAGAGGAACGGTTGCCGCTGGCTAAAGGAGCGCTGCTTAGAGTTCATTAAATCTCACACAAGTCTGCACAAGGTATTCTCGGCTGATTGTTTGGACAAGATCATCAGGACCACCAGACCCTCCGGCCTGAAGGAGCTCATCTCCAAATTTCCTGCTTCCAATTCCCTCCAGAGACCTATGCATGGTTTGTAGTACCTACATATATTTCCCTTCGAAACTATGCTTTCTAGGAAAAATCTTACCATCAAACCCTAGATATAGAAGGCTCATACTAGTGTCCGTCGATTGTCTTTTTGTAGCTACTACTGTTCTCCATCTGTACTGGATGTTTCAGATGCAGTAATCTAAACTATCATCTATGTTCCTCGTTTTGATTTCATTTGGGCATGTTTGCTTGTCTCCGCGTTGATATGTTTAGCTGAAAAAGTATATGTTGGGTACATGCATGGACGACCTGCTACTTCGATCAACTGAAGCGTAAAAATGGCCTGCGGTGTGCAAGTCCAATCCGATTGACTGTGCATGATAGTAGCAGACAACCAAAGTAGGGATACCAAGCATTCAGCAAGATAGATTGTTGACATCCTATGATAAACATAAACTGAATTTGTGTTGGAAATGTTTTCGTGAAAATAAACATTAAACTCAATCAGCATCATACTAGCAAAACATGTTCATGCCATCCATGTATAATGTGAATGAATGCTAGAAGTACCTTTACAAACAGGTTCATCAATAATTCTTTTTACAGCACAGCATTGCCCTCTGGCACTCATCTCCCAGACACATGTATACTGTGCAGTCAACCGCTGGCTAATGCGGTCCATACTGCACAAATCTATCCTCAGCGTTGGGTTCATCAGTAGATTTCTTGCTAATTCAAACGCTAGTTCATTGAACTGATTGACATTGTAAATGAATCTCGTGGACAGAACCAAAGCAGTGATACTGAACAATCATAACAAGACATAGATAATTTGGCTAAGCCAGATACAGATAATTTGGCTAAGCCGGCCACGAATTAACTTCAGATTAATTTGCAAACTGATGCTTCATAGTCAGAAATATGGATCCATGTATCTTGTTTTGGAATTAAGAAATAACCATACCAAAATTCAATTAGCCTCACTATAACATTTACATGCCATGCAAATATGCAATCCATTTACACTGCACAAATGCTGGATACAAGTAACCTGAAAATTCTGTAAGGTGACTAATGGAACCAAATTATGTCTCCGCCATACAGATTTTACAGAAGTATACGATGGCTATTAACATTACAAACAAGATCATCAATCTGGGTTGACAACAAAAGAAATTTCTTGATACTTTGCCTTTACCACGCAGTAACAAGGAAGTTTGCAAACTCTGCGCCCAGATGCTGCATCAGAAAAAAAAATGATTGGGTCATAATGTGGTCTGTGGACAAGAAACCAAACGGGAAACAAAATCAAGTTTCCATGTGTACCTAGATGGTAAGGCTGACCATGAATGTAAAGAGGAGCATAAAACATAACAGAAAAGGCAAACCACATCTGTAGCTATTGTTTTAGCAACCTCTAAATAAAAGGCACATAGGTGATGCTTTTAGAATATGAGAACGTCTGTTACAATGTAAAACATGTAGATGCAAGGACATATAAGAGTACCATAACACACTACGCAATGATGGTGAGTCTCTTGAGCTCTAGCTTCCTGAAGCTTAAACAAGAGATATTTACTTATACTTAAGAATATCTAGAAACTATTCAGGTGGGTCTCCCCTCCCCCCACATCTGTGCAGTAAAAAAATATTACATCTCCAGAAATGAAGAGCATCACAAGTTGGACTGATAGAGCGAACAGAACAAATGAAGCAAAGAACAGCTATTCACGAGATGATAACATTTAGCCTCACCCTGATGTTGTTATCAATCTAGCTTTTGCTTTTCTCGCCCTCGAAGTACTTGAAGACACCATATCCAGTCGTACCCCCAAGAAACAAGAGTACTGTCGGAGTGAACGACGGATAGAGGTACTTGACTAAAAAGCTGTCCCATTCCGTGGGCAGAAAACCTGTATGCCATAGGAAGGTTCAAACATGATTACTACTTGAGTCAACAATCCTACAGTTCCAAAGTATTGATCGCTCTTAGCAATTTAATTTTTTTCAAAGATGATTACTCGGCTCATTTAGAATGAGCCAAGGCGACGACGAGTCCTAAGCATCAGCCAACAACCCACAAAATTAACTTCAGTTCAGCTAGCATCACTGAATACGTCAACAGTATCATGGCAAACATGAAAAGTGTGTCAAACATTAACAAAGCCAGGATGATTTTTCACACCAGACGGCACTGAAGTTAGTTTTTTTAGATCCAGGGGGGGCATGCCCCCAGCTTCATTGACGAAACCTAAGGTTTGCTACAAGGTTTTTCCAGCCTTGCAGATTGCAAATGCAATCTGTGATGAAGCCACTCAAATCAGTACAACATTTACCACTGTGCTTCTTAACTCTTATCATATCATATTATCATGGCACCTCCCTGAATTTCCAATGTACAGTTCACCCCCACTAGTTCTAGAAACAGCTGCATAGTTGGAGGCATGGGCAGACGCAGGGGGTGGGCCAGGTGGGCCGTTGCCCACCCAGAAATCTGGAATTTTTTTGGTATACCCCTAATCTTGTGGCCTAGTTTGGCCTTTTTTCCTTTTCCTTGCGAGCGAGTGAGCCAACCGAGCAACGAGCATGCGTCGTGCAAGACAGAGACGACCCCGAGCGTGCGTCTTGCGTCCCTGCCTCGATTCGACCAAGACGTAGCTCTGACCGGCCTCCTTCCGGTGGCGGCTGGCCCTCTGGCCTCATCTCACGCCCGCCTAGATCCCGGTCACGGGCTCGCTATGACCGGGCCTCTTGCTCCGCTCCGGCGCGGCGGTGCTGCCAAGCCTGTTTGAAAGTTACCTACAGCTTCAGTTACCCAACGGGTCTCGCTCTAGGCGTACCCCTCCGCTCAATTGCGTGAAATTAACTTTGCCACCCGAGTGCATATTTCAAAATGTTGATATTTTTGAAATGACATATCGCGGAGAGTTCTTCACATTTTATGTGTTCACAAAATTGTTTCACCGAAAATTGATATATTTTGTGCCCTATGTAAAAAGGACAAAAAAAATGTTTCATGGAAAGTCTTATTTTAGACTAAATTTTGTCTTTTTACAGAAGCCACGGAAAATGTCTGTTTTCTGTGAAACGACTTTGTGAACACACATGTTAAAATCTATGCACGAACATTTATTCAAATTGCCCCATTATTTGTGATGTTATGTTAATGTCCAAAAATCAAAATAGTATTGAATCTTTGAATCAATTGGTAGTTTGGTACTGTCTAAAATTGATGAATTTAGTTTATAAATGTCATCCAATTGTCAAATTGCTTATATATTTCTATTGTAATTTTCTATTGATACTATATTTCATCATGTTAAATTTTGTTCATGTGAATATTTTATATAGGGATCACGGGCATTTGAAACATATCTATTGAACTACTACCTCCGATCCATATTAGTGGGCATAGCTTTGTCTAAATTCATATGTATCTAGTTAAGTATTTAGACTAGATACATGTGTATCTACACAAAGTTGTGCCCACTAATATGGATCGGAGGTAGTACAATATTGCGCCAAATAAATTTTGCTATTTATATTGTTCATTTGGCAACTTTTAATCACAGAGCAATTTTTTTGAAGTGTGCCACCCTCCATTTTTTTCCTGGGACCGCCACTTGGAGGTCTGAAACGAAATCGCGAGGTGAATGGATTACCGGATGCGGCGAGCGCGAGGCCCTGTACGAGGATGATGGCGCCGAGGCCGAGCCATGCGAAGAGGAAGGCGCTCTCGGTGGCCTGCCGCTGCCGCACCTCCTCCTCCGACGGCCCCTTCCCGCCGCCGCCCGGGTTGAACCCGGCCTCCGTCCGCTGCTGCTCGAACACCGACGCGCTCCCCGCCGGTGCGCGGCGGACCACCACGTCGGGCGGCGGCTCCAGCGACTTGCCCTTGCCGGCCTTGCTCTTGGACTTGGACTTGCTGGGCTTCTGCTTGCCGCCGGACCCCGAGGCCGCGAAGGCGCGGAAGAGGATGCGAGGGCGTGATGGGAGCGGGGATAGGAGGTGCGCGGCGGAGGAGGCCGTGGCCATGGCGACGGCGTGCGGTTGCCGGCGCGTCCGAGTTATCTCTGGCTTGGCTCGCTCTGCCTGCGAGTGGGAGGTGGAGGTGGAGCCGACGAGGCGCGTTTGGTGGGCTGGGCCGTAGAAGATGTCGATAGGCTTCGATTTGGGCCTGTATGGTTAGTCTGGCAAAATGAAACCCACGGCCTAATACCCCTCAATACCAAAAATGAAACCCGTTCTAGAAAAAAATGAAACCCAAGTTCTGAAAAATAAAATTCATTTTGTTCCGAGAGGCGAAATCCAGTTTGTTTCAGCTCGGCCTTCTTCTAGTCAGCTTGTTCAAAATAAAAATATGGTGTCCAATCAACAAAAAATAAAATAAAAGATAAACATGAAAAGACCGTTAGATTGGGAAATAAATGTGTTAGTAAACTTAGTTGATAGCTAAGAATTCTAAAGATACATAAATGTGACTATAGAAATTCTTTATAATTAACCCTACCGTTTATTCACAAATCACATAATATTACTGATTCCACCTAACTAATTTCCTATTTGTTTGTTCTTTCTTGTAAATATTTATCATTTTTTTGTAAACAATGTTTTAGTTTCCTAAGTAAATGGTAATTGGCTAGAAAGTACTTAAATTTCCAATCCATTTTCTCAAAGAAAACTTCACTTTGCCAACTATTATGCTTGTGGCTATATGAATACGCTTATCAAGTGGATTACCACTTACATTCGGATATTTCGACAAGTTGATCGGCCTAGATTTTGCAAACCTGACTTTATACACACTTGCAGCATATCATATAGTTTACGATATGTGAGTATGACTAAGGCTGCATGACATATTATAGTATATATTTATATAGCATAGGTGCAGGTTACATAAAGAAGCCATGTCATTGTTGGAGATATGACTATTAGATGATTAAGCATGGGAGACCATGCGTAACAATGGGAGACCATTGTTGGAGTATATGTATGTGTGGAGTCAAATACGATACACATGTTTTGCCAAAAAAATATGTCAACTAGAAACCAATCACCAGCGGACGACTTTGTTATCATATTCGGCTATGGTGAAGGTTACACTCTCAACCCTGAATATTGAAGTGCACACGCGAGCAAATTTTCTTTCATCATCATCGGCTATGAGTTTTTACTGTAAATATGTTAAACTTAATGCTAACAATTAGTTGCTGTGTTTAAATCATGATAAGCAAACGTGGAGCAGAACAAATAGCCACGAGGGAAGCAGGTTTAGTTGACCACCGTCCAATACTTTAGAGGTACGGGTTTTTTTTTTTTTTTTGAACAAGGGGTGGGGTCAAAGACCCCGGTGCTGCAGTTTATATTACCACGTGCAAGGAACAAATTACAGAAAAGCCCTTTACATCACTTGTCCTAAAAGACCTACTATTCGAAAAAAGGGCCTTCACTTTTACATAAAACACCCTAGAGCTAAAGAGTAAAAAGCAATCAAGCCCTTGGGCATCTCTGCCACTCGCCGCCGGCGATCTCCAGGCGAGAAGCTCGCCGAGATCAGAGCACAGTGCATCACCCAGACTCTCCCTTCCGGCGGAAGATCCTCGACGTCGGCAATCACTAGGCAAGCGGGGACGAACCACTTGCTTGCTCCGCGAAGCCGGGCTCCGGCGTCGGATCGACATGGCCTCCGCAGTGGAGGTTGAAGAAGAACGGCCACCCTTTTGGCCAATAATCGCGGTGGCTAACATGTCCACCACGTGTGGAGCTCGGATCTGCAGCAAAAGCCACTCCGTCGATGTAGAGGAAGAGCAGCATCTCCTTCTCCTCCCCCCGCCGCCACGGCCGGCCAGAGGAAAAAGGCGCCTTCCCATCTCGCCATCTTCAGAGCAGGTGATACAGCTCGCGAAATTATTGAAACGGCGGGGATTATCTTCAAACTTGCAAGCCATCCACCTCGGATCCATCCTGCAAAGAAGAAGAGATCCATCTCCGGCGTCGCGGCGATTCGCCGGAGAGGCACCGAGCAGAAGAAAGAGGAAAACGAGACGGGCATACGCCACGAACATTAGCACAAAGCTAGATCTACACCTAATCCTACTTCTACTATCTACAACCCTAGCTACGCATCCTCTTCCATCACGACCGGCCACGCCGGCGGCGAGGAGAGAGGAGCGAGCTGAGGGCGAGATCTGGAGGTGGGAAGCGACTCTCAACAGAAAGGGAGAGGAGAGACCGAAGGGGGAAGAAGTTACTTTAGAGGTACGGTGTGGCGCTCCTTTGTTGGTGCCCATAGCTAAGGCAATTTCATATTGCAAACGTTTAACACACTGGAGCCTGCACACGCTAAACTTTAGGTAGCAGCCATGCTACCCATTAGCTGTCCCTTGACTTGAGACACCCACATAGATGCGCCTTGGACCAACTGATTAGACTAAACATTAAACAAGCAATTCATTAACGGGGAGCTTAGCTTTTGCACTAAGGACGCCCCAAGTTGTATTACCAAAAATTATAAATTAGTAGTGCTGATCCCGTCATCATGGACGTAGCTCATTTGTACAGTGGGGTATACTAAACTAGCTAGCTAGTGCGGTGATTTGTGCACAACCCCGCCTTGTTCGGCAGACATGTTTTGGCAGGGATTTGAGTGTAAAATCCCGGCCCAATTAAAGACACAAGAAAACACGAGTTAAGTGTTCGGCAGGCCGGGCTCGACAGGGCCAAACCCAGGGAAACCGGTGGAACCCCGTCGGGTCGGAGGGGAATCGAGACGCGAGCACACCCTCGCGTCTTGCCGTGTCTTGCTCTGGCGGCGCAGCGCAGCGCCGACGCTGCCGTCCGTGGCCTCCGCCCTCCGCCGTCGACGCCGACTTCTATCAGGTACGTTCGTCCCGTCCTCTCTCGATCTGATGTATCCATGGGCTGCAGAGGTGGGAGACGAGGGCGCGTGGGAGGCGACTGATGCGGTCGAGGGAGTCGGGGGCGGGAGGGAGGCGGCGGCCGTCTCCGCGGCTCTGTCCAGGTCGTGCAGGTTGCAGACTTTGCGGCGCATCTCGACCGCCGTCGCCAGGTCCACGTTGGTGAACTGCTCCCGCCCGGCCATGGTGGACGGCGGAGGCGACGGTCTTGGGTCTTGGTTCTTGCAATGATTTGAGTGGCCGTTTGAATAGTTCTAGGTTCTTGATAATTGCTGCGGAGGTGTTGATGTAGTACCATGATGTTGTTCAGTTATTGGTTCATATAATTGCTGTGGAGGTGTTGATCTGGTTGTTCAGTTGCTGTCGTAGGAATTGGTTAATATGCAGGATAATTAATCCTTCTTAGAGCAAGCTGCTGCATTACATCACTTGGCTAGAATAATAATGATAATAGTGTTTTTAGTTGTTCACATAATGAAAAGGAGCAAGAACGACTTGGATCAGTGCCATCTATTTATCTGCCCGTAAAAGAATTGACTGTGTGGAAACTGACATCTATCTTATAAGTTGACGTGGCCCGTAGAAAGCCACTGTTGTTGATGGTTCTGTGATGCTGGTCTCAGCTTGCTACTATTTGTTATGAACACCACTAGTTGGTATTGTGTGGACATGATCAGTACTTGCTCTGAAATTGACATCTAGGTCTAGTATTTGTACGTTTTTTGCTGCTAATATGGCTATATGAAACTGCTGTCCGTATTTTCTATCTACTGGACAATTTATGTCCATACTTTGTTATAGCAACCCGCTGATAGTTTTAGCTGTATGGATAGTTTGAATAAAAGTTCAGGCTATATATAGCACCTTCGTGGATGTAGCAGTGACTCACTGTCCTGGTTCTATCTATTTCCCACTGTCTCTAGATCTCTTCTTGATGATGTACTAGCACAGTTTGTCCTGGAAAAAAATTCAGTTGCATGTTTGTGGGTCGTCATCATGAAGAGCTTCTGTTGTAACTATTATGCTTTTTTATTACATGCAAACAAGCTTCTTGCTATTGCGTTGCAATTGTGTTGTATTCTGATTATTTCCTTTTTGTATCCTTGTAGCTACCCGAACCTCCGGTTATAGTTGGGGTGAACGAGCCGCCGCCGTCTTGGAGCCCAGTGAGCACACCTGATTTCGGTATGTCCATGTCCTCAGCTTTTAGGCATTTTTTAAGTGTGAACATGCATGTTTCTGCCCCTTCTACATTTTGCCAATGCTTATGCGTTTTATACTTTAGTTCTGCAATGAATGAACGGAGCCTAGAGCGTGCTAGGAAGAGGAAAGCTGATGATGAAGAAGAGCTGATGTTTTTCATTCTTCCTGCACTATACTTCCATCTGACACACACAGAGAAGATTAAAAGGCATAGCTCTGTCTTGTACGGCAAGAACAAAGTTAGGGAACTGCTAGATGGCCATCTCATGAATTGCTTGGTAGCTTTTAGGATGGAACCATATATATTCAGATGGTTGGCATCTTACCTGAGAGCTGAGGAGCTGATTGAAGATAGTACTCTCAAGGTGGAAGAGAAGCTGGCATTTTTTTCTCTACATGCTTTCACATAATGCATCATTTCAAGATCTGCAAGTGATGTTTCAACATAGTAATTCCACCTTCCACGAGTATATCAAAGAGTTCTTCAACATTATCCCCATCCTGCAACCTTGTTTCTGTGATTTGTTCCTGTGATTTATTCCTGTGACGATGCGTGAGATGATTTGATCCCATGACAATGCGTGAGATGATTTGAGCAAATAATTTTAGCGATGTTGTTCCTGTGATAAACCTGAGATTTATAGGACCGTTGAAACCTGCATGAGATGTTGTTGATCGTTTTTGTTCCTATAACACTGCGATGATGCGTCAGATTATATATGACTGTTGAAACCTGCTGAGAACATATCAGTTTGTGTGTGTTTAAAACCTGCCTGTGTTATTTCCGATGTTGTGCTGAACTGTGTGCTCACGTGATGTTTAAAAAGATCAGTTTTTTGTGTGTTCAAATCCTGTGGAAATAGATCAGTTTTTATGTGTTCTGGTTATATGAAAAAAGATCACATTTTTAATTGCTGCTGAAACACTTGTCTGCAAAACACTTGTACCAAACAATTAGATTTGGTGGAGTGTTTTGGTGGAGAAGGGGATTGGGAGGGATTGGGGTGTTTTTGGGTGTGAGGAGTGTATTCACCCAAAACACTAGGTAATATACATCCCAAAACACCCCAAAACAAGCCCGCCGAACACGGCCTTAAGAACTCTTTGTGGTAGAGTGTATGGATCACCCGTTTATATCCTTTGGTAACTGCAAAGGCTGCGATCATGGCAAACTTTTGCCATTAGTAGTACAAAAGTGAACTGTGACACGAGGTGATGGCAAAGTGTGCTACATAATAAGCTACCCCCTCCGACCCGGTATAAGTGTGGTGAGAAACGAGCTGATTACATACAACTCACTAGCACTAGCCACGACATTCTTTGTGGACCGGAGGGAGTATTTTACTTAAAGTGAAGTGGATGTAACAGCCATCACTACATGTCGAGTGCCGCGTTTGGAACGCTAGAAAAGGTTTAGAATTTCTGCGGTAATTTTATATGTTCACATGAATACATCTTGCAAAAATTTCATCCTCCACAATATGCAGCTTTGATAATACTGTACATGATAGATACGCATGCATGTACAAATACGGTAGAGCTTCAGGTGCCATTTGGCAACTAAGCAGGATTAGATTAAAAATCATATTAGCGACGATGATGATGATGTTCAGTTGGTGAGGCACCAGCTCCACGGACCAATCGCAAGCCGGCCAATGGTCACACTACCCTTAATGGGACTAGGCGCGTCGACGTGGCGAGATGCCATTGGACGGCGTGGAGATTAGAGCCCCGCAGGAATCGACACGCGCCACCTCGGCCTCTCTCCCCAAATCACCTTATCGCTTGGGGCAGCAGCCCTCCACGTCTCTGCACTGCGTCCATACGCCAACAAATGATCACATCGCATGAATGGTCTATAATGTATTTTGGCCGTATGTGTGAGCAAAACAAAATAAGTGATGGGATGTGGATAGACACTAGACAGACAATTTCCCTGTTAGCTCAGGATAGGATATGCTGGTTATTTCTCTATTAAAGCAGGGCATATAGTTCTATAGGGAAAACTAATGTTCACAACTAGTTGCGCTCACACCCTCATGTTGCATGTCACATTTTTAAGTTTTCAAAAAATGTAAAATAAATCGTGAACATTGGTTATGTCGTTTCTCGTGTATCCACAAATCTTCCTACAGAAAGTTGACAATACGTGATCTGCACACCAAAAAAATGACTCGTGTGAATAGTACTTGATATTATTCACTTATGTCTTTTTTTTTTACAACGGGCACATATCGTCATATTTTGGGATGAAAATTTGTGAATGCACGTGAAACAACATGACCAATGTGCATGATTTATTTCGCATTTTTTGAAAACTCAAAAATAGTACACACGATAATGGGGTGTGGGCGCAACTAGTTGCGGAATATTCACTCTCGTTATCTATGATAGTTCAAGCATACGTAGTGTAGGTGAATTAAAATTTATAACCTCAGTTCCACAATGTAATTCCTTTTAGCAAGTTCAACTAGTTTGTTAAAAAGAGAATTATATTGTGAAACAGAGCGAGTACTTTGATAGCTAATCACCATCTATGTAATTTTAATTATAGTATATATGTTTATGAGATACCCATCATTAGATCATTCGATTGGGAAGATAATATTAAAATTTAATTTAGCTCTAACAGGTCTTTTTATTCGACGGTCTATGTCTAAAACTTGATTGTTATGGGACAGCATTTCTTAGCCTCTATAAAGCTTAGATGCCTTTAGGCCATCTTTTGTACCTTTAAGCACCGGCATGGAAATCATATTAAACACGCATGTGAAGGTGACTTCTCAACCAACAATGGAGTTGATTAGAGCTTATACTATATCAGTCAACTTTCGCCTCTAGTTGTTCTTATGCTATCACATCGCATTAAAGTCTTCTTTTCTTTTCAAGTAGGAGTATATGCATATAAGCACAATTTTTAATCTAATAAGCCTTAAAAGTCATTACGAAAGCCAAAAGGCCCTGATTGGAAGTAAGTACACTATGACGTCCAAATAAATTTTGTTCCAAAAAAAGAAATTAACACTGAAAAAAAAAGAAACTGACAGTGTCCATGCACCATGTCCACACACAGATCACCACATCCCAGCTCGTGCACCACACCACACCTTACCATTCCTTTGCTCCACCAAGGAAACCAATAAAAAAGAAGATAGGGGCCAAAAATAATCCTCTCCGATAGGCGCAAAGCCCCCCACCCCCCCCCCCCCCCCCCAATCCACAACTCCGCCCCGTCCCACCGCCCCCGCCTCCGGCTCCGATGGGGTACGTGCTGTCGGCGGTGGGGAGGGTGCTGGAGCAGAAGACGGCGTGGGGCGCGGCCTGCGAGATGGCGCTCCTCGCGGGCCCGCTCTGGGCGGCGGCCCTCGTCGGCCTCCTGCTCGGCTGGGCCTGGCGCCCGCGCTGGGCGGCCGGCATCGTCGCCACCGCCGACCCGCCGCAGTTCACCACGCTCGACTTCTGGAGGGGCCAGCTCCCCGCCCGCCTCCGCGGCACTTTCGACTACCTCGCCGGCGCACCACCACCGACGCGGCGCGGCAGCGGCAGCAGCGGCAGGAGGAGAGACTTCCCTGCTGCAAGGGTACGTGCCTAGTAGGCCGCGAGCCGTCGGTGAAATGCGTGCCTGGTCCTTCGTGTTCGTGGTTTGGGGGGTTGCTGTGGTCAAACCCGTGTTCTTCAGTGGGGATTTGGCGAAATTGGGGGCGGTCTTTGACGACGACGACCTGATCTGCTTTGCCTCGGCAGGTCATCGGAGATGGGGAACGAGGAGCTGGCGGTGGGGAAGGATGACCTGGTGAACCTCTGGAGGCTGGTGGAGGGCAACGACGGCGGCCAGGCGTGGATCAAGATGATGGAAAGTCGTTGCCCAACATGACCTACCAGGCATGGAGGAGGGATCCACCGTGAGTGACACTTCTCACTAGATTATCCTTGTTCATGTGAAGTACTACTAGTAAATGCCAATTTCGGTGCTAATTTCGGCCTGTACTGTACTTGGATGAAATCAGAACCGGCCTTCTCAGTACCAGAGCAGCACAATCTTTGAGAATGCGACGCCGGACGAAGTAGGGACTTCTTTGGGGACGACGAGTTCCGCATGACCAACAAGTGGGATGATATGCTTATCTCTTACAAGACGCTGGAGGAGTGTCAGACAACCGGGACGATGAAAGTGCATTGGGTTCGCAAGGTACTAGACAGGGTCTCGAGATGGTGAATTGCTCCGTGTTCTGTCATGTTATGTTTGTAATCATGGTTTGCTTTCTTGCTTGCAGTTCCCCTTCTTCTGCAGTGACAGGGAGTACATCATTGCTCGCCGGATATGGAAACTGGGAGGCGCGTACTATTGTGTTACAAAGGTAAAACAGACTCGAATATACTACTCATGTTGTTGATCGATTATGCTTTCCATTTATTTTGGGGGTTGGAGATGTAGTTTACAGGAGAGTTGTGCTTGATCCTTAGCATATGATGTTGCTGTCAGGAATTGTGTAAAATTGCAGTTACATCACTGCAATGTTTGAATGTACATACTTCCTTAATTTGCGTAGAAAATTATGTGTATCCCTTGTTGTTAGAAGAACGTACGATAAGATTTTCAAAATCAAGAAACTATTGTTAAAAAAAACCACAGGGAAAATCTAGTGTTTCTGTTTTACATTTGTGCAAACAAATTGATGACGTTGACAAAAAATTGTGCCATACCCATCATCCAATTCAGTTCGGAATATGCACAACTAGGTGAATTTATTGGTATTGTTGACTGGACAACGGCAAAATAATAATGAGAGGTCACATATAGGAAGATCAACTTTTGTTTGTCAAGTGTGCTGATATCATTTTCTAAGGATAATGACCTGAGGTCACTTCTCCATCTTCACAATTAGTAGGACAGACTTCTAACATCATTGAAGTCTTGTTATTAATGTTCAGTTGTTGATATGGAGAAGTCTCCACCTTTTCTTTTTCACTGTTATTTGTTTGAAAGCAAACCACATGGATAGCTGGATAACCTCTTGTATTAAGTTATCTTTGACAAGGATAAGCACACAATACAAATGAAGAAATAACTAGGAAGAGTTGGTACGTCAGTGTCAAACTTAAAATATGTCTATGTCAGTTCTGGTTGTACTTTATTCGAAGGCGGTTTCTCAACATCATCTCATTTAAGACATCTAGAAGTACCTGGGGGTTTAAGCTTAGTACCTGGACCACTTTTCATAACTAAACCATGTTTCTTCGTCCTGGTCGCATTCCTGATATAACAAAAAGTTATATGATGTCGATAACGATGGCGTGCCTTATTGAAATTTTGTGCAGGCTGGCATGCATGCTCTGTCACTGGACCTTTTTCTCTTTTGGCATTTCAACTCTCTTCTTTTCTATCTTTGCATCCTTCATTTTTGTGCATGTAGTGTACAGATGGTATTCGTACCACTGTTTCTTCATTGACATCCTTTTGCTTTCTTATCTCCTAAATCAGTTGTCCATTGTTCTATCAATTGATTTGACAATGTTTTCTTTTATAGTTTCATTGAACTGCTTGTTATCTGGGTGATAGTTCTCTCTTGGTTGCTTTTGTAGCTTTTTAGGCACACATGTATAATAAAATAAACTAAGAAGCAATTCTCTAGTTCTGATTTCCCTAAATGAAATTATGTTTATTTGGTGGAAACCAAGTGTCTCAACATTGATGTTTCGGCTATTTACCCGGTATAAAATGATTCAGTAGAATATTTCTCAATGCTCAGAGATAGTTCACGTCGTCCTCAAGGTATCCTGACTTTAGAGAAGGTGCAAAACAACAGAAATATTTTTTTAACGATCAGCAGTCTGGACTCTTGAGGCAACTTTACCCTGCATGGAGCGAATCACTGCGATGTGCCTATGTGCCATGTGTATTACACTGACATGATATACTCTTGCTCAGCTATTTATCTCTTTCTTTTTATGTATAATGATGCAGGGTGTGCCATGTACATCCATCCCGCGGTCCAGCAAACCTCGCAGAGTAGATTTGTATTACTCAAGCTGGTGCATCCGTGCAGGTAATCACTTCCCTTATTTGTAATCACTACCGTGTTTGAATTTTAGTGCCTGAGAGGGGAACCGAAAACTATTTGAATAACTATGTGGCTGAAGGAAAATAACGTTGATGCATGAAATGATATAGACACCACTTATTTTCTAGCAATGAATGAAAATAATACATTTTTCCCTGTCTGTGATAACTCATAATTTCTTTTGTTTTGACCATGGAACAGTGGAGTCAAGACGAGGGAACGGTGGATCGACTGCCTGCGAGATTCTTTTGTTCCACCATGAGGATATGGGCATCCCCAACGAGATTGCAAAGATTGGCATCCGGCAGGGCATGTGGGGATGTGTGAAGAGAATCGAGCCTGGACTCCGTGCCTACCAGAAAGCCAGGGCCGCAGGGGACCCGCCTTCAAAGAGTGCCCTGATGGCACGGATCAACACCAAGGTCGGTGACAACTTTGTCCGAGCATTGGAATCCAACAACGGCGATCAATCGGATATCATCATGGAAGCCGAAGAGAAGCCCGTGAAGAACCGCGTGGCGAGGTTCCTCGTGCTCGGCGGGGCCGTGGCTCTGGCGTGCACCCTCGACCAGGGGCTCTTGACGAAGGCTCTCATCTTTGGCGTCGCGCGGAGATTCGTGGGGCAGAGAAATACAATGTAGTTATCTGATCTTTCTGACAGTCCTCTGAGCCAATTCGCGTGGAGAGAAAGGAATGATGATCTGGCTAACCTGTTGTAGCACGTGCCATTGACGGCAGATGAAGTACATCGGTGTACATATGCTGCCGGCAGCTGATGAGAGAGGGGAGAGGCGATGTAGTAAAAAGTGTTCTTTTACATTTGGAAAGGGAATTCCAGTTATATATGAATTTTATCTTTGCTTATCGCAATCTTGTATGTGAACTGGATCACAGAACCTGTAAATCAGAATGTAATTACCTTTTTGTTCTCCATGGAGTATGTAGTCGCTCCTCCACTCTGGTAATGAAAACACAGTGTACTGTGGCCCTGACCGTGTTCCAGGGTTCATCGAGACATCTGTTCAGTATGAGTCGATTTTATTTAGAAGCAACTATGCAGTTCTTTTGGTCAATTTCAATGCAATAGTTCAACCCTGCTGAGAAGGTACTCTGATGCAATAGTTCAACCCTGCCAAGAGACCATCCGCGACCCGGAAGCCGACCCGAGGAGATCCCCGGGCTTCAGGCGCGATCGAGTAATCACCGAACATCATCCTGATGCTCTCCTTGGAGGACGCCTGCGTGTGGTCTCTGAAAGAGCACGACAAGGTGACTGGGAGCCCCTTCGTCGACCTCATCGGCGACGACGACAGCAGAGGGCCCAGTGGGGTCAAGGAGGAGGACGACGACGGTAACGAAGGTTCCAGCGGCGGGGTCAATGCCGAGCCCGTCTGGGAGGATAACAACCCCTTCTATTGGCGCTAGATTAGGTTTAATTTATCTAAAATTTGTTCAAACTTGTAAAATTTCCTAAATATTTGAATGAATTTCGTTAAATTTCATGTTTCAATATGCTTTTAAAAAGTCTATTGGGACACGAGTGGGGAGCGGCCCCCAATAGCCGTGGCCCGACCGGACGGCCCCAATAGCCTGTCCGGTGCTGCTGCTAGACAGGTTTTGCGACTCCGCGAGTTGAGATGCTCTGAGTGTAGCAGACGAGAACATGGCTTCAGCGAACCGTCGATGCTGAAACTAAGAACATCTCCACCGGCGCTCCCAAGAACGCTCCCAATAGCCCTATTTGGAGCGCCAGCACGAAAAAGCGCCCCACCGGGCTTCTCAATAGTGGCAAAGTTGCCGGACGGGGCCAACAGGAGCGTCTGACAACCTTGCTTAATACGCGCCCCGTCCGTAGGGAGGCAGTTGGGAGTGCCGACAACCGCGGCAATGAGTGCCACGTCGGAAGTCGGATCCTGACGGGCGGGACCGACACGTCAGCGACTCAAAGACGATCATCGTTATTTATTGCGACCTGGGGGACGGTTGACACCAATCTTGTAGACAATTGGAGAATGTTTTTCGTATGTGGTTTTTTTTTGAAAGTATGTGGTTATGCATATATTATTCTACCATTTCTATACTATATTCTTTATTCTTCTTAAAATTATTTATTTTTCAGTTATATCTGGTTTTTTTTCCAAAACACTATATTTAAATATAGCCGCTGTTAACACGCTATAGCGTGTATAGCATATGGCGGAGGCCGCCGCTATTTCTCTTAGCACGCTATTTTTTCCTTGAATCAGACCCTCGCAGTGGAACAGGGCGGCGCGCCGTCGCTGGCTGGCCGACCACCCTCTCTACGACGTTCAGGTCGGTGAGTACGGGTTCGTTCCCCGCCCGAGCGTGCCCTGTGTGACGGCGACGCCGATGTCCACGTCGCGCTCGTCCTCGCGCGGGTCCTCCTTGGGCTCGACGATGTAGGAATTTCGGTCTTCCAGCAGCGGAGGCCGAACAGGAACAGACCAAACTTACTATTCTGATACCGTTCGTTCCCCACCCTCGCTGCTACAGTGTAGACGGGCGATTTTTCTGGAACCGCCTGGTCGCCACTCTCTCGCCGTCGCGGATCCGTGGGATCCTTCTCCCCCCGTCCGCTCCGGCGGCGGGTGGGTGGGGGATCCCCGGATCTCTTCGTGTACATAGAGATGGGGTGAGTGGGTACCCGCCGGCGGCGCTGTGGAGACGGCGGTGCGGTCGGTGGCGTTTTGGGTGTCGGCGACCTTCCTCTTCGGCGGTGGAGTTCCGGTGGTGCTCTGTCGCGCGGTCGTCGTCTTGCGGGAGCTCGACGCCCGGTGCGGCGCTCGAGTTCGTCTGCTTCCGGCCGGATCTGTGGTGGTGGCAGATCTGGTGGCCGGATCTCGAAGCTGGGCAGGTTGAGCATCTTCTCTCGGCCTCGATGATGAAGATGGCCGGGGAAAAGAGGAGAAGACGGAGTGGTGGGGCGCTTGCCCTGCTCGTTCATCGACTTCGGTTCCGTCGCGGCGCGGCGGGCGGCTCTTGTGGCTTTCTCCTTCGTGTGTGGTGCTCCTGGGGCGAGGTTAGCTGGATGAAGGCGATCTTCATCCTCGGCGCCGGTGATGTTGCTCTGGCTTGTTCGAGTTCTTCCCCTGCGTATGTTGTTCTGTTCATCGTTGTTGTACTGGGTACTTTGTACGTGGTATATTTGTTGAATATATGTGGGTTCTCAAAAAAAAAAAGGAACAGACCAAACTTATTTCGGTCATCGAGTCCCTGGACCGAACGTATGACCGAAGACCGATTTTTCTTCAGTTCTGGTTCGGCCTCGGTCTTAATGGCAGGCAGCGACCTGCGACCCGTTCCTCCTGCTCCAGGCCGCAGGGGGTGGACGTCTGGACGCCTCCGTCGCCGCCCAGCCCCGTCGCTGGTGGTTGGTCGCCGACGGCTCCGAGTGGGATGGGACGGCTCCAAGTAGGAATGATTGGGGGTGGGGGGCTGAGCATCCATTAATCCAGTACAGTCACCTCTCTCCCCACTCGAATCCATTACTCCCACCCACCCTGATGCCCTCTTCCCGCTCGAATCCATTACTCCTCGGCAAGCTCACCGAGCTCGAAGCTGTCGGCTACCAGCTGCTGCACGCTCACTCGCCTCGAATCCACTGCTACCCACCCCGCTAGCACCCGCCCGCTCTGCTTCCACCGGCGCCAAACCACCAACTTTTGCCCCGGCAAGGCGAGGCGGCCGGTGGAGTGCAGATGGACGCCGCTGTCGTCTCGGCGACCACACTGCTCCGCAAGGTGTTCTTGACGCTGTCCAACGGCCTGGTGGCGGCGTACGTGGACAGCCTCGAGCTTGGCCACAACTCCGACCAGATCAAGGCCAAGCTACTGCAGACGCAAGGCGTGCTGCACAACGCGCAGAGGAGCCACGCCGGCCACAACCCTGGCCTGCGGGGCTTGCTTCCGGCGCTAAGCAGGAACGCCGACCAGGCGGAGGACCTGCTGGATGAGCTCCTATACTTCCAGATCCATGACAAGCTCCACGGCACCAATTTTGCCACCACCCAAGAAGCCGGGCCAGATTCAGGCGTCCGCCATCAAGCTCTCCATGCCCGTACTGCTTTTCGCCACACTGTCGGCAGCTTGCTCCAGTGTTTTTCTTGCTCGCGTACACAAGATGATTCTGCTCTTGCCGCTACACAAGATGGCGGCGCGACCAACTCTGCTGCTGCTGATGGTGATGAGTTGCATTTCGACAGAGTGGCCGTGTCCAGACAAATCAAGTCGGTGTTACAGGACATGCAGTACCACTGTGATTTGATCTCCAATTTGCTCGGCAACATTCCAAACAGCAGCACAACTATCACTGTAGATAGGCCTCAAGTAGGATCGGCAGTCGCCATCCATCGGCGTCAGATTGGATCCACAATTATACAAGACACATTGTATGGCAGGAGAGACACTTTTGAGGAAACTGTAAATCGTATCACCAGTGGCACACAGACTGTTTCTGTTCTTCCTATAGTTGGCCCGGGGTATTGGAAAGACAACTTTCACCCAACACCTGTATAATGATGAGAGAGCTAAAAAACACTTTGATGTCTCTGTCTGGGTATGTGTATCAATTGATTTCGATGTGCTTAATCTCACCAGGGAGATCCTTGTCTGCATACCTGCAACTGAACAAGAAGGAAGCAGCAGTGTAGCAATTGAAACAACCAATTTAGACCAGCTTCAGCTGTCCATAGTGCATCGTCTCAAGTCCAAGAGGTTTCTAATTGTCTTGGATGATATATGGAAATGCGGCAGTGAGGATCAGTGGAAAACCTTATTAGCTCCATTCACAAAGGGGGAAACCAAAGGCAGCATGGTACTTCTCACAACTCGATTCCCAAAGCTAGCAGACATGATGAAGACAACAGAAACACTAAAACTAGCAGGTTTGGGGCCTGATGACTTCTTCACATTCTTTGAAGCATGTATATTTGGTGATCACAAGCCTGAGCATTACGGAGACGAGTTAGCTGGTATTGCAGGAAAAATTGCAAATAAGCTAAAGGGTTCCCCTCTAGCAGCCAAAACAGTTGGCAGACTATTGCGGAAGAAACTTTCTCAGGAACATTGGAATGGAGTTCTTCAAAAGCATGAGTGGCTAAGTCTGGAACACAATGACGAGATCATGCCATCTTTAAAAATTAGCTACGATTATCTCCCTTGTGATCTGAAGAAATGCTTTTCATACTTTGGTCTTTTCCCTGAGGATTATCGGTTTAATAATTCAGAAATGAACCACTTTTTTGTTGCAGTTGGCATAACAGACTCTTCTCACCAAGTTGACAGGAATTACTTGGAAGAACTAGTGGATAATGGTTTTCTCATGAATGGCGCTGATGATGATGGTCATGAATACTATGTATTGCATGATTTAATGCATCAACTATGTCGGACTGTTTCTGCAGAAGAATGCCTCAATATAAGTGACTTAGATTTCAGAGCTGATGACATCGCACAATCTGTTCGACAGTTATCTATCACCATAGAAAATAGATATGATGAGAATTTTGAGGAAGAGATGTATAAACTGAGGGAGAGGATATGCATCGCTAATCTACGGACTTTGATGATTTTTAGAGAATATGAAGAAAGAGTTGCCGAGCTTTTAAAAGCTATCTTTAAGGAAATAAAGAGTCTGCGTGTCCTATTTATAGTTGTGAACTCTCCAGAGTCTCTCCCATAGGTTTTCAAAACTTGTCCACCTCCAATACCTCAAAATCAGTTCACCTGACGATGGCGAAGAAATGAGTTTACCTAGTACAATATCAAGATTTTATCACTTGAAATTCTTGGACCTAGATGATTGGTATGGTAGTTCAGATCTGCCTGAAGACTTTAGCCACCTTGAGAATTTACATGATTGTCGTGCTGAAAGTGAACTCCACTCCAATATTCGCAATGTTGGAAAGATCAAGCATCTGCATGAGCTAAAAGAATTCCATATTAAGAAGGAGAGCATGGGATTTGAACTGAGAGAAGTGGGGGCATTGAGAGAGCTTGAAGGAGAACTCATTATACGTGGTCTTGAACATGTGGCAACCAAGGAGGAAGCTACTGGTGCCAAACTGATGTTGAAAAGGAATCTACAGGGGTTGAAATTACTTTGGGACAGAGATCAATCAACTATAGATGCTGATATTCTTGATGCTCTTCAACCGCACTCTAATCTTAGAGTACTTACAATCGCAAATCATGGTGGTACCATTGGTCCTAATTGGTTGTGTCTTGACATCTGGTTAACAAGTTTAGAGACTCTCAATCTAGACGGCATATCTTGGAGCATCCTTCCACCTTTTGGGAAGCTACCAAATCTCAAGGTACTCACTTTAGAGAGAATTTCTGGAATGCGTCAGTTTCAATGTGGTGGCTCTCCAGGCAAATGTTTTATGCACTTGAAGAAAGTTAGGTTTCATGAGATGCCAGAACTTGAAGAATTGGCTGTGGAACCGAATTGCCATTACTTTCCAAATCTTGAAATAATTATATGCGTTGATTGTCCAAATCTCCGTGTGATGCCCTTCTCGGAGATATCTTGCACCGATTTGTGCAAACTTGAAGTTTCTGGGTGCCCCAATATGTCTCTGCCCTCCATGCCTCACACCTCCACACTGAAAAATTTGGTTATTGAAAGAGGTGATTCAAAAAGATTGACTTATGATGGAAAGAATCTGGTTGTTATGGGGTATGGCGGTGCTTTGGCCTTCCACAATCTGGATAAAGTAGAAGCTATGACTATTCGAGATGTATCACACATTTCATTGTCAGGCATCGAAAAGCTTAAAACCCTAACAGAACTAACTATCGGAATATGCGATGGCTTGTTTCCTGAAGAGTTGGATGGCAGTATTGTCTTCTGTTCAGTTAAGAGTCTCATAATACATGTATCTCATCTTACCAGCAAATCATTGTCAAAAGTGTTAAACTGTTTCCCAGCTCTTTCTGTGTTGGCTATAATGTCTTCATATGGAGACATTGGCGAGGAACGTGTAATGCAGTTCCCCTCATCCAGCTCACTGCAGGAACT
The DNA here is from genome assembly GCA_947311845.1 of Poa pratensis. Taxonomy (NCBI): domain Eukaryota; kingdom Viridiplantae; phylum Streptophyta; class Magnoliopsida; order Poales; family Poaceae; genus Poa; species Poa pratensis. The sequence continues at coordinate 160,883,418 of CAMZMU010000063.1, forward strand.
TACCTTTTCACGCTGCAAGAGCCTGGTTCTTGTGCCTGTGGAGAATGGAGGAGGAATTGAGGAGGACAACTCATCTCTCCGATTATTATCAATATATGAATGTGGCAGATTGTTCTGTAGCTGGCCCATGGGAGAAGCAGGAGGAGGAGCTCAGACCATCTACCCTTTCCCTGCTTCCCTGAACGAACTTTATGTTGAAAAAGAGCCAAGCATGAAGTCAGTGGCTCTGCTCTCAAACCTCACGTCTCTCACCAGTCTAAAGCTTGTAGATTGCTACAACTTAACAGTGGACAGCTTCAATCCTCTCATAGTAGTCAACCTCAAAGCACTGGAAGTTAGACGCAGCAACACCGTAGTAGTAGATCTGCTCTCAGAGGTGGCAAGGACCAAATTATTGCCTAGATTGGAGGAACTCATCATGGATGACATCTCTGGATTGCTTGTTGCTCCTATTTGCAGCCTCCTCGCACCGGCCCTCCACAAACTCAGATTCTGTTTTGATGATAGGGCAGAAAGCTTCACGGAAGAACATGAGACAGCGCTACAGCTCCTCATCTCCCTCCAGAATCTAGAATTTTTCAGTTGCAGGGGCCTGCAGTCCCTTCCTCAAGGGTTACATCGCCTTTCTTCTCTCAAGGAGTTAACTGTCCGTTGGTGTCCAAATATCCGATCGATGCCCAAGGAGGGCTTCCCCGTTTCGCTGAGAAAACTACGTGTAGAGTTCCCCAGCGCTGAGATGGTTGAGCAAATTGAGAAGATCAAAAAAACAAACCCATATTTATCTGTAGAGTTTATGTAACCCAAGGTAACACTTGTCTGAAGTGAGGCCTAGGTAACACTTGAGTTTATGTAACCCAAGGTAACACTTTTTTCTTTTTCTGAAGTGAGGCCTCTTTGCCATATTTCTACCTCATATTAACTTCTCCAATCTTACAGGCTAGCAGACTCCGCTCCACCACAGTTGTTATATTTTGGTGCACAGAAATTGTCAAATGTGCACATAATTAGCTGGTTAGTACATGGAAAGCCGACTTCTACTCCTTCATTTATAAAATTTCATTCATAGCACACTCTTAATTTCCTTTGTTTCCTTGTCTACAAAAGTATTGATACATTAATCAATTCTTATGCAGCTTATCATTTTATAGCTATAATTGTTAATTTCTTCGACAGGCTTGGTAGGTTTTGTGTTGTCTCTCCGACTACAGCGCCCTTACTTTTGGAATGACCTATCACTATATTACAGTTTGCATAGAGCAGCTGAATGCTAAATTTGAAGGCTACAGTGATACCAGATGGACCTAAAGGTGAATATCTATTCTATTTCCAGATTTTTTGTAAAAATAATCTCATTAAGTAAGCAAGCCGAATTCTGCATTCTAGTTAGCTGCTCCTGTACGGAAATTCTAAGGCAATGCATTCCGCAACCCATTTCAGAAGTGGAAGCAGGCCTGACAATAATGGAACATGGGACAGCAGGTGCGAGATACAACCGATTCATCATTCTGCAATGTTGGTAACTTTCTGACCATTCCAATTCTAGGATTTTTGTTTGAAACATAATGTGCTTGCTTCTGTATGCCCCTATTCTTACTTTCTCATTACGAGTCCTTTCAGCCATGTAAAGATTGCCATATGTATCTGCATCTGAATGCAAGACATGTCACTTGTGGATCACGATTACACAATCGATATTTCTCTGCAAGTCAATCTGCTGGTTAGTACACCAAACAAAAATTCTGATCCTTAATTTGTGACTGCATTCACTGTGCAAATCAACCACTTTTACTTGCTTATTTATCTTCATCCCGCTTGCTTTTTGTAGTTAATAATAATTCTTATGCTCTTTTTTGCATGAAGCAGCATGAATGAACAGGCTAATACAGTTGGTATCATTCACAGTGAAGAGGAGGTATTATAACTGTTATAAAAAAAATAGTTTTTTTTCTTTTCATGAATCAAGTGCATTTATTTTATAGAATGGTATGGATGTAATCTTCCTACTATCATGAAGTTGATTTGAGTTACACCCTACACGAATGCTTCTCGAGTTTGTTTGAACCTTGGAAATAATTAGGTCTGATATACTGAATTATTTCTTGTAGGACCGAAGTGCATAATTTCTGTTGCAACGGGGATTTTTATTTGGTCAGCTTGTACCTACTACCAAGTTTATGCTGCGCGAGAGTACTACCCAGCTACAATCATTGCTCACCGGATATTGTGTTACAAAGGTAAAACAAGACTTCGGAATATACTACTCATGTTGTTCATTGATGATGCTTGTTCCTTAAACTTCATATTCTATCTGGATGATAGTTTTCTCTTTGTTGCTTTTGTAGCTTATTAGACACATGCATTATAAAATAAAACTAAGAACCAATTCTCTAGTTCTGATATCTCTAAAAAAGGAATTATGTAGATTTGCTGGAAACCAAGTGTCTGAATATTGTTGTTTCGGTTATTTACCAGCATAAAATGATTCAGTAGAGTATTTCTCAAAGGTAGGAGATGTTTTAGGCGTCCCCAAGGTAGCATGACTTGAGAAGAGGTGCATATGTGTATTACGCACTGACATATAGTTGTAATCAGCTATTTATCTGTCTCTTTTTATGTACCATGATGCAGGGTGTCCCATGTTCATCCATCCCGCGGTGCAACAAACCTCGCAGAGTAGATTTGTACTACTCAAGCTGGTGCATCCGTGCAGGTAATCACTTCCCTTGCCTACCTTTATTGGATTTGAATGCTGAGAGGTGAAACGAAAACCATTTGAATAGCGAGGCGGCTGAAGGAAAATAACATTGATGCAGGAAATGTAAAGTGATTGAAAAGGACACCACTTATTTTCTAGGAACATTGAAAGGGGTACCTCTTTCTTTCTTTCTTTCTTTCTTTCTTTGATAACTCAGAATTTCTTTTATTTTGACCATGGAACAGTGGAGTCAAGACGAGGGAATGGTGGATCGACTGCCTGCGAGATTCTTTTGTTCCACCATGAGGATATGGGCATCCCCAACGAGATTGCAAAGATTGGCATCCGGCAGGGCATGTGGGGATGTGTGAAGAGAATCGAGCCTGGACTCCGTGCCTACCAGAAAGCCAGGGCCGCAGGGGACCCGCCTTCAAAGAGTGCCCTGATGGCACGGATCAACACCAAGGTCGGCGACAACTTTGTTCGAGCATTGGAATCCAACAGCGGTGATCAATCGGATATCATCATGGAAGCTGAAGAGAAGCCCGTGAAGAACCGTGTGGCGAGGTTCCTCGTGCTCGGCGGGGCCGTGGCTCTGGCATGCACCCTAGACCAGGGGCTCTTGACGAAGGCTCTCATCTTTGGCGTCGCGCGGAGATTCGTGGGTCAGAGAAATACAATGTAGTTATCTGATCTTTCTGACAGAGAAAAGGAGACAATGATCTGGCTAACCTGTTGTAGCACATGCCATTGACGGCAGATGAAGTACATCGGTGTACATATGCTGCCGGCATCTGATGAGAGGGGGAGAGGCAATGTAGTAAAGAAGGTGCACTTTTTTTATTACATTTGGAAAGGGGAATTCCAGCTATATATGAATTTTATCTTTGCTTATCGCAATCCTGTATGTGAACTGGATCCAAGAACCCGTAAATCAGAATGTAATTACCTTTTTGATGCAAAATCTCAGGAAACAACTGTGGATGCAATCATTTTGATCAGTTTCAATGCAGTAGTTCGATCCGAGGTCTTCTTAAGATCTTATGTTTGATCGCTCGACCTGGTCATGTGGCTACAGTTCCTCAGTTTTGAGATTTGTTTAACTGTAGTACATCCGTAAGCCGCGCTTACTGATCATCATCTTCAGGACGAGTTAATGGCAGAGGAGCTGAGGGCAGCAAAGAGGCCATAAGCCGGTGCCATCTGGCATCTAGCAGAACCTTCGTGGGGCCCATGAATTCAGTTTTGCAGCATGCACTGCGCAGGCCGGAATTGCAGAAAGAAATTGATCGAAGAACTGCACTGTAAATTGGGTGTCCGCGGTGCTTTACGTGTGCCTACTCGCAGCTGGAACAACTGAACAAGTGTGTTTTCAGTCTCAGCTACTCTGAACCCTGTCATCAGCTCTGTTGTATATTGTTCGGGAAAAGTTCAATTTTGGTTTCTAGACTCTAAAATGTACCAAAGAGCGTGTTTGTTTGTCTGCATCATTTTTCACCTACGTGCATCTATGGCCTGCTAGGGTCTAGTTCTGAAAAACATGACCCGAGTCATGTCGTGCACCCCATTTAGTTGTCTGATTTGATATTTGTCTTACTCTGAAGAAACGGAAACACCAGTGTTTGGTTGCAAACAATGTGCCCATTTATTCTCACCTCTTAACTATTTGATGAACTTACCTTACATACCACACTTATAACAACGTTTACGTGACAACCACATGAGGAGCGGCACGGACGACAATGACACGGCACGGTGGCGGAGGAAGCGGCTCCGCCACCGTGCCGTGTCATTGTGCTACCGCTTCCTCCGCCACCGTGCCGTGTCATTGTCGTCTGTGCCCCTCATTGTAAAGCTGCTACCACTTCCTCCGCCACCGTGCCGTGTCATTGTCGTCCGTGCCGCTCCTCATGTGGTTGTCACATAAACGTTGTTATAAGTGTGGTACTGTAATTTTTGCATCCTTTTCTCGAAAAAAAACTTATTTTTGCATCCAACGGGGGCTGGCCGAGGTGTACGTTGGTAACCAAACACAAGAATAGATAGATTGATGCCTTCTTGCATGCATGCACATCATTAGCAACCAATTGACACAAGAAGGGAAACTAATTTAAATTGACTATAAAATTCATGGAAAGGTCAGAAATTTCCCTAACTCAGGGTCCATTAAAACACCTCATTTCATTATTATTTTATCAATTTAATATTTGTCGTTCTTATATTTCAACGTGATGTTGTTTTTAAATCCCCATATTTATTTGGTATATTTTTGAGATATTTCCCCAAACTTTCGTATCTTTCAACAGGATGTTGTTTTCAAAATAGATAGATCGTTGAAATATCAAGATTGGAAAAATGCACCTACAAGTATATGCATCCAATACGGAACTTACCAAAAATTATGCAAAACCTATCGGCCACTGGCACGTTCATTGGTTCACATCCGACTCCGAGATCAAAATGAGCCGTGCACCGACAAGGACCTGCTTAAACTCAACGCGTCTGCTGCGACTTCAAAACCATTCCGGACTCCGCCCGGCCGTGCCCATAAGTACCGGGAGCCCGCCGAAGGCTTCTACACAAACGTTCTGCGAGAGCACGAGTCGCTCCGATCCGATCCAACAACAACGATGCAGATGCGGTGGAGGAGAGAAACCCTAGCGCCATCTTCATCCTTAACAATATAAAGTTATTTAATTCACTTATTTCACATGTACATATTTGTAGTAATATATTAATTGGTAAAATTGTTCTTCAGAAACGATATAAAGTAACAGATAGTGGTACTCAGTTTACACTTTGTTGGTGAATTGTGTAGTTGCCAGTTATTCACAGAGCTTAGTTAACTGGTTCACTCTAATTCCATTATCATTCAAAAGGCCTACATAATATATTAACTTTAGTGTTTCCACTAATTGACAAAACCACAACACAACCGCGCCCTAAATGAAATAGTGATAATAAAACATACATTAAGATGCACTTCGGGATTTTTCGGTATTTATGTACAACATGTTAAATTTTGGGAGTTCTAAATGATAATAACATTGTCTTTTGTCCAAGAAAAAGTTGGTGTAGACTAGAGATGAAACTAAATAAAGATTTCTGAATTTGTGGTTATGATGTTTTTGCTTGCATATATTTTTAGAATATGCACAACGTGTGTGTGCGTGGATTTTATATGTGGCTAATTATTATAGTTGTCATTATCTAGCTTGTTGATGAAGCTTATAAGTGGATTGCTTTTCCCTTTAAGTATGACATATATGCACTACGCTAGAGAGGTTCAGTCAAATTAATGCTACTTGGAGATATATCGCCTATATAGCTTACAACAAGGGCCGGGTAGACGCCCTTTTATATTACTTTACAAACCGTTCATCGAGTTGGATATTTCTACTATCTTACTGGATATTTTTACGACACAGCTAGCTTACATGGTATCAACTAGCCTTAGCTAGTAAAGTCACGTATCAAGTTTGTGTGACATAACCTAAACGGCGTGTTGTTAAATTCTTGTAGAAAAGCTCTCATTATTACTGGTGTAATTAGCTTAGGATAGTCAACTATGCCGTACAGTGTTACCAGAGGAGTTAGTTTGCAGTTTTGAGCATGAAGTGTAATGCCGAGGAAATCACTTCTCATGGCCTCTTTGATTTAAAGGATTTTCATTGGAATTAGGAGGATTGGAATCCAAAATTTATTCCTCGTTGGTTTTATGTTCAGTGGCAAGACAACTTGCAACTGAAATAAAAGGCACATAGAAAATTCATGTAACGGCAACGCTTTATTTTTTTTTAAGGAAAACAAAGACAGCACAAAATAAAGACCTACCCAACCCCATAAAAGTACAACGACAAAACTAACGCAAAAAAAGATTGTTGTATTGCTCGCGAATGTGTTCGCAGAAGCGGACAAATAGGAAAACGGATCTCGACGCTCCATATCCGACGATTGCTGCATTGACTGAGCGGTAAGAATTAGCAAAACCTATCTTTTTCCCAGTTGCAATTGGAGTTGCAACCGAAATTTCGTTAAGTGGGGTTGCTTGCAACTGAATTTTTTCCATATTTAAAATTATAAAATAAAATGTAAAAAATGAGTTGTAAATTTTCTATGATAAAAATATGGAAAAACTTCATGTGAAAACACATGCCCACACAAAATTTAAAAACAAATCAACTCTGAATGCGATATACATCAGAAGAAAAACACAACACAGAAGCAACAAAAAACATAAGATGAAAAAAGCCACTAAACCTCGTGAGCAACATTGGCCCAATAAAAAGCTCAAAGCATGCACGAATCTCTGCACACATCTAACGGTTGTGAGGGCGACTAACTAATTTGCTTAATTCTCAGCAAATCCATCGAAATATATAGCTTTGGAAAAATACACCTACAAGTATATGCATCCAACACGAAACGTACAAAATTAAGCAACAACAAAAAAAAATTTTTTTTTTTTTTTTTTTTTTTTTTTTTTTTTTTTTTTTTTTTTTTGCAAACGGAGCTTGGCTCTGATGGTTGGGTTCCCTGTGGTGGAACCAGCCCACCCAGGTTCAAGTCCTAGACTTGGCATGGGCGTTTGCATTTACCTGGATTTATTCCAGGTTTATCCGGCGCTATTCTTTCAGTGGTAGGTGGCGTGCCCGTCAACAGCGAGGCGCCTGTGGTGACTTCGTCAACCTCAAGATTTGCCGGCTCGGTCCTTCAGAGGTGCTCATAGGGGTAGGGTGTGCGTGTGTGCGTTCATAGGGGTGAGTGTACGTGCGTATTTGTGAGCGTCTGTGTTGTACTGTGTTCTCAAAAAAAAAAAAAAAAAAAAAAAACAAAAAAAAAAAAGCAAAACCTATTCTGGCACGGTTCGCATCCGACTCCGAGATAAAAACGCGCCGTGCACCGACAAGGACGTGCCTAAACTCAACGCGTCTTCTGCAGAGTTCGAAACCATTCCGGACTCGTCCGGCCCGCCCATAAGTACCGGGAGAGCACGAGTCGCTCCGATCCGATCCAACAGCAACGATGGCCGCCGCCGTGGACTCCCGCAAGCGCTGCGTCGCCGCGTTCCTGGACGAGCCGTCCCCAGCGCCTTCATACTGCGCCAAGCGCGGCCGCTTCACGCCATGCGCCGCCTCCATGGCTTCGTTGCCGGCGTTGGCGCCGTTCGACCCGCTGGAGGCTCTCCGCTGCGTCTTCCCGGACGCCGACCCGCGGGGCCTGGAGGCCTGCTTCGCCGCCTCGGGACGCGACATCAACGCCGCCGTGCACGCGTACCGCGCCCAGCAGGCCAGGGACCGCCTGTCCCGCGCGCTGGCGGCGGGCGACGACGAGTGCTGCGCGGGCGCCCTCGTGGAGCAGATGGCGGCGGCGACGGACGTGCCCGACGCCAAGAACCGCGCGACGTGGATGCTGGGGATGATCAAGAACGCCGTCGCCGAGCGCGCCGCGGCGGAGGCGGCGAGGCTTCGCGAGGAGAACGCCGCGCTGAGGGAGCAGGCGGAGCGCGGCGCGACGGAGATGTCGACACTGTGCGAGGAGAACTCGAAGCTGAGGGAGCGCGTGGTGGTGGCGGAGCGCGACGGAACGGTGCTGAAGCGCGGCGTGATGGCGCAACAGAGGCGGTACGAGGAGGTGGAGCGCGAGGCGGCGGCGATGAGGAAGAAGGTGGCCGAGCTGGAGATGGCCAACTACGCGCTCAACGTCCGGCTGAGGGACGCCGAAGGCTGCCGCTTCCAGGCGGCGTACCGCGGGCCCGACGTGTGCTAGCTAGGGCTTGTCGTCTTAGATTAGATGTTTAGTTCCAGACTTCCAGTATCGATTTAAGTGAAGATGCATCGATTTAATTCTAGATGCAACTCTTAATGTAAGACGATTGTGAATATAAAATCAACTTCAGTACCTGAATACGCTTGATTCCCGGCGAGAGATTTTTCCATGTTTGATCTATTGAGACTTTGAGCTCGATCTGATTGTAAACTCGAGGCTTTCACTGATCAACAACCTGAGTATTGAAATTCGCTCTTCTAGATAAGAAAAGATATTTGTTATCACGTCTGAATTTGTGAATGTCTTCACAACAGCCTGTATTGTGTAAACTTGTTCTGCAATGAACTGCAACTGGGAACGCATATGCAGCTCATCGCTAGTTAATTTCCAGATTTTACTCATGTAATTTGCACTCTTTCGGATTTTCAATAAAAGTAAATTAAGACAAACGCCTTGAAGGATTTCCAATATTGGATCGTCATCAACTCATCATCGCCGGCAGAAACAATGCCTTCCCAGCTGAGCTCATCCCTGCTGCTTTACCTCAAACCGCCGCCCAGTCTGCAGAAACACAGGTAACATTACGAACAGAGTAGAGCGGAGGATTTTATGGAAAAACTTGTTCATGTTGTTCATAAATTAGAAATATATTTTTCTGTGAATCAATTAATTAAGATCGGTTCGTATATTACGATCCGCTTGACGTGTTTCTGTTTTTCTGAACCTTGGTTGGCACCCATGGGTTTTACCCGGCGCCGTCAACCTAGAGGCTGCTAATGCGCTTGAACTTTACGAGGTGCCACATTAGCCTGACAGTGACCCCGGCTTGCCAGGTTCGGCGTCAAATGACCTAAGATGACCGATCAGTGCTCGCTGAGACAATTAAAGTGTGTACTGGTGGGTTTTTTATTTTTTTATTTAAAAGTGGTGGTTTTTTGAAACCCTACCCTTAAATGTGGTTTTGTGCGATTTACTCGGTTTAGAATTCATACAATCGACCTTCCGAAGACCAATGGCAATATTTTTTATATGTCATGTGCTGAAGGCCGCCCCCCTAGCTCGCTGTGTGTGTCGGGGGGGGGGGGGGGGGGGGGGATCCACTCGACAGTGACGAAGAACTCTTCTAGATAAGAAGAGATCAACATGTTTAACAATGAATTGCAAGAGTTGCAGCACCTGACCTCTACCATCGATCTGAGCAAGTTTATAGCGGCACTAATGTTCGGTACTTGAGTGCTCAAGCACATGACATGAACCAGGGAGACGTTGCGGAAACCACAAAGCTGAGGGAACACGTACAACCGGAGGAGGTGCCACCATATTAATCACCTCTCCTTTACAAAATACTCTCTTCATCCAAAAATAAGTGTCTCAAGTTTACCCAAAAGTGAATGTCTCTAGATATGGTTGTACATCCACTTTTTGGCAAACTTAAGACATTTATTTTGGGACAGAGGGAGTATAAGGCAATTCACACCGTTATAAGTCTCATTCCTCACACAATACACACATCACACATGCATGCACAACCAAGCTGTTGGATTGCATGCACTATTCATTTATTCGTAATACTGTAGCCTGCGTTAGACTCCATGCATATATATATTCAGAGCCGGCTAGCTTAGTCGACGCATGGCGTAACGGCGACCGTGTACGTAACAAACATCGCTGGGATTCACTCCAGATGGATTGATTATTACCTAGCATTGTGAATGGAGGGCCTTGTTTGATCGCCCAATGCATGCCCGATGTTTTTTGTCGGCTGTCAGGGTGTCGTGTGACTCTGGTACCATGAAAATCATGCTTTTCACATTTCAACCATCCATCCGAGCTCTTTGCCAAGTGTCTTTCATTGGACACTCGACAAATGAGATGCGCGGTACTCGGCAAAGAAGGTACAGGGCACTCGGCAGAGAAGCGGGACACGTGTCCCAGGCAGCCACGGCAGACGGAGCATACACAATGCTACCTTCTTTGCCGAGTGTCACCTAATGGGCATTGGGCAAACGGTTTCTCAAAAAAGGAAAAAAAAAATCCATTGCCATTTTTTCAAGTCGACAAATTTTGCATGGCATAGTTTATGATAATATGCTCATATTTGACACAAGGGTGCATCTTGCCATGCCACACAATATTATTCAAAGGAGTTTCCATTTTTTGTTAAAAAATGTTTTTATTTTCTAAGTGCTAAAAAGATATTTCTGTGCAGCACGTGCAATAATAAAATGGTGCAAAATGGGAACTCTTCAATGTTCACACAAACTAGACACTATTGGATGGAACAATGGCCAAATAGTATGAATTTTTAACTTTCTAGATAATTTTGTAAATTTAAATGAATTTCATCCGATTTCTCGTAAGTAACTCAAATTTGAAAATTAAGTGTGTTACGGCCTGGTCCTATAATAATCCAAAAGTAATTTAAGGAAAACAATTAGAAATATATGCAATAGTCACAGAGGGTGTTGAAACATTCAAATCTTCCAATAAATAGTTGCACTGGCGATTTTGACCACATTTAAAACAAAGACACAATGTAAAAAAATGCCATCCATTTGCAACTTTAATTTGTACTAGTTGCCACAAAACATGATAGGTATTGTTTTAAGGAACTTTTGGAAAAATTGTCAAAATTCAAGTCTACCATTTTCTTGGCAATTAGTACACATAAAAGGACTTCGTGTCAAAGGATTGCATTTTTCCCGAAAGTATCAAGTCTACCATTTTTGTGGCAACTAGTTGCCCCTTATTTTTTGTAAAATCTTTGACGAGTGTATGTTAGGTGACACTCAACAAAGAAGGTAGAGTCGTTACCCTTCCGTCTGCCATGGGAATATGGGACACTTCGTTTTCGAGTGGCGCGTATTTGCCTAGTGTCTCCTATTTGCCTAGTGTATTTCACCTTGCACACGCCGACATATATAGCCCGTGTCGAGCTCTGGTTAAAGACACTCAGCAAACTGCCAGATTTTGGTTGTGACAACTATCATTTTGGATGACTAGCTGAACACCCATTCAAGGGCATGGGCTTGATATATTTGCAATGTAATTCTGTTGAGTTTTTTTTTAACGTCCTCTCTTTGGAGGGCAGGGGAGTTTTGCAACTACATTAAGAAGAAAAGAGTTCATCTAGTTAATGAGGAAAACTGGAGCCAGAAAGCTCACACAACTCGGTTAATTAAGGGAAATCGAGTAAAAAACCATGACAACAAAAAAATAGTCGATATGTGCATCACACGTGCAAGATTACTGGCTATTAAACCTGACATTAATTTGATGGTTCATGGAAGTCTGTTAGTTAGAAAAAAATTCTATGAAAATTTACAAATACATATTTGACTATTTGATGTTGAATAAGGTCTAATGATGCATTAAGTAAAATGGCAGTATCAACTGTGATGAACAGCTTGAGCCTAAGCTATATGGACGTAAATGAATGTTGCTGACGGTGAGAGTCCAGTGTTTCCTATTAGATGCATGGTCACATCCCAGTGTTCAATTGTATGTTGAATCAAATTAATATTTCTCTCGTGAGTTCAATGTATTGTGAAATTTTCTTTTGAAAAACCATCACAAGAGATTCTCATGTTTTCTAGAAGTTGTCTATGAACTATGCTTTGGAAAATGCCACATCTAATGATTGGCTATGTATTTTGTCGTTTTTGAAAGTTATGTTAACAATATTAAATTCTCTTCCCTTGAAATTTTTATATCAAATTTTTTCTTGGAAATTTCATTCCTGGCAGTTGAATACGTTCCAATTATATTCTGGTCGGTATGGGTTTCAATTTTTTGTTGTATTTCGGGTCTGCTTAATTAAGTCTATATAAGTGTGGACATATTTTGGCGAAATATATAGCACTAGTAGAAACCGGGGCTTTCGTGAGAATGAGCTTTAGTCCCGGTCGCGCTACGAACCGGGACCAAAGCTCACACTAGTCCCGGTTCGGGCGGCTAGGAGGCCGAAGGCCTTTAGTCCCGGGTCGTGACAGACCTTTAGTCCCAGTTTGAGCCACAAACCGGGACTAAAGGGTGTGGGCCAGGCTGCATCCTGACGCAGCCTCTTTTGTCCCGGTTCGTGTCTCAAACCGGGACTAAAGGTTTGTCATTAGTCCCGGTTTTAGACACAAGCCGGGACGAAATTTAAAACCTGTAAATCTCCCGCCGACGCTTTGGAAGTTGATCAAGCCGCCGTTTTGATTGTGCTTTGGAAGATGATCAGCCCGGCATTGATTCATATGGAGTGCTTTGGAAGATGATCAGCCCGAATTTAATCACTGCATGCGCCGCCCACCGGCCTCCCTCTCTGCCCGCCGGCCTCCCTCTCCGCCCTATATAAAAGCTACACTAATCCATGGCCTTAAGCACACATAATCTCTCTCTAATCCTTGCAAAAACTCTCTCTCTCGATCCCTCTCTTCTATTCCACTGGAGCCACTCGCGCGCGTACCTCCGTCTCGGTTGTACTACTTCATCAAAGAAGATATGCACTTCAAGGTATGGGTCACCCTCCGTGCATCACGCATGGAGATGTGGATCCGCGAGGTGAAGAAGTTCTTTCTCGACACCGCACCGATCAAGTGCGTTGGACTCGACTGCGAGTTCACCGACCCTCTCCCGGGCCGACAAAGGAATCTTCCACCCGAGAAAAGGCAGCGCACCGCCGTGCTTCAACTCTCGGTGGCGTCCGAGACTCTTGTCTTCCAGATCTGCAAGGCTGATGGGGTGCCGCAGCTCCTCGTGGATTTCTTAGGTGACGAGACCATCAACTTCTACAGCGTGGCTATCCACAATGACGTGCGGATGCTGCGCTACTATGGAATTGTTATTCCGTCCACGGTCGACCTCCAGAGGGATACCCGGAACCCAACCGGCAATCCTACTCCGAGTCTCTATGCTTTCTCCAATGCTATCATTGGGACAAAACTTGAGAAGAAGAAGAACAACAAGAAGGGCAAGGACGACGACGACTTAGAAGACCTCCGAATTTTCGGATGGGGCAACGTTCCATTGAGCTACGATCAAGTCTTATATGCCGCTCTGGACGCTCTCCTCGGATTCGAGATTGCACGGAAGTGGGATAGTCTACGTGGCTATAATACCAATGGCGATCGTCTTAATGTCGTTGATGAGTAGACTAGCTATATAGTGATGTGTATGCTCCCGTATGTGTGTTCTCATGTATTCGGTCAATTCGGTCCATTCGGTTACCTAAAACTAATGACCGAAATATTTGGATTCCTATCATTTTTCTGATCGATTCATACATATTATTTGTCGAATTTTGATTTACCGGTTTAAAGATATGAATATTTCCATATTAAATTGAAAATGACAATAATAATGTAAAATTCATTTTTTTTGTTATTTGTTAACAATTATTATTACTTAATCATTAATATTTATGTTAATATATGTTTGGACTTCAAAAAATAAATATGATTATTCTCTACAAATAACAAAAAAATGAATTAATAATTATTATTACTTAATCATTAATATTTATGCAAAAGATGATATGGACACAATATTTAGATTCCTATCATTTTTCTGATCGATTCATACATATTATTTGTTGAATTTCGATTTACCGGTTTAAAGATATGAATATTTCCATATTAAATTAAAAATGACAATAATAATGTACAATTCATTTTTTTGTTATTTGTTAACAATTATTATTACTTAATCATTAATATTTATATTAATATAGGTTTGAAATTCAAAAAATAAATATGATTATTCTGTACAAATAACAAAAATGAATTAATAATTATTATTACTTAATCATTAATATTTATGCAAAAGATGATATGGACACAATATTTAGATTCCTATCATTTTTCTGATCGATTCATACATATTATTTGTCGAATTTCGATTTACCGGTTTAAAGATATGAATATTTCCATATTAAATTGAAAATGACAATAATAATGTAAATTCATTTTTTTGTTATTTGTTAACAATTATTATTACTTAATCATTAATAATTGTGTTAATATAGGTTTGGAATTCAAAAAAAATATCATGTGACATCAAAGTCTAGAGGATAATAAGATTGATACCTATGTATTATCAGGATGTTATCAGTGCAATCTTGGAAGCTAATTGGAAAGGAACTCAAAAGTCAAGCGTGCTGGGGGTGGAGCAGTGGAGCAGTGTGAGGATGGGTGACCGATCGGGAAGTTTGATCACTAGTGCGAGGATGGGGGCAAAGCGTGCTGGGACTTGAGATCAGTGCAATCTTGAAAGCTAATTGGAAAGAAACTCAAAAGTTAAGCGTGCTGGTGTGATGGGTGACCGATCGAGAAGTTTGATCACTAGTGCGAGGATGGGGGCAAAGCGTGCTGGGACTTGAGATTAGAGGCGATGAGATTAAACTGACAAATAATTCGAAGATTTGAAATATAGAAAAAAAATAAAAAAATCGATAAATTTCAAAAGAAAAGGGCCTCTAGTTCCGGTTGGTTTTACCAACCGGGACAAAAGGTCCTCGACCACGCGCTGCGAGCGCCCACGTGGACCTCTTTTGTCCCGGTTCGTAACACACCCGGGACTAGGGGGGGGGGGGGGGGTCTCTATTCCCGATTCGGCCGTCCCGGGTGAGCAGCCGGGACGAGAGGCCCTCCCCACCCAGGACTAAAGGTCCGGTTTCTACTAGTGTAGGTGGCCACGCGTAATATATTAGCAATGAATTAGGTTGCATGTAATTTACCCAAAAACAAAACTCGTGAATGCATGGTCATGCAGATGATAGAAATTGGCAGTCATGGCGTAGACACTCTGCATGTGAAATTTGGATACATCAAATAAATATAGTGGGATCAACTTTATAGATATTATAGACGCCGGATTGGAGTACAGAGTAGTAGTGCAGCTGCATGCTAATAGTATCACACAAGACGGCGACACATCTATGTGTAAACCGCCTCACATAAGCTTTCATACATTATTCATTTATTGTATTGTATGCATATATCCGGAGGCGGAGCATGCTAGCCAACGCAGGGCGTCAGGGCGACGGTGGTCCCGGGGTCGGGAACGAGGATGATACGGACGCGGTGGCCGTCGTGCCCCGGCGGCGCGTGGAATCCGAGGCGGTGGAACTGGATGTGGACGTCCGGCCTGTCTTCCTGGATCCTCCACGCCGCCGCGAGCGCGGCCATGCCGACCACCTCCGGCCACGACGTCTTCTTCAGATGCAGGTCGCCGCCGCCGCCGCCCACAGCCTCCATAGCTCTCCCCATCCCACCTAGCGCGCCCCTGCTCACACGAGCTGTGGATCAAATTAATTGTTCCGACTTGAGATTAAGCGGCCGGTTGTGGCGTTCAGATGATCGGGTGACGTATATATACAAATGCAAGTGTGCGTACGTACTGGTGTACGTAACAACATCGCTGGGATTAACGTCAATCGGTTAATTTAAATGGCATTGTAAGTTGTGGTCTTGTTTGATCGCCCAATTGCTGCCTGTGCCTGGTGTTTTACATGTTGGTTTGTCGGTCGTCCTCTCCCTCCACAATTATTTGTACTTTTATTAGGTTTTATAATAAGTCAATTTTGTTAAGTTTCACCAACTTTGTAGACAATTATAGCAACATTTATGACAAGAAATTAGTATATCATGGAACTATATCCAAACATGCATCTATAGTGATATTAGTTTGGTGTTATAAATATTGCTATTTTTTCTATGAACTTAGTCAAACTTAAAACACTTGACTTAATAAAAAACCTAAAATATAATTATTTTTGGACGGTGGGAGTATCACAAAACAAAACATGTTTCCCACGTGAGTGTAAATTTTGCAAAGAAACATCTATAGGAATATAAGTAAAAAAAAGAAATTCCAACTTTTGTGACTTTATTAACAAAGGAAGCACCTATTAAGCATAGCTGAAACATACACCCTGATCAAATAAAAACACCGTGCTACACCAAGCTAATAGACATAAACACTTGAGCAACCCCGGTGTCGTCCTTGGGTGGCTCGGGATAACCATATGCCCGCCGCTGCCAACCCCTCATTCCCTGCTCCTCTACTCGTTTGATGTTGCCGGATGACTTCGCCGGGCTAAGCCCACGTGGAAGATGGTGACGGCGGGGCTCTTCTCGCAATCAAGCTTGCTGTCCTTTGGTGGTTGGGGAGGGTCAGCGCCCGTCATCCTGCAGCCGGCGCGACATTCGTCCGCCTGCCTGGCGACCTCATACACAATTCCGGTGGTTCCCAACAGCATCTGCAGCTTGAAGTGGCGCTCTGGCCTCTCTCTCCCTTGGTGCGACGTGTCGACATAGAGTTCCAGCCCCTGGCCGGGCGTAGCGGTGGTGTGGCGGCCCCTGGAGGGTGATCTTTAACCGGCTTTGAGTTGCCTTGGTCGCGATGGCGTTTTAGGGCGTGATATGTCTCAAACGTATCTATAATTTTTGATGTTCCATGCTGATATTATACCAATTGTTACATGTTTTGTATCCACTTTATGTCACTTTTATACATTTGTTGGGACTAACCTATTAACAAGATGCCACAGTGCCAATTCCTGTTTTCTGCTATTTTTGTATTTCAGAAAAGCTAGTCAGGAAATATTCTCGGAATTGGACGAAATTTTACGGAGGCACCTATTTTATCAGAACACACACAGGAGTCCAAAGGAGCAACGAAGAGGATCCAGGAGGGCCCCACACGCACCCATGGCGCGGGTCCCCCCTGGCGCGCCCTGGCCACTTGTGGGCCCCTCGGGGCTCTCCAGCCGCCGCCCTTTCGCCTACTTATTCCCCCTGACGCAAAAACCCTAGATACCCGAGTCATATTCCATGAAAAGTTCCAGAGGCGCCGCCGTCGTCAACCCTAGCTCGGGAGGGTCCAGAACCTCTTCCGACACTCTGCCGGAGAGGGGAATCATCACCGGAGGGCTCTACATCACCATGCCTGCCTCCGTTGTGATGCGTGAGTAGTTCATCCTTAGACTACCGGTCCATAGCAGTAGCTAGATGGTTGTCTCTCCACTTTGTGCCATCATGTTTAGATCTTGTGAGCTGCCTAATATGATCAAGATCATCTTATTGTAATGCTACATGTTGTGTTTGCTGGGATCCGATGAATATTGAATACTATGTCAAGTTGATTATCAATCTATCTTATATGTTATTTATGATCTTGCATGCTTTCCGTTACTAGTAGATGTTTTGGCCAAGTAGATGCTTGTAACTCCAAGAGGGAGTATTTATGCTAAATAGTGGGTTCAGTCTCCAGTAATCTGAGCGAGTGACAGCACCGCCTAAGGTTGTGGATGTGCTGTTGCTACTAGGGGTAACCTAACAATGCTATGTCCACGGTCATATGTATTTGTTTACATTACGCACTTTACTTAATGCAATTATCCGTTCGTTGCAACTTAATACCAACGGGGAACTCGGATGACAACCTGGCGGGGAATTATTAGTCATAGACGCTGTTAGATAATGGTCTATGTATTTTGTCGTAATGCCCAATTAAATATCATAGTAATCATCATGTCATATATGCATTGTCATGCGCTCAATATTTTGTCAATTGCCCAGCTGTAATTTGTTCACCCAGCATGTTAGTTATCTTTTATGGAGAGACACCACTAGTGAACTGTGGACCCCGGTTCATTCTTTTACACTGATAATACAACCAACTGCAAACATTGTTCCTTTTCATTCTCTGCAATTTACTACTGTTTTCCACACCATACATTTAATCCTTTATTTTCAGCAAGCCGGTGAGATTAACAACCTCACTGTTTCGTTGGGGCAAAGTATTTTGATTGTGTTGTGTGCAGATTCCACGTTGCTGATCGAGTAACGGCGCCACCAACAACCTTCAGAAGTGCTACTGCTCCTACTGGTTCGATAAACCTTGGTTTCATACTGAAGGAAAACTTGCTGCTAGACTGCATCATACCTTCCTCTTGGGTCTCCCAACGAACGTGTGTTTCACGTCATGAGGGCGTCAGATCTAGCCGGGTTTGGTCTGATCTGGCCCGCCGTCTTTTGTCTAGAGTAAGGTTGGTGTTCCTGTGTGATGGTGGGGAAGTTGTTGTGTAGGAGGCTCTTGGGCCATCGAGGTTGTATGTCGGCGATGGTGCTGGTTTTCTTGTCTTTGTCTAGCTACGTGTCAATGTGGAGGCTGCTTTGCTCTAGGCGAAAGTGATGTAGCCCAACCAACGGCTCGTACAACAAGTGGCCCAATGACAAGAGCAAGAGTCAAAACTCTCCATGATAAGGTGAATTCACTCCTATCTATGTGTGACCTCGACACCTCTTTGAATGGGTTGCTATGTCATTTGGATACTTTATGCATACTCAGGAACCACGTTGATAACGACCCCCAAGATGATGGAGAAGATGAGCAAGAGAAGCCCCAAGATGATGGAGAAGGTGACCTAGAGAGGACTCAAGAAGGTGGCCAAGAAGAAGCTCAAGGAGACGGTCAAGAAGTGGCCGAGAAGGAAGACGCAGAGAGGGGGCGGTACTACCGCCCCTACTACCGCCAGAAGACCCTCTCTGAGCCCAAGTGCGGTACTACCGCTCTGCCGGGCGGTACTACCTCTCCGCCGGACCAGCTGTACTGTCGCTCCCACTACCGCCCATGAGGCCCGTCTGCGACCATGTGCGGTACTACCGCTCGGGCGGGCGGTACTACCGCCCGTGCCAAGTCTACTGAAGCTCTGACCCGCACCAGCTGTACTACCGCTGTCCCTAGCGGTACTACCGCTGCTGCGGGACCAGCACGGGTTGGTGACCCTTGGAGCCTTCCCCCACCTACCCCTTTGGGTCAACACTATAAATAGAGGCTCCCCATCCAGATCTAGGGTTAGACTATGATTTGAGAACTAAAGTAGAGCAAGGCCCCTTCTTCTCAAGGGTCTCTTTCCTCCTTAGGAGATGAACCAAGGCCTCCTTCCATGGAGATGAATCAAGGCCTCCCCTTGTGGAGATGAACCAAGGCCTCCCCTTGTGGAGATGAACTTCCTCTTGTACTTTGCTACTTGCTAATCCTTCCTCTTGAAGTGGCTAGGATAGATTGGTTTGGATTGACCAATTGGACAAACAATCCTAAGATTAAGGTGTACTTGGGAGAGGAGAATCGGGGGCTGCCCTAGGGGATTTGTTACCAGTTGAATCTTGCTACGTGCTTCTTGCTAGTTATCCTTTGTGTTTGCTTAGTTTCCCTTCTTTGTGTTCTTCGTGTTTTTCGTGTTCTTCGTCCCCTCCGCCTCAAATCCCTGAAGATCGGGCCTAAACCGCATCATATGGTATCAGAGCTCTAGGTTGCCACGGATTTGATCTTGTTTCCTCCACAAATCCACCAAATTTTTCTTTGTTTTTGAGAAATTCGAAAATTTCCACCAAAAATAGCCATTTTGGGATTCGAGCGATTTGGTTGATTTGATGAGTTTTTGGTAGTTTTGATCCATGGATCTGTTGCTTTAGGACCCCCTACACCTTTGTTTGCGTTCCCGATCCTCAATTTTGCCAATTTCCCGCGGATTCGAGGACTTTTTGGAGCTGTTTTTCGCCCAAAATCGAGTCAAAATCGTGCAGACTCGGGCCCAGCGGTACTACCGCCCGGGCCGGCGGTACTACCGCCCTGACCATTTCTAGGGTCAATTTTTCTGAAATTTTTCATACTTTCCTCGGTTCGTTTTGGCAATTCCTCTTTGTTGTTTGAGTACTTGGCTGGTGTGTACTACACGTCTTCGACATCTACAAGCTTCCGCAACGCCAAGCGACGACGCCGCCAAGGACTCGACTCTTCCCCGCCATTGTGATCCGTTGTGAGCCCTTCTTCCTTTTGTGTACCTTGACCTATCGGACTAGTTCGTTTATATTGCGGGCATTGCACTTGTGTTGTTCCGAGTGAGTGTCTCAACGTATCGGCGAATGTGTATCGAGTAGAGGTCTTGGCACTAGCAAAAGTTGAAGGAATCATCGTAAAAAAGCAAAAATCAAAAAAAAAAGAGAAAAAGAAAAGAAAAAGAATCAAGTGGTGCCAAGAACCATTTCTTGTAGGTTGCGACAAAGTTGAACCGCCAAAGTGAGTGTGAGAGTTCGACACTTGTGCAAATCCGTTGCCCACTCAAGCAATTGAACTAGCGTCCTTCGTGCGTTGTGTTGACACTTGAGCACGTAGTCTTCGCTAGGTTCCTTTTCTTCAAGTGCTCGCCATTTGGTCGCACAACCTCATTATTCGCTTTTGTGTGTGTTTCCTTATACTTTGTGGGTGGAGTTTCTTTGGTGATTTGGTCATTGTGGATTTTCTCTACCATTGACAATATGCTTTTCGCCGAGTTTGCTTGATTTCCGTTGCCACTTCATACCTTCCTATCCTCATAAGTGTGTGTGTTGGGTGTTAGAACCGGATTTTCTTCTATCAAGTCACATTATTCTTGAGATATAGTTTGTCTATTGTTCTTTCTTTACCACATATCTCACTTGATCTTGAGAAGATGTTTAGCGGAAGTACAACCGGAAGCCTCAGCTCGGATGAGGAAATCCACGGTGGTCCACGAGGTGATCATGGCTATGTCACCCAATCCGAGTTCGTCGGTCTTCGACACCTTGTTCGTGATGGCTTAGGCCGCTACGAGCGCCGCCTTCAAGCCCACGATGCGAGCTTCAACGAAATCAATGCAAACATGGAGCGGATGACCGAAGCCATCACCAACCTTGCGCGTCGTCACTCTTCTTCTTCGTCACACTCAAGTCGTACAAGAAGTACCTCACGATCGACTCGAGCACATAATGGACGTCATGGCCTTCGACCCGAAAACCCGCAACAACAACGCCGAGAAAGTCCAAGGCATGATGACCATGACCGACTTCGCCATGATGGGAATCGTCCGCCTTCTCCTCATGTGAACATCGCAAATGCGCAACAAGAACGTCAACATGACCCAAGGCGCGACGCCCATGAACACCTCATCATAACGTGGAACATCCACAAGGTCCTCAGGCGAACAATGCCAATGCGCATATCGAGCAACCTCAAAAAAATGATGAACGTCGTGAACGCATACCGTCACCACCACCGCAACAACGCGATTATCATGACCCATTGGCAAATGACAATGGCGTACCCGGTGCAAATGACTTTGAGGAACAAGGACGTCATCCCCATCATCCTCCAAGGCCACGTCATCAAAATCATGGCAATGCGAACAATAACGAACAACACGTGCCTCAACAAGAGAACCATCCTCGCCATGATCCTCGTCCTCGTCAAGATCTTCCACATGATCCTCACCAACAACAACGGTCCGAGTCAAGTGATAGTGAGTCAAGCCACCGCAATGGTGATGGCCTCAATCGAAGGAGACGTGGATGTGCATTCCCAGGTGGTGCCCATGACGACAACTATGATGACTTGACAAAACGTTCGCTTCGACATACCCAAGTTCTACGGCACGAGTGATCCGGAAGCCTACTTCTCATGGGTGCTCAAGGTTGAAAAGATCTTCCGCGTGCAACGCTTCTCCGACAACAAGAAGGTTGCCTTAGCCTCGATGGAGTTTGAAGAGTATGCTCTCTTGTGGTGGGAACAACTCCAAGATGCACGCATCGTCAACCACCAAGAACCAATCAACACTTGGGTTGAAATGAAAGAAACAATGTACAAGCGCTTCGTGCCAAGCCACTACACTCGCGACTTGTACAAGAAGTTGCAAGAATTGAAGCAAGGGTTAAAGTCGGTTGATGAGTACTATAAGGAGATGGAAATCGCAATGATGAGAGCCAATGTCAACAAGTACCAAGAGCAATCCATGGCTCGCTTCATGAATGGTCTCAACTATCCAGTAAGATCGTGGAGTTCCAACCATATACCTCTTTGGTGGAGCTAGTACATCAAGCTACAAAGGCCGAGCGTCACGTGCTGGAAGAGCTCAAATACCTCAAGACAAAGGCATTCTTCGCCAACAAGCCTTCCTCATCAACGTCTACACCAACCAAGCCCTCCTCAAGCTAAAGGCACGACAAGAGCTTATACATCCACCACTCAAGCACCTCAACCCGTCAAGAAGACACCTTCCTCTAGTAATGCACCTCAAGGATCGTCGTCCGGAACAAGACTCTTGCAATGCTACAAGTGCGGAGGACAAGGGCACAAGTCCTTTGAGTGCACCAACAAGAAGGTCATGATCGTCAACGACAACGGAGAGTATAAGTCTATGAGTGAAGATGAGTACAATGCCAAAGTCGCCACAATGCAAAGTGTGCAAGAAGACCCCAATGAGATAATTTGTGATGGCGACAAGAGCCCCTCCTTGGTTGTGACAAGAACTTTGACCACCAATGTCCACGTGGAAGAAGACCAAAGATGCAACTTGTTTCACACACGAGCGGGCATCAATGGGAAGTCCGTCAAGGTCATCATCGACGGTGGAAGTTGCCACAACCTAGCAAGTAAGGAACTTTGTGAGAAGCTCAACTTGAAGTACAAAAAGCACCCACACCCATACCATGTCCAATGGTTGAGTGATTCCGGCGCCGTCAAGATACAACACATGGTGCAAGTGTCCTTCAAGATTGGTGCTTATGAAGATACGGTTGATTGTGATGTTGTGCCTATGTCCGTGTGTCATCTACTCCTTGGACGTCCATGGCAATTTGACAAAGGTCCTATGCATGATGGAAGGACTAACTACTATAGCTTCAAGAGCAATGACAAGACCTACGTCCTACGTCCCATGACTCCAAGTCAAGTGATTGCCGACAACGCCAAGACTATTGCACGTACACAACAAGATAGTTCTTCAAGTGAGAAGAGTGGTGAGAGAGAGACCCGCCATAAAGTGAGTGAGAGCCACAAGCCAAATGAGAGTGACACTTCAAAGAGAGTTCCCACAAAACTTGCCCTATTTGCCACCAAAAGAGAGATGAGAGAGTTGAGAGAAAACCCATCCACCCTTCACTATGTGCTCATATGCAAGGATGAAGTTTCTATGACTAACACTTTCACAAACCTTCCTCCTCCTCCTTTGATGTCTCTTTTGCAGGATTTTGAAGATGTCTTCCCTCAAGAAATGCCACCGGGACTTCCTCCTCTTCGCGGCATCGAGCACCGCATCGACCTTGTACCCGGCGCACCGCTACCGAACCGCGCACCGTACCGCACCAACCCGAGGAGACCAAGGAGATTGAGCGGCAAATACAAGAACTCCTGCCATGGGACACATCCGTGAGATCTTGAGTCCGTGCGCCGTGCCCGTCATCTTGGTGCCCGAGCACGACAACACTCTTCGCCTATGCATGGATTGTCGCCCCATCAATGCCATCACGGTGCGGTATCGCCATCCTATCCCTCGTTTAGATGATATGCTTGATGAGCTTTGCGGTTCCTCGATCTTTTCGAAAATTGATCTTAAGAGTGGTTACCACCAAATACGCATGTGTGAGGGTGATGAATGGAAGACCGCCTTCAAAACCAAACTTGGTCTTTATGAATGGCTTGTCATGCCTTTTGGCCTTTCCAACGCTCCCTCCACCTTTATGCGTCTCATGAATCATGTCTTGCGTCCTTTCATTGGTAAATTCGTGGTGGTATACTTTGATGACATTCTTATTTATAGCAAGTCGTTGAAAGAACATGTTTCACATGTGTCTCAAGTTTTGTTGGTTCTTCGCAAAGAGAAACTCTATGCCAATCTCGCTAAGTGCACTTTTGCCACCAACAAACTTGTCTTTTTGGGTTTTGTTGTCTCTTCCGATGGGGTTGAAGTTGATGATGCAAAGATTCAAGCCATTCGTACTTGGCCTTTTCCTACATCCCTTGAGGAGTTGAGACGTTTTCTTGGTTTTGCCGGATTCTATCGCCGTTTCATCAAAGATTTTTCATCCATTGCATGTCCCCTACACGAACTTACAAAGAAGAGTGTACCTTTCGTTTGGGGACATGCGCAAGATTTTGCTTTCAACGAGCTCAAGCGGTTGTTAACCCAAGCACCACTACTCGCTCTTCCGGATTTTTCGAAAACCTTTGAAATTGAATGTGATGCGAGTGGGTTAGGGATTGGTGGTGTTCTTATGCAAAACGGTAGGCCCATCGCTTACCATAGCGAAAACTTGATGGAGCTCGCCTAAACTAACCAATTTATGACAAGGAATTGTATGCTTTGGTTCGTGTTCTAGATGTTTGGCAACACTACCTTCGCCCTAAGGAGTTTGTCATACATTCGGATCACGAATCGTTGAAATATTTGAAAAGTCAATCGAATTTGAACAAAAGACATGCTAAGTGGGTTGAGTTCATTGAGTCTTTTACCTTTGTCATCAAGTACAAGAAAGGTAAGCACAATGTGGTGGCGGATGCTCTATCCCGCAAGGCCAACCTACTTACGCGTCTTGATATTAGTGTGTCGGGTCTTGATGAGATAAAGGATTTGTATGCTCCGATACTTTCTTTGGTGACATTTTTTCTCAATGTTCGGAGCACAAAGGAGTTGGTGATTAATATTTGCATCAAGGTTTCTTGTTTAAGGCTAACAAGCTTTGCATTCCCGAGTCTTCGCTTCGTTTGCTCCTTTTGAAGGAATCTCATGGAGGAGCACTCATGGGGTATTTTGGACGCGACAAGACCTTGGCTATGCTAACCACCAACTACTTTTGGCCTCACATGAAGCGTGATGTGGAGCGCCTTGTGCGCCGATGTTCTACGTGTCTCAAAGCTAAGTCTACCTTAAACTCTCATGGTCTTTACACTCCGTTACCTAATCCATATAGACCTTGGTCCGATATCGCTATGGACTTTGTATTAGGTCTTCCACGCACTAAAACAAACAAGGATTCTATATTTGTCGTCATTGACCGATTCTCTAAAATGGCACATTTCATACCATGCAACAAGACCGACGATGCTTCACATGTTGCTACCTTGTTCTTTAGGGAGATCGTCCGTCTTCATGGAGTGCCCAAGACCATCGTTTCGGATCGTGACGTCAAGTTCGTGAGCTACTTTTGGAAAACACTTATGGCCAAGATGGGATCAAGCAACTATTCTCCACCGCCTACCACCCCAAACGGATGGTCAAACCGAAGTGGTTAATCGAAGCCTTTCTACACTACTTCGTGTGTTGATCAAGCCCAACTTGAAGAATTGGGAAGAGTGCATCCCACACGCCGAGTTCGCCTACAATCGAGCACTTCACCGAGCAACGAAGAGAACTCCTTTCGAGATCGTCTATGGCTACAACCCCTACACCGCGCTTGACATGCTACCACTCCCACTTCGTGAGCAAGTTAACATGGACTTCGACAAGCGCGCCGATTTCATGAAGAAGCTCCATGAGGAAACACGAGCAACGCTCGAGAAGCACAATGAAGCACATGCTAAGAAGATGAACAAGAAAAAGCGCGCCATGATATTTGAAGAAGGAGATCTTGTGTGGCTACATCTTCGCAAAGATCGTTTCCCGGATGCAAGGAAGTCCAAGCTTCACCCTCGTGGAGACGGTCCTTTCAAGGTTCTCAAGCGCATCAACGACAATGCTTACAAGATCGACATCTCCCACTCCAAGCACTTGGTCCATGACACCTTCAACGTCGCCGATCTTTCACCATACTATGGGACATCAAGTGATGAGGAAGACCAAGAGTCGAGGACGACTCTTTTCCAAGGGGGGGGGGGAGATGATGTAGCCCAACCAACGGCTCCTACAACAAGTGGCCCAATGACAAGAGCAAGAGTCAAAGCTCTCCATGATAAGGTGAATTCACTCCTATCTATGTGTGACCTCGACACCTCTTTGAATGGGTTGCTATGTCATTCGGATACTTTATGCATACTCAGGAACCACGTTGATAACAACCCCCAAGACGATGGAGAAGATGAGCAAGAGAAGTCCCAAGATGATGGAGAAGGTGACCTAGAGAGGACTCAAGAAGGTGGCCAAGAAGAAGCTCAAGGAGACGGTCAAGAAGTGGCCGAGAAAGAAGACGCAGAGAGGGGGCGGTACTACCGCCCCTACTACCGCCAGAAGACCCTCTCTGAGCCCAAGTGCGGTACAATCGCTCCGCGGGCGGTACTACCTCTCCGCCGGACCAGCTGTACTGACGCTCCCACTACCGCCCAGGAGGCCCGTCTGCGACCATGAGCGGTACTACCACTCGGGCGGGCGGTACTACCGCCCGTGCCGATTCTACTGAAGCTCTGACCCGCACCAGCTGTACTACCGCTGTCCCAGTGGTACTACCGCTGCTGCGGGACCAGCACGGGTTGGTGACCCTTGGAGCCTTCCCCCACCTACCCCTTTGGGTCAACACTATAAATAGAGGCTCCCCATCCAGATCTAGGGTTAGACTATGATTTGAGAACTAAAGTAGAGCAAGGCCCTTATTCTCAAGGGTCTCTTTCCTCCTTAGGAGATGAACCAAGGCCTCCTTCCATGGAGATGAATCAAGGCCTCCCTTGTGGAGATGAACCAAGGCCTCCCTTGTCGAGATGAACTTCCTCTTGTACTTTGCTACTTGCTAATCCTTCCTCTTGAAGTGGCTAGGATAGATTGGTTTGGATTGACCAATTGGACAAACAATCCTAAGCGTAAGGTGTACTTGGCAGAGGAGAATCGGGGGCTGCCCTAGGGGATTTGTTACCGTTGAATCTTGCTACGTGCTTCTTGCTAGTTATCCTTTGGGTTTGCTTGGTTTCCCTTCTTTGTGTTCTTCGTGTTTTTCGTGTTCTTCGTCCCCTCCGCCTCAAATCCGTGAAGATCGGGCCTAAACCGCATCAGAAAGCCTCACAACGCGGCATCTGTGGACGTCGCTCTCCTCCATGGGGGTCGTCATGGAGCTCATTGACATCTTAATCCTTGGGTCAAGAACGAGATCATGTGGTGCAAGGTCGGCGATGGCGTCGATCTTGCGATGCTCCCACCTTGAGGGCATCGTCTTCAAGATTGTTTTCTCTTGAGTGCTCCCTAGTGTTGGACTTGCACGACATCATGGTTGTTATGTGACCAGCTGGCGATGTGAGGTTCCTGCATGGTGTTTTGTGTGGCAACGACGGTGATAGCGACTGATGATTTGGTCGTGACAAGATTTTGTTAGTCGACTTCCTGTTTCGGCGTGTCCGACTCGTCTTCCCGTTCGATCTCTCATGCGGTGAAGTCAGAGTTGTTGCAGGCGGCGTACGATGACATGCGTGGTGCGGTCCGGTCACGAAGATCTTTGTCAGTGCGGGTGGTGCACATCCCCACTTGGGAGGCCCCCTTCATAATCACAGCTGCTAGTTTTCTGCGTTAATATTCATCTGCCTGGCATATAGGCCGGTGTGTGCTTCACGAGGCCGCTTTCGCGTTATATCTAAGTGGTGGAAGTCGCTCCAAACTTAAATTTTTTGTTCCAATTTGAGGTGAGAAAATTTATTTTTGAATTTAAGAAAAAGCCTAAACAATTACCTTCAAAATAAAAACCATTTTTAGCAGTCGGTAGATATGAGTCTTACTCCCCACACAAATGACCTATGGTTAGGGTCCCCGGGAGCGGGCCTAGCAAAGACGCGTCGAGAGCGGAGCTTTGAGGCTAAGAGGATGGGACGACTATGGAGGATCGGCACAGTGGCGAGGAGGAACCGGGATGAGGCGACGACGAGGAGGAACCAGAGCGGGGACGGAGGAGGAGAAAAAAAAATAGCAACCGGTAGAGATGGCTCTTGCTCACCACACGAATGACCTACGTTTCCCAGGAGTGGTCCTAGCAAGACGCATTGAGGGCGAGTGATACGTCTCAAACGTATCTATAATTTTTGATGTTCCATGCTGTTATTATATCAATTGCTACATGTTTTGGTTACACTTCATATCATTTTTATGCATTTTCTGGGACTAACCTATTAACAAGATGCCACAGTGCCAGTTCCCTGTTTTCTGCTGTTTTTGGTTTCAGAAAATCTATTAAGGAAATATTCTCGGAATTGGACGAAACAAAAGACATCGTCAATAATATCACGAGGAGATCACGGAGTCCAAAGGGGAGTCGGAGCAGACCCACCAGGGGGCCACGCCACACTAGGGCGCGGCCCAGGGTGGGCCCGCGCCCCCCTATGGCGTGGTGGCCCCCCTCGGCCACCGACGCCGCCTCTTCGCCTATATATTCTCCGCGACGCGAAAACCCTATTACGGTCGATCATATTCCACGAAAAGTTCCGTCGCGGCCGTCATCGTCAATCTCAGATCGGAGGAGTTCTGAAGCTCTTCCCGGCACCCTGCCGGAGGGGAGATCATCACCGGAGGGCTCTACATCACCATGCCTGCCTCCGGAGTGATGCGTGAGTAGTCCACCCCTGGACTACGGGTCCATAGCAGTAGCTAGATGGTTGTCTCTCTACCTTGTGCCTCCATGTTTAGATCTTGTGAGCTGCCTAACATGATCAAGATCATCTTATTGTAATGCTAGATGTTGTGTTTGCTGGGATCCGATGAATATTGATACCATGTTTATTCAAGTTGTTTATCTATGTGCTCTTGATCTTGCATGCTCTCCGTTGCTAGTAGATGCTTTGGCCAAGTAGATGCTTGTGACTCCAAGAGGGGGTATTTATGCTCGATAGTGGGTTCAGTCTCTAGATATCTGGATCAGTGACAGAAAGGTCTAAGATGGTAGATGTGCTGTTGCTACTAGGGATAAAACATTGGTGCAGTGTCCAAGGGCACTTGTATTGATTACATTACACACTTTACTTCATGCAATAATCTGTTGTTAGCAACTTAATACTGAAAGGATGCGGATGCTGCCTTGAAGGTGGATTATTTAGGCATAGATGCGGTTGGAATAACGGTCTATGTACTTTGTTGTAATGCCCAACTAGATTTCATAGTAGACATCTTGGCATGTATTGCATTGTTATGCCCTCTCTATTTGTCAATTGCCCAGCTGTAATTTGTTTACCCAACATGCTAGTTATCTGTTCTGAGAGAGACACCACTAGTGAACTGTGGACCCTGGTCCAATTTCCTCATACTGTTTACACAACCTGCTGCAATCATCTGTTTCCTGTTACTTGCTGTTTTTCCTGCTGTTTTCCACACCATACGTTTAACTCTTTGTTTCTGCAAGACCGGAGAGATTGACAACCTCTCTGTTTCGTGTTGGGCAAAGTTCTGGTTTGTGTCTGTGCAGATTCCACGTTGGTGCAAGCTCCCTAGCGCCAGGGGGAGTCAACATCAACAACCTTCCGATAGATCGTCAAGTCCTACTGGATTGATAACCTTGGGTAGATTTCTCAAGGGAAAACTTCTGCTGTCTACATCATAACCTTCCTCTTGGGGTTCACCAACACGTAGCCATCAAGCTGTTTTCTGGCGCCGTTGCCGGGGACTTGGAGGCTATTGGAAAGGGGAGTCTCTCAGTTCCAATCTCTTTACTTTGTTTTTTGTCTTGTTTTAGTTTTGTTTTGCTTGCTGTTAAAAATCAAAAACCCAAAAAAATTAAATTCCTGCATCTAGTTTTTAATTTCGAGTTGCCCTGTTGCTTGTTTTAGTCTTGCTAAAATGAGTAATCCTGAAAATACTAAGTTGTGTGACTTTACTAGCACAAACAACAATGATTTTATCTGTACACCCATTGCTCCACCTGCTTCTAAAGCAGAATTTTATGAGATTAAGCCTGCACTGTTAAATCTGGTTATGAAAGAGCAATTTTCTGGTGTTAGTACTGATGATGCTGCTGCCCACTTAAACAACTTTGTTGAACTTTGTGATATGCAAAAGTATAAGGAGGTAGAGAGTGATATTATTAAGCTGAAATTGTTTCCTTTCTCTTTAAGAGGAAGAGCTAAAGATTGGTTGCTATCTTTGCCTAGAAATAGTATTGATTCCTGGACTAAATGCAAAGATGCTTTCATTGGAAAATATTATCCTCCTGCTAAAATTATCTCCTTGAGAAGTGGTATTATGAACTTTAGGCAACTTGATAATGAGCATGTTGCCCAAGCTTGGGAAAGAATGAAGTCTTTGGTTAAAAATTGCCCCACTCATGGACTGACTACTTGGATGATCATCCAAACCTTTTATGCAGGACTAAATTTTTCTTCAAGGAATTTATTGGACTCGGCTGCTGGAGGGACCTTTATGTCCATCACTTGGGTGCTGCTACAAAGCTTCTTGATGATATGATGGTAAATTATTCTGAATGGCACACTGAAAGGGCTCCAACTGGTAAGAAGGTAAATTCTGTTGAGGAAATTTCCTCCTTGAGTGATAAAGTTGATGCTATTATGACTATGCTTTCGAATGGACATGGTGTTGTGGATCCAAATAATATTCCTCTTGCTTCTTTGGTTGCTCATGATGAGAAAAATGTTGATGTAAACTTCATTAAAAATAACAACTTCAACAACAATGCTTATAGGAATAATTTTGGTAGCAACAATTATAGGCCATATCCTGCTAATGGTAGCAACTCTTATGGTAATTCTTATGGCAATTCCTACAGTAACAATAGAAGTGTGCCCTCTGATCTTGAAGTCATGCTTAAGGATTTTATTAGCACACAAACTACTTTTAATAAAACTGTTGAGGAAAAGCTAGGAAAAATTGATACTCTTGCTGCTAAAGTTGATAGTCTTGCTCATGATGTTGAAATGCTGAAAATAAAAGCTATTCCTAGTGATATTAGAGAGAGTAAAACACTCAATGCTATCCAAATTAAAATTGATAATAACATTAGGATGCTTGCTGAACTTCATGAAAGATGGGAGAGAGAAGAAAGAGAAGCTGAAATTGCTGAACAAAATAGTGTTGTTAGAGTTTGCACTATTTTTACTAATGAAACAAATGATGCCTCACATGCTAATGCGCCCCCTACTGTTAGTGAAAAGATAATAAGTGTTGGAAATGTCTCTACTACCTCTACAAAAAGTTTTAAATTGCCTGATAGCACTACTTTTGTTCCTAGTAAAAGTGCTGAAATTTTTAGAGGTGTTGGTGATAATTGCTCCATTGTTTTTGATGACAACAACTTCAATTTCGAAAATTGTAACATAACTGAAGTCATCATGTTCTTGCAAAAGCTAGCTAAGAGTCCTAATGCTAGTAAAATAAATATGGCTTTTACTGAACATATTATCAAAGCTCTCATGCATGCTAGGGAAGAAAAATTAAAACTTGAAGCTTCTATCCCTAGGAAGTTAGATGATAATTGGGAACCTGTTATTAAAATGAAACTGAGTGAGTTTGAATGCAATGCTTTGTGTGACCTTGGTTCTTGTATTTCGGTTATGCCTAAAAATTTATATGATATTCTCAAGCTTGCACCTTTGGAAAAATGTCATTTGGATGTTCACTTTGCTGATTCTTCTATGAAGAAACCTTTAGGAAAAGTTGATGATGTTTTGATAATGGTTAATAACAATCTTGTCCCTGTTGATTTTGTGGTTTTGGATATTGAATGCAATCCTTCTTGTCCTATTGTTTTGGGAAGACCTTTTCTGAGAACTGTTGGTGCTGTTATTGATATGAGAGAGGGGAATATAAAATTTCAATTCCCACTCAAGAAAGGTATGGAACACTTCCCTAGGAAGAAGATGAAATACTCACATGATACTAGTGTCAAGACAAATTATGGTTTTGGATTTTCTGGTCTTGACAATACTTGATGCATCTCTTCATGCCTAGCTCAAAGGCATTAAAGAAAAGCACTTCTGGGAGATAACCCATGTTTTTATTTGCTGTTTTATTTTTGTTTTCTTGAGTCAAGGATGCTTGTTTACCTCTGTAGCAACTCCTTTGTATCTTTTATTTGCTGTTTTGTTGTGCCAAGGAGAGTTACTAATGCAAAGTTGGTTTTTATTTTCGGGACTGCATTGGGACAGATTGCTGTTCGTCACCGTTTAATTCAGTAGAAAATCAGAAAAAATCGAAAAATGCTGAAACTTTTTGTGCATGTTCCTGATGATGTTACGCAACTTTCATTATTTCAAAAGTTTTCATCTGAGCATCGTAAGTGCCTCGAAAAAATTCGTCATTACAGACTGTTCTGGTTTGACAGATTCTGTCTTTTATTTTGCATTCTCTCTTTTACAAGTTTTTAAGTGGTTTCTTTTCGTGTAAAAGTGCCCACTTGAGCCTAGTAACAGTGGCTAATGTTTAAAATAGTTGGCTTGTGAGTTTTGTCTTTGCTAGAACTTTGAAGTATTATCTTTTAGTGCACTAACCTGCTAATGAGAAAAGCTGTTAAGTTTTGGTGTGAAGGAAGTTTTCAAGTGTTGATAGAGGAGAATGATATTACATGATCAAGAAGAGTGAAGAGCTTAAGCTTGGGGAGGCTTACCTCCCCAGCATATTTCAAGAAGACTCAAGCATCTAAGCTTGGGGATGCCCAAGGCATCCCCTTCTTCATCTACAAATTATCAGGTCATCTCTAATGGTGCTATATTTTTATTGCTTCATACTAGTGTACTCTTCCTTGGAGCGTCAGTGTGTTTTTGTTTTCAGTTTGTTTTGTTTTGTTTGCTGTGCTATACTTGTTGGATCCTAGTATTCATGTTTGGGAGAGAGACACGCTCCACTTTTTCATTAGAATACTCTTGTGCTTCACTTATACTTGTTGAGTATTCCTGTCTAGTTGCTGTTATTGCTGTTAGCTCTCAGTTTTTCATGTATCTCTTGTTAGAGCTTTCAGTTTCTTTTGAAGAAAGTACTCTCTTGCTTCACTTATATCTGTTTGGAGAGTTGTCAAATAAGTTGATTGGTGTTTGGTTGGACCAGAAAAATGCTATGCATGTGGTAGTGGTATAAAATGCTTACATGAATCTTTTTAGATCGTTGTCTTGAGTAATTTGATGCTTGCCAATTGTTTTGAGCTGTCAAGTAATTAATGTTTAAGCTTGTGCATCATGTAAGTAATGGCTATTAATGAAGAACTACTATAAGGATTTTCTGCTATAATAATCTGTTGCATAATTGGAAGTCCATAGTAGTCTAGATAATTTTTGGATGAAGGCTATGTGTTAACAAGGAAGACAGTGGGAGTCTATGGTTCGTCAAACCTTGTGTTTTATGTACACTCTTGCTATTCCAGTTGATAATGATGTTTGCTTATAATAACCTTGCTAGCCTAAACTCTGTACTAAGAGGGAATGCTTCTTGTACATCCAAAACCTTGAGCCAAATCCATGCCACCTGTGTCCACCATACCTACCTATTATGTGGTGTTTTCACCATTCCAAGTAAATTTCTTCATGTGCTATCTACTAACTACTCAAAACTGTTACATTTCCTTTTTGTGTCACTACTTGAAAAGCTCATAAGGACGTAGATAGGTGGTCTTTATTTCCTGGTTGATCAAATTTTACACACCTGGACTAGTGGCATATACATCCGCTTATCCAATAATTTTGCAAAAAGAGCTGGCAACGGGGTGCCCAGTCCCAATTAATTACAACTTTAACCAAACAATTCTCTTCACATCTTTTTGCCCCTGATTCGTCAGTCAAGCAATGTTCACAAGTGTGTAAACAAAAGAGAAGAGGGATGATCTGCCCGCTGGTAGAAATAACGTCCTTCATGGGAGCCGCTCTTGTAAAGTTTGATCAACTAGTGAAGTAGAGTATTGCCTATTTGCTGATTTGTTGACACCTGTATACACCATTACCTTACAAAACAATATTTTATGCTCTCTATATGCCTTCGGGAACTACAGCTCTAGCACATGATGTTAATCCCTGCTTCCCTCTGCGAAGGGCCATTCTTTTACTTTTATGTTGAGTCAGTTTTCCCACTTCTTTCTGTCTACTTAAGCAAACATCATTGTCAACTCCAGTATAACAGTTTTTACATAACTTTGTGTTTGGTTGATCATATTCTTTGCATTGACATTATCTATATGATATACATGTTGAAAGTTGAAGCAAAAGCTGAAGCTATTATCTTCCTTTGTGTTGATACAAACACTTTCATGTTGAGAATTATTGCTGCTGTGAACTAACTATTATGTTAGACTATTATATCTCTAAATGTTTTATAGTGTTATTCATGAAAGTTTGCACTTGTGTGATCACTTATGTTTACTCTTTATTTACTTGCTTGCAAACTATAGACCATTGGCTTGGATCACTTCATTCAGATCATGTGCATTACATTGTTATTTGATCAAAGATTGTGTTGGTAGCATGTCACTTCAAAAATTATCTGTTTTTATCGTTTACCTACTCGAGGACGAGCAGGAACTAAGCTTGGGGATGCTTGATACGTCTCAAACGTATCTATAATTTTTGATGTTCCATGCTGTTATTATATCAATTGCTACATGTTTTGGTTACACTTTATATCATTTTTATGCATTTTCTGGGACTAACCTATTAACAAGATGCCACAGTGCCAGTTCCCTGTTTTCTGCTGTTTTTGGTTTCAGAAAATCTATTAAGGAAATATTCTCGGAATTGGACGAAACAAAAGACATCGTCAATAATATCACGAGGAGATCACGGAGTCCAAAGGGGAGTCGGAGCAGACCCACCAGGGGGCCACGCCACACTAGGGCGCGGCCCAGGGTGGGCCCGCGCCCCCTATGGCGTGGTGGCCCCCCTCGGCCACCGACGCCGCCTCTTCGCCTATATATTCTCCGCGACGCGAAAACCCTATTACGGTCGATCATATTCCACGAAAAGTTCCGTCGCGGCCGTCATCGTCAATCTCAGATCGGAGGAGTTCTGAAGCTCTTCCCGGCACCCTGCCGGAGGGGAGATCATCACCGGAGGGCTCTACATCACCATGCCTGCCTCCGGAGTGATGCGTGAGTAGTCCACCCCTGGACTACGGGTCCATAGCAGTAGCTAGATGGTTGTCTCTCTACCTTGTGCCTCCATGTTTAGATCTTGTGAGCTGCCTAACATGATCAAGATCATCTTATTGTAATGCTAGATGTTGTGTTTGCTGGGATCCGATGAATATTGATACCATGTTTATTCAAGTTGTTTATCTATGTGCTCTTGATCTTGCATGCTCTCCGTTGCTAGTAGATGCTTTGGCCAAGTAGATGCTTGTGACTCCAAGAGGGGGTATTTATGCTCGATAGTGGGTTCAGTCTCTAGATATCTGGATCAGTGACAGAAAGGTCTAAGATGGTAGATGTGCTGTTGCTACTAGGGATAAAACATTGGTGCAGTGTCCAAGGGCACTTGTATTGATTACATTACACACTTTACTTCATGCAATAATCTGTTGTTAGCAACTTAATACTGAACAGGATGCGGATGCTGCCTTGAAGGTGGATTATTTAGGCATAGATGCGGTTGGAATAACGGTCTATGTACTTTGTTGTAATGCCCAACTAGATTTCATAGTAGACATCTTGGCATGTATTGCATTGTTATGCCCTCTCTATTTGTCAATTGCCCAGCTGTAATTTGTTTACCCAACATGCTAGTTATCTGTTCTGAGAGAGACACCACTAGTGAACTGTGGACCCTGGTCCAATTTCCTCATACTGTTTACACAACCTGCTGCAATCATCTGTTTCCTGTTACTTGCTGTTTTTCCTGCTGTTTTCCACACCATACGTTTAACTCTTTGTTTCTGCAAGACCGGAGAGATTGACAACCTCTCTGTTTCGTGTTGGGCAAAGTTCTGGTTTGTGTCTGTGCAGATTCCACGTTGGTGCAAGCTCCCTAGCGCCAGGGGGAGTCAACATCAACAACCTTCCGATAGATCGTCAAGTCCTACTGGATTGATAACCTTGGGTAGATTTCTCAAGGGAAAACTTCTGCTGTCTACATCATAACCTTCCTCTTGGAGTTCACCAACACGTAGCCATCAGCGAGGAGGATTCAGGGATGGGGGCGACGACGAGGAGGAACCAGAGCGGGGGACGGAGGAGGAGAAATATAAAAAATATTTTTTGCAGCCGGTAGAAATGGCTCTTGCTCACCACACGAATGACCTACGGTTCCCCAGGAGCAGGCCTAGCAAGACGCATTGAGGGCGAGGAGGATTCAAGGATGGGGCGGCGACGAGGAGGAACCAGAACAGGGGACGGAGGAGGAGGAGAAAAGAAAAAAAAGAACATTTTTAGCAGTCAGGGGCCCCCGGGAGCAGGCCTAGCAAGACACATTGAGGGAGTAGTGGGCTTGCCCACCACACAAATGACCTAGGTTTACGGCCCCGGCAAGTTGGTCACCCTCATGACCAACTCCTTTCACGTCATCCCAAACTGACGCCCCCGTCAAATCTGGGTTACAAGCCCACGCTACCAGGCTCGGCGATAAAACTCAGAAGATCACCCTTTTAAGCAGCGCGAAACTAGCTTAGTTTACCGATGTGGGACAAATCATCGTCCGCGTCGAGCTGCGCTAAGCCCGCGCGTCGCCTGCGCTGCGCTGCGCTACGCTAATGGGCCGCAATGCACGTTTGTTCCAAAGAGCCCACATAAGCACACAACATTCGTCACGTTCAGTCCAGAAAGACACATCCCACGTTTCAGGATTCAGGAATCGACTACCAGAAAGACATTAGCATCCACTTAAAAAAGGAAGGTGATCTGGTATGCTAAAAGGTGACATGTTTCGTTACCCTTTGGGCGATCTGGTATGCTAAAAGGAAGGTGATCCACGAAGAGGTTTATCAAAGCCCCCTGTCAACTTTCGCTTTTATTCAAAGCTTTCTGGCTGATTTGGGGAGCGCTGAGGAAGTGCAGAAGAAGACCAAACCGTCGGGTACAACGATGGCGAACACTTCTAGCTGGTCTGCACCGCCGAGTGGTGTAGTTAAAATTAATGTGGATGCGGCGGTGGCGAAGAACTTGAACAAGGGCGCAGTTGCGGCTGTGGCGAGAATCAGCGACGGTCACTACCTGGGAGCGTCAGCGGTGATCTTCCCTGGCCGTAGTAATCCGGAGACACGGGAGGCGTTGGCGTGTCGAGAAGCAATGTCTCTTGCTGAAGATATAGCAGCGAGGAGGGTGCTGGTTGCGAGTGATTGCCGGTCAGTGGTGCGTAGCTTTCACGAAGGAACAAAAGGGCAGTACGCCCAGATCATGCATGAAATGACGGCGAGAAGAAGTGATTTCCAGGAGTTCTCCATCGTCTTCGAACGCAGAACGGCGAACAAGGAGGCTCACAACCTGGCAAGATTTTCAGTTCACAATAATTTTGGCCGTTGAGTTTGGCTTTTAGATCCACCTGAAGGTGTGGATATTCCTGTAATCTTAGAAGTTTAATTAGTGGGATATGGATACTAAAAAAAACTTAAAAAAAAGACATTAGCATACCCGTGAAAAAAAAACACTCTAGCTTAACTCATCACCGGGATGAATTTTGCTTAGGGCCCGATTGGTTGGCAGTTTCAACTTTCAGAGCCGTATTCTTTCCGGAGCTGTAGCGTATTTTTACGAGGGCCTGTGCAGGTCCGTAAAAATTTCCGGCCGGTTTCGGTTAGAATACGCCGAACCAAGCTAGTCTTGAAGGAGACGGTAACTATATTACGCCCCTACTTTTTACAGCCAAATGCAAAAGTAAAATAACACTCCGGACTACTACATAAGAACCTTGCACAAAAACTTTCGACCACTAAATCAGGCATCACATAACCGAATTGTGCGGCCGCAAAATTAGATTTAGCTCAAGATGTTTGTTGGAACCTTTGACGCTCACCTATGGAGACGAGTATTAGTCAATATTGCACAAAGGAAAAACAAATCCCTAACAAAAGCTACGACTAGCCCCTACACCAGCCGGATTTTCTAATCCTCCGTGCCTTACTTTTTGGGATGGTTGAGGAGTGGTGTATCTTAACATAATAAAATGGTTAATTTGCACAAGAAAACACAGACCCAATGACTCTTGGGACGTAATCATACACCACAAGTTTCTATATATATGGTTACACTTAATCATCCACTAGATTCCTCTATTGAGATTTTTGTTAGATCTTGCTGTTTACATATCTTTATCATAAATATGTATAGATCACATAGAGTATGCATCGTAGAAAACATAATTCTAGAGCATACTCTTATCACAAATGCAGTTTAAATCTTTCAATGATATTCAGTACAAACAAAAAATACAGCAACTATATTTTAGTAATCTAAACTATGCAAACAAATAAAAAAATCTGTAATACTGTAACATGATAAAAGTAAGATCTAGAAAAGTATAAAATGTTAGTATAACCCATCCCTCATGCTCAACTCCTTTCGCGTCATCCCGAACTGCTGCCCCCTTCCATCTGGGTTAACCCGTTCCTCTGGATACGGTTAAGAGCCCACGCTACCGGGCTCGGCTATTTGCAAGACACGACGTGCGTTGCCATTTACATAGGATGTAACCAGCTGAAATATCCGATGTGGGACTAAAAACAAGCGTGATCGCTCACGTGGATCTGCGGGCTGAATTTCGGCTGGGAGGCACGTTCATTATGGGCTAGAACGTACGTTCGGCCGCCCAAAATCTAGCCAAACCTCACTTGAGGGAACCAGCCCACTGTCGAGAACCCAGAGGAAATTGCTAAACGGATTTGTCGTTCGATTTTTTTTTCATTCCTGACAATCTACACAGGTGTTTCCCACATGAAAAATGATCTACTACCACTAGCTCAACTCATCAGTTGAAAGAAATTTGCTAATACTAGCTCAACAGGAAACGGTAACTTTTCACAGCTAAAATCAAGAGTAAAATAATAATACGACATATATAAGAACCTTACACAGAGCGCGGCATTTTGGAGGCCGAGATACATTTAGCTCGGTTTCCAGAAAAAATAAATCTAAATTTTGTTTTTCAAAAAATTCGGAAAAAAATCATAGGTGTAGATAAAGTTGATGTGTAAATTTTAAAGGCAAAATTCTTATTATTCTGGGCTACACAAAAATGGCAATGACAATTTTTTTTAATTTTTCTTACTATGCACTGTTCACCAATCCAATTCTGCGTATTTGTCTTTTTTCCGAGATAAAAATACAACAAATTTACCTTGAAACTTTACACAGTGGTAGATCTCAACTTTATCTACGTCTAGGGTTTTTTAAGATTTTTTTAAACATAAAAATGCAGGTTCAAATTTTTTTGGGGAACCGAGCTAGCTCGACCTCCATTTGGAGTTTCCGTCTTACACAGCAGTATTTTTTTGTCAAAACTGACAGTTTTCCCAAATTAATAACGTATCTGGCCGCTTCCGAGAACTATTCTCGAATCTGACCCCTCAGGTCAGCGCCAATCTTGATGGAGTCGTCATCCAGTAGGTCAACGTCATGTCACCGAAGCGCCAAAGTTTGCTACTAGGCTAAACGGAAATTCCACGTGGACAGGTCGGCGCCAAACTTGCTGGCGCCTAACGTGTGCTTAGCAAAATATGCATGTATGGCCGGGTAAATTACTAATGCATGCATGCATGCCATGCGCTCATCAGATTTGGTGCTTAGTTTGGGCTCTAGTTTAGCGTGCAAACACCTACACGCATACAACTAGTTATTTTGAACTTTTTACTAATTAAGAGATTTGGCCCCATAATTAACTATAATGTTTAGAGAGCATCTCCATGGGTGCCCCCAAATTTGGTCCGGCACCTCCAAATTGTGTCAGTTTTGGGTGATGCCGGACACTTGTCCGGTCATTTTACCACCCGCAAGGGCACCCAAACAGTAAAAAAAAGCCACGAATTTAAAAGTTCAAATTATCCTTCATTTTTTTACATGGTTTGAATGAAATTTAAACAAAAACGGCCTCGCCGGTGTCCATAAGCCTAAATCTAATCCAAGCTGTCTATTCCGGTCGACAATGTCATCGTCATCGCCGCCGCCGTCGACAATGATATAGATGAGGGTGGAGGAGGCTACACTGGAGGTGGAGACAACATCCCGAGGTCCGGTGCGCGAAGTGGTATCCCCGCTGCTGGCGCTGCAGAAGGAGGCCTCTGCACCGTCAACTCAATGGTCTTCATGAAATCTGACGAGTCCTCCTCAAGCTTCTCGCTGACGCAACCATTGCCCAGCTTAAACCAGTGCAGTCGTCGTCGTTGCGATTTATCGCACAATAAGACTAAATAGCCATCAAGTAATTACAGTTAATCATGGAGCCAACTCTCTTAACTACCAAAAAGTTTAAAAATGCTAGTTGTATGCGTGTAGGTGCTTGGGGCATGCACGCGAAACTAGAGCCCACAATCAGCTAAACTAATCACAAAGATAATCAGCCTAGGCATGCATGCATGCATTAGTCATTTACCGGGCATGCATGCATATTTGGCTAGGCCCAAACGAATCAAAGGAAGCACACTTCGGCGCCAGCAAAGTTTACGCCAGCGAAGTTGATGCCGACCTGTCCACGTCAGTTTTTTGCCGGACCCAACAGCAAACTTTGGTGCTTCGGTGATATGGCGCTGATGTCCGCTCCATCGAGGTTGCGCCGACCCGAGGGGCCAGATTTAAAAATAGTTTTCAGGTGCGGCCAAATGCAACATTAGT
The DNA here is from genome assembly GCA_947311845.1 of Poa pratensis. Classification (NCBI taxonomy): domain Eukaryota; kingdom Viridiplantae; phylum Streptophyta; class Magnoliopsida; order Poales; family Poaceae; genus Poa; species Poa pratensis. Next base: position 160,924,299 of record CAMZMU010000063.1, read on the forward strand.
TCACAAAAACGGCCAGATTTGATAAAAAATACTACACAACACTTTCCACAACTAAATGAGGCATCACAAAACCAGACCGGGTCAGCTATAACTATCATTTAGCTCAAGAAGATGTTAACGGAGTTCACCTAGCTATGCAGGGCAGACGAGTAATAGTCCATCCATATATTGCAAAAGGAGAATATGTACGTAACAAAAGCTACGACTAGCCCCTACACCAGCCAGATTATATCTAATCTAAAGACGGTGTCCTCGAGGAGCTCCTCGTTTGTCGCCTCTCTGGTGCCCCGACGGCACAACCTTGCGACGCTTGTTGCGCCTCTCTTGTTTCTCTTCCGTGAACGGGGCATCATCCATTTGAATGGGGCCAACTTCAGAGGTGCTGTCAGGAAGCGGTCTCTTGGCGTCGCAAGGTTCGTCCTCGAAAACTGTTTCATTCTCTGCACATCTATCTACGGTTGGCATCTCAGCATCCGTACGACTTGTGTCTTCTTCACAAGGAACTGCCTCGACGGGTGCACCCACACTGTCTGAATGAGCTTCAACAGCCCCACTTTCACTGTCGCCCGCCATGATCTTGTTGGTCTTTCCCTCTTTCGACTCACAGGAAACAGTCATGTCACTGGTCATAGACTTGTCAGTGTTTCCCTTAATCTCATCCACAGCTGTGCAAGTTTCGTCTATGTCAACTTTGATAACATCTTCCACCTTGGCATCCCCATGAGTATCTTCAGTTTTGTCAGTGTTGACTTTGGTATCATCTTCTACATTGAGATCCCCGTGAGTATCTTCAGTTTCGTTCGTGTTAACTTTGATATCATCCTCTACCTTGACATCCCCATGAGTATCTTCAGTTTCGTCCATGTTGACTTGGGTATCATCATCCACCTTGACATCCCCATGAGTATCTTCAGTTTCTTTCGAGTTAACTTTGATATCATCTTCCACCATGACATCCCCATGAGTATCTTCCTGTTTCGTGTCCTCGGATTCGACAGCATTCATTGCGAGAGAGTGCTCAGATACATCTTTGTTCAACTCTCCTATGGCGACTGTGTCATCAGAAATATCACCTATGGCCTCCTCAGCTTCAACAACGCTTCTTTCCAAAGAATGCCCAGAAACATTCCCGTTTAAATCCTCAATGGGAACATGTCCCATGACATCAGGAAGATCACATATGTCATTTTCAGCTTCGTCTTTTGTGCTTGCTGGATCATTTGCAATGTCATATTTGCTGGCATCATACATCATGAGAGGATGCATATCTTCGGAGCCATCCACACCTTCATTTCTGTTTGTTTCTAAGAGCTGTTGTTTGCAGGCCATTACTTCAGAACTATCAGAGAATGAGAAACGCTTGGAATCCATGGTATCATGCACCTTAGCTTCCTCTTGGCTGGAAATTATCTGGTTATTATGCACATAATCCAGCACAGAGTCCTCGTAAATGTCCATATCTTGTACCACACAGCCATCATCCTTTAACGCTTCAGCTTCTTCTGGGGCACATGATCTTTGACTAGATTGATTATCAGAATCTGCAAGAGTTGGATCGTTTTGCACACCCTTGTTTGGCAAGCAGACCACACTTTCACTGTCCAGTGGACAAACCTACAAAAGAATAAGGGAGAACAAAAGTTAATTGCAACCAATCAATTGGAACAATAATAGTTCTAGCTATTGGCTAAAATCATACCGGCATATCTTGTACAGCACACATTGTAACCTCTGCCTCTAAATCGAATCCAGAAACAGGTATCCCCTTTCCAGGATCATTAAAGCAGATGGATGTCGATTCTTGCTGTGTTCCAGGAATTTGGCAAACTGAATCAGTGTCACCAGCAGAGCACCCCTGAGCAAGGACCTCTATAGCTGCTTCCTGCTCAGCATTTTCACTTCTTTGATGTATTTCATCAAACTGATCTTTAGCACATGTTAGTATTGGAAAATTTTGAGAAGGATCTGTCACTAGCTGATGGATTAGCTTCCGGATCAATGAACGCTTCAGAGAAGCTTCAGCAGGTACAAACCAGTCATCACTGAGCTGAAAAAGACATCAAGCATTAAAATATGGGATTAACAAAAACTCCAGAATGACATGGCTAAGACAAAGATTACTCGAGCATAGAAACAATGGCCAAAGTAAAACTTCTAGATTACTCGAGCAAAGAAACAATGGCCAAACTAAAACTTCTAGACTACTCGAGAAAAGAAACAATGGCCAAAGACTCGAGCAAAGAAACAATGGCCAAACTAAAAATTCAATCTCCTGCTGAATAGTAATGTACCAAACAGGCTACAAGACATAAATTATTTCACTGATCAACTGCTACTCCAACTGAGTATGAAAAGGTCGACCAAACTCGTGTTCACATCATATCCACCCTATATTTTAGTTCAGAAATTGTGCTCCAACGATCAATAATATCGTAAGGTGGAAATAGCCCATGCATGTTTTAAGCTTTAACATTGACAACCCTGTAGCAGTACTTTTGAGCTGGTGCAAAATGCCAATCAATACCTCAAACTTTGATGAATTACCAGTAAATTCATTGTTCAATTCGACTTACAACCTATGCTTCATAATGCATAGCATGAATCTACTGTTTATGTTCTTGATTAGGAACAGTATAATTGCAAGACAAGAATCCTCACGTCAGCTACCTTACACCAATGCTTCCTCTTATTTTCTGAGATAACAGGTACCAAGTTGCTCAAATGCAAACAGAGATGGTCAGACCATAAGTAACGGTGGTGAATTGACTAAAATGAAGGTACAAGCAAATGGCTACTGGCTACAATCTTGGAATAAGTAGGGACATGTGTTGTGCAGTCTTCTCTGATTTCATCAACAATATTCTAACAAATGCATGCACATCTAGATTATTGTTAGAATAGAATATTATATGATAATCTCTCTATTAGAGATTATGTATTAAAATAATCGCTCATTGGATGGTGTTCCCATAACAAATTTAGCATTCAAAGGGAAAACGAACAAAATTACATAAACAGAAAAAAACAATTTATAGGTTGCTGATGAAATTGCGGGCTCAAACTTAACAACATCCAAAATTGAAGGAAAAAAAATGAATCAGATTAAAACTCACAAAGGTTGAGAATACATCAATCTTCAAAGGGTTGAAGTTACTTGGACCATCCATCAGAAAGAGTTCCACATAATGGAGTAGGAACAAGCCACAATCAAATGAATTATCTTGCTGAGGAAGCTGGACCACAAACAGAACAAAGCTTTATTACTAATAGAAAATACATATTGACCAATAAAATAAGAGACAATTTTATTCTGTAGGCGGGTATGTGATATACATTTTTTACCCTATTGACCGCCTCAAAGTATTTTCACAGAACGAAAATATGCTGGATTGGCTAACTCAGCAAGTCAAACAAACTAGCTGTGACTTGGTTTGTAAGGCGGTAAGGCGACCTAAGGCGCTGGAGGGGCGCTCTACCGCTTAAGCGTCGCCTAAGCACCTAAGGCAGACAAAAACCTAAGGCACTGGGGGGGGGGGGGGGGGGGGCGCTCTATCGCCTAAGCGTCGCCATCATAATACAGTTAACAGAAGCTCCTAATTAGACATGTAATCCCTGGGCTGCAGTTCTAGTTAAAACAGAGGGCCTACAACCTACTTATTTATTTTATTGCATATTACATGTTTATGGGATGTTTCACAATTTGCACTGAATTCGGCTACTTGGTTGGGCACAAATTAGCAAAGATTTGGCAAGAGCTAAAATGCAAATGTGAAGAGAAACTCGCCAAAATCTTGGAATGGACCAAATGAATCGGGACTCCGGTCATCACAGTCGACAGGATTCCAGCAAAAAAAAAGGTTAATTTCAGGTTCAAACCTTACAGCATAATGGATGAGAGGATTGTGTTAATAATTTGAAACCTTTTTACCCAGTTAACATTTTAGCTGAATACTTAGATAAATATCCACACCGGTTAGCATCTTATACCTCTCCATGATTGGTGACTAGTGAGTGCAAATGGCAGTGCAATTCTATAAAATGCTCCTTGATTTATTGATCACTCATGAAATCACAACAGATAGGGTTTCTTTCAGTGATTGCCCTCTTTCACATCATTGAGATCAAATGGTTCCCATAACTATTATAAGTCAAGAAATTAACATACAAAATAGAAGCACTCGAGAAGGAATTCCGGAGGCACATGAAACTTGAGACTAGAAGCTGATGCTCACAAACCTCAAGGGGGACAAATCTCAGATTTGAGAACTTGTCTGAAATATCTAATGCTGATTCAAGGTGCCTTTCCTTCCACTCTTCCCATAGATAACTACACCAGAAAGAGTCAAATTAAGCAGATATTGGTCACAAAGTGACCCACGAGTGATAAGTTCAAAAAGAATAATGAATTACACAAAAATATGACTATGACCGACTATGACTGTTTGCACTTTTCAGTTACTACACATTCTTCCAAACTAGATATTTCAGGCATCGATGCAGTCTACAATACACACCTCTTTGACCATTACCTATTTCCAAAATATATTAACACTAATATAATCAACAAATGTGCGTTTGATAACTAATCTGAACATTCTCATCTGAAAAAAATGTTATGCGTAACATTGGTGGTCAAAGTTTTGGAATTTTAATAGTGCATCCTAAAATAAACTATTTTTGCACAAAAGTGGCAAGTTATCACTCTTCAAGAAATAAGTTACCTTTGAATGATGTCCTTCAGTCCACTATGACTTCCTTTAAGAGAATCCATATGTAATATGCATGGAACTTTATCATGCTTTTCTGCTTCGTCATCAAAACAAAACGAAAGTAAAACACTACTCCATAAACGTCAGAAGTACACACATTTTTCATTTATGTCCATACCTTCAGATTTGACCACTTCTCCAGGATGACAGATAACAATTAAGCTCCAATGCAAGCTGCAATGAAGAAACACAATGACCAGTGCACAAAAATTTATCTTGTATCAATAAAAACGTTGATGAGTTCCTTACCTGAAGTTCACTGGAATAAATAGAAAATCCTTAGCAAATATATCTATTTTTCGGGTCCACTTGCGGACACGTAAAAAAGCTGATCTACCTTCTGGAGCTCTTCCTTGATCTTTGTCAAGATCTGCCAGCTTGCGAAAAAAGAAGCTATTAAAGAAGTGGTATCTGCACCTTTCCGTGGTTTTTATTCTTGTGCTCAAGTATCTGCAAATAAGAAATCAAAGATTGCTTGTAATTTCAAATAAGTACGATACATTCTAGAGAAATGTGAAGTTAACACGCACATACTAAAGAATGGTACCCAACACATCAGAAACAGAAATTCATCTTTCATGCTATTTAAATTGATAACGGAGCCATCTATTATTCAGAACAAACAAATTATGATAGTTGAGATTGAGAACGCATGGAACAGAAACACGAGCAGAGCCACGTGCTTTGTTCACTGACCTTCAAAACTAAAAAGTATTTCTTATTAAAAACAATTTTACAAAACAAAACTATGAAACTGAAACTGCATGTAGCAAAACAAGTGATCAGATCTACAAATATTTCAATAGCGGTTATAACAGCACAAAATAAGTAATATGCGAGTATCTTAACAACTAGATATTGGATGATTGTGCAAAAAGCAATGAAAGGTTCAACCTACTTGATATAAAAGTCAATTATTGTATCGTTGACAAATGTTTCAGGTAGAAGCAAATCAACATCTCTGCTGCTAACAGAAATAGCATCCCGGTCTCCTTTAGGATAGATAACGTCTTCAAACTCATCAATGCTGAAACAATAAAAACAAATGATGAAACAAGTTTAAGCACAAACAACACAAAAAAAAATATAGCTGAACCCTCTGAGTACATAGACCCTCTGTCAATTACAACAAGCACAAATTAAAGACCAGGATAGACCCTCGGATTAATTTCAGACATTAATGATGTTATACATAGCTAGCAATATTTGCGCTATCGGTTTTTGAAACCCAATCGCTAAGTGACGCTCTAATGTTCCGCTACTACGGCCGCCATAGCTGCGTTTTAGCTTATAGCTAGTGATAGCTCCGCTATTCTGTCTAGGTGCCTTTTCCCAAAACTACAAGTTAAATCTGAAATTCAACTTCAGTAAAGGCTTAAATACACCTATTACGAGCATAGATTATGGGAAACAATAAAAAACTCCTCTCTTATTCAACATTTCAGCATCTATATTTCTAACTGATTAAGAATTTTCTGTGAATAAACCTGAGTTCTTATTATAAATTCTATCAACACTTGCCTTGCATGACTCAAAGTACACGTATTTATTAGGTATTATTTTTCTATTGAAATAACAGAACGTTTTAGGTAACAGCTATACTTTACATAGTTTAACTAGGACCTCGCCGCAAAAATCGCGATTTGAAAACATGGAAATTATGTAAAGAACAATAGATCATGGTAGGTCAAACTAGTAAAGTGGATAAAAACATGCACGGGACTAACATTGTTTATACAATGACAGAAGCGAAGTGTAGTGCTCTACTGCTCATGATTGTTTCTAGTCATAGTGTTCATGAAGAGGTAAAGAAAATAACCTATACAGAGAGAATACAATTACATAAGTGTAACATACCCAGAAAAGTATTGCTTGGGGAAAAATAAACTGGGCTCGATGCTCGAATTCTCCAATGCAGAATCCTCTCTGATAGTAACATGGCATAAGATCATTGTTACGCAACTAAAGAGTATATATATTTCTTCTTACTAAGAGCAAACTGCAATTTGAGGTGTAAAACGATGAAGGCGCAAAATTGTTCAACCATGGAGTCTGGCAAAAAAATGAGACGGTCTGGTGGGATAAGATTTTTTCTGCCAAAATTCAACATAATGTCCACTGAACCCTCCGACATAATATATGCCCACCTTCAAAATTTGGTATCCGTATCCAAACCCCGTACAAATAGAAAAAGTATCCCTAATCAAACCTAAACTGAAATAACCCACCTTACCAGCATTTGTAGCATGCCTAATTTTGTGAAGCCTTAAATAAGGAAGAACACATCATGATAGAACTGTTTCATGTAATAATTTGAAGTGTGTGGTTTACTCTAGACGATATAAATAAACCATATATTAACAGTAGCGTCTGATATGATGCACCCCCATCCGTCGGTATTAAGAAAAATACAAACTTTATCTGTACCTGGTAGTGATCACTAATTAAATACTCCCTCCGTCCAAAAATAAGTGTCTCAAGTTTGCCTAAAAGTGGATGTATCTATACATGAAACATGTCTAGATACATCCATTTTTGGACAAACTTGAGACACTTATTTTGGGACGGAGGGAGTATGAGAAAGACCCAAAGTCCCGAACTCAATCCACAAGTCTTCCTAAATAAGGGAAGGAGTTTGGTATGGCCAGCATTTGTTCAATATCATTTGTTCAACGCCCGAGTTTACATGGTCTCATACTCAGCATTAGCTTCCTATGATCCTATATGTGGCTTTAATGCTTGATCAGAGGAAACGCATGGATGAAACTACAACCATTCTATGGTGTGGTCAGAAATTTGATAGAGTGAGATCAACTCATACAACAATAAATAGGACATGCATAAAGCATAACATCAGCACAAAGCTTACGACGGAGTGTTGCTCCAGATTTCTTGGTATCTTGATGCAAGATAACAAATCTTCTCTTGTTTTTGTGGCCACTGTGGATCTGTAAGACAAAATTCCACTCTAATAGGACCTATATAGTATAAAAAGACAAACAAATTAGTTTGCCACAAGCAACAGCAAAGCGATATCTAAATCTCACAACATTAATATCCATTTAATATATTGTTAACTTACTAATTAACACATGCATGCATTTGTGAATATACGTCTACATGCAACAAAAGCAAGACCTCAAGTTAAAATCGATCTCAGAATATAAAACCTCAAATAGCAAACACAAACATCAAATTAGAGCAATTTGAATTCACCTAACAATATTTCAGCTTAGCCAATAATAAAGGTGTAAAACATGAACTAACAGGATGGATGGGAAATATACTTAATTTTAGGTTTGGTTAGGATTTTTCTAAAACCGTGTCTTTTGCAGATCACAATACTTGAATAGGGAAAAATAAGAAAAGAAGAAACTGAATACACCAAATTGCCCTTTAAGGCTTTAACCACCTCATAATTGAAAAACAACCAATAACTGGCACTGCAAAGGGTGTGAGTAATCCCATTTTCCTACCAGCCTCCGCTTACTATTTTGGCTTCAGGGTTAATACGTTGATTCGTAGGAAATGAGGACCGGGGAAGCCAGAACACTTCCCAAACTGTCAGCAAGGATGGCCAGAAGTCATGGAATCTACCTTGAGTCTAATTTCTTGTGTTAGAGCGGACATGTGGTCCATTTGTTTCTTAACAGGTGGTGTGTCATGACACATTTGCTATTTAAAAGTACTATGTGCACAAAATCAAGCTTTTGGTTAGTACAGTCATGGAATCTACCCAGCACCAAGTGCCTTCCTATTTGAAAGTACTATGTGAACAAAATCAAGCTTTTGGTTAGTACAGTCAAGCTAGTCCAATTTTTGCAATTTTGTATAATCTTACCATTGCATGACACATTTGCTGCCAACAACAAATACAAAGTTAACACTGAGCTCCACAAATGTCTTGTGTATTCAGATACTAGCTTATCACATGAAACAGCGGAACAATGACCAATCAAACAAAAAACTGAACCCAGTTCTAGACTGTAGTTCGGTTGATGCTGTTGAACTTTTCAAGAAAGCAAGGCATGCAATGCTAAAATCTAAATCCATGCCAAAACACAAGTACACAACCAATAAACCAACACAGCTTTATTATACGCCTTTCAAGCATCATAAGTGGGCCCTAGATGTCATTTATCATTGGAACACAAGAAAAGCATATTGAATATGGGATACGATAAAAAGACCAGAATGCACAGCGTAATTACCTGAACTTTTAGTTTCTGAGCTGGATCTAATAATGAGAGTTATAGAGGCAGATTCAACCTGATTAAAAGGATAACTGGCATTAATTAAGCTATACAAAATATAAGGTAAAGTAACAAAACAGCAAAAGAGAACTACTTACACTTTGAGTCCATTGACTATTAATGCAAATGATGTCAGAAACATCCCAATATAGAGCTATCATCTCATCATCTTCACGTGAATCACAATCAAAATGTTCAATCTTAAACCCGTCCGATGAAAAAGTTACATGAGGCCGAAGATGTAAGGCCGTGTCACACAACACAAACTCAGGAATAAGCATAACCGGACCATCTTTGTCAACCTACAAAATACAGAAAAAAGGTGAAGTCCACAACTTCAAGCAACATATTGATCCAAAGTATTGGTAACTGGTCAGTAAACAAAGTAGGTGAGGATCAAACAGCAGCATTTTTATGAGTCATCTCAATTTGGAGTAATCTTTAAGGGAAGGCAAACAACATTCAATTAGCTTATCCAGTCAAAAAACATTCAATTAGCAATTTAGCATATGATGAGAAGGAGAATACATATTTCATGATCTGGAAAACAAATGAGCCAAAAGAATTTAATTTCAGCGTATATATGTTGCCAATGAAATTTGCATGTCAAAAACCAGTGCCTGCCACAAAATATATAAGCACATGGCATTCGATAAATTCAACATTGCAGATATAGAGTTTCGCAACTTGTGTATCTTGCAAGCAGAACAAACTCTGTGATGACACTTAAATATCATGTTGTAGAGTGCTGGCTGTAACTGAACAAGTAAAGTTCTACTGCTATGCCATCTCAGTTCTACTTCCATAAATATCACTCGTTGTGATGAACAATAAAATTACAATTTAACATAAGGTGAGGAGGAGACATACCATTTCATCCAAAGTGTCGTACATATTTTGCAAATTTTGTTCCATATAACCTGAAATTGCATAGCGAAGATTAGCATACTCCCATAAAGAACATACAAAAAATAGCTATGGGCTGACTATATTATGAGGTATACCGTAATTAGTGGTAGATGAAGTTTCAGGGCTAGATGACAAGCTTTCTTCATCAGAATCAGAAACTCTTCTCTGATAGAGCCAAACAACAAACAGTTACAGAAAATATCATTAAACAGAAATGGAATAATTAGTTGCGTGAAGAAAGACAATATTAACGGTATGTATATATGGCTGAACCTCAAGGTGTTGCATACTGCCAAAAGTAACTTCCTCCACAGCCTGAATCCTTCCTGACATGATCCCTGTATGCTGATATCCATCTAAGCAAGCGCTGGAATTGCTAAAACCACTGTGCATGGCTGGCGTTGCCATTGACACTTCAAATTTGTTTGTTTCATGGGATTGATCCCGATTCATTTCAGGGCATTCAGTTGCATACGATAGTTCACCAGTATTAGTATCATGCAAGCCAACGCATACCAAACCAGACACCTCAGCCTGATTCATCTGCAACCTGGTAAATTACAACACAGGGAGAGGGAGATATTATCTGACCACATGAAGTCAAGAATTGAACACAGAGATCCTTAAAATAAAATGAACATGAGGGCACCATCTATGAAGAACTTTGATTCCTATGCATCACAGTTGACATGGAGTAAATAACAACAAAATAAACAAGGCCATGTGATTGAACCCTGAAAGATTAAACGAAAGAGCTGTTCTTCGGGATAGACGGGCCAAGAAAAACGACCATCAATAATCACAACGTATCAAGAGTTTACATTTGTGAAACCACAACAACAATAAAGCAGGTGCATGGTATAGAAATATTTCCTTTGGGGGAGCTTACTTACGCCCTAGCACATTAACACATTATGTTCAAGTGTTGTTGAAGTCTTGTCAAAATCTATGGCAAGGAATCTGATAGGAACACCCATTTGATTCTTTACAGGACATCTTTGTTGCATTTCATTATTTTTGGTTTGAGCAAACAGAATAACACATACAACTTCAGTGAACAACTGAGCATTCTCTTATGTGCCTGTATTACTAGCTTAAATAGCTTATCTGCTAGATGAATGGATGATGGTGGGTGGTAATTGCAAGTCTGTGTGTTTAATTTGAGAAACAGAATTTGGGTTACAGTCTTAGTAAAGTATTTTCTTACAGTCAATGCTTAGCTGGGTAAGATTCACACTGCCAGTTTGAGCTATAGCCTACACAGATGAACTGGAACAGGACAGGCGAGCTACGACTACAATCCCACAGCAGCAGTAAACTGGGCGCATGCCCTTGATGGGTAGGAGCAACAAGAGCGCAATTACGGATGGCGATGATTTCCACAAAAGATTTTTGCTTTGCCCATGCAAGAGAGCTGATTCGACTCTCCTCCATCGGGTAAGCCTTTCCTTGCAGTCACGGGCCATATTACAACCAAAATCTCTACCTTTTCAGTCATACAGAACGCGACTAATCTAGCTTCATAACGCTAGGATCGCCCTTACCTTGGACCGAAATTAACCCGTACTCTACTTGCGAGATCATTGCGAGATCAAGTTTTATTGCGAGCGGCTAATACTACAAAGTGATGTAGTTCTACTGACAATTGCATTAACTGTACATTTCCACCTTCAGCCTCGAATTATACCCACTGAATTAACAGAAAGTGATGTTAGTCTACTGACTACTGAAAATTGCAAAAGCTTCCACCTTCGGCTAAACTAGTACTCCAGGATCTATTTTCCAGGGTATTACAACATACGCATGCCAAAGGTCAACACGCTGGTGACTGATTAGCCAGAGGCTCGTATCAAGAATTGATTTTTTTTTCCTGGTATGTCGTACAGGCAACGTAAACAGGGGAGGTTCGGCTGCTGGAGGGGAGGGGCAAAAGGGGAGAGGCCGTCTTGCGGAGATGCGGAGGTGGCCAAGCTCGGCCTCCCGCCGCCGTTCTGCCTCCCGCCGGTCGAATTAGGGTTGGGGGGGCTGCTGGAAAGGGAGGAAGAGGGCGCGGACTCTCGCCGGAGTGGGCGGTCGGCCGCGTAGATACGGGGTAGGGGAAGAGGGGGGCGGGAGAGAGGCCTACCTGCGCCGCCGGCGAGCTCTGCTTGGTGCGGGCTTGTCGCCTCCTCCCGAGCGAGCGGCCGGTCTCGTTTCTGTCGGGTGCGGGCGGATGGGACGAAGGGGTATGCTGCGGGGAGGCCGAACTCTTGAAGTACGTTTGGTTCGTGTTCAGTTGTAGTGTGTACTCCGTAGTCCGTACCTTATTATTACATTCTCAAAAAAACTGGTGTGTCCTAAGCGTTTTCGTATCGCTATGGCGATTAAAAGGGCGATCTAGGTTTCGGCGCCGCCGGCACCGGTGCCGGCGTTTTCCGCACTGATTTCATCCCCTGCTTAGGGTATTCATCTCCGCCCCGACGTGTTCGTGTGGCGTTGTCCGTTCCCTCAGCGTCGGCAACGGCGATTGGGGTTTGCTTCCCTTCTTGGCGTCACAGCTGGGCAGGTTTTTGGTGGTAGTCTGTTATTTGTTCAGTGGTTGCGTGAGTCCTTTGCCTGGTGCTTCTAATCAGGCGGAAACTGTAGCTCAGATTGCTTTTGGGTGGAACTTTGCTCGTTGCTGCTCCTAGTGTTTGATCAGAAAGCGATGAAACTCATCAGCCTAAATTGTCGGGGTCTTATCGGGATCCCAGCAATTCTATGGCTTCTAGATATTCAGAGGCAACATAATCCAGATATATTCTTTTTGTCCGAGACGCATCTGGATGAAGATAGGGCAGAGGTACTTAAGAAGAGGCTTCAGATGGATCACTTGATCGCGGCCCCGTCTGATGGCCGAAGTGGTGGAGTTATGTTAGTTTGGAAGAAGGAGGTGAGGATCTATTCCCAAACAACAATGTTTGACCTTATTGATACGGCAGTGGAAGATGAGCAAGGCCAAATGTGGCGTCTTACAGGTATCTATGGGGAACCAAGCTGGGAAAATAAGGATCGAACTTATAATCTGTTGCGTGACCTCAATACACATTCCAATTTACCTTGGCTTGTTATAGGAGATTTTAATGAAATCCTAGTGTCATCTGAGAAAGAAGGTGGAGCCCCTCGTCACAGAACCAGGATGCAAGCATTCCAAGATGCCTTGTCTGATTGTTCTTTGGAGGACATCGGTTATGAGGGGGACAAATTTACATGGGTCCGAGGAGGTCTGAGGGAAAGACTAGATCGTGCTGTGAGTAATGCGGAGTGGAGCCAAATGTTTCCCTGGGCTGGCCTTCGACATTTGGAATTTGGTAGATCCGATCATCGCCCTATAATGCTTGACACTGAATATTTATCGGGTGTTGCTGATTCTAGGCCACCAAGGAGGCAGTTCGAAGCAAGATGGCTTAGTGAAGAGTCGGTTGAAGAAATAGTGAGAACTGCGTGGGCGAAGGCTATGCACCGTGGGCTTTTCCCTAGTATGAAGGATAAACTTAACAAGGTTCATTCCGAGCTGCATGAATGGGATCGTAAAATCTTAAAGGGACCACGGAACAGGCTGCGAAAAGCTCAACGTGAGCTCGAGGTTTTGATGAAGAAACCTCCTGATATGGAGGCCCGAATGAAACAAAAGGAGCTTATGGTCTTGATCGAAAACTTGTTGGAGCAGGAAGAAATAACATGGGCGCAACGAGGTCGTGCGAATTGGCTTCGTCATGGTGATAGAAATACTAATTTCTTTCATAGAAGTGCCACAGCAAGGAGAAAGAGAAATCTGATTAAAAGGTTAAGAAATGAAAGTAATAATTGGGTTGAGGGTAACGATAATCTCAAGCCACTTATATCAGATTACTTTAAGGGTCTTTTTACTTCAGAAGCGGAGGAACCAGATGATTATCTTCTTGCGTCGGTCAGACCGTTGGTAACTGAAAATATGAATGAGTTACTAACCTCCACGTATACGGCGGAAGAAGTGAAAACGGCCCTATTCCAGATTGGTGATATGAAGGCCCCCGGGCCGGACGGCCTGCATGCAGTGTTCTTCAAGAGATTTTGGCATTTGCTTGGGGAAGAATTGACCAAAGAAGTCCTTGATGCTATAAATAACAAGAAAATCCCGGAGGGATGGAACGCAACAAATATTGTGCTTATTCCTAAGGTGGACAGCCCTGATGTTATTACTCAGTATCGACCTATTAGTCTTTGTAACGTGGTTTACAAGATTATTTCAAAGATGTTGGCTAACAGATTAAAGAAGATTCTGCCAGAGATTATTATGCCAACTCAAAGTGCTTTTGTACCAGGGAGATTAATAACTGATAATGTCCTGGTAGCTTATGAGTGCTTTCATACCATTAAAAAGAAAACACATGGTCGGGCTGGTTTGTGTGCTGTCAAACTTGATATGCACAAGGCATACGATAGAGTTGAGTGGAGCTTCCTGAGAAGGATGATGATTACCATGGGTTTTGATGAAGGCTGGGTTAATCTGATCATGGAATGTGTGTCTTCGGTGAGTTACAAAGTGAGATTTAATGGGCTTGAAACGGACGAGTTTCTTCCGAGCAGGGGTTTGAGGCAAGGAGATCCACTATCTCCGTATCTTTTTCTTTTGTGTTCTGAAGGTTTATCAAGCTTATTAGCACATGAAGAGGAGATCGGTGGGCTGGAGGGGGTGAAAGTGTGCCGGAATGCACCACCTATATCTCATCTATTATTTGCTGACGATTCTTTGATTTTGATGAAGGCCACAGTGGAGAATGCAAATACTCTGAAAAAGGTGTTGAATATGTATTGTCAAGCTTCGGGGCAGTTGGTAAGTGTGGCGAAATCAAGTGTCTTTTTCAGCCCGAATACTAGTGTTTATGTCCGAGAAGATATATGCATTAAATTAGAGATTATGACTGAGGCACTTTCAGATAAATACTTGGGCTTGCCCACTATGGTGGGGGTTGATAAAAGTGATTGTTTTCAACATCTTCTTGATCGAGTGTGCCAGCGTTTGAAAGGTTGGAAGGAGAAGACTTTGTCACTTGCAGGAAAAGAAATATTGTTAAAGTCAGTCATCCAAGCAATTCCTTCTTATGCAATGTCAGTATTTAAAATACCCTTGGGTATTTGTAAATCAATCATGGATGAGATTGCTGGTTTTTGGTGGGGTGATGAAGAAACAAAAAATAAAATGCACTGGTTTGCGTGGTGGAAGATGTGTATTCCGAAGAAGAGGGGTGGTATGGGTTTTAGAGACCTTCACAGCTTTAATCTTGCTATGTTAGCAAAGCAGTGTTGGCGTCTTATCCAGTACCCCGACTCTTTATGTGCACAGATCCTTAGCGCAAAATATTATCCAGATGGAGATATTCTTAAAGCTGGACCAAAGAATGGATCGTCATATACTTGGCAAAGTATTCTTGCGGGGGTTCAGACTTTTAAAAGAGGCTGTATTTGGCGTGTTGGAACGGGATCAAAAATAAATATATGGCAGGACCCTTGGATCCCTTCTAGCAGCTCACGGATGGTGATTACGCCGAGAGGAAATACTATGTTGTCTCAAGTTGATGAATTGATTGACCCACACTCGGGTACTTGGGATGAGACTCTGATTAGAGATGTGTTTTCAGCTGTTGATGTTGAACGTATTCTTCAAATTCCTTTGAATATTGAAGGCATAGACGACTTTGTAGCTTGGCATTACAACAAATTGGGCAAATTCTCTGTGCGGTCTGCTTATCACCGAGAGTATGAACACCAGTTTGGCCAGAAACAGAGGCGGATGGACGGGCAGGGTGCAACTTTGATAAACCCAGTTTGGAAGGAGGTGTGGAAACTCTGTATTCCAGGAAAAGTCCGTATATTTTTGTGGAAGGTTCTGAAGGGTGTTCTCCCTTGTCATGGGGTATTGGCTAACAGACACATACCGATTCGGATACAGTGTCCTAGATGCGCAGTTGGGTTTGAGGATATTCAACACTGTCTCTTTGGTTGTAAATATGCTAAGAAAGTCTGGAAAGAGATTGGCCTTTATGAAGAAATTCAAAAGGCAATTGTGCTTGATAGATCGGGATCGGTGAATATGGAGCATCTTATATGTGAGCCATCAGTGCCAATGATAGATGGTGAAATCAAATCCACGGAGTTGATTGCTGTAGCGGCGTGGTATATTTGGTGGCAACGTAGACAGGAGGTTCATGAGAAACAGGTACAGCCGGCAGACAGAACAGCAATGGCGATTAAAGCAATGACTTTAAATTTTGTGAGAGCACATAGTTCTAAAACTATTAGGCGGAAAGAAGCTGAGATATGGAAGAAGCCGATCAAAGGTGTTGTTAAACTAAATGTGGATGCTTCGTTTCATGTTGACTCCCTATCAGGTGCATCAGGGGCGGTAATCCGGGATGATAATGGTCACTTTGTCGCTGCGGCAACATGGCTGATACCGCACGCACTTCATGCTGAAGCGGCCGAGGCAATAGCTCTGAGAAATGGTTTATTCCTGGCACTTCACTTAGGATGTGGAAGGGTCGTTGCCGAGTCAGATTGCATTGCTGTGGTGGAAGCAATGAATGATGTATCAAACTATTCTGGAAGCGAGGTAGCGATTTTTGCTGAATGCATCCAATTAGCTCGAGAGGTTGGAAATTTTTCTGTCCAATATTGTAATAGGGAGGCAAATAGAGTAGCTGATTACTTAGCTAAGTTTGCTGTTGAGTCGAACGCATCTTCTAGTTGGGAAGGAGATGCGCCTAGCTTTATTCAACATCTGCTTGTAAATGATTTGGCTGCTATCTAATGAATAAAGCTTTTTGAGTTGTCAAAAAAAAATACATTCTCAAAAAAACTTTACCTTATTACCAAAAAAATTGGTCATGAGACTGGAGTAATATTTTGATGTCCTTGTCTTATTTGTCAACTCTAGTTCACTTTTTCTATGATTTGCTAAATCTTGGACAACAAATACATTGTCAAATTTTTGACTAAAACGCACGGAGCAAGATCGAGAGGGAGACCTCCATATTGGGGGTTCGGGGCGCGGGAGGATGGTTCGGGAAGGTGTTGTCACGTGCGTTTGGACTGGGCTCGGTATTATTCAATGTCAACCGACATCAGAGGCACGCGACAACTGGCCTCAAACTCGTGACGAGCCGAGTTACTCATCCAACTATGGCGTGATGACCGAGATTATCGTCACCGGAACAAGCCCGCTCCGCGAGTCAAGACGGTGACCGTCGTTGAGATGCCCCGGAGCCAGCTTGCCCAGCGAGTTGAGGTGCTGATGAGCAAGCGAGTTGATCAGGTGCTGATGAGCAAGCGAATTGACCAGCTCCATGTCAATAGGGAGCACCTAGAAGCCAGCCAGTCCGTTGACGCGATTCTGGAAAAGCACTCAACGGCGACGATGTGTTTCACATCGACCCACGGTGTTTCAGCAACCAGATTCATTCTGAGCCTTTTCCGTCCAAGTTTCGACTGGACAACGGGAATGAAAAATACACCGGTGACACCAAGTTGGACACTTGGTTCGCCGACTACCTCGTGGTAGTCGGTGTCTGCGGAGACAAGGGAGAATCACTCTGAGCGTTCAACGCCGGCGATAATCCCCGCAGTGTGGGGACGAGCATGAGTCGCCTCCTCTTCGCGATCCTCCGTTGTGAACTTGTGATACTCAGCTATGAGGAGAAACAAGAAAAACCCAAAAAAGAAATATGCATACAAAAGCAGCCTTTTTAGGGGCATAAAACAAGATTTTGAAACTAGTAATTCGTGCTCATCTCTCATCATGTAGAATAGTGGATCCACCACCAAAATTTCAAGAGAATCCAGCATTATTTCATGAGTTGTTTTACGGTGCATCAAATCAATACGAGCCGTTCATTCGATGTGATCCCACGGTCCAGATTCGAAATACTACTCCAATTTTTTCGTAGTATATCTGAGCCCGAAGGGTATATTAGGCAGTTCACTACTGTTAAAAATCCCGCAGCAAGGTTCCTCGAAAACGAGATGGTGTTTCTGTCGTCAGACCTCACTGCCTCGTCGCCCCTGCCCTGGCCCGGCCTAGTCTGCATGTGGTCGCACCCCTGCACGGAGGTGCGCTGCTGCCTCGACTCATGCACGTCCACGCCACCGGCGAAAACTGGAGGTAGGCCGCGAGAGCCGCCGCCGTATGCGGGATCCTAATCCTACTCATCCGCTAAATGTGAGGTTAAGCTCCTCGAGGTCCTCCCCATCCTCCTGTGCGACCAAATGCTCCTCTTTCGCGCCGGCCCATCTGTCTCCTCCCCGTTCCATTTTCTGATCGCTGGGATGATGGCGGTGATTGGGCTAACTGACATTCTACACGGTGTGGTCTGATGGTCTCTTCTCTCACTTCCCCTCACCGGTGACAGAGAGGCCTACATGCAGTTCTTATCGGTGATGACCGCATATAGAAAAGCAGGTAAACAGTTTGGCTCTCTATAACGTCCACAGATAGAAAAGGCTGAATTTCAGTACCAAGGAAAATATTCATAAAGCTAGCTTGTGGGAGATTAATCATATGCGATGAAACTAATAAAACTGCCGATTGTTAGTTCAACTATGGCTGGCAGCTTCGTCATCGGAACAACTTGGTCATAGGCGATCCACCATGCATGGACGCTGTTCCCAGCATTTGTCGCGCCTCCGGCCGCATAGCGACATCTGAACTCTGAACGACGCAGACGACGTGCGCATGTCTCCCAGCAAGGGCAACACGAGGAGAGAGCGTGTGCCGCGCTCGTGGGCGCGAGGATCTGGGCCGACGACCTTGAGGAGCGCATGGATGCGGCGGCGCCGCGGCGGCCGGCGGCGGCTAATTCCTCGTCCAACCATCCGTGCACGGTGCGGGCTGGGGGACAGTAACTGCATAATTAGCTATGATTAATAACAGGAGCACTATTTTACCCTCATAGAAAATTCCCTATTTTGTCCTTTAGCCAAAACTGGCCTAGTTAATTTTAGCCGCTCGATCAGCTATATACTACACACTAGAATGTGTAGTATGATGTACCGTAAAATAGCCCTATTTCATACATATAGTAGCCAGCCGCACAAACTCACACACACTGACACACATACGATGATACGCACTGGCACACATTCACAGTGACCGCGACACATGCCGGTCGGCTAGCCAACGACGGGCGTCTGGGCGACGTTGGTGGTGCCGGCGGCGACGAAGAAGCGGACACGGTGGTCGTCGTGCCCCGGTGCCACATTGTCGCCGACGGTATGGGAGCTCCAGCACGACGTCCGGCCTTTCCGCGTTGATCTTGAACCCCGCCGGAATTAAGTCCCAGCCCACAACCTCCGGCCACGACGACTTGAGGTCATCACCTGCAGCGGTTGCACCACCGACGACGGCCGCCATGGCTCTCCCCATCACAGGTACTAGCACGAGCTGCAAAATATACACACTCTACCCACTGAGTAGATTCCGGTAATGGCGCAGATATAGATCCGTAGAGTACGTATATATACACGTACCTATGTACGTTTCGTCAGTAGTTACGTACCTACTAGGGGAATAAGCGCGGTCTTCGTCGCGCTCGTGGACTCTAAAGAATTTTAGTTTTTTTTGAAGGATTTAATTTGAATTTTGGATTGGAAAGCTTGGGTATGGTTTTTTTTTCTTCTTATTTTTTTTTGCAAATATTAGCAAATTTGAATTTGGCAAATGTGTTTGTTTTATTTTACAAAGGTAGTTGGTTTTACATTTTTTAAGAACGTTTTTTGTGTCTGGTTATGTTTGCATGTTTATTTTATTTGATTTTTTTGTTTATTAAATGCGAAGATTTGGAAACCGCCTGAATTTTTGAATTATTCAAACGTGGAATTTGATCATATGTTGCAGGTAGGTGGTTTTTTCTGTGTCCATGTTGACATGTTTGTCAAATTTTTTCCGCCCATTAAATTTAATTGTGAAAGTGGCCGCATCTAAAAATTGCGCAGATTCGGGAATTAATGAAATGCAAATGAAGCTTATGTTTTAAGATTGTCCGCATTTCGGAAATCGTTCAAATTCGGAAGTCATCCAGTTTTTTAATAGTTTTGACGCATTTGAATCCCATTTTGACGTCTATGAAATACACAAATTTGGAAGGCACTGTGGGAATTTGAAATTCAAATTTCGGTCGTGCATATTTATTTTTTATGTGACCACGTTGACATATTTGTCATTTTTTGTAGGCATATCTAAAAATTCTGGTCTACATTATGTAGATTTTTTTTCAAATTGTATGAATAATTTGGGCTCCTTAAAAAAAAAATCTGACAGGTGGGCCCAATGTGACGTCATGCTGACGTCACAGTGGCCAGATCTGGCCGGAGACGCCCGCGGCGGCGCCGAGCTCGCCGGCGGCGCGCCAGCGCGTCTCAGGACACGCGCGTGCCCGCATCGGACGCGGCTCGTCGCGGCCGACCCGTACGTGGCGGCGCCGCCTCAATTTGGCCGCCGGAGCGGCCGCGCCGTCGCGGGGACGCGGCGGAGGACGTCGGGCGCGCGGCGGCGTCTCCGGCGCGGCCAGGGCGCCCCGGGAAGCGATCCGCAGCGAGAATGTAGAGGGCGCGCCGGCGGACCGCGTGGTGGCCTCCGATGGGTCCGGGAAGCGGCGAGACGGCGGCGATGCGCGCTGGCGCCGGCGGCGACCACGGCGTCGCGCGGGGGGAAGAGGAGAGCTCGTGGACGTTTTTATAGAAAGGACCTCGGATTTCTACGAATTTACGTATAAGTCCTTCCGGAGGTGTTTTCTGCAAAATCTCGTGCGTCAAAAAGCGTGCACGCGGTCACCGGCTGGAACCGGGGCGACCGGCCAGTGACCGGGACGCGTGTCAGCACGCGATTGGCAGATAATCGCGTGCTACAGTGCGCGCGTTTGGGGGGGGCGGTGTGGCCCGATCCTGGCCGTTGTTCGCGTGAATCGGACGGCCGTGGTTCACCCGCGACGTGGAGGGCTGGAGGCGGCTGCGATTCTACCATCTTTTATATAGTAGAATGAGCATCGTCTGCACCGCCGCAGCTCGCTGGTTAAGATTCGCATTGTAAACTGGGTCTCTTGGTTTGTTTCCCAATGCATATATACCGTGTCTTGTGACAGGAGAAATCTAAAATTGCATGCCTACGTGTCTTTGGCTTCAACACTTATCTGTTAGTCGGATCTCTCGATCGTCAGCGAGGAGTACAAAATATATAGTCATGGATATGATGTACTCCACAAATATTGCATTTTAAATAGTTGCTCATCACCAGAAGAAAAAATTGCTCATTTGGGAAACCTTCGTGGACCTCGCGCCGTCGGACTCAGAGGAGGTGCTGTGCTCAGTGGCCGTAGCTGGTAGCTCGACCAACCTCACGCCGTGTGAATCGGAAGAGATGTTGTCCCACAGCGGACTCAATCCATCTCACGCCGATTGAGGCACAGGAGGAGCTGTCCCCAGCGCACGGCGGAGCTGGTAACAGAGTTGTTAGCATAAAACCACCACTTTACGCATCAACTTCACCCAAATGATACCACTTTACGTCTCGTGGGCAGAAAACCAGCAGATAGTTTTGCAAAAAGCACTGGTCATGAATTGACATTCAAACTGACAGGTTGGACCAAGTTATCCGGGCCATTTTGTTGACATGGACGGGTCCCACTTGTCAACTCAAATAATAAATCTGAAATATCTAAATAAAGAAAAAAAGTGGGAGGTTCTCCGTTCGTCTCCGTACCGCGACCACCACGTTACCACCACTGCCTACGGTACATCGCCCCCACTGGTCCAACCCCCACCACTGCCGCATTGCAGCAACGCATGTCGCCCGCCGCCTACCCTCTCCTCCCGGCCCGCCGCCCTACCCGCTCATCCCAGCCCGCTGCCCACCCCTCTCTCAATCCCTCTTCTCTGCAGGTATTGGTGACCTTGGCCCGAGCCCAGATAACCGTCGGAGAACAATCACATTCTCGCCGGCGTTACACGCCACCCCGATCCCGTATGAGCTCACCACCGGCATCCCGTCTTCGTCCGCTACCTCCCCGACGAGTTTTGTTGGTTGTGACGACTGGAATCAAACGGATCGAGACTGTCTTCTCCACTGCCGGTCGTCGTTCTCCGTGCTCAAATTCGTCGCCCTGACTTCCTCCGACCTCCTCGACCCATCCATCATCGTCATGGTGAGAAACCGGTCTAGATGGGCCACTTCCCGAGCGTCCCTTCTCTATCTATTGTCCAGTCACTATTGCTCGCCCTCGGCCGCCACTTCCGGAGGTCACCGGAGCCCTTCCCGGTGACCCCTAGGTTTCTAGGTCGCCGCCAATTCGTCGTCCCGTGAAGCCGCGCTCCATTTTCGTGCCACACCAAGTCTTCGCATGTCCTGGAGCCTCGAAAGCGAGTTCGCCAAAGCTCGGGCACGCCGCAGTCACATGACGTTATCACCTCATTGAAGAGAGAGTGGTGTGAGAGAGAGAGGCTAATTTTTTTTTGTTTTATAATTGAGTTGACATGTGGGTCCCAGTCCACATCAGCAAATTGGCTTTGACAAATGGGTCTCACTGTCAGAAATCATGTCAATTCGTGTATAACTCGTGATCCGTGTTTTTTGCGAAAACTTAAAAAATTTATAGTGGTTCTCTGTTCCGAAAATGTAAAGTGGTATCATTCGATATATTTAGCGCGCGTAAAGTCATGGTCCTATGCTAACGACTCAGACGGACACGGTAATGCGATGCCTCGGCCCATAGCAAAGCTGTAGTGTCCTACAACGACACCAATAGTTTGAATTTTTCTTATTTGATAGCCCAATGCATGACTGCATGAGTACATAGACGGGTGGATAAGAGGAAAAACGAGTCGGGGCCTGGAGAGTAAGGGTGTGTTTGGTTCAGTGGCTATCCCTCAAATGGTTAGTGATAGCCATTTTTTTAGTGGTTGCCATTTATTTGGTTTAAAGGATGGAAGGGATAAGGATAACCAGATCTATGAATATTCCACCAAAACGCTGGTTGAGCTTATCCGGCCAAAAGTGGCGGATGAGGGCAGCCACTTTTGGCTCAGCTCACCTCCGGAGGCTTTTTTCCTTCGCTCACTGTGAGACAAACCTTTTTCCCCTTCCCATCTATCCATCCTGGCGGCGGCTCCAGATCAAGGCAGCGGCGACGGACGCTGAGTCCATGCGGCAGCGGCGCCCGGTGAGTCCATGCGGCGGTGGCTCCAGATTAAGACAAGGCGTCGAGCAAAATCGAGCATCAACGCCGGAGCAGCCGTTGCGCAAATTGCCATCGATCCCTGGCCGGCTCTGTTATCACGGGCAGTGCGGTACCTGCAGATCGACAAGCCGGCATCCTGTTCGTTGGCCGTATACAAGCAAATCCATCACCGATGGGTGGCACGGCTCCAGATCAAGGATCAAGGCGACCTTGGAACGCGCGCGTGGTCGCCGGGAGCAGAGCAGGGGCACAGACAGGCGTTGGTGTCATACTCGTCGAACATGCCCCGCCGTGCTAGCTAGCTCCCGATGGGTGCCGTGCTGCCAATCGAAGATCGATACTAGCTAGCCACCTGAAGTTTGTGTACGCAGTCAATCGATCGATACTAGCTAGCTGAAGTTTGTGTAGTTCTAGTACGCGGCCGATCGATCGATGGATGCTAGATAGCTGAAGTTCGACAGATGTTCGACAAATGTGCAAATTGGTTCTTATATGGATTTGAGTATATTTATACTTGTTGATCAAATGTAACGTATAGAGGTAATCTCACCACCTCAACCAAAAAGAGTTATCACAACTATCTAGCCACTCTCATCCCTCCAAACCAAACAAAAAATTGGTTATTCCTAACCTATTCTCATCCTTTCAACCAAACAGAAAAAATGGCTATCCCTAACCAGGTGGTTGGGATGCCCTCATCCCCTGAATCATATCCCCTGAACCAAACACATCCTAGATGGCCTATGCCTCAGGGTGACAGTTTGCTTGTAAATTCATCTAACGACATGTCCAAAAACTAAAACGCTTCGGTCGACTTTGCGGGAAACCGCGCATGAGGTGCTTTCTCGCGTATGCATGTTTCGCTCCTGGCTTTGGCGAAGCCCGAAGCCACAACACCCTGTTTGGTTCATTTGCCCTGCTTTTTCCACTGGAAAGTTGCAAAAAGCCTAACAAACACCCACTAAGAATACTCTCCATCAGATACGATAAAATGAAACTGCGTTTGTGTGACGAGGGACGCCAGAAAAAAGACGACTCGAGGCACACTGCATCGGCATCGTTCAATAATGGATGGTTGTTGCCTCATGTTAGCAAGCCCAATGTTTGTTGCATTGCACATGCTGTCAAGCTAAATGGCCCACGCTGATGTTTTAGCAGACTCGTTTCAATTATGGGCCTCAAAGCAAACGGAGATACAAGGACGTGCGTCTCTGGCGGGAGACAAAAACTTGTGAGGATGGCACATAGATGGCGTCGTCTACCTCACGATGTGTCAAGGAAAAAAAAACAGTGGTCAGGGCTTTCATACCGAGGTCTCCGGCCTGCATCTTTAGATATAGCAGCCGCCATGAGCCTAGCCGGCCGGCGCGGACCTTTCCGACGACAGGAAGATACACGATCGATCGCGTGTAATTTACGGGATTATTTCTTCAGGCGGTCTTTTGGATGCCTCTTGGTTCACTCACACTCCATGGAGACTTCTGCTTCCAACTAAGCTGAAGGTCTTTTCGTACCTTCTGGACTTGGACAGATTGAGGTACCGCGCGCGTACGTGAACCTTCATACAAAATCTGCTCGCTTAGTAATGCGTGCTAAATTTGCAGCGCTCACGAGACTGGCCGACACGCGTTCTTTAAATGCATATCCTCGACTCAGTTCTCATCCATTGTCACTTGCATGAATCTCAACGATGGATCGATTGGTTCTTAGCATCGACTTATAAATGGTTGTAGTGAATAAGAAAATAAACACGATCTTCGTGTTTAAAGAAAATTCCAGGCAGGGCCGGCTCTGGCCCTAGGCGACCTTGTGCGGCGCACAAGGGCCCATGGCAAGAGGAGGCCATCTCTACATATGCTTATGTATATTGGGTGTTATTAGGCTAAAAAAATAAAATATAAAAGGCCTAATCGCCAACAGCCCATTAGGGAGAGGAATAGGCAGGTACACTTGCTAGCTACACGCCTACGTGCAATCGATCGATGGATCAGCTGGCCGTTCTCAGTTGTTCGTGTTCTCGCCTGTCGCCTTCTGCTTCCTGCCCGTCTGCAGATCGGCGATCGTCCTCCTCTGTGCACGTCCTCTGCTTTCGCCTCCCGATGGCATATATATTGGATATTATCCTAGTCTAATTGATCTGATAATAAATTGTAGTTTAGGTGTTACAATGCCGAATCTCATGCGTCCGGTGCTGAGAAAAGGAAAAAAAAAGAGAATCAACTCATTCAATCACAAAATGGTGCATTAAATAGTTATTTTCCAGCAGCTAGTACTAGTATTGTTGAAAATCAAAGGCAAGAATCCGAAACCGGACAAGATGATGATCATAATACAAATGGCGATCATGAAGTCAACGAACAACCTGTCGTAATATGATATTGCTTAATTGCTTATATCAATTATCTATAGATGTCTCGGAAAAAAAAATGTGTGATTAGATATAAACTTTTAACATTTTAAGTTATATGCGTACATTTATATTTACTTGTAGGGGCCAATTATTCAACCTCGCACTAGGCCCCGAAACATATAGAGCCGGCCCTGATTTCAGGCCCAACTGGCATACAAGATAGACTGCATGGATTGCGCAATCATCGATCAATGGTTACAACAGAACAACTCAAGTGGTATGTTCTTTATTCATGCGCTAAACCATCATCGATGAGTGGTTACAACAGAACAACTCCAGTGTACGCAAGTTGCAGGGAGCTCAATGCACCCAGCCGGGCATGCAGCAGGCCCGGCTAGCCGACGACGGGTGTTTGACACGAGAAATACTTTTTACAAGTGCGAAGCATCTCTCATACACCGGGGTAAAACATAGTGTGGGCGTACCAGTGTACTAAGTACACAAAAATAACAGAAGGGAAAAGATACACATTAATCATAACGACTAATAGACTAATCCCAAGTATGCGCTCCGTGTGGCCTACTGGCGTGGCCAAAGTGACAAGGCGATTGCGGTCTCTTGGTTCCCGGGGCCTCGGAAAGCTCCCGGTTAATTACTCCCGCGGATTGTACCGCGAGACACCTCCGATTAAGCTTGCTTGGTCGTCGTCTTGGTCTTCGCTTCGCGTTCTCCATGCATGAGGGTGATGATGTGTGTTGGCGTTGGCAGAGCCGTGTGTTATTTTGTGGTGATCCAAATTCGTATATACTGATAAAGGCCGACTTGTGACGAGGAGAACTTGGAGGTAGTCTTCACAAAAAACTACAAAGTTGCTGATATTCAGAAGGGAGTTGGGTGCTATGTCTAAAGGAGTAAGACCGTAGTATGACATAACCCGGCGAAAAAATAGAGAACCCGGCGGACGAAGCCCCCGGGTTATGTGATCAAGAAGTACCACAATCTCATTTTCTTTTGGCTTGGGACGGATCTCCTCGCCTGCCGCGAGCCATTGGATCTCTTCCTTGGGCGGGAGTTCGCCATAGCCCACATATTTTTGGAGAGTAGCTTCTGTCACGGTGGACTTTGTCCAGTTCACCGGTGCCGGAGTTGTGGGCGCGGTGGAGCTAGATGCGCCGCCGGCCGGTTTCTTCAAACCCCTCGCCATAGTCTTTTTCCCCATTGCTAAGAGCTCGAAGAAGCTGAAAAGGCCAGATTCAATGAGTATAGATCTAGATCAAGAAAGACGTGGAGATAAGTAAAAAAGTGGTGCGGAGTACAAATAAATGAGATCTACACTAAAAAGAAGGGTGGATGTACCTTGTTTGAGGAGATACGGCTGGATTGAGCTTCGGGTGTTCAAGAACTCGCGTCTAGGGTTCTTGAGCTCTCTGTCTCGAGGTTGAAGACGAAGTGGTGGCTGGACGGGGAAAGTGAATGCATTTACCCTGGGTCCCACTATTTATAACCACGGTCAGAGTTGACCTAGGGGTAAAATGGTAAAAAGAAGAGAGATAAGATAAGATAAGATAAGGAATGTTGACCGACCGAGATTCAGGGGAGAATATTCTCTGACGAGTTTGACCAAAATTCCAGAAATCGTGGAACCGGGTTATGAAAGAAACTATGAGCAAAAGTCACTCAAAGCAAAAAGAAGCAATGTAACCCGACATATTATTTTGTTAACCAGTTTTTATTTCAGGAGGATAATCTAAACTACAAGGATGGCGGTTTTTCTCCAAAAGCTATGGTCATAGGTTGAAGAAGCGCGCCAACTTAGAGTTTAAATCATCCTAGGGCTACTGTTGGGGGAAAGATAACCCAGTAGGCCCAAGGACAGGGAAACTATGACCCGCCAGGAGGAAAGACTGACGAGGCCCACCAGATCATCTTGGGGCGGGCTACATTTATGGACCGAGGAGTTTGTCGGTAACCCGGTGTAAACAAGGGAGGTTCTAGAAGACCCGGAGGCGGTATGCGAGACTTGGAGGCCAAGATAGATGAGCTAGACTTTGGTTAGGACTCCGAGTTCGGGCGTGACCCTGCCTTACCTTGTAATCGACCAGGAGACCCGGTATCTATATAAACCGGCTCCTGGGACATAGAACAGGACGAACTTTAGAGAGACTTTAGACATACAAGCTTACAGCGAGAGAACCCTTGTAACCTAGACTCGGAACCCACCGGTGTTGTTATCCGCCGGGTGATCGAGATCGATATGAGAATAGAGAAACACCAGGCTGGAAGTAGGTCTTTATCTCCTATGGAGAGGCTGAACCAGGATACATCCTTTTTCCCTAGCGAGCTAAACAATCTCCCGAATGCTATGACTGCCTTGCCTCCAATCTCAAGTTACCACACGGTAACATCTGCCGTGACAAAACCAAGACAATATGAGTGAACTTGGTATGGCAGAATTGATCAAGAGAGACTTGCTGCAAGGCTGCAGCTTGGGTAAGATGCAGTTCTGTGAACACTGCATTTTCGGTAAGCACACAAGAGTTAAGTTTAATGCTTCCGTCCACACCACCAAAGGTACACTTGATTATGTACATGCTGATGTTTGGGGGCCGTCTCGTAAGCCCTCTTATGGTGGTGCTCGTTATATGCTTACCATTATTGATGATTACTCTAGAAGAGTTTGGCCTTATTTCATGAAAAATAAGGATGACACGTTTGCTGCTTTTAAGGAGTGGAAAGCTATGATTGAAAGGAAAACATAAAGGAAGGTGAAATTACTTCGTACTGACAATGGTGGCGAATTTTGTTCGAATGCCTTTAATGATTATTGCAGGAAAGAAGGCATTGTCAGGCACCTCACCATCCCGTACACGCCTCAGCGGAATGGTGTAGCGGAGCGGATGAACATGACCATCATCTCCAAGGCTCGCTGCATGATCTCCAACGCTCGCATCAGTAAGCGTTTTTGGGCTGAGGCGGCTGCCACCGCCTGCTACTTGATAAACAGGTCACCATCTATTCCCCTCGACAAGAAAACTCCCATCGAGGTATGGTCAGGTACTCCTGCTGATTATTCACAACTTAAAGTTTTCGGCTGCACTGCTTATGCTCATGTTGATAATGGAAAGTTAGAGCCGAGAGCTATTAAGTGTGTGTTCATTGGTTATGGTTTGGGTGTAAAAGGATACAAGTTGTGGAATCCCGAAACTAAAAAGGCTTTTATGAGCAGGAGTGTTGTTTTCAATGAATCTGTTATGTATTTTGATAAGTTGTCCTCAGATGTTTTGCCAGATTTTTCTGAGGAGCAGGTTCGTGTCGAGGTGGAGCACTCTGTTGAAAATGAAAATGTCACTGTTGACAATGATGGTGCTGCTACTTCAGATGATTCTGATCCTGATTCTGCTGGTTCTGATGATTCTGATTCTTCTGATTATGATAATAATAATAATGTTCAGAACTCACCCCCTGTTTTGCAGCCACAACAGTCTATTGCTGCTCGTAGGAACAGGAGGAATTGTGGTCCTCGACCACGTTTAATTGAAGAGTGTAACATTGTTGATTATGCTCTGAGTTGTGCATAACAGGTGGAGCATGGACATGAGCCGTCCACCTATACTGAAGCTATTGGTTCAGGTGACCGCGAGAAGTGGCTTGCTGCTATGCAAGAAGAGATGCAATCACTCGATAAGAATGGCACATGGAAAGTTGTGCGCTTGCCTAAGAAAAAGGAGGCAGTCCGCTGTAAGTGGATCTTCAAGAGAAAGGAGGGTTTATCTCCTAGCGAGCCTCCGAGGTTTAAGGCAAGGTTAGTTGCAAAAGGCTTCAGTCAAATTCCAAGTGTTGATTATAATGATGTTTTCTCTCCAGTTGTTAAGCATAGTTCAATTCGTACATTCTTTGGTATTGTTGCTATGCGTGATCTTGAGCTTGAGCAGTTAGATGTAAAGACTGCGTTTCTGCATGGAGAGTTGGAGGAGGAGATATACATGGACCAGCCAGAAGGGTTCATAGTGCCTGGTAAGGAGGATCTTGTGTGTAAGTTGAAAAGGTCCTTATACGGTTTGAAACAATCTCCTTGGTGGCTCTAAGTTGACGAGGGAATATTTCCCCGGCAACAGTGCCAGAAACAATGCTTGTACGTCACACGTCAGTTGGGAACCCCAAGAGGAAGGTATGATGAGTGCAGCAGCAAGTTTTCCCTCAGTATGAAACCAAGGTTTAATCGAACCAGTAGGAAAACGAGGTTTGCTTCGAAGGTGTTGGTGAAGGAGTGTAGTGCGGCGCAACACCAGGGATTCCGGTGCCAACGTGGAACCTGCACAACACAATCAAATTACTTTGCCCCAACTTAACAGTGAGGTTGTCAATCTCACCGGCTTGCTGAAAACAAAGGGTTAAACGTATCGAATGGAAAATGATGTTTGTTTGCATAAAACAGTAGAGAACAATGATTGCAGTAGATTGTATTTCAGATGTAAAAGAATGGACCGGGGTCCACAGTTCACTAGTGGTGTCTCTCCAATAAGATAACTAACATGCTGGGTAAACAAATTACAGCTGGGCAATTGACAATTGATAAGTGCATATAACATGCATGTGTGAGCTGTGGTGTCTACTATGAGATTCATTTGGGCATTACGACAAAGTACATAGACCGCTATCCAGCATGCATCTATGCCTAAATAGTCCACTTTCCGGTTAACATCCGTACCCCTTCCAGTATTAAGTTGCAAGCAACAGACAATTGCATTAAGTAATGTGCGTAATGTAAACAATACATTCATCCTTGAATAAAGCATTGCTGTTTTACCCCTAGTGGCAACAACACATCTACAACCTTAGAACTTGCTGTCACTATCCCAGGTTAAATAGAGGTTGAACCCAACTATCATGCATAAATACCCCCTCTTGGAGTTACAAGTATTCACTTGGCCAAGGCTTCAACAAGTAACGGAGAGCATGCAAGATCACAAATGACATAGACATGATAATATAATATTCAGCTCCACATAGGTATCAATATAAGTCAGATCCCAGCAAACACAACATGTAGCATTACAATAAGATGATCTTGATCATGATAGGCAGCTCACAAGATCTAAACATGATGGCACAAGTGGAGAAGACAACCATCTAGCTACTGCTATGGACCCATAGTCCAAGGATGAACTACTCACGCATCACTCCGGAGGCGGGCATGGCGATGTAGAGCCCTCCGGTGATGATTCCCCTCTCCGGCAGGGTGCCGGGAAGAGCTTCAGAACCCCCCGAGTTAGGGTTGACGACGGCGGCGGCAGCGAATATGTTCTGGATGAAAGGCTCGGTGTTTTAGGGTTTTCACGTCTCGGGGAATAAATAGGCGAAGGGGCGATGTCGGCGGACCCCCGAGGGGCCCAAACCACAGGCGGCGCGGTGGGCCCACTGCCGCGCCGCCAGGTGGTTTGGCCACCTCGTGGCTCTCCTTCGTCTCTCCTTCGGACTCCGTGTACGTGCTGGAAAAATAGGGACTTGGCCTTTTGTTTCGTGCAATTCCGAGAATATTTCCAGAAGTAACTTTCTGAAACCAAAAACAGCAGAAAACAGGGAACTGGCACTGTGGCATCTTGTTAATAGGTTAGTCCCAGAAAATGCATAAAAGTGATACGAAGTGTATATAAAACATGTAGCAAATGGTATAATATAAGCATGGAACAGCAGAAATTATGGATACGTTGGAGACGTATCAAGCATCCCCAAGCTTAGTTCTACTCGTCCTCGAGTAGGTAAAACGATAACAACAAATAATTTCTGAGGAGACATGCTTTCACACAATCTTGATCAATATATTGCAAGGCTCATGTCATGAATGAAGTGACTCAAAGCAATGATCTATAGTTTGCTAACAAATAGATAAAGAGTAAACAATGAATCATATAAGCAAAAACTTTTCATGAATAGTACTTTCAAGACAAGCATCAAAAAGTTTTGCATAAGAGGTAACTCATAAAGCAATAGATTCAAAGTAAAAGGCATTGAAGCAACACAAAGGATGATTAAGTTTCAGCATTTGCTTTCAACTTGTAACATGTATATCTCATGGATAGTTGTCAACATAAAGCAATATAACAAGTGCAATAAGTAAATGTAAGAATCAATGCACACAAAGTTGACACAAGTGTTTGCTTCTAAGATAGAAAGGAGTAGGTAAACTGACTCAACATAAAGTAAAAGATAGGCCCTTCGCAGAGGGAAGCAGGGATTAAATCATGTGCTAGAGCTTTTTAAGTTTTCGAAAGCATATAGAGAGCACAAAATAAGTATTTGAGAGGTGTTTGTTGTTGTCAACGAATGGTAGTGGGCACTCTAACCCCCTTGTCAACCAGACTTTCAAGAGCGGCTCCCATGAAGGACGTTATCTCTACCAGCAAGGTAGATCATCCCTCTTCTCTTTTGTTTACACATGTATTTTAGTTTCTTTATAGATGACACTCCTCCCAACCTTTTGCTTACACAAGCCATGGCTAACCGAATCCTCGGGTGCCTTCCAACATTCACATACCATGGAGGAGTGTCTATTTGCAAAATTAAGTTGCTTACTGATAAATCAGGGCAAAACATGTGAAGAGAATTATTAATGAAAGTTGTAATTAATTGGGGCTGGGCACCCCGTTGCCAGCTCTTTTTGCAAATTATTGGATAAGCGGATGTATATGCCACTAGTCCATTGGTGAAAGTCTGTCAGAAGTAAATGACAAGATTGAAAGATAAAACACCACATACTTCCTCATGAGCTATAAAACATTGACACAAATAAGGAGTAATAAAGTTTTGAATAGTTTAAAGGTAGCACATGAAATATTTACTTGGAATGGCAGGAAATACCACATAGTAGGTAGGTATGGTGGACACAAATGGCATGGGTTTTGGCTCAAGTTTTGGATGCACGAGAAGCATTCCCTCTCAGTACAGAGTTTAGGCTAGCAAGGTTGTTTGAAGCAAACACAAGTATAAACCGGTACAGCAAGAATCACATAAAAACATATTGCAAGTATTATAAGACTCTACACTGTCTTCCTTGTTGCTCAAACATTTTACCAGAAAATATCTAGACCTTAGAGAGAACAAATATGCATCCCAAGTCTCAACAAGCTCTACGGTAGTTCTCCACTACTAGGCTTTAACTACATGATGCAAGAGCTTAAACATGATCTACTTGAGAGCTCAAAACAATTGCAAAGCATCAAATCGAAACAAGACAATGATCTACAAGAATGCATATGTCTTTTCCAATACCAACTACTACATGTAGCATTTTCTTTCTTCCAAACAAACACCAATAATTTATTTAAACATAAACTCTCCAAATGATAATATAATGCAGCAAGAGAGTATTTATAAACAAGTGCTAACAGCTCGAAGAGATGCATGAAAAACAGGAGCTAAAAGCACTGCAGTAGCTAGTTAAGAATACTCAACAAATATAAGTGAAGAACATGAGTATTCACATGAAAAAGCGGAGCGTGTCTCTCTCCCACACAAGGATTGCTAGGATCCGAATTTATTCAAACAAAAACAAAAATAAAAAACACAGACGCTCCAAGTAAAGCGCATAAGATGTGAAAGAATTAAAATATAGTTTCACTAGAGATGACCTGATAAGTTTGTTGATGAAGAAGGGGATGCCTTGGGCATCCCCAAGCTTAGACGCTTGAGTCTCTCTGAATATGGTTGGGATGAACCACGGGGGCATCCCCAAGCTTAGGCTTTTCACTCTTCTTGATCACATAATATCACCCTTCTCGCTTGATCCTTGAAAACTTCCTTCACACCAAACTCAAGACAGTTCTCATTAGAGGGTTAGTGCATAATCAAAAATTCTCATATTCTGTAATGATACAATCAATCCCAAAGCTTCTGGACATTAGCTACAGCCACCAATGCTTTGTGGAGCAAAGAAATCCACACAAACACAGTAAAAGAGCGAATGCAAAACAAAAGGCAGAATCTGTCAAAAACAGAACAGTCTGGAATGACGAATTTTTTCGAGGCACTTAAGTTGCTCAGATGGATCTGGCCTAAAATAATGAAAGTTGCGTACATATCTCAGGAATATGCGTGATTTTTTCAGAATTTTTTGAATTTTCTACAGGGAGATAAGCTCAAATCCGTGACAGCTAAAAATCTGTCACTGCGCAGAAATCCAAATCTTGCATCAACTTTCAATATAGAACTTTACTTGGCACAACATTGCGATAAAATAAAGATACAAAGGAGTTGCTACAGAAGTAACAAAACTCCTTGACTCAAAGAAAACAAAAATAACAGCAAATAAAAACGATGGGTTGTCTCCCATAAGCGCTTTTCTTTAACGCCTTTCAGCTAGGCGCAGAAAGTGAAAATCAAGTGTTGTCAAGTGGAGGAGCATTGACATCAATACCAAGGGCCATGTGCCTACCTCTCTTACCCTTAGACTTACTCTTTGGTTTGGGGAATACATGGCCGCACCTTGGTGTGGAGGTAAGATTCAGAGTGCCTTTTCCCACATCTATGGTTGCTCCCATTAATTTGAGCAGAGATCTTCCAAGTGTAATTTGTCCTGTCCCTGCACATTCAATAACAAGATAATCAGTGGACACCGTTCTCCCAAGAAAGGTTGTAAACACACCCTCAGCTATCCCCTCGGGAAATATAACAGAGTTATCAGTAAGAGTTATTCCTTCTCCTCCTTCAGCAAGTCCCCAAAGATTCAAAGTTTCATAAATGCTTTTAGGCATAAGGCAAAACTCAGACATAATATCACAACGAGCATAAAAGGTTTCACCACAAATAGCAACCTTTACCGTAGGGACCCACATCGAAGGTTCAAAATTTGTTGGAACATAGTCAAAATATTCCCGAATTTGATTATAGCCGTCCTTTAAACAAGATATATGTGTCTCAAGAGTGTTTAATCTAGCATGGATGCTAACAAGGGCCGAATCAAATTTATTAGTTGAGCTAGAAGTTGCAATCAACTTTTTTATGGCATTAAAAGCTTGATCCCCATCACAGTGAAGGAAATCTCCTCCCACAATAGCATCTAAAGCATATCTATAACAAAGGGCTAGACCAAAGTAGAAGCTAGTGAGAAGCAAACTTAAAGTCATTTTAGGATCAGTTTTACCAAAGGAATCATTAATTCTAGACCAAGCTTCTTTAAAATTCTCCTCACTCCCTTGTTTAAAAGTGAAGATCAATTCCTCAGGTGACATAGCAACAGGCATGGAACAAGACATGATGGTGACAAGAGACAAAACAAAACCGAAATAAACAAGTAACTAATTTTTTTGTGTTTTTGATAAAGAGAGCAAACAAGACTAAATAAAAATAAACTAAGCAAGACAAATAACAAAGTAAAGAGATTGGGTGTGAGAGACTCCCCTTGCAGAAGCAATTCGGTTTTCCCCGGCAACGGCGCCAGAAAACGTGTTGGTGGCTCTAAGTTGACGAGGGAATATCTCCCCGGCAACAGTGCCAGAAACAATGCTTGTACGTCACACGTCAGTTGGGAACCCCAAGAGGAAGGTATGATGAGTGCAGCAGCAAGTTTTCCCTCAGTATGAAACCAAGGTTTAATCGAACCAGTAGGAAAACGAGGTTTGCTTCGAAGGTGTTGGTGAAGGAGTGTAGTGCGGCGCAACACCAGGGATTCCGGTGCCAACGTGGAACCTGCACAACACAATCAAATTACTTTGCCCCAACTTAACAGTGAGGTTGTCAATCTCACCGGCTTGCTGAAAACAAAGGGTTAAACGTATCGAATGGAAAATGATGTTTGTTTGCATAAAACAGTAGAGAACAATGATTGCAGTAGATTGTATTTCAGATGTAAAAGAATGGACCGGGGTCCACAGTTCACTAGTGGTGTCTCTCCAATAAGATAACTAACATGCTGGGTAAACAAATTACAGCTGGGCAATTGACAATTGATAAGTGCATATAACATGCATGTGTGAGCTGTGGTGTCTACTATGAGATTCATTTGGGCATTACGACAAAGTACATAGACCGCTATCCAGCATGCATCTATGCCTAAATAGTCCACTTTCCGGTTAACATCCGTACCCCTTCCAGTATTAAGTTGCAAGCAACAGACAATTGCATTAAGTAATGTGCGTAATGTAAACAATACATTCATCCTTGAATAAAGCATTGCTGTTTTACCCCTAGTGGCAACAACACATCTACAACCTTAGAACTTGCTGTCACTATCCCAGGTTAAATAGAGGTTGAACCCAACTATCATGCATAAATACCCCCTCTTGGAGTCACAAGTATTCACTTGGCCAAGGCTTCAACAAGTAACGGAGAGCATGCAAGATCACAAATGACATAGACATGATAATATAATATTCAGCTCCACATAGGTATCAATATAAGTCAGATCCCAGCAAACACAACATGTAGCATTACAATAAGATGATCTTGATCATGATAGGCAGCTCACAAGATCTAAACATGATGGCACAAGTGGAGAAGACAACCATCTAGCTACTGCTATGGACCCATAGTCCAAGGATGAACTACTCACGCATCACTCCGGAGGCGGGCATGGCGATGTAGAGCCCTCCGGTGATGATTCCCCTCTCCGGCAGGGTGCCGGGAAGAGCTTCAGAACCCCCCGAGTTAGGGTTGACGACGGCGGCGGCAGCGAATATGTTCTGGATGAAAGGCTCGGTGTTTTAGGGTTTTCACGTCTCGGGGAATAAATAGGCGAAGGGGCGATGTCGGCGGACCCCCGAGGGGCCCAAACCACAGGCTGGCGCGGTGGGCCCACTGCCGCGCCGCCAGGTGGTTTGGCCACCTCGTGGCTCTCTTCGTCTCTCCTTCGGACTCCGTGTACGTGCTGGAAAAATAGGGACTTGGCCTTTTGTTTCGTGCAATTCCGAGAATATTTCCAGAAGTAACTTTCTGAAACCAAAAACAGCAGAAAACAGGGAACTGGCACTGTGGCATCTTGTTAATAGGTTAGTCCCAGAAAATGCATAAAAGTGATACGAAGTGTATATAAAACATGTAGCAAATGGTATAATATAAGCATGGAACAGCAGAAATTATGGATACGTTGAAGACGTATCACTCCTCGTCAGTGGTATAAAAGGTTTGATTCTTTTATGTTGTCACATGGCTTTAAGAGGTCTGAATTTGATAGCAGTGTGTACATTAAGTTTGTTAATGGATCACCTATATACCTGTTATTATATGTTGATGATATGTTGATTGCTGCCAAGAGCAAGAAAGATATCGTTGCTCTCAAGTCACAGTTGAGTAGCGAGTTTGAGATGAATGATCTTGGTGCTACTAAGAAAATTCTAGGTATGGAGATTACCCGTGACAGAAATTCTGGTTTGTTGTTTCTTAGTTAGCAAAATTATATTAAGAAAGTTCTTCATCGTTTTAACATGCATGATGCAAAGTCTGTTAGTACTCCTATTGCTCCTCACTTTAAATTGCCAGCTGAACAATGTCCTAGTACGGATGAGGATTTTGAGTACATGTCTAGAGTTCCATATTCTAGTGCTGTTGGTTCTTTAATATATGCCATGGTTTGCTCACGTCTAGATTTATCATATGCTATGAGTTTGGTTAGTAGATATATGGCTAATCCTGGTAAAGAACATTGGAAGGCTGTTCAGGATTTTCAGGTACCTTCGTGGCACATCCAATGCTTGCCTCAAGTTCGGCAAGACTGATGAGGGACTCGTAGGCTATGTGGATTCAGATTTTGCTGCCGATTTGGATAAGAGGAGATCCCTCACAGGTTATGTGTTCACGCTTGGTGGTTGTGCCGTGAGTTGGAGGGCAACGTTGCAATCCGTTGTTGCCCAGTCTACCACTGAAGCAGAGTACATGGCTATTGCTGAAGCATGTAAAGAATCGGTTTGGTTAAAAGGTTTGTTTGCTGAGCTTTGTGGAGATGATACTTGCATTAACCTGTTTTGTGACAGTCAGAGTGCTATTTACCTTACTAAGGATCAGATGTTTGGTGGCTCTAAGTTGACGAGGGAATATCTCCCCGGCAACAGTGCCAGAAACAATGCTTGTACGTCACACGTCAGTTGGGAACCCCAATAGGAAGGTATGATGAGTGCAGCGGCAAGTTTTCCCTCAGTAAGAAACCAAGGTTTAATCGAACCAGTAGGAAAACGAGGTTGCTTCGAAGGTGTTGGTGAAGGAGTGTAGTGCGGCGCAACACCAGGGATTCCGGTGCCAACGTGGAACCTGCACAACACAATCAAATTACTTTGCCCCAACTTAACAGTGAGGTTGTCAATCTCACCGGCTTGCTGAAAACAAAGGGTTAAACGTATCGTATGGAAGATGATGTTTGTTTGCATAAAACAGTAGAGAACAATGATTGCAGTAGATTGTATTTCAGATGTAAAAGAATGGACCGGGGTCCACAGTTCACTAGTGGTGTCTCTCCAATAAGATAACTAACATGCTGGGTAAACAAATTACAGCTGGGCAATTGACAATTGATAAGTGCACATAACATGCATGTGTGAGCTGTGGTGTCTACTATGAGATTCATTTGGGCATTACGACAAAGTACATAGACCGCTATCCAGCATGCATCTATGCCTAAATAGTCCACTTTCCGGTTAACATCCGTACCCCTTCCAGTATTAAGTTGCAAGCAACAGACAATTGCATTAAGTAATGTGCGTAATGTAAACAATACATTCATCCTTGAATAAAGCATTGCTGTTTTACCCCTAGTGGCAACAACACATCTACAACCTTAGAACTTGCTGTCACTATCCCAGGTTAAATAGAGGTTGAACCCAACTATCATGCATAAATACCCCCTCTTGGAGTCACAAGTATTCACTTGGCCAAGGCTTCAACAAGTAACGGAGAGCATGCAAGATCACAAATGACATAGACATGATAATATAATATTCAGCTCCACATAGGTATCAATATAAGTCAGATCCCAGCAAACACAACATGTAGCATTACAATAAGATGATCTTGATCATGATAGGCAGCTCACAAGATCTAAACATGATGGCACAAGTGGAGAAGACAACCATCTAGCTACTGCTATGGACCCGTAGTCCAAGGATGAACTACTCACGCATCACTCCGGAGGCGGGCATGGCGATGTAGAGCCCTCCGGTGATGATTCCCCTCTCCGGCAGGGTGCCGGGAAGAGCTTCAGAAACCCCCCGAGTTAGGGTTGACGACGGCGGCGACAGCGAATATGTTCTGGATGAAAGGCTCGGTGCTTTAGGGTTTTCACGCCTCGGGGAATAAATAGGTGAAGGGGTGATGTCGGCGGACCCCCGAGGGGCCCAAACCACAGGCTGGCGCGGTGGGGCCCACTGCCGCGCCGCCAGGTGGTTTGGCCACCTCGTGGCTCTCCTTCGTCTCTCCTTCGGACTCCGTGTACGTGCTGGAAAAATAGGGACTTGGCCTTTTGTTTCGTGCAATTCCGAGAATATTTCCAGAAGTAACTTTCTGAAACCAAAAACAGCAGAAAACAGGGAACTGGCACTGTGGCATCTTGTTAATAGGTTAGTCCCAGAAAATGCATAAAAGTGATACAAAGTGTATATAAAACATGTAGCAAATGGTATAATATAAGCATGGAACAGCAGAAATTATGGATACGTTGGAGACGTATCAATGTTCCATGAGAGAACAAAGCACATTGACGTCAAATACCATTATGTGCGTGATGTTGTTGCACAAGGTAAGCTGAAGGTATGCAAGATAAGTACTCATGATAATCCTGCTGATATGATGACAAAACCAGTTCCTGTTACTAAGTTCGAGCTTTGCTCGGGCTTAGTTGGTATCACTGTCTAGCCTAAGAGGCTATTTGGCGCCGAAGGTGTTTTCTTTGTTGTTTCAGGGTGAAGTTCTCGTTCATGCTACAAGATGGAATTTGTCTCAAGGTGGAGTGTTATTTTGTGGTGATCCAAATTCGTATATACTGATAAAGGCCGACTTGTGACGAGGAGAGCGGAGCGTCCCGGAGGAGAGCGTCCCAGAGGAGAGCGTCACACCAACGGCCGATGGCCGAGCAACCCTGGCACACTGCGTAAGTCGGTTTCTGAGGGGTTTGCACCCCCAGCATCCCCAGAGATGAAGAAGAAGAAGCACAGGAAGAGAAGTAGGCTAGGCGCCTCTGCGAGCCAGCCAGCTCCTAAGACTATCCGGGGTCATGAAGACATGGTATCACCCCCGTGCGGATGGCTTGACCCGAGAGTTCATGAAGCTGGTAAACCGATACTGCCTCCGGAGCTGCTCCGCCTCGCAGAAGGACCCATGCACTCTTTGCATCAAGCTATCTTGATGCTAGAGGGCATCCTTCTTAAAGACGAGAATCCAAATTACCCGGTGTTCACGGCCCAGGTGCCAAAGGACTTGGACTTCGTCCATGAAGCCCCCGCGGATCCGTTCTTCATAGCGTACGAGGACGTCTTCAAGCTGTTTCACTCTAGACGGCTGGACTATAACTTGGTCCGCCTATACGCGCTCAATATGGCGATGAAGATCAGGAGAGATAATACCCGTACGTCGCGGTAGTGGATCCCTACTACATGCGTGACAGCCAGCTGGTGGAAGGACCATGGCCACGGAGTACCTCCAGAGGTTCATGCTGACCAACAAGAGGAAGAACAACCTTCTTGTGCCTTTCTTTCCCGAGTAAGTACACATCCGCTCGCCGCCGTCGTATCTTATGCTTTCTTATAGATTTCTTCCATTGTTGATCATTTCCAACATTTCGTTTCAATTGTGTTGAGCAGGGACAAGTACTGGACACTCATCATCCTAAGCCCGAGGTGGTCCATTGCCACTTATTTCGACTCGGGGCGTTTGAGCAGGAAGAAAGAATACACCATAATAAAGGGTGTTCTCGATGAGGCTCACGAGGGCTACGCCCAAAAGGGAGGCCCCTTCGAGAAAGAAAAGAAGGGGGAATGTCTCACGAATGACAACAAACACCGGTTCAGGCATGGGACCGAGTTCCATTGCATCAAGCAGTTGCCTGACAGCGTGATGGAGGTCTTCTACGTCCTCCATCACATTAAAGGGTTTTTCCGGGATGTAGAGAAAACGAGGATGCCATCTAGTCTCCGAGAATGGAC
This sequence comes from Poa pratensis, assembly GCA_947311845.1. Lineage (NCBI taxonomy): Eukaryota > Viridiplantae > Streptophyta > Magnoliopsida > Poales > Poaceae > Poa > Poa pratensis. Next base: position 160,964,922 of record CAMZMU010000063.1, read on the forward strand.
CAAATGTGCGGGGGAAATCACCGATTCTGAGCTTAGAGAAGACTTACATCGCATCGAGATGCAGTTATCGCAAATCATAATCGAAGATGTCAACACAAAAGGGGTCCTTCCACAACGGCAGAGGTAGGATGTATTATAAAAGAAAGACTTGCCTCACTCGCGAGAAGTGCTTCTTTATTTTCTTTATTATAGACTTATCCACTTAGATGAATAAATCATACTGTATTTATATTATTAACCAATATATATATCCCAATCCATCTCCAGGGTTGTCTAAGAGGAGATCGAAGAACGTCTAGATATGCAGAATGACACCAGGACGTGGACGACGAAAGACTGCTATAAACCGTTCCCGGTGCCGATCAAGAAGAAGGCTCCATGATCGTGCTCCCGCTCTTGCTCACCATCATCGCGGTTGTACTCTATTTGATCCTAGTTTAGGCGATGACCACTTTATTTGTAACGTGTGACATGATGAACTTTTGTATCAAAACTTGTGTAAAAATCCGGCACTTTGTCACTATATGTATGTATCTCGGGCTCTAATTAATGTGATGACATAGTAATGTGTCTGTTTTCATATACCGTGTCAAATATATTATTGTTTATATTTTGTCTGTATAAATCCTGTAATATACATGTATTTTCTGTAATATACCTGTATTTATACAGCAGACAGCAACAAATCGGGAATACCTGTAAAGTATTCTGTGGCGCATGTTGCTTTTTTTCTGTGGCGCATGCAATTCTGTGGCGCATGGATGGAGGATGCGCCACTGAAATATTTCTGTGGCGCACGCCAGTAGGTGCGCCACAGAATCTGGGTCTTTCTGTGGCGCATGAGCCCGTGCGCCACAGAATTATAATTTAGTGGCGAGCTATCTGTGGCGCAGTACGCCACAGAAGGCCAAAAGTGGTGCGCCACAGATGTAAAGGACAAAACTGGGCTAGGCTGATTCTGCGCCACGTCAGCCATGGCATGTTGGATCTGACGTGGTTAGGCCAGATCGCCAGTGACCAACACAAACGGTCATAACATCTGTGACCTTTTAGTTTGCACAAAAAAGATCACATAGTTTGATTGCTGACCGTCAGCTTTTGACCAACTGTTTTTGGTCACAAAACGGTCACAGATGAAAGTACGTGACCATTCAGTGACCAATATGAAGGGTCACCAGTTAGCATATTTCTTGTAGTGTGGCAGACGGATGTAGGCGTCTGTTTACGTATCCCCTATCGCTTACCCTTCAAAATTAAAGCCGTGTGCGAGGCTCCGAACGGTGTCCCCGGCACAAACATTCGCATACGGTTATAATTCATAAAGCGTGTGTGGGTAATAATAGAGTTGTTAGCATAAACCATCATCGTGTTTTCAGAAATTTTCAGGCCCAACTGGAATACAAGATAGATTGCATGGATTGCACCTACAACACAGTGGTATGTTCTTCTTTATTCATGCGCTAAACCATCATCGATCAATGGTTACAACAGAACAACTGCGCAAGTTGCAGGGATCTCCATGAATGCACCCAGCCGTGCTGAATGGCCGGCTAGCCGATGACGGGGGTCTGGATGACGACGCCGGACGCGTTGACGATGAGGATGACGCGCTTGGGGTCGTAGCCGGGCGGCAGGGGAGAGCCCTGCATGTAGAACCCCACGGACACGTCCGGCTGGTCGAGGTTGATCTGGTCCAGCGCGTTCAGCTCCGGCCACCCCACCACCTCCGGCCACGACGACTTCGCCATGGACGACTACTCTTCCTCTCTCTAGCTGAGCTGAGAGCTCCTAATTGGCGATCGATATCGGAGGCTGGCTGCAGGAATACTTGTATATTTACTCCAAGAGTCGATCGATGGCATTTATATAAAGGATTTGCTGAGGAGTTTATGCGAGGTAATTAGCTAGGTTACATGACGACGAGCGGGCATAGCGTACGCCGCCCCTCCATTGGTGGGACTCATGCATGGCCGGCACCGTAGAGTTCTGCTGCCACAGGTCGATGTTGATTGGCTCCCATATAGATAAAGCTTGATTATCTATCAAATGACATATTTTGACGTAGTCAGCAGTGCAACCAATAGAAAAATTGGTAGTAGCTGGCTCAGAGTCCGGCCTGGGCTAGATAATTGTCGCTAGAGTACAATGGGTAAGGATGCTACCAGATTCCAGGATGATTTGGACCGTCGATTCGGATTCAAGGGACAGGATGAAACATAACTCCCAATTGTCTTCCCACCTCATACATTTGCACTGCGCCCCCAAGAAAATGCCTTTCTTGCAAATCGACCATCGTCTCCTTCCTATGAGCCTAGCTCAAATCGTTCCATTCCCCAACTCTCTAGACTAGGATAAGGAGTTCGGAATGGAGTTGGGGCCGGCATGATTCCGGCTCGTGATGGCCGTTCTCTACATCGTCTTCTCGATGTACATAGTTCGTGGCCGGCCGGTGTTTCGATCTGGATCGGCGCCGTTGCCTCTGAGCTAGACCGGTGCCTCCACTTGTTCGTTTCTTGCAACTCCTTTTGTTCGGCTATAGAAAGGGTGGATTACCCGAAAAAGAAAATAACGAGTTTATCTTGCCTGATTATAGCAACTATCTTTGGACCTTCCAATCCATTGATGCACAACAGTATTTTTTGGCCTTCTCTTGAGATGTGCGGTACTATTCTGAATAGTTTGTGGCACAAGTCAATTCGAAACAAATGCTCGGTTCATGGTTCTTGGTAAATCTTCAATCGATAGTACATTTGTGAAGCAGGAACATGGCCTAACATAATTAGTGCAATTAATGGAGACGACGGTAGGAATTCTGTGCAAAAGACGAAGAGAGAGAAGGGATCACGTGCAACAATAGGATAAAAGGCAGGGTCTTTTTTGCTCATGTGTCCTATCCCTCAAATCTGAACAGACGGTTCGGATCACCCTGGAATCTGGTAGCACACAACTACATTGTAGCACTAGATATCTTCTCGAGGCAAGTACTATGTTATGCATGCACCAAAATAAGCGGCGGATCTACGATTGCTCTTGTTCAAAAAAAAAAAACATATTTCTCATGGACGATTGAATAATCATTAAGAAATAAATCAACACATACATTAAACATTGTCCTGGCATCAACATCAAAATAACAAGAAAGATAGCCCTCGCATTGGGTAGTTTTTAGAAAAATCTATTATGTTAAAGAAAGGGTACACCACACATGCAAAAATATAAAGTTGTCAACAAAAATATGCAAGATTCAATTGCTCACAAAGTCGAAATGCTAAATATGACTGACTCGTGAAATTATTGTGTATTATTCAACTAAAGGAAGTTAAGTTTTAGAAATATACCCAATTGTTGTTGCTTAAAAATTAGTTAAATTCGTAGATAAGATCAAATCATGGGGTTGATGAGGATGATACCACTTTTTTTTTTGGAATTTTCTTAAGCGGATACATATAGTTAATCTGGAATATTATTTACATGATTTTTGTCATTGGAAACGACTCATAGAAAAACTCTTGGGTTAAGGGCAAAATAAATTGCCGTGTCTGGGTTACACCTGATTAAAATATGTTTAACTGCATAGCGGCATGATGTCATCTCATCATTCAGGAAACTGAAAAACAATGACATGATAATTGGATGGCTAGAGAATAGTATGATGTGGAAACTAGCATGTAGAGATAGAATACCCTAATAAATGTTAGTGATGATGGCATAGAGAATTGGATAGCTGAATAATAGATAATGTGAATAGTTTGCATGTTAAGATAGAGACTAATTGGTATAGACTTCAACTTGGTTCGAGATAGGCCGTAGCTAGATAATTACTACCCAACTTTAAGAGGAATACATAATGTGTGGAATAATTAAGTCATAGTTTATTACATCAAGGAGCAAATGTTGTTTCGGAGGACAACACATGTCAGTGCGATAAGCTTGTTACCAATCCACGCCAAGGAGTAACAATACGCACCTAGATGTTGATGGGGACACATGAAGATTTTTGGTAATATTTTTAGCTCATGTGACGAATGTGGAGCATGTGAAGGTGCGGGTTGGGCCTTGTTTTTTCATAGAGAGCAACCTACAATTTTGAAACCCTCATAACTCCAGCCCGGTTCACCATCTCTTTACGTCGGCACAGCTGAGGGGTAGTAACGGTGTCCATCCACCGAAAAGCAACACCAAGTTAGAGGATGATGCCTCCTCATTGTTGAGAGCTGAGTGGGGTGTGTGGGGTGGCCCCCCTCTTGCAGTAAGCTTTGTTATTGTTATTAGCTCTTGGTTCCCGAAAGATTAGTGAGATTTCCTCCCCTAAATGTAATTAGTATAACTTATCTACTAAATTTTAGATTAGATCTCATTTGCGGCTAAACAACGGCGAAATGAATGAGCTAGAAACTGTTGTTTCTGCTGGAGGAGCTATTGCAGCAATGCTCCTAGGATTTACCCTCTACCATTCCTACTTGAGGTGGGACGTGAGGAGATGGGAGGCGGCCGCTCACGGGAGCATCGTGAAGAAGATAAGGATGACCACCTTCACGGAGTTACATAACGAGAAGGCTCTGGACGATGACGCGGAGTGCTCGGTCTATTTGGAGGAGTGCGAGGACGACGACCAGAACAACATGATGGACTGCGACCACTTGTTCCAATTCAAGTGCGCCAGGCGGTGAATCGCCGACGGAGACCGATTGCTCCCTCTGCATTACTCATGTGTGATATTGTACATGTGTCTGCAGTTATGACTGGTGTGTTCATATTATGGTGTTGAACTATTTATATTCATACTAGGCCGCACGTATGTACAGATTGTTGTGTGTCGTTTATTTAATGGATGGATTGCAGATACATTGTCTTATTTAAATATGTTGGATTATTATTATTCTAGTATTTTTTTGGTCATTGATCCACCACGTAATGTAAAAATGTTCCGTCAAAATAGGAACATAATTTAATGTAAATAATAATTCATGGTGCGTGTGTTCATATATAAATAAATACATAAGTTCCTCTGAAGGAAGTAAAACATAGTAAAATTGACAACTTTTTCTACTGATAGGTACAACAATACTAAAGTTTAATCAATATAATGTCTTAAATTTTGTTAAATTGGGCCGAGCCCGTAAAGCCCACTAGTCAAGCCAGCTTCCTCTCCCAATGATCTCCTCTCACAATCCCCCTTCTTGCATTAAGAAAGAGGGGGGGGGGGGGGGGGTCCCCCTCTTGCAGTAAGCTCTGTGATTGTTATTAGGTCTTGATTCCATAGATTTAGTGAGATTTCCACTTCTAATTATAATTAGTATAACTTCTCTACTAAACTTTAGATGAGATTTCATTTTCTGCTCAACGACGGTGAAATGAATGCGGTAAGGAGATGTTCCAGTCATGATCCTAGGATTTACCCTACACCACGCCTACTTGAGGTGGACCGGTAGGAGACGGGAGGTGGATGCTCACCGGAGCGTCGTGAAGAAGATCAAGATGACCACCTTCAGCAGCGAGCAGGCTCCGGACGATGACACGGAGTGCGCCGTCTGTTTGGAGGAGTACGAGGACGACGACCAGATCACTAGGTTGGACTGCGGCCGCCTGTTCCACTATAAGTGCACGAGGCGGTGGATCACCGACGACAGACCCCCTTGCCCCCCTCTGCATCACTCAAGTGTGTACATATTATGTTGTTGAATTACTTATATTCATACTAGGTCGCACGTATGTACTGATTGTTGCTTTGTCGTTTGTTCATAATGGATGGGTTGCGATACATTGTCCTATTTTTATACGTTAGATTATTATTATTTAATACTATTTTTGCTCATTGATCCACCGCGTAATGTAAAAATGTCCCGTCAATATAGAAACATGATTTCATGTAAATAATAATTCATTGTGCATGTGTTTATAGATAAATAAATATAAAGTTCCTTTAAAGGAAGTAAAACATAATAAAATTGACAACTTTTTCTACTGATAGGGAGAACGTACAATACGAGGAGAGGCTCAGAGAGCCCGGCTTTTTATTGAAAGCCACGCAAACTGGTTCCAGCCAGTACAACACACGTAGTCTTTTGCACGAAAAACAGAAAGAAACCACACCACCAAGATCCAGGACAACCCCCAAACAACTCACGCAAGAGCCAAAACCCGAAACAACTTAGCCAACTCCACCTCTGGCTCTAGCTAAAAGGTGCAGGTTTTTCGACTCCATCATCAGCTTGTCCAGGAGGGAAGTCCACGCTTTCTCACGCTTTGCTGGTACCAGCGTAGTCCATTGTGCAGTGAAAGAAATTGATTTGAAAACATGGTTAGCAGGTGAACTACACAGGGAGAACGTACAATAACTAATAAAGTTTAATCAACATAATGTCTAAATTTATATTAACTTGGGCGGAGCCCTTAAAGCCCACCAGTCCAGCCAGCTTCCTCTCCCAATCGTTTCTAAATAATAAAAATCTCATCTCTGAATCTCCTTTCTTGCAGTAAGGAGGGGGGTGGCCCCCCTCTTACAGTAAGCTCTGTCATTGTTACTTTACTAAATTTTAGATGAGATTATATTTTCTGCTCAACCACGGCGAATGATTGTGGTAGAAATTGGCGTTTGTGCCGGAGGAGCTGTTGCAGTCATGTTTAATATGGTTAGTCGCATTGCGCAAACTCTTCTATTTTGCATTCACTCGAGGTTGGGGATTGAGGGTGCTACGAATTTCCATGATCATTTAGGATGTTTGGTTTCGCTCTAATTCGTCTGTCTGATTGACCTATTAATGCGTTGGTTTGATAGATCAAGTATTCAGGTCGATGTTTGTTGCAGCCAAGGGACTTTGATACTGCATGTTTATGTTCCTTGATGTTTGTTGATAGGTTGCAGGCTTCTTTAATTACTCGTACAATGCATTTATTTTTCTCAACTTCCTATTTTACTTCAGTGCGAGTACATTTTTATGGAAATTTATTCATCTCAATTATATAAAGAAAAGATTCAAACATAATGGTTCTTTTGTGGATTTGGCAAACACGTATAATATGTATATGTCGGAGCAGCGCTGTAGATGGGACAGTGATAGGAGAACGGAGCAAGAGGAACTCTGGAGCAAAAATGTAGACGGGACAAAGGAGAGAATGAGTTATTTGAGTGGAAGTGAGGTGGGAATTTTAGGGACTGGACACATATGAAAGCTGAGAAATACATATGATCTTTTAAAGCAATTTAATTTTCTCTAATTATCTATTTTATCCTAAAACCTGACATTGTAAATTTAGGTGCTTCACTTATAGTCAAATTTACAAAAATATTGTAAAATCATATTGACATTATTGTAAAATCATATTGACAACACTTGTGTTATTTTCATTATATAGTACTAGAATATGTCACACATGATTTCATTTCAAAAGTTATTTTGTTAATATCATGTTTTACCGAATTGGATAAAACAAATATAATGTAGTAAAAGTTAGTTGAATATTTTTTTTGGAACTTGGAAGCCATGCTAATTTCTAAGAATCAGCAAAATGTACCTGAGAATGAGAGGGTACACAATCTGTTTGGATATATTGACATGTTGATTGTTGTTGATTTACAGATGGCAGGGATCACGGTGGGAAGCATGTGCTTTCACGACACGATCGCTCACATTAAAGGCGAGGAAGTGCATGTCCACTAAGAGTGGGAGGTGCACGCCTTTGATGTGCTCTATGAGGGACTCGCCGCGCTCTGGAGCGAAGGCGAGCCACAAAGGCAGGGCACTGCCACCATCGTGTACACCTCAATTGGCTCCTCCTCGTCTCCTTTTGTGGTGCCTATAGCAGCTTGACAGAGTACACCTCAATTGGGTCGCCTGAGATCTTGGTGATGGTGCTCTCGTTGATGCCGCTCATGGTGGCCGCTTCTTCGGGAGGATGCCTCCCTGATGGCCATGGAGATCGAGATGATGTCCATGGAGAGAATGGGGCTCCCTGTGGCCACAACAATGGGATGCTACATGTTCAATTACGCTTGTGGCACTCCTAAATGCATTTGGTAATGATCGCAGCATACGCTAGCTCGACAGTGCTTGGTCAAGTACATTCAACATTTATTTTTTGATTTTTCCTTTTTCGGATATTGTCTTGCAACATCCTCTAATTACAAGGTCACAATCCATATTATTGTATTAGTCACAGATTGGTTTTTTTTTTCCGAAACACCCGTAACTTTATTCATACTCGTCTCAATTACACATACATGGATCTACTATCCAATAAACTATATAGTATCTGCTATGACTTAGAATTACAATGAAATCTCTTGGGGGTCATTTTCTTCATGGTATTAATCTTTGCAAGACGAAAGACTGTCAAGATTTCAGTAAAGTGAGTGCAATTGAACCGGAGCAACGATATTGTCACTCGTTCAACTGCAGAACTTGATTACCCATAAAGATATCTCAAAGCCTTTTGAGTCGCCCATCCAAAAATATAGGATCGAAGCCATAAGCGTTGTGCGCAGAGACGGAGCCAAAAACTAATGTTAAGGGGGGCAATCAGTGTGTGTGATTTGTATGAGGGTGGCTGAGCTAGCTAAAGTACACTAAACAAGTAGGTGCAATGCAAATATTTTCAAAGAAAACTACGATCATAAGGGAGGGCGTAGCCCCTGCTCGTCCCTCCTTGAATCCGTCCCTGGTTGTACGGCCGGGGATGATCCCCTAAAGGTGCAGGCTGTCGAATCACAAAATTTTCACTATAATGTTGAAAAAAGATTTCAACTCCACAAATAACCAAACCAACCTAAGAAATAAGACAAAATAATATAAACTCAACATATATGAAAATAATCAGATATGTGAGGACTTTAAATTTTCTAGCTCTATGGCACCATAAAAAAATTAGAGAACTTTATTTGAAAAAAATAGCACAACCATCACTAGATGCTGATGAAAAATACAAAACTCTAAATGATCCGAGGTCCCTCACCTCTCAGCGCCAAGATGGCATCCGGAGGTGAGGGGACCAAAAAAAATCTCCGGCAACGGTTGTTCTTCTAAACCAGGCCGTCGCTGTCAGTTAACCAAAACAACCGGAAAGAGCGAAGCCGATGTAGCAAATCACATATACTTTTGTAGATAAAAGGCATAAAATATCTAAAATAAAATTCATAAGGCTCAGATTCACATAGTTTAATACACGCTGCGGTATACAGCTTAGACATGAAGGGGGGAAAACAAGAAGTTAGCAAACTGGCTGGGGCCCTAAGACTTAAGTCTTGTAACACTTTTGTACAATTTGGCGGGGAACTGTCCTCCAGATAATTCCTTAAAAGTTAAAACCAAGAAGTTGTATTGCATCTACAAAGGAAAAGAAATAATAAACTAATACATTCAGTAGAGCAGATCGAAATCTGCAGGAAGCCGATAGCAACAAGGTGGCAGGCCGGCAGGGACATGACTGATGGAAGTGGTCCGAATCATAACTTGAAACATGACATGAGACGGCGAGCTGCTGCTGTCCTTCTAGCTTTCAGTTGCACATCAGTATTTACGGCAGCAGACGGTGCTACCGACAAGGTCTCGAAACAGGCTTTCGCCCCGCTTTATAAATAAAGCAACATGCCAAGCAAGTCCATACAAAGTCACAAGCACGAAGGCAAGGTAGAAGAAAGAGCGCAGGGGCAGCAGCACAAGTAAGCCCAACAACAAGTAAAAGCATGGGCGAGGGGTACAATAAGAGAAACAAAAGCCTAGGCCAACCGGCGCTAGCTGCTAGAGGTAGAGGAGATACGCCGCGCGGTCTCCAAGAGTCTATGAAGCATGTCGTCTAGCCGCCCCCTGTCGCGCTGCCTAGTAAGCGGGTGCCACTGCTGCAAGAAAGCCAGGAATTTAAACATGGAGTCAGAAGCACGTCTAAGAAACACCCGCTCGATCACCATCTTGTTGCGAATCGTCCAAAGAGTCCAAGCCATCGCGGCGAACACAAACCAGAAGAGGCGTCGCCTCCCACCGATACGATTCGCCTGGGTCTCCAGGAACTCACCAAGGTCTGAGGCCTGCCAAGCAGGCCCAAGCGCCTCGTAGACGAAGTTCCAAAGAAACCTGGCAGCAGGGCAGGTGAACAGGATGTGGGTTCCCGTTTCAGGGATCCCACACATGGGGCAGAGCCCATTCCCTGGTCCACGCCGCTTTCGGACCTCCACCCCTGAGGGTAGACGGTTCCTAAGTAGTTGCCACACAAAGATTTTGATTTTTAGAGGAAGGGGGGCCTTCCACAAAGGGAAGCCCAAGCTGTAGTCGGACCACTGAAGAGACTCCGATAGGACGACTTTACGGAGAAAGTCCCAGAAGGTGTCAGGTGCCATGACACAAGGTCTTGACCTCCTGGCAGCGCTTCCGGTAATGCACTCCGTAATTCAGTCCACATTGTAGCCTCGGCTTGCCCAAATGTTCGTCGGAACGAGATGTTCCAATTCCCATTCTGCATAGCCGAGGCCACCAACTGCATCGGGTCCGAACAAATAGCAAACAGAGATGGGAACCTATGTTGTAATGGCCTATCCTCAAGCCACGAGTCCAGCCAAAAGAGGGTGCCCTCTCCATTCCCAATGGAGAAGCGCGCACCCTTTCTAATCTCATGCTTGATGGTTTGGATGGACCGCCAGAATTGGGAGCCATCGCGGCGGTCACAAGCAAGGAGGGGGCGTCCCTGCAGATATTTCGCTTTGATAAGTTGCAGCCACAACCCCCCTCCTCCCTAAGTATCCGCCAAACCCATCGCAGCATAAGGGCGGTATTCATCTTCCGCGACGCTAAAATTCCTATGCCCCCCATGTCCTTGGGGGCGCACACATCCGCCCATTTGACCACGTGGTACTTCTCACGCCCATTGGCCGCCTGCCAAAAGAAGCGCGAGAATTCCTTGTCAAATGCGCCATGTGTACCTTCCGGGAGATCATAGATTCCCATCATGTACATAGGCAAGCTAGACATGCAGGAATCAATGAGGACAGATTTGCTCCCCTTGGAGGTAAATCGCCCCTGCCAAGGCTCCGCCTTGGCTTTGACCCGCCCAACCAGCGGCACCAGATCCTTAATAAGAATCCTAGAATCACTAAGCGGCATCCCTAGATAGGTAACAGGGAAGGTGGACAACTTGCAGTTAAGGTTGTCCGCTATCCTCTGTTGCTCCTGTAGGGAGTACCCCATGATCATGACTTCACTCTTGTCGAAGTTAATCTTGAGGCCCGACATGGCCTCAAAGCAGAGGAGAAGGAACTTGAGATTAACAATGTCAAGTTCCGAACCCTCCACCATGATCATGGTATCATCCGCATACTGGAGGTGGGTGACCCCACCTCCAGGAATAAGGTGTCCGACCACACCAGCGATGTGACCAGCCGTCTTGGCTTTATCCAATACAGTCGCCAGAACGTCAACGGCCAGGTCAAAGAGAAGGGGAGAGATCGGATCCCTTGTCTTACCCCGCACGAGGACCTAAAATAGGGACCAATGTCCCCATTAATATTTATCGCCGTGTTGCCACTCATGACGATCTGCATAATCCAGCATATGAATCGATCATCGAACCCCCTACGCTCGAGGGCCTGACGTAGAAACGCCCAGTCCAAACGATCATAAGCCTTCTGAAAATCTAGCTTAAGGAAGACACCCTTAAGATGTCTAGCCTTAACTTCATGGACAATCTCATGAAGCGCTAGAATTCCGTCATGGATAAATCGTCCCTTGATAAAGGCGAACTGATAAGGGTGTGCGAGTCTCTCCACAACTGGTGCCAAGCGTGCAGCACACACTTTGGCAAGCAGTCTCTGTATGACGTTGATCACCGTGATCGGTCTAAATTGGCGTATATCAGTCGCCCCCACAACTTTAGGGATCAGGGTGATTACACCAAAATTGAGGCGAGACATGACCAATGTTCCAGTGTAGAACTCCTGGAACATCGGCATAATGACCGCCTCAATACTCCCCCAAAATTTTTTGGAAGAAGGAGACAGGAAGGCCATCCGGGCCCGGGGCCGAGTTGGCCTTCATCCCCATAATAGCTCGACGAACTTCCTCAGGGCTGAAGGGGAGAGTAAGCTCCGCGTTCTCTCCATCCGAGACTAAGGCCCCTAAGGGCCAAAAGTCAGCGGCTAACGCTACCCCCGTGCGGGGTCCCTCCGTAAATAACTCCTTATAGAAGGAGTAGATATGGGCGGAAAGGTCTTTGGCCTCCTCTAGTAGGAGGCCATCCGCCCACAAGCACGGTATAGAACACCTTCGCCGACGTCCATTAGCAATCGCATGGAAATATGCCGTGTTAGCATCACCACGGAGGATCCAATTTTGGCGACTGCGTTGTCGCCAAAAGATCTCCTCGCCTTTGTAGATTTCCATAAGGGAGGTCTCCAAGGCATATCGATGAAGCCAGTCATCAGCAGAGAGTCCCACCGTATCGGCCGCCACGTCGAGCGTCTGAATCTGGCTGAGGATATCTGCCTTATTCTTACGCAGCTCCGCGCCTAAGTTCGCGCCCCACCCTCGCATAAATTGGCGAGCGACTTTGGCACAGTGGTGCCAAATATCAACCGCATTATAACCACGGGGAGGGGCTGCGACCGCCGATTCCCACTTAAGTCGAACTGCTTCCACAAAGCCTAGCTGACCAAGCCAAAACTCCTCAAAGTGGAAGCGATTCGATCTAGGTGGAACCCCTCCTCCAGAGGACAGGAGGAGGGGGAATGGTCCGAGCCAATCCTAGTGAGCGCACGAAGCGAACACAGAGGGAAGGCAATTTCCCATTCCGGCGACAGTAAGACCCTGTCGAGCACACTCCGGATCAGGATCGCCTGGTTGTTGGACCAAGTATACCGCGCCCCAACACGAGTGATCTCGCGTAGAGCCAGGTCAGCAATCCAGTCATTGAACATGCGCATCCTAGGGAGGTCCACATTATCCGAGCTCTTGTCATCAGGGGAGCGTATTAGATTAAAATCCCCTGCCACTACCACAGGGGTAGGGCATCGCTCCACCTTAGACTGGAGCTCAGCTAGGAACTCCGCAGACCTCCGGTGGTCCGCGGGACCATAAACGATAATAACCTCCCAACGGAGGTTAGATCGTCTATGTGTGAGCGACATGCTCACGAAGAACTCCCCGCGATCCATATCTTCTACCTCGAAGGTATCCTCCTTGGCTCCAAGGAGGATACCGCCAGAGTGCCCCGTCGCGGGGAGCCAATGCCACGAGAACTTGTGGCGACTAAGACTCTCCAACTCGGAGATCGAGAAGTCTTGACGAATCGTCTCTTGAAGACCCACAATGTCCACATCTTCGTCTCTAAGGTAGTTGATCAACTGGCGGCGGCGGCCCTCTTGCCCGAACCCCCTCATGTTCCAAATAAATGTGAGGACATTCATTGGGAAACATTGTCGGGGTTGGTCCCCTTAGGGGGACCGATCGGGCCCTACTAGAGGTCGAGGGCCGGGACGTCGCCTTAAGGGCCCTCCCGCGCTTCTTCCCAACTCGGGAGGAACCCTCGGGGACTGCAGAACCATCAGGCACAGGAGGGGCTCCACTACCAGACCCATGTGTCTCCTGCACAGGTCCGGAGGGTGCCGGGGGCCCCTGCCCCTCACGCTCCGCCTGAGCGCGAGCCGCCGCTAGGGCCCCCTCATAGACCTCCTTAGCCTTAATAGCCGCAATCTGCTCTAGGCGTGGCCCCCGCTCACCGCGGAAGACAACGTCGCAGTCCCCCGCAACCTGGGCCATGTGGTCTAGAGGAACCGTGTCGAGAACCGAGAACCTGAGGGGGGGGGGGTAGAGAGAGGGGGAGGGGGGGGAGGAGCAGGTTGTGACGTACCAATCCCAAGGTCACGCGCCTCACGCCGGCGTGTCGCCAGCGCCGTGACTGAGGGCTCCACCACCTCGCCCTCAGCCCTAGCTCGTGCCAAGCGGGCACTGTGCCTAGTGGGCTGGAGAGGCGAAGTCGGGCGGCGCTGCGGGCGCGCCCTGGTGCCAGCCACAGGAGTGTCGGGGAAGATCGTGACTGGCTCCAGGACCGGGGCAGCGGGAGTACCAAGGGAGCGGGTATACCAGACCGCCCCCGGGGAGCGCGGGGTGTGTGGCGCAGCGACCTCCAACCCGACACTCGTCGAGTCCTCCTCTCCCTCCACCTCCTCCTGAGGTGGGGAGAGAAGACCCAAGGAGGCCGAGACAAGGCCAGAAAGGTCCAGCGAACCCAGGCCCTCACAGAGGTTGGAGCCGTACTGTGCGAGCGGAAGGCCAAAGGACTGCAGGGGAGCAGGACGGGAGACGTGGAGACCGTCAACACACGCCAGCTTCACCGGAGCACTCTCAACCAGAGTCCCCAGCGCGGCGGAGAGAAATCCAGGCGAAGATGCCTGAACCTGGGACCCCGTAAGGGTCGAGGCCCCCGCAGTAGGAGGCTGTGAGGGAGGGGGGTGTGGCCCCCTCAGGGCGGGGTAGGGACTCCTCCCCGCCACCGTCGGCGCCGCCAGGCTGGTCGTCCTCCGAGTCGTCGTCCTCCCCCCTGGACGTGCTGTGGCGTGGGGAGGGGGAGGGGGAGCGGCGTGGCGGAGAGACAGGGGGAGACCCTGTAGGGTCCACAACCGACTCAACCTCCACGCGAAGCGACCTGCTCGCCCCGTCGAAGTAGAACGGCGGAAGTAGGCCGGCCAGCTTGTCAGGGTCTGGGACCCTGACGCACAGGCGGACTGGACCATCTCCCGGGAGGGAGCCGCCATCCACCTCGTGAAGAACTCCCACAGTCCCGGCAACCAACTCAATGATGGGCCCTGTCTTCAACACACGAGGGATCCCATGGATCCGGATCCACACTGCGGCAAGCGTGGAAGTCACCTCAGGGTCAATGGCAGAAGGCTTGATGATGACCCTGATGTTGTACACCGGAAGCGTGGTCGCGCCAAACCAGGAGACGGTCTTGAGGAGCTGCTCGGAGGGGAAAGCAACCGCAAACTCGGTAGGAGAGATCTCCCGCACCGCCCACGGCGCATCCCCGTCGAGCCGCCGGAGCTCGGTGCGGATGGTCTCCACCGAGATCACCACGGAGGGGTCAATGTCTTGCTCCGGGAGCACCTTAATTAGGGCCATGTGCTCCGGGACCGACAGCTTGATGCCCCCCGTGTCGATGTAGAAGAAGCCCGCATCAATGCCTTGGCCAAGGAGCGCCAAGGTGGGCTGCCTGGACTGCGCACCCGCCCCTGCAAGCTGACCCGGAGGCACGGAAGCCCCAGCATCCACAGCAGCCGCCGGCCCCTTCTTATTTTTCTTCTTATTAGGTTTCTTCTTCTTCTGGTTCGCACCCACGGGAGCAGCAGCTTGGGTCGCATTGGCACCATGGCGAGAAGGGGAGCACGGCCTGTCCGCCCTCCACGAGGCAGACGGGACTTGGGGCTGGCCAACCTCACGCAGGCCTTGCGACCCTTGCCGCGCTGCACCAGGTCGTCCCGGAGGTGCTGCTCCTGCCGCAGCGCACCCGGCGAGGAGAGCGGGGGCGCTGGCCATGCACGCGGCCCGGGGAGCGACGGGGAGAGGGGCCCCTGCCATTCCTGCCCGAGGCCGGGCGACGGCGGTCCGGCGAACGCCGCAGCGGCGACCGGCGGGGCGGCGGCCGGTAAGCCTCAACGCGGGTGGCGCGGGGCGGAGAGGAGGCTCGGGCAGCTGCACGGGGAGGGGACGAGGCGCGGGGGGGAGATGACCGGGTGACACGGCGCGCAGGGGAGCCGCTCCTGCTCCGGCGTCGCTTCATGGCGCCGGCGACGACTGCAGCGAAGGAGCGCGTCAAAGGCGGCGGCGGTGGGTGAGCATGGACGCGTCGGGCAGAATTTCTGGAACGAGCGACCTGGCGAGCCGACGCAGCGAAGCCTAGGGTTAGGTCCGTTTCTCCCCGACGGATCCATAACCAGGGCGAGGTGGGCTTGGCCTGGTGGGCCGAAACCAGTCCGTGCGCAGACGCTGGTTCAGTTCCAGCCTGACAAGCCGAGCCCACCGTCGGCCCAAAGGCAGCCCGCACATCCTGGCTACGCCAGCCCAGGATGGGCCTCCGCTCCACTTCGCTCGCAGGCCGAGGCGACGGCCCACGGCCCAGCAAGGAAGGGAGCGTGGCGTTCCCGACAGCCAGCCGCCAGGATGGCCTCTTCTCCGTCCCAGGCGGCGGCGGCGCCGCCGCGGCCACCACGCAGGCCACCGGGGCCAGCGCCGGCGAGATAGCCGCCGCGGAGCGAGGCTCCACAACCTCCATACTCACCAGCACCGCCCCAGTAGGCCCGCCGGCAGCCTGCAGCCGAGGAGCAGAAGCACCGCGGCGAGCTGTCTGCGACGAGGAATCACCACCGGGGCTTCTACCTCCAACCGAAGCGCGGCGTCGCGCAGGGGACCGGCGGGCACACCCCAAGAAATCCGCGAAGGTCGGTAAGGCCGGTGGGGAGCACCGGAGCTCCGCCTCCAGCCGATCCGCCTCGGCCTCGTCCACCTCCTCCGCTATGTCCGCCCATCGCCGGCCACGAACCGAGTCCGGGTCCGCCGCCGCCGGCGCGGCAGCAGCAGACCCTTCCGCCGCGGCCAGCATGGGGACGGGGGGAGCAGCGAGCCTGAGCTCGGCCGTCAGGGCGCGGTCGCCATTCGCGTCGCCAACCTCAAACCTGCACCTTTCCTCTCCTCAATACACAACGCTGAATGCGGTAATCATGTGAATGTCTCCTACCGACAAGGTTCCACGACGTTTCAACAAAATATTAATGGTCGGCGATGTACGAAGTAGCCACCTACAACAACGAGACATGCCACGACGTCGTCGACTCATCGATCGGTACCGTAACGAAGATCATCGCCGGCGACTCAACATGGGAATCAACCGTTGGATCAAAGCTCCATGAGCTGCCGAGACGACTTCTTCAACCTCGACAGGACTCCGGCGGGCCATCAACTCGTCCATCAGCCGTCCGACATCGTCGTACGAAGACCCACCCTTCTGCACCGCGCTCCTCGCCGCCGCGCCGAGCTCCTTAGCCTTCTTCCGCATACCGTCACTCTCTGCACTGTCTGACATCAATCGCGTGATGGATCCAGCGATCACCTCGCCGCCGATCACCTCGTGGGCATCCATGGGCGAGGCGTAGTCCCTGGCGCCGACG
Organism: Poa pratensis; assembly: GCA_947311845.1. Taxonomy (NCBI): domain Eukaryota; kingdom Viridiplantae; phylum Streptophyta; class Magnoliopsida; order Poales; family Poaceae; genus Poa; species Poa pratensis. The sequence continues at coordinate 160,982,065 of CAMZMU010000063.1, forward strand.
CTGACACCCACATTGAGCACCTCCACGACGAGCTTCTCGTTGAAGAACTGTTCGGCGTACCGCGGCCAGGTCACCATCGGCACGCCGGTGCTCACGGCCTCCAGCACCGAGTTCCACCCGCAGTGGGTCATGAACCCGCCCAGGGCGTGGTGCTTCAGGATGAGCGTCTGCGGCGCCCAGCCCCGGATGATGAAGCCACGGCTGTCGTCGACGTCTGCCGTCAGCTCGGCGAAGCCTTCCGGCATCCACTCAGACATGTCGTCGGTGCCCGCGCCAGCACTGATGACCCACACGAAGTTCTTGCCCGAGAGGACAAGGCCGCGGGCAATCTCGCGCAGCTCCACCGGCGAGAACTTGGTTACCGTGCCGAATGAGATGTACACCACCGAGCCGGCCGGCTTCATGTCTAGCCACCGGAGGCAGCTGTCGCCCCGCGGGAGTTCGTTCGCCGTGGGGCCTCTCGCAGCCATGTCCTTGTCCTTGGTGGCGGCAAGCGCGACCGGCCCCACGAGCCACGCGCGGTGGCCGAGCGTGGCGTGGAAGTGCTCCATGTAGTCTGGCTCGAGCTCGTGGAAGCTGTTGAACACCTCGCCGAAGCTCCTCTGGTCGGCGGCGTTGTTGCTGAGGAAGAACGCCCACGGCATCGGCTCCTTCCTGGGGTCAATCATCTGGCTCCGCCACAGCTCGACACGGTGCGGCAGCCCCGGCAGCGAAACGAGGGCGTCAGGATCGTCATCGCCGGGGGAAGCCGTCGTCGTCTCCAACGGGTTGTTGCGCAGCGTGCTCTCGTTGCAGGACCGCGCGAACATGCTGGTGCCGGTGAACACGATGCGCGGGACTCCGTGCTCCGCGGCGGCGTCCGCAGACCAACTGAAGACGCTATCGGACACGACGGCGTCGGGGCGGTGGTCAGCCAAGAATCGGTCAAAAGACTCGCGGACCAGCTGCGACGCCTGCATGAACTTCGCGCGGTAATCCACCTTCAACGTGGGAAGGGCCATGGCGTTCTCGACGCCCGGCGGCAGGCCGACGTCGGGGAAAGGGATCAGGAAGATATCGATCGGTGGGGAACCGAGATTGGCATCGTTGGCACGGTCGACGGCCGGGCGGATGATGTCGGCGTTGACGGGCGTGGTGAGGATGGTGCACCTGGCGCCACGGGCGGCGAAAACCGCGGCCATGTCGGCGGCCGGAAGGAGGTGGCCGGGCGCGAAGAAGGGGAAGAAGAGGATGTGCAGCGGCTCATGTTTCGTAGCCATTGGTGCGTACGTGCCGCGGAATTGCGGATTGGCAACTTGCTCTCGGGTCGCTGGGTTCTTTAGTCGTTCTAGCTACTCCATTACTAGCTGGGAGGAATTTAGTGGCTGCTCTCTTTTGGTCTACTAATCGACAAAACATAGTGAAGTGCTTGGTAGATGTAGATCCATCTGAGCGGGACAAGTGGAGTTAACGCGACAGGTCATATAGGGAGTAAGGGCACCGGTCCTCTCAAACGGACGGGCCATGTCCATTTTTGTCCGAACGGACAAAAGGCCACCTTGATACTCTCCTCCAGGTTTGAGACTCCATCGCCGGCCACCTTGATACCAACGGGGACACACCATTTGGGACGAGAAGGCGATATAGGCAGACAAAAATTTCCGGAAAGGGCCTCCACAGAGTATATTGAAGAAACGCCAAATCTTGCCATCTAGAGAGGAATAGGCAAACAAGGCCACCGTGTAGTACTCTACAAGTTGGAGCACAAACCAAATCCCAAACTTCCTCCAACTCCGCTGTGTGCCCTTCTCCTTTGCCTCGCCACCATGGTCGGCCATGAGAAAAAACACCAAACGGTGCTCCGTATCGAGAGGAAGAAACGACAATTATTCAAGGAGCTCGCACCAAGATTACCCACCTTCAGTTCCTCGGAAGCACGACGGAGGACGTCAGGCACGACTGCCCAACAGCCCATAGCCGCGCCGGAACGGAAGAGTCGACGACATCCCGCCAAACTGCCATCACGGCAAACTGCTCTATTCAGCCCCCTGGTGTAGAATAGTAATTCTGCACCCGGGTCCGATTCGAGCGAACCAGACCAGCGCGTGGCTCGATAGCACCCGTGCGGCCCAGTCAATCTTTCCTTACGTCGCGGCCACACCACGGCCCCGTAAGAGCATCTCCAACCGGAGCCCCCAAAGGGCGCCCAAACGTCCGGGTGGACAGCCCGGACGCGGTTTGGGCTGAAAACCACCACCCAAAGGAGGCCCCCAAAGCCATCCGAAACGCCCGGGCGGTCCGGCACACCCCAAACCCAGCCCATATGTGGGGAGGGTTTGGGGCGGTCCGGACGCGCCGCCACGTCGGACGCGGCCCAATACGACCCCACATATATCCACAAAATCCCCACCCCGGTCGGAACTCTAGCTCTCACTCTCCTCCGATCCCCTTTCCACTCCACTCCACTGTCACTCTGCTCCGTCCGCAGCTTCGACAATGGCCGGCTCCGGCAGCGAAACCACGACCGAGCTGTACTGGCATGCGTTCGCGGAGGAGGAGGAGATTGGCAGCTGCCCCGGGCCGGATGCCGCGGCGCCGTCTTCTCGGTCGGTGGCGGCGACTCTTTGCAGTTCCGCCGCCGCCACGTCCAACGAAACAGTGGCGGCGCTTCCGCAGGTTTGCGCCTCCTTCCACCAATGTACATTTTAGAAATAAGTAGGATGCGTAATGTAGGGATTTGATGAACCCGTAGGCCGTTGCGAGAGGGCCGATGTACTCCGTCGGCGATGATAAGGTGTTGTGCAATGCGTGGTTGTCCACCCCGGATGATCCTCAGACCGGAAGCTACCACCGTGCTTCATTTTGGGGTCGGATCGGTCAAGTGTTCAATGCTAACTCGGAAGTTGTCCGCACTGAGGAGTCCCTCCGCCATAGATGGCAATGCATCGTGGCGGAAATTAACAAGTTCGCCGGATGCTTGGCACAAATGGGTTCCGTAAGTTTTTGATGTTCAATTTTGTACAATGCCGGAACCCGTAGCTACTTTTGTTGAGTACCTATTTCATTTTGATAGATGGACAATGCCATCCTACTGTACAACACACTTGGGGGAGGACGGCGTCGACGGAGTGGAAGTTCGCCCATTGTTGGGACATCCTGAAGGATAGCCCGTTCATCGACTACACGCCGGATGCGGAGAAGAGGGACAGGATTCGCCAAGCGGAGAGCCAGGCTCGACAGGCACGACGTGCTCGGCAAAGGGAACGCGAAGCTCGGGAACGTGAAGAGGGCGCCGCTCAAGCACGCGAACGGGAACGTGAAGCAGTCGCGAGAGCGGTGCTAGCTCAACGTGAAGCAGTCGCGAAAGCGGTGGAAGCTCAACGTGAAGCCGGCGTATCTCACGCACGGGAGCTGGAACGTCAAGCCGGGGTTCGCCGGGTGTCGTGGGGTTACTCTTCGACTACCCCGCGGTGAGGATACCTGGGGCACGCTAAGCCTATCAGCCTTATGACGAGGGCCCAAGGAAGGCCCAAGGAGGACGACGTGCGGCCCAAGATAGTCGACAGATAGGTCATGCGACTCCTATCATGCTTGTAAGCGCCATCGGCACCGTTCACCTGAGACCTAGCCTACCATATAAAGGCTAGGAGGGTCCTTCGTCTAGGGTACGCTCATAGCCGCCATCACAAACCCTAGCGAGATTGCCATCTCGCCATTGTAGCCACAACTCGCCATTCAATACCAGACAAGCAGGAAGTAGGGTGTTATCCTCCGGGAGCCTGAACCTGGGTAAACGCCTTGCTTGTCAGCCGTCGTGATCACCAGCGCTCATCTCTCTCCCCTCAATCAACCCGGGGTACACAACCCAGGGATTTGCCGAGTCCACCCTCGTCAATTGGCGCCGTCTGTGGGAAAGAACGAGCGCTGGAACCATGGTCGCACCGGCCCCATCGACTTTGAAGACCGACGTCTGCATCACCAAGGAGCCAATCTGCTTCGGCTCCTTCGAGTACACCTTCCACCCGCCGGCCCACCGCTCGGTGTACGCCGATCTGCATGTAGGTATGTGCCTCACCTTCGGTACCATGCACTACTTCGTAGACAGCTGTGGAGTACTCAGATCCACGGCGATCGCACCGCGCGCGGTGGTAGCACCCGCATCTGCCGCGACTGCCCCACCTGCTGCGGAGATCGCATCTGCTGCGACTGCGGCGACAGCATCTTCGACTGCTGAGAAGATCGCATCCGCCTCGACTACACCGACCGCCTCCGCTGCGGCAGAGATCGCGCCCAACACGGCCACGCCATCAGCGTCTCCGGCTGTCAAGGAGATCGCATCGGCTACGACTACATCGACCACCTCGACGACCACCGCGCGGATCGAGTCTACTTCGACTACCTCGATCGCGTCGCTGGCAAGGCCAAGATCTACGTCAACTTCGACTACGTCGACCACACCTTCGCGCGCGACGGAAGTCGCGTCGTTCTACCCGCGCCACTCGCGTCTCCATCGACTTACAAGATCGTCAACAAGCCAATCGCGCCCGCGTCGACGACGGCGACATCACTCCTCAGTCCGCGGCGGAGATCGCGAGACTCCAGGGAAGGAGCCTCGGCAGCGACTGTGGTACCCACCACGTTGCGTCCATTTTCGGCTCCGAGCACGGCTCGGACGAAGGAAGCAGCAGTGGCAGCCCGCCCACTGCCCAGACATACCCCGCGCAAGTCTTCATGATCGGCCCGACGCAGGGCAACGGCGACGAACCCGCATACCCACTGGAGGTGGTCATGCCGGACCAGGTGACGCGACTCACCATCACCCGAGACATAGCAATCAGAGCCCTGAAGCACGTCGAGGACGGCACGTACCCCCCACCAGACGCACCCCGGGAGGACCTTATGGCGGTCCAATACCTGCTACGGAAGGAAGGCGAACGACTCCGCGCAGAGAAGGCCGAGCTACTCCGACGCAAGGAGGAGGCTGACGCGTCGAGCGCCAGGAGGGCCGCTTACTCATTCACTGCCTCAACAGAGGTCTCACAAGGAGCAAGGCGCCACAGAGCCCGCGTGCCCCTGATGACGGAGGCCGACCGCGCTAGAGTCACCCGCAACCTCGAGTCATCATACATGAGAAGACGCAGACGGGATACCCGTCCCCAAAACCCCGGAGCCGCGCTCATGGCAGTCGAAACATACCTGCGGCTGACACAGCCGCCCGAGGGCGACTCGCGCGCTCTCCTCCACAAGCAGCAGATCATGTCTATCAAGGCAGTCGAAGAAGCTCTGATGAACAAGGCGCCGACAGAAAAGGCGCGAGAAGATCGGATCGCCGCGACCGCGAGCCCACAGCACTCGCAGGCCCGGCGGCAAGACAACTGCGACAACCGCAGCCAGGCGAAGACCTCCGCAACGTCATCACACAGAGGACGGTGGACCGCAGCCGCACCCAGCGGACGGTCAGCACGCCCAATCCTGACGACCGCAATGACGGCGACTTCGAGCCATGCGGCGCCGCATGCTTCAGCTTCAACATCCGCGACACAAGAATGCCCAAGGGCTTCAAGCTCACGGCAGAAGCAGTCAAGTACGACGGGAAGCAGACCCGAGACTCTGGCTAGAAGACTACCTCATAGCCTGCAGCTGCCAGGGCGGTACTTCGACTACGGCCATGCAGTACATCCAGCTGATGCTCACGGGCTCTGCACGCGGGTGGCTAAACACTCAACCCAAGAACGCCTTCAGGACGTGGGACGAGTTCGCGGAGGCCTTCGTTAAGAGCTTCCTGGGGACGTACTCGAGACCGACGACTTCGTCGAGCTACAAGCATGCAAGCAAGGACGAGACGAGCCGCTCCGGTCGTACATCCAGCGTTGGACCCTGCTCCGCAACACCATGGAGACCGCCTCGGAGGACCGAGTGATGGATGCCTTCATGCACGGCGTCTCCCGCCGCGACCTCCGCGAGGAGTTTGGTAGGCTCCGGCCGAAAACATGATCGAGGTCATGAAGATAGCCAACCAGTGGGCAGACGGAGAGGACTCGGTCCGCGATAGTTCACGCTACTCCCCGAAGGACGAAGCCGGACCAAGCAACTGGCGAGAAGGACGCCACAAGAAGAAGCCGCGTTACAACGGCAACGACTCAATCGAGTTAGTAGCGGCGGGATTCCAAACCCCCCGTGAGGATGAAGCGCGCGACAGCAGTCGCCAATACAGCCATGTACAGTACAGTCGAAGCGGCGGTGACCAGAGTCGCCAATACAGCCAGGGCAATACAACCGAAGCGGCGGCAGCAGCTACCGCAGCGACGGAGGCCATAAACGCGAGTGGCAGAAACGCACACTGAGCCCAGCGGAAGAGCTGGAACAACCCTGCAGGCACCACATGTTCAGGAACCCGGAAACGGGCAAGTGGGGATCCAACCACCTGTTGAAGGACTGTCGAAAGGCACGCAAGATATACGAAGCCATGCAGAAGATAGTCACTCCAGCACCCGCAGCGCAGCCAGCCGCGCAGCTGGCCATCCAGGCAGCACCCGCACCCGCAGTCGCTAATCCAGCACAGGCGGCGGGAGCCTTTCCACAGCAGCAGCAGCAGCCGCAGCAAGATGCCCCACCAGGGTCCATGACGCATATCCAGCGGCACGCGGACAACTCAACATGATACAGAAGGGGCGCCCCTCAAACAGGACCCAGAAGATCATCACTCGCCAAGTTTTCCAGGCCATCACCTGTCCACCTGCAGTACCCGACTACCTGAGAGGGTCAGAGACACCAATCACGTTCTCCAGAGCAGATCACCCGCCTGCAGTACCACGACCCGGGCACGCCGCTCTGGTAGTCGAAGCTCTGATCGGAGATTACACCCTGAAAAAGGTGTTCATGGACGGAGGCAGCGGCATCAACATCATCTTTGCCGACACCCTCAGAAGGATAAACAGGCCAACGACAAACTTGGCGGCATCAGAGACCACCTTCCATGGCATAGTACCAGGGCAAGCAGTCACGCCCATGGGAACGATCACACTCGACGTCATCTTCGGCACACCCGAAAACTTCAAGAGGGAGTCGATCGACTTCGAGGTAGTCGACTGGAAGTCGCAGTACCACGCGATACTCGGGCGCCCAACCTTTGCCAGATTCATGGCGGTACCTCACTACGCCTACCTCATGCTCAAGATGCCTGGACCCAAGGGCGTCATCACGGTGCACGGCGACTTCGACCGCTCCAACAGCTGCGACCGCGAGTTCAGCAAGATCTCCGAGTTCTTCGGAATGGAAGAGCACTTCGAGGCGATGGCAGTCGACAACGACAAAACCATCTTCCCGCCACGCAAGAAGCAGCCAAGGACGCCGCCTTCAACACGACTGACGACACAACAACTCATCAGGTCCACCCGACGGACGCAAACAAGACAGTCAAAGTGTCGTCGAGTCTGCCTATCGCATAGGAAAGCGCGCTCGTCGAGTTTCTACGTGAGAACTGGGAGATCTTCGCCTGGCAACCTTCTGACATGCCAGGCATACCCAGGAACCTCGCCGAGCACTCTTTACGCGTCCACAAGGACGCCAACCCGTCAAGCAGACCATGCGACGCTTTCAGGACCCAAACGAGATGAAATAAGCAAGGAGATCGATCGACTGCTCCACGCCAAATTCATCCGAGAGATCAAGGACTCGGACTGGGTAGCGAACCCAGTCCTGGTGGAGAAGAAGAAGACGAAGAAACTCCGCATGTGCGTCGACTTCACCGCCCTCAACAAATGCTGCCCCAAGGACCATTTCCCGCTCCGCGGATAGACCAGATCATCGACTCGACTGCAGGCTGCGCACGCCTATCCTTCCTGGACGCCTACTCAGGGTACCAGCAGATCAGGATGAACGTCGACGATGAAGAGAAGACTGCATTCATCACCCCATGGCGTCTTCTGCTACCAGACGATGCCCTTCGGGTTGAAGAACGCTGGAGCCACGTACCAGCGCACAATGCAAGCCTGCCTAAAGGGGCTAATCGGAGAGATCGTCCAAGTCTACGTCGACGACATAGTCGTCACCACTCGAACGGAGGACACTCTCATCGCCGACCTCCGCAAGGTCTTCGCCGCCCTCAACGAGTATCAGATCAAGCTGAACCCGGACAAGTGTGTCTTCGGCGTGCCAGCCGGAGAACTGCTCGGGTACCTCGTCTCTGCAAGAGGAATCGAAGCCAACCCCGAGAAGGTGCAAAACATACTCGCAATGCCAGCACCGACCAAGCTTCATGAGGTGCAACGCCTAGCCGGCCGAGTCGCAGCTCTCAGCCGGTTCATAGTAAGTTGGGAGAAAAGGCCCTGCCTTTCTACCAACTGATGAAAAAGACAGACAAGTTCGAGTGGACAGAAGAAGCGCAAGACGCGTTCGACCAACTCAAGAAAACCTCACGACTTCCCCAGTACTGGTGGCGCCACTGGAGAACGAGCCGCTATACCTCTACGTGTCAGCCACGAACAGGGTGGTCAGCACGGTACTCGTAGTCGAACGAGAAGAAGAAGGACACAGTCACCCTGTTCAGCGACCCGTCTACTACCTCAGTGAGGTGCTAACCTTGTCCAAGCAGCGGTACCCGCACTACCAGAAGCTAGCGTACGGAGTCTTCATGACATCAAGGAAGGTCGTCCACTACTTCTCCGAGCACTCCATCACGGTAGTAAGCTCCTCCGGGCTCTCCGACATCCTCACCAACCAAGCCGCGACAGGACGAGTCGCCAAGTGGGTTGTTGAGCTAGGGCCCTGGGGGCTGAAGTACGCGCACCCGAAGTCAATCAAGGCCCAGGTACTTCCAGAATTCACCACCGAGTGGATAGAGGCCCAGCTGCCAGACGTACCCGACTTGTCCAGCGCATGGACAATGTACTTCGACGGCTCCAAGAAGTATCAGCGCATGTCGTCGTCGCCAAAGAGAACGTGCGGCAGCGGAGGACGGCCGGGTTCTCCACCGTCTGTGAGAGCTTCTCCGCTCCGGTGTCTCCGATGAACTGTGTCCGATTAATTTCTGTGTTGAACTATGTCCGTGGATGTTTGAACCTGGTTTGAACTATGTTTATTCGTATGATCTTTGAACTATGATCTATCCTGTGATCTATGTTGCATGTCAATATGGTTTTGGGGGATTATTTGGGGGTTATGCTTGTAGGACACTAGTTTTGGGGGCTGTCCGGTCACTGTCCGCGGACGCGTCCGGACGCGTCCGCGGACAGTTTGGGGGGCGAATTTGAGGGCTCCGCTTGGAGATGCTCTAATTTCTTTCTTTTTTTACATCGGCGGTTCTTTTCCCCACTAATCACGCCCTTCCCACTACTGTATCGTTTATGAGCTAGCCCCGTCCATCGTGTGCGGCCGGCGGTTCTGCAATTTCGGCGAGCGATTGCGATTGGCGGCGACCGGCTGGCGGAGGGCAACTATGGTTTGGCATGGGCGGCGAGCGGTTGGACCTGGGGATTTTGGCCGACGGCGGGCGTCTGCATCTGGGATTTGGACGACTTGAGACGTGGGTGAGCGGCGGTGGTCTCGGCGGTGCCGTCGTGGATTCCGCTGCGTGCGGAGCGGCCTGCTGCCTCGTTGTTGGGCAGCTCAGCGTGCGGTTGCTGCGGGTGGCGCTGGGTGGCGTCGGCGTCGTGATGGGCGGGAGGCAGCCTCAGCGCTGCTCTGCGGGCGGAGCACGGCTGTCACACCTGTTCCATCGTGTACTAATGTAACAGTGTGACATGGGTCGTTAGTAAGCGTGGGCCGTGGGCCGCTGGCGTGTGTGGAGCGTGTGTGTCTTGGCAGGTGCGGTTATAAGCCTGGCCAATCATCTGTACAAATTATCGAATGAATGAAGTGTGGAACTATCTCTCTCACCTTCCGTCTGCATCTCACCTCCTCTGCTTGCTTTTCTCACCTAATTCCCAATTCTCCCTTGTCACCTCTCGATTCCTCGATCGGGTCGTGACAAATTGGTATCAAGAGCCAAGTTATCCACCCACGAAATTCGGGATCCGTTGCGCCCAAATTTCCTAGGCATCGATCTGTAATTCCGGACGAAGGGTGCGAGATTACTTCGGTGATTTCGCGCAGAATCCCGAGTTCGGTCGGATCTGCTCAGGGCGGGCACGACGGCGCCCGCGAAAGCTACCGTGTTGACGAAGCAATTACTGGAGGCGATGGCGGAGAACGCCGGGCAGGTGACGACGATGCTGGAGAACATCATCAAGCGCCTCGACGCGCAAGCAATCACCAACGACCAGCGCAATGAGGACCAGCTCTCCTTTAACAACCAGATCTCCTCAGATCTAGCAAGTATGAAGAAGCAACTGGTACTCACACAGAACGACGTCGACGACACGCGCAAGGCACTATCGGCGACGCCGGGGTCCGCGGCGTCCACGAGCGTCGATCTGCGCGCGGTCGGCGCGACGCTACCGCCACGCAGCGAGATCGGCGAGGCAGCGTTGCCGGCGAGGATGACGAATGAGGGCGCTCCCCTAATGCCGGAGCCACCCGCGGCGCAGATGCTGCCACAACCACAGCGAGTGCACCTGCATCAACCCCAACACCAGCAGGCTCACCATCATCGCCGCGATGAACGGGGAGACGAGGGCGGGTTCGTGAAGCCACCGAAGCACGATTTCCCCAAGTTCGACGGCGCTCTGCCCAGTTTATGGTTGGATCGCTGCATCACCTACTTCGAGCTCTACCGGGTGACACCCACAAACTGGTTCACCACCGCATCTCTGTACATGGACGGCCACGCCACACTCTGGCTTCAGGCTTTCCGACAGTCTGGTCGCGTGATAACTTGGGATGGGTTTTGTGCGGCGGTGATCGTGGAGTTTGGTCCTGATGAATTCGAGGCACACAGATGCACAAGCTCTTGCAACTCCGTCAGACAGGAACAGTGGCGGATTATCGACAGCAGTTCGAGACGTACATGTACCATCTTCTGGCCCTGGATCCGTCCTTGAACACGAAGTTTTTCGTCACTCAGTTCTTGTTGGGTCCGAAGGATGAGCTTCGCGCTGCAGTCAGAATTCAGGCTCCTACTAGCATTACTCGAGCCACGGTTTTCGCCAAAATTCAAGAAGAGGAGTTGGAGGCCACTCGTCCTCGCAATCGCATCGTGCCGGCTGGACGACCACCACCACCACCAGCTCTGGCTCGACCGCCTACTGTACCCCGAGCCGCTAGTGATGAGTTCGGGCGAGAGCGGCAGTTACGCGATTTCCGCCGAGCAAATAATCTCTGCTTCAAGTGTGGTGACCGCTACTCGCGTGAGCACCAGTGCAAGAAACAGGGTGCTCAACTACTGACAATACTTAGGCGAGTTCGGTGAAGTGCTAACTGACGAGGCTGTGCGTGCGCTCGAGCTACTGAAGGAACCTGAGGCAGAAACAGCCGAGTGTTGTTTGCTTTCCTCGCATGCAACCAGTGGTACTGAATCATCAACATGTATTCGACTGCGAGCACAAGTTGGAGAACAAGTTATGCTATTACTCTTAGATTCTGGCAGTACTCACAGTTTCCTGGATACATCTTTTGCCGCTAGAGTTGGAGTACAAGAAGTGGAGATACCTGCTGTGCCGGTGAAGGTAGCCAATGGACAACAACTCGTGTGCAAAACAATGATACCACAATTGGAATGGGGCAGTCAGGGTCATCAGTTCACAACAGATTGGCGAGTGCTTGATTTGGGGGCCTATGATGGTGTCTTAGGCATGGACTGGCTGGGCAAATGCAGTCCAATGCAGTGCGATTGGAATCTGAAACACATTTCATTTGCACACAAGGGAGAGCAAATTACATTACGAGGCATCACCTCTGATACGGTTTCAACACCGACAACAGCAACACTACACATGTTGCACGAATGGGAGGAGCACAACGAAATCTGGGCAATGGCTGTCATTGAACAAATGCCTTTGGCTGCAGTTTCGTCTGAACCTACAGTAGTACCTGAAGTTCAAGTGGTTCTGTCATAATTTCGGGATGTGTTTGAGGAACCACAAGGATTACCACCTTCTCGCCAGTATGATCATGCCATTACACTAGAGGAAGGTGCAAAACCTCCCAATTCCAAGCCTTACCGCTACGCACCGCAGCAGAAGGATGAAATCGAGCGTCAAGTCCGACAAATGCTCAAGGCCGGGACCATTGTGCATAGCATGAGTCCATATGCTGCTCCAGTTCTACTCGTCAAGAAAAAGGATGGGAGCTGGCGGTTCTGCATCGACTACCGCCGCCTTAATCTCGCCACGATCAAGAACAAGTTTCCCTTACCCATCGTCGATGAGCTCCTCGATGAATTGGCGGGTGCGGCATACTTCTCCAAGCTGGACCTGCGTGCGGGGTATCATCAAATTCGCATGCGGCCAGAGGATGAGGAGAAGACCGCGTTCAAAACGCATCACGGACATTTCCATTTCCGCGTGATGCCGTTCGGGTTGACGAACGCGCCGGCCACATTCCAGTGCCTGATGAATGCCATCTTCGCAGACTTCACACGTAAGTTCGTCATTGTTTTCTTGGATGATATCCTCGTCTATAGCAAGACTTTGTAGGAGCATCGCGAGCATCTTCGCTTGGTGCTCGATCGCCTTCGTCAACACCAGCTGTTCGCCAAGGAATCCAAGTGCTCGTTCGCGCAAACTCGAATTGAGTATCTGGGGCATGTCATTTCGCAAGAAGGCGTGGCTACCGATCCAGCCAAGACGCAGGCGATGCACGCATGGCCAACTCCAACAAATGCCACAGAGCTGCGGGGCATTCTGGGGTTCACGGGCTACTACCGCAAGTTCGTGCCTCGTTACGGCATCATCGCCAAACCACTGACGCAATTGCTGACCAAGAAGGGGTTCCACTGGAATGCACAAGCTCAGGAGGCTTTTGAACAGCTCAAGCAAGCCATGATACAAACTCCAGTGCTCGCTCTGCCCAATTTCGATCGTCCCTTCACGATCGAAACAGACGCTTGTGACACTGGCATTGGTGCTGTCCTGACACAAGACGGCCATCCATTGGCGTATTTCAGCAAGGCTCTGGGCATTCGCAACCAGAAGCTGTCCACGTACGAGAAGGAATTCTTGGCGGTCATGATGGATGTGGATCGTTGGCGGCCGTACCTGCAACGGGGCCCTTTCACCATTGTTACAGACCACAAGAGCCTGTGTAATCTGGAGGATCAGCAGCTGGACACAGACTTACAGCGCAAGGCAATGGCAAAGCTTGTGGGACTGCAGTTCAGGTTTGTGTACCGCAAGGGGGCTGACAATGGCGCGGCAGACGCATTGTCTCGTGTGGGCCACCTGTGGTCTGTTAGTGCTCTTTCTCTCTGTCAGTCCAATTGGGTGCAGGAGGTGGTGAATTCCTATGAAACCGATGCAGCAGCACAAGAACTACTGCTGCAACTTGCAGTGCACAGCCTAGATGAGAAGGGTTTTACACTGCAGCAAGGGCTAATCAGATTCAAGGGTCGTATCTGGATTGGTGCGAATTCAACACTGAGGACAAAGCTGATTAGTGCTCTCCATGACAGTGCCGTGGGAGGACATTCTGGTGCCACAGTAACCTATCAGCGGGTGAAGAAGCTCTTTGCTTGGTCAGGGCTCAAAACAGCCGTGGAAGAATATGTTCGTCAGTGCCAAGTCTGTCAGCAATCCAAGCACGAACACATCAAGGTGCCTGGTAAACTACAGCCTCTGCCCATTCCAGAAGCACCGTGGCAAGACATTTCGATGGATTTCGTTGAAGGTTTACCGAAGTCAGAAGGGTATGATGCTATCCTGGTTGTCGTGGATCGCTTCACGAAACTGGCGCATTTTATACCACTCCGGCATCCGTTCACTGCCACACAAGTTGCCAAAGCCCTCTGGGACAATGTGATCAAGCTACACGGCGTTCCCTTGTCGATTGTGTCAGATCGTGATCGCATCTTCACAAGCTCTGTGTGGCGAGAGATGTTTGCAACTACTGGAACAAAACTGCTGTATTCCACTGCGTATCACCCCCAAACAAACGGACAGACGGAGCGTGTGAACCAATGTCTCGAGATGTATTTGCGCAGCGCGATACAAGGCAGTGGCGTCGCTGGTTGCCCACAACCGAGTTCTGGTACAACTCCAGTCACCATGCTTCGCTTGGCTGCTCTCCATTTAAAGCTCTCTATGGCAGGGAACCAAACCTGGGAGGATTGCTTCAGACTGACACTAACACTGCTATGAATGATGAAATGGATTGGCTAGCTCATACAGAGATGCTGCGTAATCGCCTGACCCAAGCTCAGACTCGTTTCAAGAGGAAGGCCGACAAAAACAGGACTGAGCGATCGTTCCAAGTGGGGGAACAGGTTCTTCTGAAGTTGCAGCCATATGCACAGTCCTCTGTTGCTAATCGTCCCTGTGCCAAGCTCGCGTACAAGTTCTTCGGACCCTTTCCGGTGGAGGAGAAGTTCGGCACAGTGGCTTACAAGTTAACACTGCCTCCTGACAGCCGTATCCACCCGGTGTTTCATGTGTCCCAGCTCAAGCCGTTCACCCCAAACTACTCCCCAATTTTCGCCGAGCTACCCAAACTGTCGGACCTGACAACAAGAGACACTACTCCAGTGGCAATTTTGGATCGAAGAATGGTGAAGCGAGGATCTGAAGCAGCCGTGCAACTCCAGATTCAGTGGGAGACTATGCCGGTGTCAGCAGCAACTTGGGAGGACTACGACGTTCTCCGGCGCCGGTATCCACAAGCATCAATCTGGGAAGGAGCTACTTCTGAAGGAGGGGACAATGTCACACCTGTTCCATCGTGTACTAATGTAACAGTGTGACATGGGTCGTTAGTAAGCGTGGGCTGTGGGCCGCTGGCGTGTGTGGAGCGTGTGTGTCTTGGCAGGTGCGGTTATAAGCCTGGCCAATCATCTGTACGAATTATCGAATGAATGAAGTGTGGAACTATCTCTCTCACCTTCCGTCTGCATCTCACCTCCTCTGCTTGCTTTTCTCACCTAATTCCCAATTCTCCCTTGTCACCTCTCGATTCCTCGATCGGGTCGTGACTGCGGGCTTCGACATCAAGGTACGTTGTGGAGATTTCTTTCTCAAATAAGAGGACGGTCGTGGGGGTTGGGAGCTAGCCAGCTGCTATTGATTTTTTTTCCTCCTAGGTTTCTAACCGAGCACGTCCGGCGACGATGAGCGGGTGCGCGAGTCCGGCAGACCGTCTCCTTCGCGGCAGTGTGGTCCTCCGGCCGGATTGGCGGCAATGGCGGCGTGGTGAACTCCAGCCATCCGTGGCAAGATCCTGTCGCCGCCGTCATTATGTGTAGTTATCCAGACAGTCATGAATCTGCAAATTGGAGTTATATTATGGGTCGCTAGTTTTCTGTAGCATAAACGAGATGGGAATGTGCTGTTTTGGTGAGTAATCTGCGATTCCAGCTAGGCAGTTGAGAATGTGCTAGTCTGTACCTGGGATAAATGAAGACGTGGGTTCTGAATTCATTGGGAGTGGGCATTACTTTTATAACAGTGATATACTTTGGGAGAAATCTGGGATACATGAAGATGTAGGTTCTGAATTCATTCAGTAGTTAGTTTTGAAAAGAATTCTTGCTTGTGCCCAATGTGTAGTTTATCAGAATCCTTGTTTGTGCCTGACAAGTACTAAATTTTCAGGAATCTTACAAGCATTTGGGGGACGAAAGAATATATATGCAAAGGACTTGGAGACGAAGAGCGAGTATCGAGAGGCAATGTTGTGCAGACGAGAAGCTCCCAGTTGTTTGTGTCCATGTTGTACTTAGCCTGTTGTCACCCGAGGTGAGCTCCGGCCTTAATCCAGGGATATTTTTTCTAGTTCAGGTTGTGTTGCAGATTTAAATTTGAGGTTTTGTGGTATAGTATTGATTTACATTGCTGTTAACCTAGGGCATCTCCAGCCATTAGCGCCCCCAGGATGAAAAAAGAGACCTTTTGGGCGACAAATTTCTTCCGCCGGCGCAAAACGAGATCCTGGGGGGTTCATTTTCCCAGCCACACCCTCACCCAAGATGAAAAGATGAGAGGAAAAAAAAAGGCCGCCATGGCTGCCGCCCAATGCGAGCCTTCTTCCTCCATCTCCGGCAGCCAAGAAACGGAGGCCGCCCGGCCGGCGAAGAGAGTAGAAGCTGCGCCGTCGACGACCTCCACCTCCCCCGCCTACATCCAGGCCGCGGCCGCCATGGCCGCCGTCCAATGCGAGCTTCGTCCTCCATCGCCGAGGAGGGCGGCGGCGAGCAGGACGGAACAGGGCCGTGCGTGGCCGGGCGAGAGGAGGACGGAGCCGTGGCCGGGCGAGAGGAGGACGGAGCAGGGCGGTGCATGGCCGGCCGGAGGTGGAGGAGGGCGCTGGGGGCCGGCGGCCATGGCGCGCTGCGGCCACAGGAGCAAGGCGGAGGCGGCCAGGCTGGAGGAAGAAGAGGACGGGGCGGAGCCTGCCGGGGTCGAGCTGGAGGAGGCCGGGGGCGCGGGGCGCCGGAGGACGGCGAGGCGGCGGTGGAGGTGGCGTCGGGAGGGTGGGGAAAAGAAAGAAGAGATAGAACGTGGGGCGGGGAAGAGAGAGAAGGGAGAGCACGTGGTGGGCCTGCCAGCAAAAGAGAGGAGAGAGATAGAGTTGAGAGGCTGACCTGTGGGACTGCTGCATGCAATCGCCCCCTCCCCCCCCCCCCCCCCCCCCCCCCCAGGCCGAACCCAGCGGCTTGGGTTTGGCCTGGGGGCGCCGGCACTAATTCGGCGCAAAACGGCGCTATTTTAGGTCCTGGGGGGCACGACTGGGAAGTTTGTTGAACTTTTTGGTACCGCCGGCGCTAAAAAGGGCTCCTGGGGGCTCCTGCGGGGCATGGCTGGAGATGCCCCTAGAGTTCCACAGCTAGAAATACAAGCCCTACATATAGTTCTGCCCTCAAGTTAAATACTGCCAGGCGCAAGTTGACTCTTTGGAAATGGGTATATAAATTACGATGGTCATTGCACTAATGAATTTAATTCTGCAGTCTTGATTCAGTCTCATATGTTATCCTACTCATTTCAATATTTTTTTATCACTACTTGCCAAGTCGAGATCATGTCATTATGACTCCTCGATGTATGTAGGTACTAAGCAGCTAGCCCGTAAAAAAATTAGATTCCTTTTGATATATTGAACTGTTTTGCTGAATTTGTTCAGTGGACAAATCATAGAGTCTGTAAGCAGATTTCCAGTTTCATACATTTTCAGTGCAAATATATTGTTTCGTTAATTAGTGATGCCAACTAACGGGTGCGTCAGTGTTTTTGTCTGCGTTTTATTTTGCAAGATGCAATTCCTAGTTTGTAAGTTGTTTGAGCATACAGAACGGAAGAACTTGCAGTTTGAGTAGAAACTTGTCAGTTCATTTGTGGCGGAACAGAAGCTTATTAATTAAATGAATGCTGAATTTTGTACAGAAATAGCTAGCTCTCTCCTGACAAAAGAAAATGAAGTAGCCAACTCTCATATAAATGTGCATTTAGGTCTTCTGGCCATGCTAGATTATGGTAGGCTCTAATTGTGTTTGTTACTTCTTATGCCTGACATATTCCAATCAACATTCTGCAGTTACTTTCTTGTGCGTTCATATGCCTGAACATAATTTTGTACTGGTCTAGATCGTTATTTTTCTGATCTTCTGTGTATGAAAGCAACTTGTGAAATTACGTCGCTTATCATGTTAGTTATGTTCCCAGTAATGTTAAGTGGAGTACACGTGCCAAGAATGGTTACTGCATCATATGTCGTCGTTCTCCTGAAGCCCATGGAGCTCATGCTGTGCTTTCATAAACTACATGTTGTGCTGTTTTCTTTAGTATGATGTGCAATTTCATGGCATGCTATAATTGGAGTTACCAATACGTGGTAATAACATGTAAATCTCCCCCTTGTGCTGGATGCCAATACATGGTAATAACATACTATTTCATACTGTTAAGATCGTTTTGTTGCCTCATTGCTTTTGGTCAAACAATAAAAAAACCCGCTTCATATGCTACTTCGGGATTAGTTCTTAAAAAGAAGTTTCTTTGGGGCTGTCAAGATGGTCATCACACTGTCGTAAGTGTCTGCCCGATTTTAGTTAGATCATGTAAGAAATTTAGTTAGCTCATTTTTGTTAAATTACGTCCCCAATGCAGAGGCGAAGCATTGAGTATTCGATCAGTTGATTCGGGCTTAGCTGAACTACAAGTTTAATAGTCCAACTTTTTTTAATGAACCCGGGGATATTTGGCCTTGAATTGTTACATTGAAAAACTGAAAATTGATGGAGGGCAACCTGCTATCACTTACTTTCAATGGATCACATGTAGTACTTTGTGCCATCTTTTATACGCATCGCTGACGATGTGTTTCTATATGGATTTTGATCACATGTAGTACATTAGGTATGTGATGTGTTTTCTTTTTCCTTGTGCAGCACTCTTTGGAAAGCATATCGCTATCCAGATCCTCAATTTTCGGATATCTTGTTGCCTTGTTGGCATGGAAGAAACAGGGATATATTACCGTTGTATTTGACCCATTGCCTGCTGCATATTTTCCCCTCCGCCGTTCATCAAATGAAGTGATATGAAGTCGGCATCGACGGCATTATATAGTTTTTTTGTCAGGGTTTATCATGCTTCATGCATGAGCTATAATTATCTCTGTTTTGAATGGTGTATACCACTAGGCTTCACATGTAATTACTGGGTATACACAAATATTATGTGTATTCTTTTCTTACTAAATCTTTTGTATTTTTTTTTACGAAATCTTTTGTAGTTTTGAAGTTGCTAGATTCTAAATGCACCGTTGGTTCCTGACTTTACGGTGCAGTAGGCCATGGCGTGATTTTTGCTGGCACATTTAAGCCTTCTTAGTATCTTATTAAGGGCGTGTAAACAGGCCGGCAATTTTTTGCAAGCACATAACCGTTGTCATATCAAAACATGCCATTAGTTCTTACGTTGATTAGCTAAAAAAGCAAGTTAACAAATTCTTATGTTGTTAGGCGGCTGAATGAACACGCGCAGGATAAATTAGTGGATATGTTCGATTTTTTATGTCAGCTGTCATAATTCCTACGTCAGCCGTTGCGGAAATACCTCACGAGTCAAAGCATCCGGGCTGACTAGGGATCGTGTCATCGTGTGGGCTTAATTACGTTGACCCCACGTTACTAACGTCAGTTGTTGGTCGCATGTGGAACTTTTTTACGTCGCATGCAATCGATCGGGTGCGGGCTCGCTGGAGGGGCGCGCCAGGCGCAAGTCGCGCGGCTCGGTACTACGCGTGGTGCAGAATAACTATTCTGCACCCTGGGTGTCAAATAGCGTGTCCCTATATAGCCAAAACTAGCCCCGCTTTCTACAATGGAAGAGGCCCGACCACCCCTCTCATCCGCACTTCGGCCAGTGGCATTAGCGGGTGAAGAAGGTGCACGGGAGACTCTCAAGGAGGGGTTGTGCCGTTCAAGCACTTGATAACATAACTTCGAGTGCAAGACAAGCATGAGCAGAAATTTTGCTAAAGTCGTTTGATGGATCGAGATAAAATATTTTCTTAGGGCAACTAAAACAAGAACCCTACTTTTTCATATGCGCACCAGACAGAATCCACATCTCAACTCCAATAATGGTGCACCCAAATAGAGTGCTTGTCATCTTTCGTCCGTTTGGCTCCAAATCAGCCCTAGCGTCTAGCCTTGTTCAGTTCGCCTCAGTCTCCACCAGGCCCATAGGTCAGTGGGTGGCCTCCTCCTCGAGTGGCGGCGGCGCTTCCAACTCGACCATCGCGCATCGGACGCCTGCTCATCCACTTGTGTTTCCTTCTCCTCCACCGTCATCTACATCAGCGACGATGACAACGGCGACAACAACAAGTGGGACGAGGTCGACAACGAGTAGGGTTAGGTAAGATTAGGGTCTCCGGCGACGCTAGTTTAAGTTTAATTATTATTCAAAATCTTGTAAAATATCAACACACTTTGAGTGAAATTTTAAACCATTTGTTTAAGTTTGTTATATTTTTTTATTAAGTTTGGTGGCTGCCCGCTGGGCCCATCCCCTCCCCCTATGTGATGCACATGTGAAGCGGACAAATTTTCAGGATGCCGGTGGAGATACTCTTATCTTTCATCAAGTTGCCAATTTCTCCTCGCCAGTTAGCAGGTCTTTGTCCCGGCTTCTCTATAAGAGTACAGTGGTTACTCTCTCAGATCTCTATTCGACAGCAAAAAGTTCTCCCGTGGCTAAGATCACCGGTATGGCGGCCACCGGCACCAGGAGGGCTTATGGTAAATGTCGACGCCGGGTGGGATGCTATATCTAAAAATACTGGCAGTGGTTTAATCATTTGGGATGAAAGAGGCAATGCGGTGCTGACTGAATGGAAGTTCATTTGCTATTGTTCTAGTGCAGAAGAAGCTGAGATATTAGCTTGCGTGGATGGTCTTCGACACCTGATCAACCTCCAGCGCTCCTTAGGTATCATTGGTACTGATTGTCTTCGTGCTGTACAGGTTATAAACTCTTAAGATTCCGGACAGGTCCGCATACTGGAGCATCTTTCAGGATATCCAGGAGTTGCTCAGGTTCTCTCCTGATTTTAAAGTTTGTAAAATTGATCGAGAGAGCAATAGAATAGAGCATGTGTTAGCTCAAATGGTGAGTCGAGAGGGTTTCTACATGAGTCGGTGCCGGCCTGCTTGTCGGCTATGATCATGAATGATTGTAATAACAATATTATATGATCAAGAAAGCTCACGGCACCCTCAAATAATATCCCGGCATAATTCCTAAGGAACTATCCTTGGAACTGCACTATATCTCCATTTTGGAGCATATTTCCTCTGAGCTAAGCTAAGACCAAAACCACTGACAATACACCGTTGACAGCTCATACAATGCACTTGTTAAAAAAAGATTGTGTATCACAATATCATCACTTATTCTACAAGTAAAAAATATACATTTATATATAAGGATATGATAAAAACATGATATGAGACTTGCATCTACAGCATTAAGCATGTCTAATACCGCTATTATTAGGAGAGCGCCTCTTCTTGACAAGTCTAGTTTGCAGGGCTTTAATCTGACACATATGGATGTAGCAATGGTAAGGCGGTAATGGGGACTTCCATGCAAGGGCTTTAAATGTCCCCTTTGGTTTGACGCCTCCATACAACACATCTTGCAGTGTTATCCCCGGAAGTTCCTCTTGAGAAGAGCATGTTTGGTAGTGACTAGAAATAAAAACATCTTCAGTAGTTCTACCCAGTCTTCGAAGATACAAAGGTTTTTTAGTCAACATATCACAAGGGTGCTCATCATGCATTGATTTATATTTGTCTGCAGACTCTCTACAGAATTTCAGAATCTTGCACCAATACTGGATGCAAAAATTACTTCTAAGTAGGCCACCAATGTCGTTTGCAGCCATCAGAGATCCATTCAGCATCTTAGATATCTGCATTGCTAAATATGCTAGTCTTGGGTGCATATTAGGATCCTTCAGATGCATAGTCTGTGCAGTCCCAAGCTTTGCGATCTTGTCTGATTGACTTGTGATTATAATCTTACTACCACCTGTTGTGCACTTTCTACAGAGAGAATACAACTTTTCCCACAAATCTTCATAGAGTTCCCAACCTACCTCGAAAACAATTAGCAATTTCTTATTCTGCTCATGTTGCATTGCACAACGGTCGGTCAAAATGTCAATATCTTCATCTCTGAATGTACCGTGCGTAAAGAAGGCAATATGTGAGAAATGATCACGGACTCTTTCGTCGTTGCAGACGCGAGCAACTAGGGTACTCTTCCCACAACAACGTGGACCAACAATTGGAAGGACATCAAACCTGCCAAGCCTACTACTGTAAGGTTGTGCACGCAACAGAAAGTGGAGGATCAGCTCCATCTCCTTCTGGCGGCCAAAGATGCAATTTCCGAGCAAGATATGCATGCTGTTAGGCTGGCGGTGCAGGCGGGGATATGTTTTCAATAACATTACTGACTCACTGGCATGAAGAATCATGGTTCTCAAACTGTCAAGGATATTTTCAGCTACAAGTTCTTGTGAAGTTTCTGTGCTACTGCTAGATAGACAGAGTCGTTTTGCAGAGCTGAATTTGGACAGAGCCCAGGAGGGATTCAGAACCTTATTACCTCCAGCGTCATCTTCTTCAAAAGCTCTGTACCTGAGTGTATCGAGCGCGAAGAAGCCTTGGTACATGGCATCCGTCAACATGCTCAGCTGCCGAAGCATCCCCTGGTTTGTGACGAGACGCCCCTCGGCCTCGTCGACGATAACCTGCGCTCGGAGTAAAATCATCTCCAGGTTAATCTCCATATCTTGCACCGGTGGCTTGGAGTATTGGTTGATGATGAAACTCATGGACCTTGTTGCGAGTTCACCGAGCACCGCTGAAATGAAAATCTCCATTTGTCTTTACTATTAAATGGGAGTCTGCAGTCGTGATGGTCCGTCTCGTACGTTGGTACGTCCTGGGCAGACGATCCCTGTCTCGATGGCCGCACGATCGATCGCGGCAGACGATGGCTCGCACGATGGCCGCTAGATCCATCGCCGATCCCTCTATCGCTCTCGCGTTCAGCATCGGGTACCTACGGACGCCGCCGCCGCACATGTTCTCCCTCTCTGCCCCTTCTCCTCCCCCACCAGCGAGAGGCCATCGGTGCCGCCCCTGCTCATCCCTACAGACGCGAAGCCCCCTCTCTCGTTTCTCATATTTCTCATCGTAGATGGCGTCGCCTCCCTCCTCTGGTAGGAGGAACGGAACTGGCGGCTGCCGACTCCCCATCCCGAGCAGCGGCTCTGCCGTTCGTCGCCTCTCGCTTCCCGATCACCAAGCAAGACCAGTTGTCGCCTCCAGATGCCGCCGAGCCCACCCACCATGTCTCTCCTAGATCCTCCTGTGAGCGCCGTCGGACTGGCAGCGTTGCTCGGATTAAAAAGAGGAAGAGAGGAAGGGGAGGCGCGAGCTGCTCCCTGGCGGCAGCCATCGGGAGGAAGAGGTAGATCGTGAGAGAGACGAACAGTACATATTCTACAGGGGCGCGACGACGATTGTATTCGGCGTCGTTATGGTCAGCGTTCTCCACGAGTGACTGCTTCGCTCGGGGGGAACTTGTGTACAACGTTTTAGCTCAAACCTTTCTGTTTTGACATGCAGAAACCGCATGCTACAAATTCTACAGTAGATATTCTTACACACAAGCAGTGACAAAGGAGTGAAAATCTCCCGGCAGGCTGAGGTAATTTAGTGTTGATTTATTGTGTCTACATATGGTGCACTGTTTCAGTCTTTCAGACGGTTAGTATGAGTGATCTGTAGACTGGGCATGTCCCTTGATTGAGCTGATTAACATGATTCGTTTAAATATATATGTGAAGTAATTTAGTAGTGCTATTCTACAATATGACCAGCTAACTGCATATTTATTTCTTGCAGGTTGCATCCTGCAATCCTGATTCCTCATACAACATTAATAATTATCACTGTATTATTTCTTTGCAAAGTTGTTCCAGTATGAAACGTGAAACTTTAGGTATAGGTATGTGAGCTATGTTAATTACTTTAAGCATACGTTTCAGTTGCTGTTTATCTTTCAAGCGCATGTCCGCTAAACGACATTATCCAATTGTCTCTTAAACACCAAACCTCGACATTTACAAATGCATCTTTCTTAGTTAGCTATGGTGCATGTTGCTGAACTATATCACTTTGCTCCGTGCGTGCTCTATTATTTTGTGTTGTCCATAATCAAACAGCTTGTTATATTTAACAAGCTCGCTTCATGTTGTGTCCATACCTTGTCAATTATGTAATGTGCCTCACTTGCATAATTCATACATTTGCCAAGATTTCAAGTGTGCATTGTGAAATATAGAGTCCAAATTTCCTTATATTCTACTATGATACTAAAACACTTGTCTGTTTCACTGATCCTAATTAGGATATCTTCTGTTATGTAGATGCAGGCTCGAAGACTCACTAGCAGAATCCACAAGATGGCAAGCGTATGAACTGAGATCTTCGGCGTTTCGTGTTTCTGGAGTAAGCACCATACGCTTGCTAATCTGGAGAAGTAGTTTCGTCTGGATGCATTCCTTAGTTCTTGTAGTGAGCTGGGTTCTGCAATCATGTTTGGTTGCTTTTAGCTGCAAGCGTTGTGGCGATGTAGAGGATTGTGAAGCTCGTGCTGTGATATGGGGTCTGCAGCTTGCGACGGGCGCGGCTGGGATGGTTATCACTTGAAAACCAAGACTGTTGTTGAATCAGACTTTTCTTTGAAAGATTTTTCGAGATTGACTTTTCTTTGAGAGATTTTTCCTTAAGAGTTAAGATAATGTTGTAAATCGCGCCTTTTATTATTGGTGAGTCACCAAACTGAGAATGCCAATTACACATGAAAATGTTTCTTGAGCATTCGACTTTTGTGCAATCTAATTTGTCCATGCACACATGTTGTTGTAGACCCCACTTGCCCTTTTCTGCAAAAATATAGACCCGCATTTTTCTTGATACAGATTTTTTGTGGACAAAACAGAAAAGTCTGCCTCTAGCTATTCATGTACTAAACTCTTAAAATTTTCGTTGTTCATTGAAGCCTTAAACTGCAAGCCATCGGGTACTAGCCCATTCAAAACGTGTAAGAAAACACTACATAAAGAAAGAAGAGATCAGAAGTTTGGTTGTCTATCGCAAGCAATAAATTTTTATACATAGAGCACTGATCTATTGAAACATTGTTAGGTTGATTGCGTAAGCTAAGGAGTCAAGATGGCAATTTTCCCCATGGAGCCGGGTACCCGCGGGTATTTACCCGCTAAGGAACGCTGATGGGGGGCAATTTGTCCCCATGGGTATACCGGGGCGGGTACCCGTTAAGCTGGCGGGGCGGGTACGGGGGGCAAACTGGCTCCATGGAGTCTCCATGGATACCCGGGACCCCACCTGTCAGTCACACATAAAACTAAATATATAAGCAGATCCTCTATGTTCCCCAATCCCACCCCTCTCGCCGCGTCTCCTCTCCAGTCTCCCCCGATCTAGATCGAGCACCAGCCACCCGTCCTCTTCCTCTGCTCCTTCCCCTGCTGCTCGCACCGCACCAGCCACCCGCCCACCCGCCGTCTTCCTCTGCAGCGCACCAGCCACCGTCGTCTTCCTCTGCAGCGCACCACCGCACCAGCCACAGTCACAGCCGCCTCTCCCCGATCCCCATTTCATCAAATCGAACAGGACTAC
Source organism: Poa pratensis (assembly GCA_947311845.1). Classification (NCBI taxonomy): domain Eukaryota; kingdom Viridiplantae; phylum Streptophyta; class Magnoliopsida; order Poales; family Poaceae; genus Poa; species Poa pratensis. Next base: position 161,007,356 of record CAMZMU010000063.1, read on the forward strand.
AGGAGGCCGTCCCCGATCCCCACATCCACCCGCAGGCTCCCGCCGCCACGTCCCGCGCCGAGCACGCCCGCCTGCTCCCCGCCGCCGTCCGCTCCTCCACATCCACCCGCAGGCTCCCGCCGCCGCCGTCCCCGGCCTAGCCGCCACGCCCCGCGCCGAGCACGCCCGATGGACCTGATGGGCCCGCCGAGCACGCACCAGCGCATCTCCGGCCGCCCCTTCCCCTGCTCCACTCCACGCGACCACACGCCGGCGCCACCTTCCCAATCTCCATCCAGCACCTTCCCAATCCCCTGCTCCACTCCATCCTTTCGAGCTCCCCATGGAGTCCCCGGTGGGGGTCGGGTACCCGCCAATGTCGGGTACGGGGACGGTTTTCCCCCCCACAAAGGTTCATGGGGATCGCGGGTACGGGGATTGACGGGGATCGGGGCGGGGACGGCAGAGTCATCCCCGGTCATACCCGTCCCCGTTGCCACCTTGACTAAGGAGAGCCTGGAGGTTAACGTGTTCGTCGAAGCGGAGGTGGAAGGCGATGCGATATCAAACCGGAAGAATTGTGAAATCGAATGGCATTTGAGCAATAATAACAGTGTACATCAGGATTTTTAGTGTCAGGGAATATGTATACACTCGAATTTCACGTGCATTATGTTAACATGTGCCATGGGCAAAGAAAACTGAGGAAGCGTGTGGTAGGTGCATGTACGAGAAGCAAGGCATAAAACAAAAGATCACAATGAAGTTGTAAGTTGCATGCGATTTTGTTCGTCGTGAACTTTATTTTGACGGACAAATTAGTGAATTACACTTTTGATCGATGATTTGTCTTTAAATTTTTATTCCGTAGCAACGCACCGGCATTTAACTAGTAATAACTAACTACTGAGTTGGGGGAGTTAATTTGGTGTCTCCCAACTCTGTTTCTGCCGTTTTATGGACCTATAGATGGAGACTTTTTCTATTATGACTTTTTCCAAGTCTTTGTGCGCAACAGCCAGTCAGCCAGAATGATCCAGTGTACGCATTTTTCTTTTCTCCCAAATAGACCTGACTATATTGTCCGTCAGAAGTCTGAAGTCCGAACCTGCTGTTTTTCTGCGCAAAGGACCGTGAAACCTACGCCACCCTTCCTTCATCACCCGGCGACGTGCAAGACTTTGACTAACAGTGCTCCCTGTGCAGAGTGTCTCTCAGAGTCAGAGCGGCGTTCATCGGCACTCTGGCGGCAATCACGCGGCGCCCAATCCAGAATCAATGACCGCCGCGGCCGAGCCCGCAGACTCTCTCGAGTCTCTCCATGGCCAAACAAGTAGTACTACTTTGGAGCAATAGGTCTCCAGTGATCACTCCTATGCATTATATGGTAACCATGTTAATTTCTAATGTGTGGTATTAACTGAAAAAATATAACTAAGATGATTCATCAACATATTGTTTTCATTTTCGTCGTTGACATATCTTAGGGAGCGACCAGTCTAGTAATTATGCAGTAAAATTCATCCACGATAAATGAACTTGCCAAATATACACTTTGGTAGATCAAGCTGCAAATGTTGTAATGGAGGGCCATACAGGAAGGGGAGTTTTGGTTCTCGGGCACACTGCTCCCGTTTTTTTGAATTTTTTGAAAATCGTACTTTTTTGCTTCAAAAAAATCTGCATTTTTTTACACAACAAGATATACATGTTAAGTAGCTACGCAAGAAATTTCGTAAGAAAATAATAAATTTTATGGCCTACAGAAAAAAGATAAATTTCTGACAGAAAATCCATACTATTGTTACTTGTTGATGCTCCCGAAATTTGTTATTTTTATGTAGCTCGTAATACGATTTGTTTTTCACAAATAATCTGTACCGTACGTAGAGCACATGCATATACATCACCTAGTATTTTTTTGGATTTTTTTGAAACTCGTTTAATTTTTTTCAATTTTTCTGAAAAGAGCGGGTGCACTGGCGCCCGAGCTCTAAAAGGGATTTCCGGGCCATAACTTGCTACGTTCGGTCATCTTACTACAGAAACAAGCCACCGGAGGTAAGATATGCCGCCTAGACACTGATGTGGAAACAAATGAAGTATTTTTGAGAGTTAATTACTTGCAACATCCCATTTCCATCTGCCATTTAAGATCATATGTATTTCTCAGCATTCATATGTGTCTAGTCCCTAAAACTCCCACCTCACTTCCACTCAAATAACTCATTCTCTCCTTTGTCCCGTCTACATTTTTTGCTTCAGAGTTCCCCTTGCTCCATTCTCCTCTCACTGTCCCATCTGCAGCGCTGCTCCGACATATACATATTATCTATGTTTGCCAAATCCACAAAAAAACCATTATGTTTGATTCTTTTCTTTATATAATTGTGATGAATAAATTTCCATCAAAATGTACTCGCACTGAACTAAAATAGGAAGTTGAGAAAAATATATGCATTGCGCAAGTAATTTAATAAGCCTGCAACCTATCAACAAACATCACAGAACATAAACATGCAGTATCAAAGTCCCTTGGCTGCAACAAACGTCGACCTGAATACTTGATCTATCAAACCAATGCATTGATAGGTCAATCAGACAGACGAATTAGAGCGAAACCACAAGTAAACATCCTAAATGATCATGGAAAATCGTAGCACCCTCAATCCCCAACCTCGAGTGAATGCAAAATAGAATAGTTTGCGCAATGTGACTAACCGTATTAAACATGACTGCAACAGCTCCTCCGGCACAAACGCCAATTTCTACCACAATCATTTCGCCGTGGTTGAGCAGAAAATATAATCTCATCTAAAATTTAGTAAAGTAACAATGACAGAGCTTACTGTAAGAGGGGGGCCACCCCCCTCCTTACTGCAAGAAAGGAGTTTCAGAGAGGAGATTTTTATTATTTAGAAACGATTGGGAGAGGAAGCTGGCTGGACTAGTGGGCATTACGGGCTCCGCCCAAGTTAATAAAAACTAAATTTAGACATTATGTTGATTAAACTTTATTAGTTATTGTACGTTCTCCCTATCAGTAGAAAAAGTTGTCAAGTTTATTATGTTTTACTTCCTTTAAAGGAACTTTATATTTATTTATATAAAAACACATGCACAATGAATTATTATTTACATGAAATAATGTTCCTATTTTGATGGGACATTTTTACATTACGCGGGGGACAGAAAAAAATACTAAAATAATAATAATCCGACGTATTTAAATAGGACAATGTATCTGCAATCCATCCGTTGAACAAACGACAAAGCAACAATGAGTACATACGTGCGGCCTAGTATAAATATAAATAGTTCAACATCATAATATGTACACACTCGTCATGAGTGCACACACAACGTACAATATAGAAATATATCACACATGAGTGATGCTGAGGGGGCAAGCGGGTCTCTCGTCGGCGATCCATCACCTGGCGCACTTATAGTGGAACAGGTGGCCGCAGTCCAACCTAGTGATCTGGTCGTCGTCCTCGTACTCCTCCAGACAGACCGTGCACTCCGCGTCATCGTCCGGAGCCTGCTGGTTGTGTAACTCCCTGAAGGTAGTCATCTTGATCTTCTTCGCGATGCTCCGGCGAGCGGCCACCTCCCGTCCCCTCCCGGCCCACCTCAAGTATAGGCGTGGTGTAGGGTAAATCCTAGGAGCATGACTGGAACAGCTCCTTACGTCATTCATTTCACCTTCGTTGAGCAGAAAAGGAAATCTCATCTAAACTTTATAATTATAATTGGAAGTGGAAATCTGACTAATCTTTATGAAATCAAGACCTAATAAAAATCACATAGCTTACTGTAAGAGGGGGACCCCCCCCCTTGTTTCTTAATGCAAGAAAGGGGATTAGGAGAGGAGATTTTTAATTTTTAGAAACTATTGGGAGAGGAAGCTGGCTTGACTGGTGGGCTTTACGGGCTCGGCCCAATTTAACAAAATTTAAATTTAGACATTATGTTTATTCAACTTTAGTATTGTTGTACCTTCTTCCTATCAGTAGATAAAAGTTGTCAATTTTACTATGTTTTACTTCCTTCATGGTAACTTTTGTATTTATTTATCTATGAACACATGCATGCACAATAAATTATTATTTACATGAAATCATGTTCCTATTCTGACGGGACATTTTTACATTACGTGGTGGGTCAATGACCAAAAAATACTAAAATAATAATAATCCAACATATTTAAATAAGACAATGTATCTGCAATCCATCCATTAAACAAACGACAACGCAACAATCAGTACAGACGTGCGGCCTAGTATGAATATAAATAGTTCAACACCATATAATATGTACACACCATTCATAACTGCAGACACATGTACAATATAGAAATATATCACACATGAGTAATGCAGTGAAACAAGTGGGGCCAAGCGGTCTCCCGTCAGCGATCCACCGCCTGACGCACTTGTAGTGAAACAAGTGGTCGCAGTCCAACCTGTTGATCTGGTCGTCGTCCTCGCACTAGTACAAAACGACACATCGGATACCCCTCTATAGAAACGTCACAAGTTAGGCGACGGAAAATCGACCTTTCCGCGTGAGAAAACCCGCCCCGCCAGGCAAGCTGGCCCGTGTCCCGTCAATCGTAGGCAACGGTCGCAAACTTTTAACCGTTGCCAATATCTTGGTAACGGAGGTTCCGGTAACTCCGTGTGCGACTTGTACTTCAATGTCATCGGACAATTTTGTACAACCGTTGGCGAGGTTGCGTATATAAATTTTCTTTCTTAGGACTATATCTTGGAAATTATAAAAGACTGTCGATTCGCCCTTATCCTGTGCTCCAGCTTGTTTCTACTCTGCACTCGTGTCCTCCATGGCCAAGAGCATGAGATCGTCGGGGAGATCGATGGCGTCCTCCTCCTGCGCCGTCGGGGCCGGGTCAGATCTGCCGCTTGTGAAGTGCGTTTGCTGCCGCTGTGAAACGCGATTCGTCGAGTGTCGCGTTCGGAACTGAACCCATGCCGGATCTACTTCAAGTGTCCAAATCACAGGGTTAGTTCTACGCTTCGACCAGTTTTGATTGATTTCTATTCTGTGTGATGCTGATTTGGCTCTGGATTCGATTTACCATTTAACAGGGGAGGGGCGAAGAGTATTCTAGGAGCTGTGATTTTTTTTGGGATTGAAGATTATGTTGAGATGCTGCTTGCTAATCGTGTCGAAGTGGAAGCTGCAGAGCTGCAAAATGTAGCCTTGATAGTCAGGAAGGCAAACATGGAGATGAAGCCGCACACTGCAGCTGCTCTAGTTGGTTTGGCATGGAGCTCAACAAACTGTTTGACGAAATCTGACTCTGTTGTTACTGGGCGAAAGGAACGGCAGAAAGGGGAAGAAATAGCTCAGTTAAATGTTCTTGTGAGCATTGCTAGAATGATTTTGTGTGTTTGTGTGCTGTTGTTAGGTGTGAACTTGTAGGTAGCAATGAAAATCAGGAGAATGTATTAGGTTCGTATGCAGCTATGAAAATCAGTAGAATGTATTAGATTCGTATGCAGCTATGGAAATCAGTTGAATGTATTAGGTTCGTATGCACTTTGAAAATCAGTAGAATGTACTAGGTTCGTATGCAGCTACGGAAATCAGTAGAATATAGTAGTTGTGAACTTATATGCAGTAGGGTTGTATGCAGCAACTTATTAGTAATAAGTATCCAATGGAAACGGTTATATAAAATGTTCGTTGCCAATTCGGTGCTTATAAATGTACTGCCGACAGAGCAATTCATCAGTCTCATTCTCACTCCCTCACTGTCTATCTTTCAACCTAGCCGCCGCACACTGTAGCTTTTTACTCTCCTCACTCTCTCATGGCTTCCTCTGTCGGCGCTTATAGATCCCACCATCGCCGTCGCGGCTATAGCGGCCGCACTTGGGTAGTTGCATCCGTTCGTGATGCTAAGGCAGATCTGGAGGCGGCCGTGACGCGGCAGGTGTTGGAGCGCGTCAGGCTGATCTCCTCCCGGCGTCCTCTGGGCCTCGCGGAGCTAGTACAGATCATTCGTCAGGAGGTGATGCAGCAGTGTTGGCGGATGCGCCGTCAACGGAGGCCGATCTGGAGACCGCCGTCGACGGAGGAGGAGGTGGCCGATCTGGAGGCGCCGTCCACGGAGGAGGAGGTGGCCGATCTGGAGGCGCCGTCCACAGAGAAGAAAATATGAGGTCTAAATCGCTCTGTCTTTATATGTCATATTCTGCAGCGGCATAGGCAAGATCTCATGAACTAGAGATGCTCTTTGATATGTGGTTTGTATTAGAAACTCATGAAACGTTATATTGGTTTTCTATTAGATTGTTCATCAATTGTGCTCTGTCTTTATATGTCATATTCTCCCGCGGCATAGGCAAGATCTCATGAACTAGAGATGCTCTGTTTTGATATGTGATTTGTATTAGCAACTAATGAAATGTTCTATTGGTTTTATATTATATTATGAATTATTTCGGTCAATTGTGCTCTGTTTTGATTTGTGATTTGTATTAGCAACTCATGAAATGTTCTATTGGTTTTGTATTAGATTGTGAATTATTCCGGTGACACTGTCCAAGATGGAGCAAGCCTCAGTACGAAGAATTTGGCAAAATATATTTGCTACGGAGGCTTGCGAGCTCGGTGTGGTTTCTTGTTTTAAGTTTCTCCATGTATCTTCAGGATGTGTGTAGCAATTAAGCTGCAGATGTGATTTGGAGAAGCATGAAACCACTACTCGAGTCTTTTGGTAGCTCGAAGACCGTTTTCGTGGTTTCAAAACGGACAGCGAGCTGAGGAAGAAGGAGAAGAGTGGAGGACTATAAACGGGCAGCGAGCTGAGGAAGAAGGTGTCGAGGATATAGGATACGTATATCCTGACATATGATAAATGCGGCCCAACATGGAGAAGGCCCAACAAGACGACTTAACGTTTTGAGTCGCACAAGGACTCCACGAACCGACTTGTAATAGAAACCCTAGTTTGTATCCTACTAGGACACCACATGTAAGCCTGCCCCTTCCACCCATATAAGGAGGGGCAAGGCGCACCAAAAGCTCTCAGATCTCAATAGACTAGATACAACAAAACAGAGAGAGCCGCCTCATCGGCGACTCGCTCATCAGCATACGGAATAACATCTAGCCACAAACAGCATGTAGGGCTTTTACCGGACGATGTTTCCCGAGGCCTGAAGCTGTATAAATCGCTCTCATGTGTGTAATCTCGTTCCCGGAAGATCCTACGTCGCCTAAGTTCTACGATCTCACAAGTCATTACGCGATGACATCTGCCGTGATAATCTCACGACAGTTGGCGCCCACCGTGGGGCTAGCGGCGCTTTGAATCATGATCCGGGCGGGATCCCTTCATCAACAATCTCAGCGACTTCGACGTCGCGCCGGTCTATTCAATTCGGCGGTATTAACATCTACATCTACACCAAGATCTACCTCAAAGGTCGAGGAGAAAGTATGGAAAAATTCGACTGTGGGATTCGGGGCTCAACTTCGACAACGCCCCTCACGCGCGGGTTAAAGGACAGCAGCAACGTCCGTGTTCCGGACATCACCGACGGCGACTCGGAACTCATCTCGAGGATCCCTTCGGTGGAAAGATGCGCAATCGAGTTTTCTATCAGCTGTTCAAAGCGCATCGGATTCCAACGGTTAGATCTCCGTCGGCGACTCAAACACTGAAGCCCTGTCGAAACCTGACGGAACTCCTCGCGACTTTGGGAACATAATTATCGAGGTCGACTCGGACATCAATTCGAAGATCCCTCTGGTGGAAACTTGCGGAATACAATCCTGAAGCCCTCCAACCAATTTGAGGCAATTCCAATAGTTAGATCTCCGTCGGCGGCTCGCGCACTACAGCAAGTTTTGTATTTGGGCAAGGTCGCGAATCCAAACAAAGGCAGACCTCGAGTCGATATGATACAGTGCATGTCCGAGTTAAACACGAACAAGAGTAAAAGGCAGCCGTACTTTCCAAGAATCAAATCTACATACCAGTGATCAACCAAAAAGATCACGGCACTAGCTCAAGGCCCAATCTTCCAACGTGGCATCAAGCAGGGAAAGAGATCGGAGGAGTTACGTACCAGATAATACCGCTTTGACTCGCATGTGGATCAAGTTTCAAGGAAAGGAAATAAAGCGATTTGGAGGGTTGGCCTTGCATTGCATGGAAGGTGCTCCGTACTTTGGAAAGAGAGAAAGATAGCGATTTGAGTCGCTGATGCGTTTCACGGGCCTCAAAAGAAAAGGAGAAAAGAGCAGAGAAAGAGGCATCGAGTCAATAGCTCGCGCCTACATGTTCATCAGATCAAACGTACACGCCTGGCGAGATGGTTCGACACTACTTCAGAGCTCAGACAACAAAGAACAAACCCACCGTAGTCATCATCACGTGAGCCGCGGCCAGCTTTGCCGTGGAGGACTTTGACACCGCCGGCGTGATCAAGATTTACAAGACCAGTGCAGCAGCCGAGGTGCTCCAAATTCCAAAAGGATATAAATCACGCACAACATCTTGACGTGCAACTGAGCAAATAAAAGGAGACAAACGGAGCACTACTAGTGTTCCATGTGACTCAGATCAGCCAGGGAAAAATAGACGGCTTACGAAGCAAGGACCGTGGCGACTCTCCGAAACTTAGCCGCGCGGCACAGCATGGCGACTCAAACAAATTCGACATACCACATGAGCAAGGCCACATCTGTGTGGGAGAAAAGTTGACGTCTGGCGTGACCCATGGCCGACGCCGCAGATCCTGCAACGGCGACCTGCCCTTCAAATTAATCATCTCCAGCTCCGGCGACTCGCGGTGGATTGATTTCGACCTCATCGCAAGCTCAAGCCGCGCCATCACCTACGGGAGAATAAAAACAAGCTAAGATGCTATCATGGTCAAATTTTACAGCCTTTTGCTTTATCAATTAATATTGAGTATCACCTCTGAGTCAATCTCGGGGCTGCATATCTATAAGGCTTATTATCAAGTGTATATGCGACTTAAACTATGTCATGACATAGACTTTAAATTCAGATCACTTTGAATGCTTAGTTACATCTACTTCATAAAGTAGAGTCTTACAGCCCGTAGTGGATTTATTGAATTCGAGTTCTTTTTAGCTCGCACCATATCTATCAAAATCTAGATGCATATATCTCGCTATATCTATCAAGTTGAGCTCTTTTTATAACTTGCATGATTTATCAGCTTTTATTTACATCTGCAAGCGGGTACATTAACATATCAAGATCAAATATTACTTATTTAAGCATGCATATTTGGGGACTCATTATACAACTTCATGATTTATGATTATCATATCATTTTATGGGCCACCGGATGACTTATCGTTATCATATCGTTTATGAGTCACCTAATGATTTACCTTCATATCATTTTATGAGTCGCATAAACTTATCATTATATCAGTTTGCGAGTCACTAACGAATCATCATCTTATCGATATTTGAGTTAAACAGGTGACTCGTTGTATCAATTCTTGGGTCAAATCAGTGACCCGTGGTATCGCTTGTACAGCTAATCAGAGCTGGTTATCATCAAAGCTAATTAGAGCTCGTCACGGCTATTACAGCTGATTATATCAAAAATCGACTACCACCTACGCGCGGTCGTACATCAGGATTAGTGAAATAAAGCGGGCACCGCCGGTATCCGGGGGTTTGTCATTTCGCCTAAATATGAGTTGCTGAGACTTTATTTTCACTAATCTCTGGGTTTCACGGGAGCTTTGCAGCTTTATGAGCTCGGCTTATTCTCGTGGAATCGCTCTTTGTGGCAAATTAACCTGGTTATACTCGCCTTAAGTCAGATGCAACTCGCACTATGCGGCCCAAGTACCGGCATGTGGCGTCAATCGAGTATGATTGCCTATCATGGCCGTTCTCGACCCTGAACACACATTACGGCAACAGAGATAATTCAGAAGGGCTAAAGTACCCGCATGTGGCGTCAATCGAGTCTGAATGCCTATCATGGACTTTCTCGACCCTGAACACACATTAGATCTGGGAAATACTGAGTCGTACCATATGTTATCATGCATCGTACCATTTGCTATCATGCAAAATATCATTTGCTATCATGCAACCATTTGCTATCATGCAAAATACAATTTGTTATCACGCAAAATATCATTTGCTATCATGCAAAATAAATCGCTCTCCTGTGCGCAATCTCGCTCCCGGAAGATCCTACGTCGCCTAAGTTCTACGATCTCACAAGTCATTACGCGATGACATCTGCCGTGATAATCCCACGACAGAAGGAGAAGACTCGACATGTGTAATTGATCATCTTTTTATGCTATGTAATGGTTACAATTGTTATATACGTTATGAATGGATTTGTTAGCATTTTTGTACTTCTGCTGTGAGATTTTAAATGTCCAGTGGCAACCCTATTCCTGCTATAGGCTTACGAAGAAACCTCAGTGCAAACGAGTCGGAATAGAATCTCCGTTTCTGATGTTCCCATACATCGAAAACGAAGGTATGTGCACCACCGTTGCCAAACGGTGGCCTCATCGGCGACGGTTTTTAGCCTGCGTTCCCGATGAGGGCCTTCACATCAACATCGGGGGGCGGGGACATAGACCCTTTTTCCGTTTCCGATGGGGGTTTTTGGCCCATTTCCGGTGTGTCGCTCTGTACTAGTGTCGTACTCCTCCAAATAGACCGAGCACTCCGCGTCATTGTCCAGAGACTTCTCACTATGTAACTCCGTGAAGGTGGTCATCTTGATCTTCTTCACGACGCTCCCGCGAGCGGCCACCTCCCATCTCCTCACGGCCCACCTCAAGTAGGAATAGTAGAGGGTAAATCCTAGGAGCATTACTGCAATAGCTCCTCTAGCACAATTACCAATTTTAGCGCATTCATTTCGCCGTTGTTGAGCAGCAAATGAGATGTAATCTTGAATTTAGTACAGAAGTTATACTAATTACAATTAGGGGAGGAAATCTCACTAATCTTTCTGGAACCAAGAGCTAATAACAATGACAAAGCTTACTGCAAGAGGGCCCCCCACTCAGTTCTCAACAATGAGGAGGCATCATCCTCTAACTTTGTGTTGCTTTTCGGTGGATGGAAAGTCCAGAAGGACACTGCTAGTACGCCTCAGTTGTGTCGACGTAAAGAGATGGTGAACCGGGGTGGAGTTATGAGGACTTCAAAATTGTAGGTTGCTCTCTATGAAAAAAACAAGGCCCAACCCGCACCTTCACATGCTCCACATTCGTCACATGAGCTAAAAATACTACTTACCAAAAATCTTCCCCCTGTCCCCATCAACGTCTAGTTGCGTATTTTTACTCCCTTGGCGTGAATTGGTAACAAACTTATCGCACTGACATGTGTTGTCCTCCGAAACAACATTTGCTCCTTGATGTAATAAACTATACATTTGTGGAAACATCTCGTACTACGGGAGTATTTTGACTTAATTATCCCGCACATTATGTATTCCTCTTAAAGTTGGCTAGTAATTATCTGCCTACGGCTTATCTCGAACCAAGTTGAAGTCTATATCACTTAGTCTCTATCTTAACATGCAAACTATTCACATTATCTATTATTCAGCTATCCAATTCTCTATGCCATCATCACTAACATTTTTAAGGGTATTCTATCTCTACATGCAAGTTTCCACATCATACTATTTTCTAGCCATCCAATTAACATGTCATGGTTTTTCAGTTTCCTGAATGATGAGATGACATCGTGCTATACAGTTAAACATATTTAAATCAGGTGTAACCCAGACACCACAGTTTGTTTTGTCCTTAACCAAAGAGTTTTTCTATGAGTCGTTTCCAATGAAAAAAATCATGTCAATAATATTTCAGATTAACTATATGTATCCGCTTAAGAAAATTCCAAAAAAAAAGTGGTACCATCCTCATCAACCCCATGATTTAATCTTATCTACGAATTTAACTAATTTTTAAGCAACAACAATTGGGTATATTCCTAAAGCTTAACTTTCTTTAGTTGAATAAATACACAACAATTTCATGTTGGACAAATTTAGCATTCCAACTATTCAGAGCAATTGAATCTTACACTTTTTTGTTGACAACATTATATTATCACATGTGCCGTGTACCTTTCATTCACATAATAGATTTTTCTAAAAACTACCCAATGGGAAGCACAAGTTATCATTCTTGTTATAGTGATGTTGATGCCAGGACAATTTTTAATGTATGTGTTGATTTATTTCTTAATGATAATTCAATCGTCCATGAGAAATATGATAACCGAGATGGCAATCGTAGTTTTTTTTCAACAAGGGCAATCGTAGATCCGCCGCTTATATTGGTGCATATCAATTCGCTTCTTACTCCCTCTGTTCCAAATTAGATGACTTCCATTTATCCACATGCAAATGTATCTAGACATGTTACATGTATAGGTACATCCACATGTGTACGAATGAAAAGTCATCTTATTAGAACGGAGGGAGTATGAGTAAACGTCGTTAGCAAAACGTTTTCCTAGTTTTAGTATTAAATTTGTTGGGCGGGACGCTAACTTTGGGCTCACTTATGTGCTAAACAAGTCTTGGGTGTTTAATAAAAATGGGGTTTTTACTACCAAGTCTGTTTACAATTACCTTGAAAAAGTAATTGCTGGGTCTTCATTGGGTGTGGCAGGCTGTAATGACTTTGAAAATTCAAACTTTCATGTGGCAGTTGTTTCAGGATGCTCTTTTGACAAGGGATAATATGAAGAAACGCAAGTGGCCTGGTGCTCCAAATTGCTCCTTTTGCAAAGAATTTGAAACTGCTAACCATCTTTTCTTTCAATTGTTGGAGATATGCCCTAGAGGCAATTAATAAAGTGATTTTATTTGTCATATCTCAATTGTTCATAATATGTTTTAAATACCATGCTATAACTGTATTACGCGGAAACATTAATACACGTGTGGTATGAAAACAACCAGGTCCCTAGTAGCCTCTATTTAACTAGTTCGTTGGGCAACAGATGATCAAGGTTTCCTGATCATGGATAATTACGTCGGTTGACAACGGAGTCATGTCATTAGGTGAATGATGTGATGGACATACCCAAAATATAGAAACGTAGTGTTCATACCTTCGACTGTGAGATCATATCAAATCTCTGCTTCTGAAGATGCGGCTGATTGCATCAAACGGCATGTCTTATATAGCGTGACAATAAAGGTGACACTTTCGGGTATCGGAAGGAAGCAGTAGAAGCGAGTGATCAAGAGCGGAAATTGCCAGTCCACATAGCAGGATAGATACTCTGGGCCCACTCGGTGAGATTACATCAATGAGCTTGCAAGCATGTGACTAGGTCACGGGGATGTAATATCACAGACGAGTAAAGATAGATTTGTCGGTGATGAGGTCATGCTCGGTAATCGTGATACCAGAGAACGACGCTCGGACAATCTAAGTATCGCTAGGCAAGAGGATGAGACTGGACGTCTAAAGGTTCAAACGATAAAAGTCATTCGTGGACGCACAGGGGCTATCATGGGTATCCAGATCCCGCTGTTAGTCATTGATCGGAGAACGTGTCTCGATCATGTCTGGAGTGATCCCGAACCGTAGGGTAACACACTTAAGGGTAGGTGACGATTTGATTGGATATAAGAGAGATAGAAACCGGGAACTCCGGAAGTGTTCCGGAACTTGTCCGATGTTGATCGGAGGCAACGAAATATGTTTTCGGGGTCCGAATGAATTAAATAATATGTATTTAATATTAATAAGTGTTATTAGTGATTAAATATATTTTTTATTTAATTAAATTCGAATTTAAAAGGCATTAAAACCTAAATGGGCCTTAGAGGCCCATTAGGGGAAAATTCCCTAAAAGAAAAGGAAAAGAAAAAAGGGGAGGAGGGCCAGCCACCCTGGGTGGGCCGAATGGGGCCCACCAGGGCCGGCGGCTGCCCTCCTTGGCCGGCCAACCATGTGGGGTTTAGTCCCACATGGCTTAGCCAAGGGAGAAGGTCTCCCCCCTCTCCTTTAAATAGGGACCCCCCATGCCTTGGAGATTCATCCCTTCTTCCTTCTTCTCTCCTACCTTGAGCGTGGTTCCGTTTCTGGAGCTGCGTACGAGGAGGGAAGTCTCTCTACCTTACGCACACCGCCGTGCTTCGAGATCCAATCTTCTACTTCCGCTGCTCTGCTGGATCTGGAGCTCGGAGGTCGTCATCTACACCGCATGTGTGTGGAACTGCGAGGCGCTACTACGTGGCGCTGGGAGTACGACTACTTCCTCTACACGACCTTGAGGTCGGCTTCGTCGGCTTCATCGGCAACGTTTGTGCGGGAACGTAATCCCGCTTTCGGTCTACAAGGGTATGTACTCCGTCCTCCTTCGTATAGTATATCTGCATAGTTAGATCTTGGCTAGTTTATGGTTATCGTCGGTAGGAAATTTTTTGTTTTCTGTCTACGATCCCAACAGTGGTATCAGAGCCGATCTATGCGTAGATATTTCTATACGGTTAGAACACATGTTGAATGTGGGCATCGATTCTACATTTGTTACCCTCTCGCGTGTACTTGTTTATATCGCGGCATTGTGGGATGAAGCGGCCCGGACCGACTTTACGCGTACTCTTACGCGAGACTGGTTCCACACTTGACATACGGCTTGTACCGTATATGTGGCTGGCGGGTGTCTGTATCTCCTACAATAGTTGATATTGCATTTACAATGGAGGGCCCCGAAAGGGGTGTAATAGAGACAATTGTCTTATCGCTGTTGTGGTTGTATTCGTAGGTAAGAAACGGTTCTTGTGCGAAAGCCCTAGCAGCCACGTAAAATATGCAAAAGATAAAGTAGAAAGCGTCTAACTTTATTTTGCAGGGGCAATGTGATATGGTCAAGGTAGGTTTATTAAATTGTTTATAAAACTGTTGGCGCGAAGGAGACCATCGGCGCGGAGGAGACCATATCATGTCGCATTACATTTCATTCTAGATGTTATGTAGATTGTGTGCATCTTATATTGTGTATATATATATGTTTATATATTAGTTACACGGCGGTAGAAATATAAGATGATCCCTCCTAAAACCATGTAGTGTTCTCCTATAGCGTGCACCACCGAAAGTTCTCCGTTACGAGGCAGGCCGTGACGATCGGGTGTCAGACGTATCTGCGTTCGCATAAGGTGGGTGTAAGCCACGTTGCACAAGCAATACGCTATAGGTTATAATGGCGAGCCTAGCATGTACAGACATGGCCTCGGAACACAGTGACCGAAAGGTTAAGCATGAGTCACATAGTTGTTGTGATTGACATAAACGATGTCTACCTTTGAAGCTATGCTATCGGCCGTGACGATCGGGGATAGTGTATCGAATGAGGATCATGTAATCACTAAGACGATGCGAGGGATACTCGTCTTGAGTGGGAGTTCTAGTAGTTTTACTTTGAAAACTTAGTTTTATTTTGAAAACTAGAACCCATATTTTATTATGAACAAAAGTCTTTATGCTTTGCAAAACCTTTGTAGATGATAACCTCTTCTATAGCCCTGTTAGACTTAGGCGCATTCCTGCGTTTGAGAAACTTAAAAGAGATGGGTCCAAACTTCATAGTTTTATACCATAGCTTGAGGATACTCCTTGTTTCAAACCTTTTAGCTCTATACGATACAAAACCCGCTAGGAGATAAAACCGGAGATTCCATTGACAAAAGATAATTCAGATTATCAAGTTTTGTGCGGATAATTTCATCATAGTCCAGTGTATGCTATGATCTCTGCCGTTGAGAATGAACTGTGGGTGCGTGTTGACAGACCGCGAATGGTCGCTGAGATTGATGATCTGTATTCACCGTAAATCAGGCTTTCTTCTCAACTAGGATGGAAGAGAACACTCGCATTAGAAGAGCATGTGGCAGTCATACCTGATGACATTGGTCATACCGGATGACATTGGTCATACTAGATGACATTGGTCATATTTGATGACATTGAGACGCCTCGCTCAACTCGATCACTTGATGACAGACAACGTTGCCAGGTGCAAATAGTTTGTCATAGACTATGTCATGAAAGGGGAATCATTCACCTTCATGAATTCTTGATTACATTGCAGAATCTAGAAGATGAAGCAGATCGCCGGAAAGTCATCAATGATGATGGTATATATATGATATACACATTATAAATGTTTTGACGTAAACAACGTACTCACTGCAGTGACTAAGTTGTGATACTAGTCATGTTTTATGAAAACAAGATTTTCTGCTTGAGTAGCTTGGAAGGATGAGGAGACAATGTGTGTTGATGATGGCAAGCAAACATGTTGTGATAGCCATAGACACTCTCTCTCAACATCCACCATTTGGATTAATTTGGATTTGAACAAATATTCCTTTTGATCGCTTGTGAGCATGATCATTATAAGTGTCTTTCTCTTGCGAGACAATCATTCATATTTGTTAGTGACAAATCGTTGTCCTACATTTATGAGCGATATAATGATCATACACCGATCGTGAATGGAATGTTCATATGTGAATCTAAATGTTAGTAGTTCATACATTTATAATATTCATGCCAAAGGATACAAACTTAGTAATGACACCACATTTATGTGGCACTCACGTTTTGAATCATGTCAAAGTTATAAGCATAAAGAAGCTCCATTCTGATGGATCTATGAGTCTTTGGATTTTGATCTTCTGACACTTGCAAGATAACTAAGACACCGTTTTCAGGAAACGGGCGTATAACTTATTGAAATATCATACATAATTGATGTGTGTGGATCAATGAAGTATTTCAACGTGTAGTGGAAATCATTATTTAGTAAACTTTACCAAGATTGATTTAAGTAGATGTATGGGCATCCGCTTAATGAAATGCTGGTCTGAATAGTTTGATAAATTCAAATAAAGTTCAGAAGTAAAGTAGGAAAGTAAACTTAACAAGATAATCAATTTCCTACGATACAGATCGAGGGAACGAGGATTTGAGTTATGAGTTTGGCATATCATTGGAAGACTTGTGAAAAGAGTTCCACAAATTACGCCGTATGGAACATCACAATGTTATGGTGTGTTAGAACGTCGTAATCACACGATATTGGATTGTGTGTTATTAATTATATCTCTTATCGAATTGTTGTGATCATTAGAGTCGTATGGTAGGAACAGAACATTCACTTTAGATAGTAGGGAAACCATCTAAATCCATGGAGGCAATACCATATGAATTATGGCATGGCTTTTAGCCTAGATTGTCGTTTTGGTATTTTAGTGTTTCGATACGATTAAACCTAAAATGGATAAATCTTTGTAGTGTACCTAAAAGAATTAGTTGGGTACGTGTCTCACGACAAAAAGGTAAAATTGTTGCCGGAATATACCTTACTCAAGAAACAGGTTCTTGTCCGAAGGTATAAGTGAGAAAGAAAGTAGAGCAGGACGGAGTTAATGAACTTCCTCTCCAGACATCAGAGTGACGGAACGGAAACTGTTCCGATATCGTCCTCCATAGATGAAAGAAAGCTAATGATAATGATCATGATGCTCTAAGCTCATACTAAGATCGTAGGCATACGAGAATAGTTTCCGCACCATGTGCTACGACTATCTTGTTATGAAATGTCATGTTTATGGAACGTGAAAGTACCTACGAACTACAAAGAAGCGATGGTGGACCTAAGTCCGAGAAATGGCTATGAGCCATATATAATCCGAGATAAAATCCATGTACAATAACTAAGTAATGACTTAGGTATATTTTATTAATGGCATTCAGGCCATTGAAAGTAAATGGAATTTTATGATAAATAGACGCTGACGGAAAGACAACCGTCTATAAGGATCGATTTGTCACAAAACTGTTTTGACAAATTCAAAAGTTGACCGCAACGAGATTGTGTCTCAAGTGGCGATGCCTAAGTTTATTTAGGATTGTTCTAGCAATTATTATCAATTAAGAAATTGATGGATGGATGAAGAAAACCGTGTTCCCTAATGGCAACATTAAGGAAGAGTTGTAACCGGTACAACAAGTAGGTTTGGTTGATCCTAAGGATGCTAGACATGTATGCAAACTTTAGTTGTCCATTCATGGGCTGAAGCAAGCATATCGGAGCTGGAATCTTCATTTTGATAATGTGATCAAAGGATTTTGGAGTTGTCCAAAATAGTTGAAGAAACCTGCAGTTACAAGAAGTGAGTGGGAGCTAAGTAGCTTTTCTTGAATGGCATATTTGAGTGGGAGCTAAAAAGAAATTCCCTTGTCTTATATGTGGAAGGCATATTTGAGTGGGAGCTAGGTGTCATTCCAGACTTTATATGTAATGACATATTGAGAATGATACAGATCCTCTAGTAAAGTATGAATGATTATTTAAGTGATTAAATTTTCTATGAATGAAGTTTAGAGTATTAGGCTTTAAATCTATAATTCGTATAGATCATAAGGGGCTTAGTAACATTAGGTCGGAATATTTTTCTAGGTCAAGATTCTGAAATGTTTCAGAATAGAACAAGCAAAGAAAAGGATTCTTACTTGTATGACTAGGTAAAATATTATCTTGGCATTTCAGCGATAGTTATTGAAAGAAAAAGATGTCCGACATCCTCTATGCCTTAGTCATAGATTCTATCATACTGAAAGCTTGGCTTGATGTGACCCAAGTTCTTGGTTGAAGAACGGGTTCTAGAGTGATCCCTGGATGGATCAATGAACAAACGTTAAGTATATCCTTCAGTGTCTACAGAGAACTGAAGATATGTTTCATGTATGGGTGAGAGTGAAGAGATAACTTGCCGTAAAAGGGTTACGATGATGCAAGTTATGACACTGACCCATACGGCTAGAAATCTCATACAGGAGGAGTCCTTTGTTTTAAAGAAAGGGTTAGATTGCGAAGTTGCATATGAATGCACTATCGTAGAAGGGTTAGCTTGCGAAATTGCATATGAATGCACTGTCGCATGATCTACATAGGTATAGAAATATATGGCTATTTCGGAAGTAGCAAGTATGATTGGACTGAGCAGTTTTTCCGAGCATGCCTGGTTTCCCTTAATAGATCTCTTAGACTTTTAAGGCTCATGCTGTGTGAAATTTTTGAGTCTCACTCCATCAACAAGCATATATTTCACCGTTATCATATGATACGAGATGATGTCAAACTAGGTGACATAGTAGTGTTGCAAAGCACATACAGATCTCAATGTGAGAAGATCTGTTGACTGAACCTCTTCCACGAGACAAGCATGCACCATATTGCTATAGGTGTTAAGCTTTTACCAAGTTGTAAACTAGATTAATTGGTACTCTAGTGCAAGTGGGAGACTGTTGGAGATATGCCCTAGAGGCAATTAATAAAGTGATTTTATTTGTCATATCTCAATTGTTCATAATATGTTTTAAATACCATGCTATAACTGTATTACGCGGAAACATTAATACACGTGTGGTATGAAAACAACCAGGTCCCTAGTAGCCTCTATTTAACTAGTTCGTTGGGCAACAGATGATCAAGGTTTCCTGATCATGGATAATTACGTCGGTTGACAACGGAGTCATGTCATTAGGTGAATGATGTGATGGACATACCCAAAATATAGAAACGTAGTGTTCATACCTTCGACTGTGAGATCATATCAAATCTCTGCTTCTGGAAGATGCGGCTGATTGCATCAAACGGCATGTCTTATATAGCGTGACAATAAAGGTGACACTTTCGGGTATCGGAAGGAAGCAGTAGAAGCGAGTGATCAAGAGCGGAAATTGCCAGTCCACATAGCAGGATAGATACTCTGGGCCCACTCGGTGAGATTACATCAATGAGCTTGCAAGCATGTGACTAGGTCACGGGGATGTAATATCACAGACGAGTAAAGATAGATTTGTCGGTGATGAGGTCATGCTCGGTAATCGTGATACCAGAGAACGACGCTCGGACAATCTAAGTATCGCTAGGCAAGAGGATGAGACTGGACGTCTAAAGGTTCAAACGATAAAAGTCATTCGTGGACGCACAGGGGCTATCATGGGTATCCAGATCCCGCTGTTAGTCATTGATCGGAGAACGTGTCTCGATCATGTCTGGAGTGATCCCGAACCGTAGGGTAACACACTTAAGGGTAGGTGACGATTTGATTGGATATAAGAGAGATAGAAACCGGGAACTCCGGAAGTGTTCCGGAACTTGTCCGATGTTGATCGGAGGCAACGAAATATGTTTTCGGGGTCCGAATGAATTAAATAATATGTATTTAATATTAATAAGTGTTATTAGTGATTAAATATATTTTTTATTTAATTAAATTCGAATTTAAAAGGCATTAAAACCTAAATGGGCCTTAGAGGCCCATTAGGGGAAAATTCCCTAAAAGAAAAGGAAAAGAAAAAAGGGGAGGAGGGCCAGCCACCCTGGGTGGGCCGAATGGGGCCCACCAGGGCCGGCGGCTGCCCTCCTTGGCCGGCCAACCATGTGGGGTTTAGTCCCACATGGCTTAGCCAAGGGAGAAGGTCTCCCCCCCTCTCCTTTAAATAGGGACCCCCCCATGCCTTGGAGATTCATCCCTTCTTCCTTCTTCTCTCCTACCTTGAGCGTGGTTCCGTTTCTGGAGCTGTGTACGAGGAGGGAAGTCTCTCTACCTTACGCACACCGCCGTGCTTCGAGATCCAATCTTCTACTTCCGCTGCTCTGCTGGATCTGGAGCTCGGAGGTCGTCATCTACACCGCATGTGTGTGGAACTGCGAGGCGCTACTACGTGGCGCTGGGAGTACGACTACTTCCTCTACACGACCTTGAGGTCGGCTTCGTCGGCTTCATCGGCAACGTTTGTGCGGGAACGTAATCCCGCTTTCGGTCTACAAGGGTATGTACTCCGTCCTCCTTCGTATAGTATATCTGCATAGTTAGATCTTGGCTAGTTTATGGTTATCGTCGGTAGGAAATTTTTTGTTTTCTGTCTACGATCCCCAACATCAATGTCCTGTGTGAAAGGACACGGAAGTCGCCTAGAGGGGGGTGAATAGGCGATTAAAATTCTTTTCGATTTAGGCTTGAATAAATGCGGAATAAAACTTGCGGTTAATTTATCAAGCACAAAACCTAAACAATGCTAGGTTTACCTATGTGCACCAACAACTTATGCTAATCAAGATAACCAACTATGTGATAGCAAGATATATTACTTCAAGCTCGATGGCTATCACAAAGTAAATTTCATAAGTAAGAAGCTCGGGTATAGAAATACCGAGGCACTTGGAGACGATGATTTATCCCGAAGTTCACTTCCCAATGGAAGCTACGTCTCCGTTGGAGCGGTGCGGAGTCACAAAGTGATCCTCGAATAGCCGTCAAATGGCACACCATAATCTCCTTCGTGCCTCTACCAATGTAGAGAACCACGAACCACTATGGGACACTTGAGGGTGGTCACCGAACCCGTACAAGGATGAGGCACACTCCACAACTTAATTGGAAGCTCTCACCAAATTCCCGCGGCTCCCAAAGCCACAAGAATCACAAGGTTAGGGCGCGTCTCCACAACTTAATTGGAGGCTCCCAACTATCCCGCGAGCCACCAAAACTCCGAGATCAATAAGGACCGTCTAGGGCACTCCAAGTACCCAAGAGGACAAGCTCTAGGGCACCCCAAGTACCCAAGAGTAACAAGCTTCTCAACTTCAACTTCCACGTATCACCGTGGAGAACTCAAACCGATGCAACCGATGCAATGAAGGCAAGACCACTAGAGGTGGTCAAATCCTTCACTCCCAAATCCCACCAAAAGCAACTAATGCTTGTGGGGGGAGAAGAGAGGAAGAACAAGGAAGAACTCAACAAATGGAACTCCAAGATCTAGATCCAAAGGCTTCCCCTCACTTAGAGGAGAGATGGATTGGTGGAACAATAGATCTAGATCTCCTCTCGCTTTTTCCACTAAATGGAGGCAAGAATCAGGGAGGGATAGAGAGTTAGCAAAGCTCAAGAAGGTCAACAATGGGAGAAAAACGAGCTGCAAGAGAGAGTGCTGGCTGGAGGTAGGTGGAGGGGTATTAATACCCCTCCCAGAAAAATAGCCGTTGCAGACAGGGGAATCGGATATTCCGATATAAGTAGGGATCGGATAATCCGACTCCAACGGATAATCCGACTCCACCGGATAATCCGAATCAGCTAGAATCAGATATTCCGGAAAACTTCAGTACTCCCCAGAACTGGTTGCTTTTAAAGTCCTTAGCCGAATTCGAGAAAACCCTGAGAATGGGATATTCCGACACAAGTGAGTACCGGATAATCCGACACTGTCGGATAGTCCGATTCAGACCGTTTCGGATATTCCGGAATACTCCAGTGCGCCACAAAACTGGTTGCAAGAAGTCCTTAGCCGATTTTGAGCAAACTTGAGAATCGGATAATCCGAGTCATCTGGGACCGGATAATCCGATTCCCCTGCTTGAGCAAAACAGACAGAAACAGCAAAACCTGAAGTGCAATATCTTTCTCGTTCGAACTCCAAACCAGGTGAAACCAATTTTGTTGGAAAGGTAATTTTGTTGGAAATATTAAGAACCATAAAAGAGTTAAGTTGACACACATGGGAAGGTGTGGAACTTTCCTCACGGATAAACCGATAATATTTCCAACCCGAAAACGCAACAAGTTTTCCATACGAAATCCATTTTCGGAGAACTTGGGCTTGTTATGAAGATCACAACAAGCACCAAAAACCCACACAGAGAAAATCCATATAAGAACCAAGAAAGATGATGAAGGCAAGTATGCAAAGGTTTGAGCTCTCTCCAACTGATACGCTAAAGCTCAATGAGAGCCCCTCTTGATAGTACGGTAACTATCCTATAACCCGGTCTCCCAACCAAGAGACCAGTAAAATAGAAACCCTATCAACATCATACCTTTGCCTTGCGCATTCCGCTTGAGCTAGATGACGTTGATCTTGATCTCTTCAAGTGGACCACCTTTCTTGATTGCGCTTCGCTTGGTGAAGACTCAAACATTGCTCCCCCATAATCCACTATGGGAGAGCCTCTCTTAGGCACATCTTCACATGAACATTATCTCTAAATGGGTGGCAAGCTTCAAGCCTAGGATTTCTTTGAGATGCTCCTCTTGAACTTGTGCTTCTCAACAATGATGACGATCACCACTTGACGTCATCGATCATGGGCTATATGAAATCTTCATTTGATGCAAGCCCATAGAAAGATACCTAACCACGCATAGAAATGCTACACACATATCATGGGTTAGTTCACAAAGCTATATGGACAATTGCTTACCATACCAAGAGATACATGATCCCACTTGGTACATCTTGTATCTTTTTGTGTTGATCAATATCTTGATCAACCTTGTATCTTTTCTTCTCTTTTCAATAGATGATGTCTTGAAGATAACCATGAATGATCACATAATGCTTTTCTTCAAGACATACTTGCGATATGCT
Organism: Poa pratensis; assembly: GCA_947311845.1. Lineage (NCBI taxonomy): Eukaryota > Viridiplantae > Streptophyta > Magnoliopsida > Poales > Poaceae > Poa > Poa pratensis. The sequence goes on from CAMZMU010000063.1 coordinate 161,030,825, forward strand.
CAACTCACATATGACCAATCATCGGATAACTCCTCGAATACCAACTTGGTCATCACATACTCTTCTTCTTGATCATATCAAGTATATATCCATACACCTCGATGATCTTGATGCCAAATACTTCATTATATCAATATATTCATGGCATCAACCTTGAATCCAACATATGGAGTTCAAGCATGGTCTATGGACAAACACTAAAAGTACAACTCAATGCAACCATTAGTCCATAGGGATTGTCATTAATTACCAAAACCACACATGGTGGCGCCATGCCCTTTCACTGTGGCTCGGGTGGTTTGGGGTGCTATTGGAAAGGTTTTGAGAACAAGGTGTTGTCCTAATAATCCTTGGCAGGCTTTAGCTTGGTTCCATGCCTTCTTGCCTAGGGGTGATAAACTGTTTGTGGTGGGAATGGCAGCTGTTTGTTGGGCGCTGTGGAAAGCTAGAAATAATGTGACGTTTGAGAATCATAAGATGAGAACTCCCTATGAAGTGATTTACCATGTTTCCTCTCTACTTACATATTGGTCAGGGATGCACAAGGAACGCGAGAAGGAGCTGCTGAAGATGGGCGCTACGACCTTGATGGAGGTGGCAACTGACCTTCTACGGGTCAATTCAAGAGGAGCTCAAGCCCAGGCCCGGTGTGGTGCTGACCGGAAACTGATGATGTTGATGTTGCTGGGATGCCGTTTTGCTGTTGCTGCGAGATCGAGGTGCTGGTTTGCTGCTATTGCTGGATGGATGTTACTCCAAGGCGGTTTCGGTTGCTGGCCTGTGGTCGTGTTAGATGGAGTTATTGTCCCGTTTTGAGATGTTGAGACTCTCCTTTTTATCTGTCTGTTAGGTTTAGTTTTGGATTTGTAGTGATAGCAGGTTTTCCTGCTATTGCACCAACTCGCTCTCCCCTTCCCCCGTGCTTTCTTTTTCTCTAATCTCTGTGTTGATGTAACAAACGAATGTGTTTTTTTTGAAGGATAACGGCAGGTGTTCTGCCAAATCAATTGAGAAGATAGAAAGTAGTTCAGTTACACGCTAGAAATGATCTAGCAAAACACAGAGAGAAAACAACAACAACAACAACAAGTGACAGCGAAGGCTGCCTATCTCTGGGGACAACTACTCGCGAGAATGCGCCTCTACAGGTGGCTCCAACTCCAGATCTTCAGCTGCGCGGGCAGCCCGGGCCGCAGTCGTTGGGGTAGCCCGTCTCCCGGCCTTCTTGGAAATCACGGATCTTGAAGACCCCACTCTGCCGAACAGAGCCCTCACCGCCTCCGTCTCCAGCGCCGTCTTCGGATCCTTGAAGAGGTCCATGAAACGCTGCTGCCGCACCTCCTCTGTGGCACAAAAGAATGTTATCTTTCTGTGATTAATGGAAAGGGGTATGAGCCCGGTTGGAGGACTTATGTGCTAAACAAGCTTAGGTCGGATAGGAGAAGGTGCATGTGGATTAATTGTAACCCAGGTTTCCTTACTAACGTTTTCCTTTTTTTTTTAAGACAGTGTGTTACTCTATGCTTCTAGCCTAAACCAAAATGCAGCTTTAGACCGGATGAAGACTCGCGGTCGACATAGAAATAACAACTTCCACGCGACCGACGAATCCAAATCTTTGTTCAGAAAAAGACATCCAAATCTGATTGTTCTAGCAGATTACTTATTTTGATTCTACACTATCGATGAGAATTGACATGACCCGATTTCTCTAAAATTCACGTGTTCACTTGTCTACCACCACTTCACCCACCGGAGTCCGGCAGAATCTTCCTTGTTTATCCGCCTAGTACATGCCACGGTAGAGCGAGGGCTGCTGAGTGCTGACTGAACTGTGCGAACTGCCCTTCATCGTCTTCCTACCTCCGACGAGCCCACGCCACGTGAACCGGAAGCGGCGGCGAGGAAGCGAGCGAGCGATGGCGGCGACGACGCTGGCGCTGAGCAGCGGGCACCAGATGCCGGCGGTGGGGCTCGGGGTCTGGCGGATGGACTCCCCCGCCATCCGCGGCCTCATCCACTCCGCCCTCCGCGCCGGCTACCGCCACTTCGACTGCGCCGGTACGCCCTTGCCCACCCGCCCGCCTCCCCATCCCCTCTCCACCTCCTCACGTCTGCACCCATCTGGCCATCCGGATCGAATCGAGTCCCCACGAGCCATCTCGTTCAGTCTAATCTGGACGTTTTTTTGCCGTGAAACTTCTAATTGGTTTTGAAAATTAGGGTTTGTGCGGCTTTAACTCGGATGGTGACCAGTACATTTGCAACGATTTTAAGAAATCATGTGTTCGTACTATTTTTATTCTGTTCTACCTCTGAATTGACATTGTCTTTTCGAAGATTTTGTGGAGTTGATTTAATGACTGGATTGCTATCTCTGGTCTTGCAGCTGACTACCAAAATGAGGCTGAAGTTGGTGATGCACTTGCGGAGGCATTCGAGACTGGACTTGTCAAGAGGGAGGATCTTTTCATCACAACCAAGGTTGTTATTTCCTAGTCTCACGATCGCAGACAAGGTTGTTCAGATAACAAAATACTACTATTTTTTTTCCCTATGTTGACGCACTTTCTGCCCACTTTGGACAAAAGACCTGAGTCTGTTGACAATTATGTCCTATGAGCAGGCTAAATGAGTCTTTGTATAGAGGAGGATGAAATAACATACTACTAGAATCTTAACCGTCCCCTGATGATGACCTATCAAGTGTGTGATGTAACTCTGAATAAGCTTGAGGTTGGCCCTGTGAGTCAACTGAAACTAGGTTTTGTAGTTATGCACCCAGCTGTGAGTATAATATGCTCGGATTTTAAGTTTCATCTTATTTTTTTACTAAGTCGGCAGAAGATGTACTAAAACTTTTCTAAAATTGAAATTAAAATTAAAAACACCAAGATTGGCTAATAGCTTGCTGGTGATGATAACCGAATATATGAATCACCCCCTTGAATCCCAGTTATATTCATCCGCTGTTGGATCTCCTAATTTTAGAATGGGCTGGGCTTGTGGCTGACGTGAGGTGTGATTCCATTGAGACCCTAATGACATTCTGAATATAGCTATGGTTGTTTATATGTACACCTGATTTCGGTCTCAACATTCATGTGATGATGATCTGAATGTTGTTCCTCCCACGTCTATTATGTTATTCAAATCTCTACATAAGTTGTTATTGTCTGTTATGTTATTGAAATCTCCACACATGTTTTTATTGTCTGTTATGTTACTGAAATCTCCACAAATGTTGTTATTGTAGTTGTGGAACTCAGATCACGGCCATGTGCTCGAAGCCTGTAAGGCCAGCCTGAAGAAGCTGCGATTGGATTATCTTGATCTCTACCTTATTCACTTTCCAGTTGCTACTAAACATACTGGTATGCTCCTCGTCTTTAGTTTACCTTGCATGGATGAAGAGCATTTCGTGTTCCATTTCATTGCGTGACTCACTGAATCGATTGAATTCAATTTCAATTGTTATAGGAGTTGGCACAACTGCCAGTGCTCTTGGTGATGATGGTGTGCTTGATATTGATACCACAATCTCATTGGAGACAACATGGCATGCAATGGAAGATCTTGTTTCCTTGGGACTAGCTCGCAGCATTGGCATTAGGTAAAGTATAACATATTACCATTGGTTCTTCTACGTTCCATTATTTTTAACTTTGTTTTGAAGGCATTTGTTTCTTGACTAGTTTAGCCTGCCTTTTTTATGATTCATCACTTGTCAATTAGTTGATGTTTTCCCTATTGTTCCTAGCCGTGGCCACAGTTCAGTATATCTAGTATATTCAGTATATTCCACAGTAGTACGTAAACTTGTTTGGTATATATCTCTTGTCTGCTGCATTTTTATAAGGATGTGATGCTTCCTGATCTTTTCAGTTGTTGGCTTATTGCTGCAAAATAGTTGATGTTTTGGAACCTCCCAAGTCCTGCTGAACCTGAATTGTCATAAATTGGTGTTGGTCACTGTACCATCACATGCAAATTTATCTTTTAATATTTCTTTTTGTTTATGCTTCAGTCGTACAGTTGTACAGTCAATTCTTCCCTCTAGGTTACCGCTGACGTTTAAATATATTACATGTGAATTTTGCTATTGCATCTTATCCAACTGAAGACCTTGCATTTTGTGTGTGCCAATATCAGATGAATAGGCAGAATGACAACATATGCTTGTACAAAGAATAAGAATGAATGTCTTTCTGTGTTTATTCTTCTGTATGGGGAGTCATTGCTTTGTCTCCTTGAAGTGTCCTTAGTCACGAATAATCTTCAGCCCTTGACCGTTGGAGATTTAAGCCTGTGCATTACGGTTAGAATGATGATCCTACATGCTCTCCATGCCATTTTGTGTTCTCGAACTAGCTGCAACTTGGGAATCTCTTCTGTAATGTCTAGTTTTAGACTGTTGTGTTGGCTCAGTGTCAATTTTGAATTTGACTACCACTATCCCATCTTGGTAGTTCCATTGTGTTGTCTCGGCCTACCTCTGTTGAAATTCTTTTTCTCAAATCTGACCCATGAATTATTCATGCAGCAATTACGACATCTTCCTCACAAGAGACATCTTGGCATATGCCAAGATAAAGCCCGCAGTGAACCAAATCGAGACACACCCTTACTTCCAGCGTGACTCTCTTGTGAAGTTCTGCCAGAAGCACGGAATCTGCGTCACCGCACACACACCCCTGGGCGGCTCCACTGCCAACACAGAGTGGTTCGGCTCCGTCTCCTGCCTCGACGACCCTGTCATCAAGGTCGATATCACAAATCATCACATGATTATTTCATGCTCTACAGATAATTACATTCCAGTAGAGTATCCAATTTTTAATGAAAGAACAATTGTGCAAGCCTGATGTCGTGATAGCTTCTCATGATCTCATCCTGTTTTCTGTGGTGGTGTTGCAGTCTCTGGCCGAGAAATACGGCAAGACCCCGGCGCAGCTCGTTCTCTGGTGGGGCCTCCAGAGGAACACGGTGGTCATCCCCAAGACCTCCAAGGTGGAGAGGCTGGAGGAGAACTTCGCAGTCTTCGACTTCGACATCTCCGGCGAGGACATGGAGAAGATCAAGGCCCTCGACCGCAACTACCGCACCAACCAGCCGGCCAAGTTCTGGGGCATCGACCTCTACGCTTGATTGATTCCACAGCATGGTTTGCTTCCCGGACTGCACCGACAATAAAGCGGGAAGTTACCATTAGCTGAGACGAACTGGATTTGTAGAGGATGTATTTGCAGCACACAAGCGATCAGTTCAGTGTGTTCCATTCCTGCCAATTCATATCTGGTTCATTCTCCCATTATCATAAAAAATCATATGCGGTAGAAGTCCAGTTATCTTCACAAAGAAAATGTTGGGCTCCAGTTAACAAATCAATCATGGCACATTATTGGCCACACAAATTAATTATCCGTATGTAGTACTAGAACTCTTTCTTTCATCTGAAAATAAATCATACTATCTGTTTGAACTTTATTCAACAATTTAATCCTGGCAAAATGTTGGTTCATTCATTTACTTGACAAAAACATGATCAAAATGTCACCTGTCCAGATGACCAAACAAAACTTCCCGAATACGATCAGTCGGACACAAAAATCACCACTAAGGTCCAAATACAGTTTATCTAAAATAAAGGGAAAAGATCAAAATCTGGTCAAAATTTATTTAAGTGGACTCATTTGCTATAGAGTCATCTCAAGTCAGAAGCCTGAAGAGCAGCAGCGGCGTCGTCGTGTCAGTTCCCAATTCCAATCCAGAGCCCCGAGCCATGGCAACACCGGCCAATCTCCCGACGCCGGCCGCCGCCGCCACGCCCCTCGCCGACCTCCTCGAGTCGGCCACCTTCGCGCCCCCCGGGCCGCCCCCTCCGCCGCCCTCCCCCACCGCCATCCTCTCCGCGTGGTCGCAACTCCGCGGTGCCACTCCTTCCTCCTCCCCGTCCCCGTCCCCGTCCACCCTCCCCGCCCTCGAGACCCTCCACCTCCACCGCCGCTCGCTCCGTCTCAGCTCCGCGCACCTCGAGCAGCTCCTACCCCACCTCCCGCTCCACCCCCGCCTCGTCTCCCCGCTGCTCGCCACCTCCCCGCATCTCCTCGCCGCCTCTTCGCTCCCCCTCGACTCCCTCCCCCTCTCCCCGCGACTCCTCCTCCTCGGCGCGCTCGCCGCCGCCAAGAGCTCCAAGAGTTCCACCAGCAATTCAAGCTCAGGGAGCCCCGGCGCTGGGAATCTCGATGGCGACGATCCTGTCGTGACTGTGAGTCGCATTCTGGAGAACTTGGAGCAGGGCAGTGAGAGCTCCGATGGTATTGATCACCTTGCGCTTTCTGGGATCGGTCACGCGCTGGCAAGTGCCGACGAGCTGCACTTTGGGAAGATCATTAGGTCCTTGGTTAGGATTTGCGGGAGGATCGGGAACCTAGGTGTCGGGGTTAGAGCGCTTAAGCTGGTGGAGTGGCTAGTCATGGGCTTCGTCGAGGCGAGGAGGATGCGGAAGGTTCAGGTTCTGTTCGAGGTGATCTCGCCGGAGAAGTGCCAGAGCGAGGGCTATGTGCTGTTCCCGGTGGTGATGGCAGCATGCGGTGGGCTGCGAGCATTGAGGGTTGCCGCGGTGAGACATCGGCTGGACTTTGATCCGAAGCTGAAGGAGGCGCCCGAACGGACCATTCGTTTTGCATCCGAGAGGGCAGCTGTAGAAGGGAGACATGACGATGATCTTCGCCGTGTCCTTCTTCAGTGTGTTGCGTTGGGATTAACGCGGTGTGGGCAGGTAGCGTTTCATGATTCGGTGTTGAAGTGTGTCTGTATGGCACTGCTGGAGGAGTTCCTCCCTCTGCCACATCTGCTTAGGATCTCAGTTAAGAGTCCAGATGGAAATTCAGCCGAGCTCGTCAAGAATCAGGTCAAGCAACACCTGGATAGTATCCTTTTCAGAGAGGCAGGGCCAGTGTCAGGGGTTCTGTGCAGTCAGTATTCGTTTGCTGATGAGAAGGCTAAAGATTATGTCGAAACTCGTCTATGTGAATATGCACAGGAGCTGTATCATCATCTTCGTGCAGCAGTGCTGCTGCACCAGGCGAAACAGAATGACTTGCTCGAGGAGATTGATAAGATTGCTCAGGCAGCGTTTCTCATGATTGTAGTGTTTGCAGCAGAGGTTACAAAACACAGGCTGGATGCAAAGTCTTCAGGGGGTTTACAGCCAGAGGTTGCTGTTAGGATCTTGGTCGCGTTCTCTTGTGTGGAACATCTGAGACGCTTGCGTCTTCCTGAGTACACTGAAGCAATCCGGCATGCTGTCATTGTCAATCAGGAGAACGCTGCAGTCAGTGCTTTGTTCGTTGAGTCAATGCCTTCATGTTCTGAATTGACAAGCAAACCAGGTTATTTTAATGTCATTCTCTCCTTATCTCCTTGTGGAATTATGATTAAAACTCCTTATGCAATTGCTTGGGCGTGCTTGCAACTGTTGATTAAAATATATCTTTGGTATATTGTAGATTTACTAACCTTGGATGGAACAAGATATACGTATTACATGGATGAGGTCCAGACATCCCGCATGTTGTTTTATCTGCGGGTTATGCCTACTTGTATTACCCTCATTCCAGTTCACATAATTCGGGATAAATTATCTCCGGTCATGTTCCTGTATCCTTCATAGATACCACTCTACTATTTATGGCTTGCTATTTCTTTTTCTTATTTGGTTATCTAGTCTGGATCTTTAATATACAAAATTGTACGCCTTAATACAACTTGTCAGATATATACAACATTCGAATGAAAAAGTAACACGTGCTGCACACTCGGTGATGGTATCATTCCTGTCATCTGGCACTGATACTGACCAGGATGATCGAGAGGCTTTGAAAGAGCAACTTTCCTTTGACTATATCAGAAAATCTTTGGAGGTAGTTCAATCGATACCGTTCTTCAAAACTTCTGCTCCTGAACACTGGCTATTGTTTTTTGCTTTCCTCATTTAATAGGTCTACCCTGGGGTAACCCCATTTGATGGATTAGCGTCAGGAGTTGTAGCACTTGTTCGGCACCTTCCTGCAAAGAGCCCTGCCATTCTTTTCTGTGTCCATAGCCTTGTTGTGAAAGCTAAAGATCTTTGCAGTACTGCAATGGTTCAAGACAGATCCTTATGGAGGTCATGGGAAGAGAGCACAGAACCTTGTAAGAAAGTATCAGACCTGTTGCTGCGGCTTATCTTCCTTATCGATATTCAGGTAAGATGAGATCGCGATGTTCGTATTATCTAATGGTGTGTTGTAGAGCAGTAACTTCTATGAACTATGAGTAGGTGGTTATCTTCTTTATGAAATTCAGAATGTGGCTAATCAATTTGCAAAGACAGTTGTTTCATTACCATAGCACAATGGAAACAAGAAACCAACCTTTTTCCCATAGCATAAACAAACATCAGTAGCGTGGACATCCTATTGAGTATCTTTCATGTGCTGACTTAATTTCTGTGAAGAGAATCTTGGAAACTGTCATTTTATTCCTTGATTTCCTACTACCTTTGTAGCACTGCTACCTGTAGTAAGTCTTTGTAGATATTATTCCCTGAACGCCCTTTTATTTTCTTTCTGCAGTCCTTTTCTTATCTGCTCAAGGAGCTGGCAGAATTTGTAACTTGGCTACCAAAGGAAGGCCAGGATGTGCTCCTTGATGACATGCACGCCCATGTCGCGGATTCTGATGATGTTATACGGAAGCCTGTGCTCGTGTCGTGGTTGCAGTCCCTATCCTACATAAGCTCGCAAGCTAATGTTCGTGAGTCTCGCAATAACGCGAAGAATGCTCATTCTGCGGCGGGGTTGAGCTGAGCCTTAACAGAACTGTTGCACGCCTGTAATTTTAGGGCAAAACAGTACGTTACCTACTGTAAATTTTATAAATGTATGTACAAAATGCAAAGAAAACTAGTTACAAGAAGCTGTCCAGCCAGCTCGCTAGCTTAGAGTAAGTCTTTTTTTTCTAGCTCTATGCAGAACTAGGTGCGTCTCTTCCTTGAATGTTTTACAGCAACGGTAGAGATTGGGTTGAGACTTGAGAACCTCTGAAAATGTGGCCATTTCTACATCTCCAGATACTGCTGTGATATTATCTTGCTCATACTTGTCGAGCTGGAACACAATTGTTGTACATTAACAGTGCATAGAATAAACTTGATAGATGCATGTTGGAAGCATGATACTGCATTTTTCATATTTAGACTATCGTATTTTGCTTATCTGGTTGAACATTTTGAAGATAGCCGGGGTTCTGAATCTTGCAAATTTCAAAACCAGATTAGTGTTACATTCACATTCTTTAAAACTGAAATACCTCATGGGCATCCAACCAAAGCATCATCCAAGTTAACCCAAATACACTTCTCACATGGAGCAAAATATGGAACAGTCATCACCACCAGAACGAAATCAGGTCAGTTATCTCAAGTAAATGACCCGACAGTAGAACAACTTGCTAGCATAGCCCAGGTAGAAAAGTGTCAGTTTGCGTAGTTTTATAGAGGAACTTATCACCGTTTTCCTCTCTTTTTTGGTAAATACATGGTATCACGACGTGCCTAACCGCACGTAGCATTACACCGATATACTATATAAGTACATTCCCAGCTGCCCCTAGAGGAGAGGTTATGTGGCTGCAACTTAGCAACCAATGTCTTGAGATACCGATGCCAAGTCTGTGGCTAGGAAATGGCAATGCGCAGATAGTGTTGGGCTTGAATCCTCATCTACAAAAAACAAACAAAACCCAGAAACCAGCAAAGGTCCACCATGGCAAATCAGCAAGGAAGCTCCCTCTCTCTCAGGCGAAGGCAGGAACGAACACTCATCCCAATTCCTTTATGACCCTGATGTGTATGTATACCGTGACTGAGCTCCCTCCACCAGCTCCACAAGTTTACCTGCGATAAATTTGAGCATGTAGAGCATATTACAAAATTGCTCCCTGTTTTAAGTTTCTGTATGCAGGAATTGAATGCATGGGTGTGGAGAATATCTACGTACCTACGAGGAAACCAACCAACGGCACTGGATTCAGCACTTTCTCAGCCTTCTCGAGGTGACGCCTGTTAGAAGCATGGGCATAAGAGGGGAAACCAAACGAAGAGCCAGCACATTATCATATCAGGGTTGTAACGATTGTTACTTGGTGTAGCTGGCAAAGAATGGATCTCTCATGACATAAAGGGCCCACATCATCTTCCTCCTTTTCAACTGATGGGATTGAACCAAAGAAGAACAGCTAGTTCAGCAACAGAGAACAAGACAAAAATTGTAACACGACAGAAAACTGAAACCATCTCACCTCGTCCCTCTCAGCAGATGAGAGCTGATGAACTTTCCCGGCTCTATGATTTAGGTCGGTTGCGTGTGAGTGAATGCCAAGGCTTGTGATCTCGACAGCTAACGACACTAACCAGGGGGTCCAAGATCTGATTCCAAACTTCCTGATCATAAGGACGTACACAAGTGGTCTGAATATGTGAACGACCTCCCCTAACATAAATAAGCGGCCAGAAACACCTTTAGAAGACAAAACAGTAGCCAAAGTTGGCTTCTCAACCTCCATCACTGCATAAAACATAAACATAACAAATAAGTCAGTATAAAAGGAAATCTAATCTCATAGGTACACTAATGGAAGGCTTATGACAAATAGTCAAATACTAGATAAGCATCCTAATGTGGAACAATAATAGTTTTTAAGTAAAAACAATTTACCAGGTGGAACAGGAGCAGGTTGGATCCTCGTCAGCCACATGGGATCTGACATCATCTTTGCATTCTGGCCAAACTTGTTCAAAGCAGCTACTGCTCTTCCCTCCAGACTCTTAGATATAAATCCAGCTTTTCCATCCAGGCCATTAGACCCTATCTCATGGCCATTTTGGGGATGTCCATTCATTGGATAGATGACTGGCACTCCATTACTTTTGACTCCATGATTGCCTGCGATAATTTCCTCCTCTTCATTTTCCACCTCCCCTCCTTGTAAGAGCATCCTGTAGCCACTCTCCCTGAAAGCGGCTAATCTGACACATGCTCTGAAATGTTGCACAGCATTTGTTATTTGTCTGAACCAAGCTAGAAATGCATCGCAGTATAAGATATGCAACCAAGAAAAACAATGCATAGACAATCATCTTACTTCACTGCCTCTGTAACAGCAAGGAAGCCCCACTTGCGATCATCGCCAACAAAGTGCTGGGCGGCAACCTCAACAACTGCCTCCGCATCTTTAAGTATAGATACAACAAGAGCCCATGGGATAGATTGTTCCTGACCATCGTTTGGCGTCTCAATTATATGCTGGTTGACAGAACTTACAATGCCCAGAAGTGCATATACTGTTCAGAAAAAGCAGAGACGCATTAATATCAAATGATCAAGCTCATACCTAGCAACAGCTTCTTGAACAATAAAATCACATAAGTATATTATAGAAATCATCTTACTATCTTAGTATATACATGTTTACTTAGTCAACAAATGGTTTTGCTTCCAATTGGAAGTTTCCTTGGAAATATTCTAGCCACTTAACGAACTAAGCTATATATTTATTTTTTCCAGCTTACTAGTAACTTGCTAGGTAAGTAGCCAGGCTTAGTAATAGCGAGCAAATGTGCTGAGCCATAATACATTATACACAGGTGCAAATACATGTTCACTAGATCATTACCTACAAATAATGAGATCATTTTACAAGGTTGAGGGGCATGAAGATATATATGGTCAAGGTCTCAAGGACAATCTTCTCATCTTGTGAGCAAACAATGGGGTATACTCCACATCCGAAAAAATATATATTGGCTACTTCTGATAATCTCCTATCTCAGGTATGGTGCAGAATTTTTTAGCCAACTGTGCCAAGTGCTCATGGAAAAAGCAGAGGATATTCTGTGTCGGGTTTCATCACTTATTGCTATGCCACCTCAGGAAATTGCATATGAGTTGCACAAAAAGATTAGGAAGCTGACAGTAATGAATAATATTTTTAATATACTACCTCCAAAAGCTGACCTAATACAAGGATTTAACAGTTCTCGATAACTACAAGGTGTACTGGGTGCAAACGGAGCTTGGCTCTGATGGTTGGGTTCCCTGTGGTGGAACCAGCCCACCCAGGTTCAAGTCCTAGACTTGGCATGGGCGTTTGCATTTACCTGGATTTATTCCAGGATTATCCGGCGCTATTCTTTCAGTGGTAGGTGACGTGCCCGTCAACAGCGAGGCGCCTGTGGTGACTTCGTCAACCTCAAGATCTGCCGGCTCAGTCCTTCAGAGGTGCTCATAGGGGTAGGGTGTGCGTGCGTGCGTTCATAGGGGTGAGTGTATGTGCGTATTTGTGAGCGTCTGTGTTGTACTGTGTTCTCAAAAAAAAAATACAAGGTGTACTGGGTGTATCAAACAGACTATCTCAACTCCCAAAAATGTAATGATCACAATCCTCCTGAAGCACAAAAGGCTCATGGTAACATCCATCCATACATGAACTCAGCATGTGTCACATGAAACATGAACAAAGTGGCACCTTTACATGCCACAATAAAAGTTTCACATTTTAGCCCATCATAAGTCAGTACCTTTACATCACATACCTCTTTGATCACAACAATTCCGGTGCATTATACTTTCTAGCAGCTCAAAATGTTTTCGTTGCAGCTAACCGTTATCCACAGATCATATTTTTCGTCTGACTAACACACAATAGACACCAACATTTGCATTCGCAAAATCATGAGACACTTCAACATTCGCGTTTGCAAACCATGAGACACTTCAATTCAGTACTTCTCAAAGGACAAACAACATGATACAGTAAGTAAACATATAAACTGGTGATAGAAGATTCAGACAAAAAATCGTGCGGTGGAACTAAGTGCTACACATGTTGAAGGACTCACGTACCTGCTTCCGGCGCGATCTCGGAGTTGCCGAAGCGCTCGGGGAGTATCCACGTCACGCCCTGCAAGGAGTTGAAGCAAACATAAGCAACAGCTACCACTTCCAGCTACTCATTCCACTGATAGCCCAGCCTCCTAAGAAATTGCGACCAAAATTCACGATCCCAAGTGAACTCTAGAGCAGAACCAAATCGGAAATTCCATAAATAATACTGCATGGCAGCGAAATTAATCCCCTTGTGTGGCCAGGAGGACCCCGGAAGCAGGCAAACCACACGAATTCGCGTAAACCCCAGCTGAGGAGCCCCATCGGATCCCCCGAATCGCAAGATTGAGCCGACACCTAACCGGAAATCTGAACCCCGAAATCGACGGGCTCCACCCCACGCGGATTAGGGATCAGGAGCTCCCGTGGACCGCAGGAAGCGACGCGCGTCACGGAGGAAGGAAGAGGAGAAGCTGCTCGGGGTTGGGAGGTTACGTTGGCGAGTGACTCGAGGGAGCGGACGAGGTCCCGGTTCTTCCGCACCCAGAGCTTGTAGGCGTCCATGCCGACGACGACTGCGCCTCCGCCGACCTCCTGGAGATGCTGGGTGAAGAAGAAGAGGAAGACGACTAAAGCACCGCACTGGCTCGTGAGAGACGGAGCTGGCGCGCGGGCGGCCGTGTGATCGGCGGCGGACGGCGGCGGTGAATCGCGGTGGCCGGCACCCCCGGCGACGGGTGTGGGGATTTTATTTCGGTGCCTGACTGACTCCACACACACCGCTGTGCTGCCTATGGAGGAGGTATATACCTGGTTGGAACCTGACTGGTGCGACCGCCCGGTCAGTGAGTGTTCTCGTATGGGTCACTTTTGGACCAGTTTTGGACGTCCAGATGTTGAATTACGAACAAATGAAGTTGGAAAGAATATTGGACAGCATGGTCGCTTTTGTTTTCATGGAAGACCCGTTGTAGGGGTTGAAACTGGTTGTGGGTAATTTGGATTAGCTGACATTTCATATTTTAGAAGTTGAAAATGGATGTGCTAATATCTGGATTCGGGCACAAAATAAAAATGGATGTGGTAAATGTTTGATGCGATTTACAAATCCAAATATGATATTGAATTTTATGGATACGACAATGGATATATTTGTATCTGAATAAAATTATATTACTAGTAAATTTTAGTTTTCTAGCCTTATATGTCAATGACCCAATCTAAAGCTGGTGTAAATGGAGCCCTAGCTAAACAGAGCTCGGTTTTTGAAATATTTAAAATCAGGACTTTTGAGTTTCACAAAAACACGAAAAAAAACTCAGATGTAGGTAGGGTCGAGATTTATGAAAATGCAAAATTTTAACCTAAGATTTGTCGTGTTTGGGCTACACAAAAAACACAAATGGGGCAAAATTTCAAGTTTTGAAGCTGTGTACTGTTCACCACCTAGATTTACCCATTTGTGTCATATTTTTCCAGCCCACAATATAATGAATTTCGAGTTAATTTTTTTTAGAAAAGTAGATCATATCACTATCTACTTCTGTGAATTTTTTCCTAGTTTTTGAACTTAAGACTTGACGTCCATATCTTGAAATTCCGAAAAGAGGAAGTTGGATAGAATATTGGATAGCATGCTCTCTTTTGTTTTTTTCATGGAAAACTGTTGTAGTGGTGGAATCTGGTAGTGGATAATTTAAATTATCCCATATTTTGTATTTTAGAAATTCAAAAAATGGATGTGGTAATATATGAATCTGGATAAAAATAAAAATAGATGTGGTAAATATCTAGATTACTTTAAAAAATCCAAATATGGTATTAAATTTTCTGGATACTAAAATGGATATATCTGCATCCGTATAAAACCGTACGTGTCAGCCAATTTTAGTATTGTAGCCTGATTTGTCAATTACCCAACCTGAAAAAGCTAACAAAATGGTCACGTATATTTTGTCGTGATTGAACTTGAAACAATTGTGTATCATATCACTATATTTATCTGCATACCCTTGTAAAGTTCACTTATTGTAAGACATAAGTCTATTATTTCGTTGTACTCATTTTCATTTCAAATTATGAAAGCATATAATCTACATCCGTACTCGAGAAACTTTGCCCCTCTTTTGTTAACGGTGGTTGGACTTCAATTCTCCTACGACATGTTTTCCATTCGTCAAAGTCGCATTTTTACCACCATGACAAACCTCACACTCGCCAACGAGAAGTTTGAAGCAACTAACCCATCGTACTGCACAGCGTAATTAACACGTGTTTTTTCATTTCTGCAGGAAATTAAAACGAGGTTTCACGTGTTAGTCATCCCAGTCCTCTTCATGATCTTTGATCGTCCCACGTGCCGCGCACGGTGGCGGACCTGCTGAGGAACGACATGCAGCTAGCAAGGCCGTTGATGGGCCGGCTGAGCGGACCAGGATCTTCGGCGGCGACCTGCTGTTGCCTGCCGAAGTTGCTCGGAACGTCGCCACAGATATCTCAGGAAAAAAAAGATATTCTTCTTTTTTGAAACTTTTCCACCACCTATATTACGACAGTAAGCCCGCCTCATTAAAAAACCCTCCAGTCCCCTTCGATACCCTGGAAGGGAAAAGAGTGCGTCTGAAAACTTGCCGTGTTTCAACGTTCAAACAGAGTTACATCATTTGCTAGAAGACCCAGAATGCAATCTGGTGGGTCCTCATGCCACACCACGGAATGAGGACCCGTGTCTAATCTAGCGATACAATGAGCGACTACATTGCTCTCTAGGAGTATGATTAAAAGATGCTCTCGTTCCATAAGACATACGGACGCAGCTTGAGTGACTTTGAAGCCGTGACTTTGAGACATCTCAGCCCTCTAAAGCAAATTCAAGGGACGCAAATAAATCTATTTGGTAAACTCAAAAATCAAAGTGATCAGAAAATTTTGAAAAAAATTCAATAACTCTTATATGTTGGTCTATACATTCTAGAAAAGTTTTGTCGGATTCGGAAATTCGAAAAGACGGTTTTGTTTAAATTTTGGTGTGGAATGTAAAACAAGGTTTATTCATCAAGAGTATGTCCGAATTTTACAAAACTTTCTCAGAATGTATAATTCAACATATAACTATTACTGATTTTTTTTAAAAAAAATTGTGCACTTTGAATTTTAAGTTTGGGTGATGCATCTAATTGTGTCCGTTGGATTTTCTTTAAAGGGCTGAGAGGTCTCCAAAGTCACGGCTGGACTTTGAGCTTCAAAGTCATTGAAGCTGCCTCCAAGACATACATTGTCTGTTAATGAAGAAAATCGGGTAAAAAACCCGCACAATTTATAAAGTCCCATCGCATCGGCCACGACGTCGAACTTGCTGTAGACTACTGTCATACCTCATAGAGCCGTTGTCGCAAAGCTATTCAAAAGGTCGCCGCCTTGGTACATATCCGCCGTCCAAAGCCACCGCCCCGACATACACCGCCCTGATCACAAAGTCATCCTGCACGGCTGCCACGATAGCGGCTGTTCTCTCGTCCTTCAATGTCTCCATCCTCTACGCAATGAATAATAAACAGTTTGGGTGCCGGCTAAACATTGTCTAAATGCAGGTCGACATGCTCTTTAGCCCCTTTCCCTGCTACCTCTACCTGTATTTTGAAATATAAGATGTTTTCATGTTTTTTCTTTTTTGAATGTATCTAAATGAATTTAGTGTGGAGATTCATACATTTTGAACCGTATTTAGTTCATATTAAAAAATTTAAAACATCTTATAATTCGGAAGTATTCCCACCATTTTTTGATATAAGATGTTTTAGCATTTGTCCACATGCACATAAATGTATGTGGACATGTATTAGTATGCATGTTCACTCAATTTAGTATATATCTAGACAACATATGCAACACCTAAAACATCTTATACATTATTAGAAAACGGAGGGAGTAGCAGACGGAATTAACCGAAATCTACCGTAGATATGGAATCTATACTATATATCAAAGCTCTCCTTCTCAGCGATCCCTCAGCCTGCCCACGACGACGTGCACTGTAGCAAAAAGTCCCCGAGTTTTCTAAAATTTGTGAACACGTCCCCACGATCCTCTCACTCGCCCTCCTCCTCTCCTCTTTCCGGCCGCCGGCGCCGCCGCGCGACGCCGTCGCTCCGCTCCTCCCCCGACGAATCGAAGCACGCAGGGAGCTCCGCCGTCATCTCCTCTACCTCCTCCGCGAGATGCGCGAGCTGGGACGGCCGAAATCGCCGCCGCCGTGCGTGTCTTCCCCAACTCCGTCGGGTGGCCGCCGCGGTCGATTCGCTCCTCCTAGACCTCCTCCGGCTTTCCCGAGCACATGAACGTCTTCCTGGTGAGTTTATGGTCCGGATGGACCCTTCTCCTTCCTTCCTCCTGCTCTGGTTCGCCGTGGCCGTGCTCGCCGTCCGCCGCCGCCGTTTTGGTCGCCGCCGGCGAGTCCAGTGACCAAATGGTCCGAGGCGCCGCCCGACCGCCTCGCCTCAACGCCCTCGCGCGGATCCGCGAGGTCCTAGCCCCGCGCGCGTGCGCCGCTGCTCGAGCACGGCAGAGCGGGCGCGTCCGCCGCCGGATGACGCCACCTGCGACGTCATTGCAGGCCCGCATGTCAGAATTTTATTATTTTCATAAATAATTTCATAAGTACTAAAACCCTGACGTGACGGTCCCGACTGTCAGATATTTTATAATTACATGAAATGCTGAAATTTGTATAATTCAGAAACCTATACAACTATTGCATGTCCACGCATGATTAATCAACTTGCAGTCCTGTTTAAAATTTGTGCATTTTTCTCTCGACTCATAAATCACAGTTCTCATCAATTTTCTTTACAAAAAAACCAGTATAGATTTAGCAAAGTTGCACCAAATATCCATTGCGTACAAAAGTGAAACTAAGAAAATTTCAAAAAAATTCACGGAAACTAAGAAATGTCCATTTTGTTGAAGATTTGTTCGATTAGTTTTCCAAATAATTTTTTCTTCCTAGGAAATATTCAACAATTTCCATAAGTTTCAAAATAGTTTTCACACAAGATTTGCTGGAGATTTTTCCAATAAGTATTTTTTCCCCATAAAAATATTCAACAATAGAAAATATTCAACAATACAAAAAAATTGTTTTCCCAATAATATTCAGGAATATTCACAAAAGTTTCAAAAATATTCCATACATGTTTCTCTGCTTTCCTTTTCCCGGACAAGTTTTGCTAGGTTGGTTCGATTCAGATTGCATGGACAGATACATATATCAAAGCCTCCGCAACGGCCGCGCCGTAAAAAAAAAATCAAATTCCTGCGTGTTTCAAAATTTTGGATCACAACGGGCGCGTCACGCGCCGCGCGAAATTTCCTAGTCTTTACTATATAATATTGCTTGAGGAGGTGTTGGTGCGTTTTTCACTTTTCTGATTCTGCCCTTGTGTTAATAGGTTAATTACCGAGTATGCCACCGCCAAATCAACATAACAGTTCGTAATAAAGAAAAAAGCACCGCCGAGAAGCGCCGCTCGGCCGCCAGCGCGCCGCCTCCTCCGCCAGGAGGAGCTCGCCCAGGTCACCATGGCCGAGGCCTCAGGAAGAGCTCGCCCAATTCGCCATGGCCGAGGCCGCAGGCAACTCTCTGATGTGGCTTTTCTTCTTCTCCCATCCCCAAACGAGATCTAGCGCCAACCTGTCCCCTGCGCCGAGACCGGAGACGGAGGGAATAAGCTGGAGGTGAGGTCGGAGGGAGGGGGCAGATGGGAGGGGTCGGAGCTGAGAGACGAAGGGACTTGGTCGTGGCGTGCTAATTGCTACTGTCGCCGTCGTGGGGTCCATCGCGGAGGTGGCGCGCCCTAGCCTCACCCTCTAGGAGGTGGACGCCAAAGCACGGCGTTCCCGGCCTACCGGGGATGCTGAGGAGCACCCACCGCTCACGCTTCACCAGCGCGCCCGCGCACACCCACAGAGCCGCCAGGACCGGGTCGCCAACGACCAGCCACGGCCAGATGCGGCCGATAGACGGTGGATACGGAGCCAAGGGCGGGCGCGGGGGCAAGTGCCCGAGCTGCCGGTCGCGGGAACTCACCCCTGCAGGTAGCTGCTAGCCTCCCACCGCTCGCGCCTTTGCAGCGCAGTACAGCCGCACCTCCTGCTTCATCCAAAAACCATCTCTGCATCCAAATCGAAAACTTTGGACAGCTAGAAGGAGCAGGGACAAGAAAATAATCGAAACATGACAAGAGAGTGGCCACCAGCCAGCTAATCGCCGACGGCCGGAGCGTCTCATGACCCTAGCTATCAGGTTGCCGCTGCCCAAGAGAGGGTCGTACCTAGCGTCGCGGGGAAGATGTCACCGTGCTCTCCGGAATCCAGCCATTGACCTTCTCTAGCTCCGGCCCGCCGTGTGGGTAGCCGCCGCCGCCGCCGCTGGTTCCTCTGCTTGGAGCCGGCCTGGGAGCTCTGTTCTGATGTTCGAGCTACAAGAAGAAAAAATGGGGACGAACAGAGAATAGCAGCTCGATGGATCCAGTACATGTATGATCGGTATTTTGGTCATTAGTTGTGGGTACCATATTCCAGGGGGCAAATAATAAACCAGCAAAGAAAAGTGTGGAAATTGAAGATGTAAGGGCAAATCTCCAATTTATGTATGATTTCTATATGCTATTGGAGATGTAAGGGCATTATATCTTCCAAAATGTAATGGGTGTAAACATATTTAAACTTTTTTATTATATGAAAATCTATGTGCACATTCAGTTTACACGTGAGAAATATATGATGAAAGAAAAAAATACGGTAGAACATGTGCATTTTAGAATCAAAGGATATAAATGTTCTTCTTCATGACAGGCAAAGACAAAAAGCAAAACAATATAAATAAAAACTGCAGGAATTGCATGTAGTTCATAAGAAAAACTATAATAGCAAGAAATATATGATGAAAGAAAAAAATACGGTAGAACATGTGCCATTTTAGAATCAAAGGATATAAATGTTCTCTTACACTGTAATCTGGACTGGGACGCCAGGGCAGCCACCCGGTGGTTGCCGGAGCAGAAGATGGTCGCCCCACGGGGGAAGGAAAGAGGCGCCGTTCGAGCACAGGAGCGGCGCGGGGAGTAGCAGGGGAAGCGTCGAGGCGGATGCGCTATTGCAAGGAGTCGACGAAATCCCCAAAGTCAGCAATGGCTATGGAGGGCCGAAGGCGTGGAAGAGCAGATCGCTCAGCTTGAGACGCGAGCGCCTGACTTGGGGCGGCCGCCGCGAGCGAGCGAAGCAGTGAGTACATGGGAGCTCGACAGTGGGGAATGGGGAATTTGAGACAAGGAGACGACAGGGCAAGAAGAAGAAAGAGACACTCCTATTTTTAAACGTATCCAATCTCCTTCTTTTTCCAATGAGCAGTTTATTTATACGTTAAAAAATTCTTAAATACGTTCGTTGTGTACTTGTAGCGACAGGTTTGCAGCTCGTGGATAACAAAGATATATTTTCTACAATACTAAAAATCAATTTATTTTAGAATAAAATCTCTAATTTTAATATGTCTAATGATTATACACTCAAACATCGAAACAAGAAACGAGTTTGATTTCTATACAAGTGACATTAAATTAAAAAAAGTAATAGTTTGCTTTTCTTCTGCATATTTTTGTGTATTTTATATTTGATTGCGACATAAGCGACAATATAAAGTAGCCCGTGGCAACGCACGGGCATTTAACTAGTTTCTATAAGAACTACTGTCACATAGCCGCAATTTTTTCCTTGGAATCTTTTCGGCAAGTCCGATCCGTGGCGGCCTTCAGCCCAGCTGGACTGCGTCACGTTAACGTCATCGAACACAGGCAGCCGGAACAGTAGGACAACAAGGCACGCACGCCCTACCTGGTTATTATGGAGGACGATACGAAGAGGCCGCCGCCGGCGACTACGCTGCACAACGTCCCCGACGAGCTCCTCAGGCGCATCCTCTGGCGCATCCTCTGGCGCATCGGCTCGCCCGTGTCGGCCGTCCGTGCCGCCGCCACGTGCAAGCGGTGGCGCCGGCACATCGCCGCGAATACCCGCGTGCTGGTCCACGCCAAAGACCCCCGGCGGCACCCGATCGCGGGGAACTACCATAACCGCGCCTCCCCGCCCAACGGCCCCGTATTCCTCCCGTTCTCTCCGGCGGCGCTGGGAGATGTCGTCGACAGCCGCCACTTCTCCCTCGACTTCCTCCCCGGCGGCGGCAGGGCGTGGGAGGTCGCGGACAGCGACGCCACCATCCTGGTCCTGAGGAAGAAGACGACGGGGTGGTGGAAGCGCCGCTGCTTCCCCGACCTCGCCGTCTGCGAGCCGGTCACCAGGCGCTACAAGCTGCTCCCCCGCTTGGAGGAGATGAGACGCCACCGCTGCATCGGCGTGTACCTCTGCGCCAGCGTCGAGAACTGGTCGTCGGGGCTGACCACAATCTCGGAGTTCCGGGTGACCTGCATGCTCTACGAACAGCTCGACGGGTTGCCTCACGACGACGTCGGCGCCGTGACGCCCTGCGTCTTCGACCGGTACATGAAGAGTTCGACCACCATAGATCTGTGCCAGAGGCCCGGCTGGTGCGTCAAGAAGAGCCCAACACCTTTGCACGTCCGTGGCGCCAACTCGCTGCGTTTCATCGGCCGTAACAAGCGCACTCTGTTCTTTTACGCCGAGGAAGACGATGGATCAACATCGGTGCTGACATTTAACGACGAGTTTTCTCCCTTCGAGTTGCCGGACCTCGTCCAGCCATCGACCGTGCGAGTCATTACCAGCCAGGTCCGTAGGATCAGGACAATCATCAGCTTGCAGGGCAGCACCCTCCGTGTCTTCGATTTACCTTTGTACGGCGACGGTGCCGCCGTGTGGGTGCTTCGGAAGAGCCTCGAGCTGATGGAGGCTACAAAAGGTCTCCCAGGGTACAAAGAAGAGTACCTTCGCGACGGTGCTCTGGAGATTGTTACCGCCGGCATGACGTCTGCCATCCTCGCTTCCACAACAAAGACTTGGTTGTTCTCTCTCGACCTTGACACCATGGAGGCGGCGAAATGCAAGTGCAAGACCATGGAGGATTACGCGAGCGTCGTGCCTTTTCCTTGTGAGCTGCCATGGCCACCTGTTTTCAGAGCTTGTAAAGTACCACGCTCATATTTGTATCTTCCGTTAAATAGTTGAATATCTTTCATTAGGACTCATCCAACCATGAGTTGGGGACGCCCTTCTTGGCTTCTTCTGTTTCTAACCAGACTGCACCTGGCTTCGAGACGTGCTCCACCCCATAAGAATCTTCCCACTTTTAGGGGACATCTTGTTCATTCCGGTCGTAGCTTGGATCTTGCGAAGAACGAGATCACCTTCCTCGAGCTTGCGGGAACGGACATGTCGGTTGTGATAGCGACACAGTCCTCAATGGTACCTGGAAGATCGCATCGACGCCCGGCAATGAATCTCCTACAGAAAGTTGATGTCG
Source organism: Poa pratensis (assembly GCA_947311845.1). Lineage (NCBI taxonomy): Eukaryota > Viridiplantae > Streptophyta > Magnoliopsida > Poales > Poaceae > Poa > Poa pratensis. The sequence continues at coordinate 161,053,247 of CAMZMU010000063.1, forward strand.
TCAATTCTTTGCTCCGCTTGGGCAGCTTCGTCGTAGGCTCGCATTCGGGTAGACCCGAGCTTGAGCTTGGAGGGAGTACTGATTCGGTCTCATAGACGAGGGAGAGCTTCTCCGGGGGCGTGGCTTGGTGAGGTCCGGAGTGATCTGCGCGATCCAATTCTTGCCGCGGGTTTCGAGTCTGTCGAAGGTTTTGGTCTAAGGTCCTTTCAGTATTTCAACATGGGGTGCGATCAACTTGGCCGTTGCATCGCGGGTAGGCCACCGAAGCGAAGCAGACATTGGCCTTGTATTAATTCTGTTGTGAACTACCAACCAAATGGCGATGGTAGTAAAGCAAAGCTTCGACAAATCGAGTTCCGTCCATATGAATAAACCTCCTGATCCTCCCAGTTACATTTTTCATAATGGACTTGAGGTCTTCGTTTCTCAAGTTGGAAAATACTAATCTACCTCTACTTGGATGAGCTGTCCAAAGAATTATTCCATTCACCGTGCTCACTTTTGACTCAGCTTAGTTAAATGATAAAAAACAATAGGTTGTGAGGTTGCATGGCTGAATAGGTTGGAAAATAATGTTAGTGGGATGATCCTAGGTGGACAGCTTGCATGTTTAGATAAATAAGGTAGTGGGGTTCCCTATTTAGATATAGAAGATAAATAGGAACATCTCAGTAACTCTAGTATGCCAAGTTGAGTGCTCTACCATCTAAGCTGCACCTTCCTTTATTAAAGATTTGGACATACTGAGTCTTAATAACCGAGCTCTTAATTACAAGCATGTGTGGCACATAACGGTTTTACGCTCTATTACTACCTTTGTCAGGATTTCTATTGTATATACGGACTAGAAAAATCTACAATGGGATTTAAATATCATAGATATTTGCATGCCAATATATATAAAAGTATTACTAACTCCCTTTCTTGATGTAAGGTGTATAGTTTTTTAAGAAACAAAATCTAAAATATAGGGTATATTGTGATTTATGGACATCTTTACCATCAACAAATAAGTTCCAATCTGGAACTGAGGGATTTAACTAGTTGTTTTCATTTTGTGGCAATTAGGGCTCCTGATTTTTTTCGAGAAGCAAATGAGTCTACCATGGCAAATACTCAGTCTTAATATTCATGCAGAAAACTATACACCCTACATTCAGAAATGGAGAGAGTATAATATATTAGGTGGCAGACATTAATTTAGCGATGATATAAGATTTTATTTTTTCTAGTATTTCTGGAACACATAACGTCCCAAACAGAAGAAAAAAACACCTTAGAAAGCCGACCTTCAACAAAATGACAAGTATCTTAATAGCAAGTCACTAACATGTAAATTAACAAAAAAAAAGATATTTGCATGCCAATATATATCATAGATATTTGCATGCCAATATATATCATAGATATTTGCATGCCAATATATATAAAAGTATTACTAACTCCCTTTCTTGATGCAAGTCATAATATTACTATACTAGTCATTAGACCTAGTTATTTCTCATTTATCATCCTTTCTACTTTAAAATGTTCACATTGACGATTCTTAGCGATGGCATGGAAATTTTTATTTTTAGTTGTTTGAGAAATGAAAAACAAATAAATAGAAAATATGTATATTCAAGTAATTGACATATAGCTTGTGGCAAAATGAGTTATAAATGTAGAAGAGTTCAGTATAAATAGTTAAATGTTGCTTAATCTAAATTTATAGCCAAGACATTGTGAGGGAGAGAAGATCCATACCCACACAAGTAGGGACTATACACAAGTCAGTTATTGCATATTGATTAAGTTTTCTGATCATAATGTTGATAGTTGATAGTGAGGCTTCCTGTTGCATAAAATGAAAAAGTGATGCAACGAGATCATTTAATTTTCGGTTTTTCTTATTAGGGAACGTGCCCCACGAACTCTCTCCATCCGGAGCTTATTATTTGACATTCTTCTCCCATGTATCCGCATGCACATGCATGCATAGAATCCTTTTATAGTTTGGAAATTCAAAACTCATTATATTTTAAACCATAAATCGAATTGAAGATCCATCTTCACAGCTGGGTACGTCTCGACGAGTATTTCGAAACAAGATCACATCGTAATATGTTTTAACAAACTTTTTTTTCATCGTCAGTTGCCAGGTTATAATACTGTAGTTACCATATTGATGGTTAACAGTTACCACCCAAATAATACATAGTTACTAGGTCATTTTTACATGTTTTTTGTCATAACCATGTTCTACATGTTCAGAAAGTGATTATTTGATCCAATCTAGACATGTAAAATATAGGATTACCGTCACAGAAGGATTACATTGGTGAGTAGCGCGGTTCAAAAGACCAGGCAACCATTTGATTTTAACCCGGTAACCAAGTTGATAATGCTTGGTAACCAAGTGACTATAGTCTAGCAACTAAGGTCGGAAAAAAAGTTGTCAAAACATATCAAAATGAGACCTGGTTTTGAAAATCTCGTCGCAACAAAGTCAACCGTGAAAACGTAGGTGGATTTTGAATTACGGTTTAAGAGATAAAACGTTTTAAAGTTTTAAAACGAAGAAAGAAATCCACATGGTGGCTGCATGCATGGCTTAATTAGCATATTTCATTCGTGCACACGGAAGTCTAATCTGGGACACGTGCCCTTAATAGCACAGTCCATTAATTTTTGTCTAACAGAAGCAAATATGTTTGACTAGAATGCGCCTAATGTAAAATTGGATGGTTCCTCAATATGTTGTAACAAAACTACTATTTTTTTAATGACTAGAGCCTATTCTCTAAAAGTTGTATCCCCCGGTAGCTTATCTCTCGTTGCTGCAAATAATTTTACAAAAAATTGAAGGTCAATCTACTTGTGAAATGTTGGATAAATTTAAAATGTGATGTTTAAGCCATGTCTTATATACCATTATTTGTTTGTGCCAACCATAGGGAAAATTGATTTTTTTATTTAACAGCGGTCACCTCAGAGACGCCCTGGGACAGCGGAGGGAGGCATGCTTCCTCCACATGAAGTAAAAGGAGGAGCGCGAACGGCGAGTCCTGGTGAGACATCGGTGTCGGGAAGTGCTAGACTTTGGCAGAACTTTATTGTAAACGATCTATGCTAGACTTTGCATCCAAGTGTAACGATTTCTGCTATGCTTATCCATTTTCAATACCAGCAGCCTAATATGTACATCCAAAGGAAGCCATAGAAGTTAGTAGTTTTAAGAGAAAGTATAAAATAGTTGAGAGGTTTGCCCCTTCATTATTGATTTTCTAACCTGTCAAAAATTGTCACATCATCGTAAATCGACAGGCAATGTGCAGTCACGGCCGAACAATAAGGTAGCTGAATGTTCAGCTGACTCGATTGTATTACAGACACAGATCAGCTCTAATACTAGTGTGTTTTTGGGGTCGAAAAACATGACTAGTCCTCGATAAGTTATGCATCTTCCAGGTCCGAGCTTCATCGGTCGATCACGACAGAATCGGGCCAAGCTGGTACTTGAATTCAGGCAAATCCGGGAGCCTGCAGCGAAGGAAAACAAACGCAACGAGTCAATCCGTGCGTTAGCGAAATTTATTGTCCCACTGGCTAAGGATTCATATGCAACATTCGAAGTACACATCCTGTCGAAAATGACATCCGAGGTAACGATACGTACTTTTGCCTGATTTTGAGGATACCGGTGCCGAGATGCATGGGTATGCCCATGATGACGTGCTCGCTGACCCCCTCGATCTCGTCCTCGCGGCCGGCGCACGAGGCGTTGAAGAGGTGCTCCGAGGTCTTCTCGAACGAGGCCAGCATCAGCACGCTGCTCTTCATCTTTGCGATGCCGTCTCTCGTGATGCCCAGAACTTGGCCCTGCACGGACACCCGACAGCAATATTTTACATACATTCTTAAGCATGCGAAGCACATAGTTGTAAAACGTCTATATATAGCTAGCTACCAACCTTGTATGTCATCAGGTCTGCCAGAAGCATCATATGCCTCCGATCAATAATCATGTTGTTACTTTCAAACGTATACTGGATCTCGTCGATGATCGACCTCCTTGCGGCTTCAATCCCAAGCGTTTGGTGCACTTCCATGATGTGGTTACTTTTTGTTCTCTTAGCATCAACTCCTGGAGTGCCCAAAACTTTTAACAGGTTTGTTCTGCAATATAATTTTTATTTGATTAGCATATACTATATATCATCTTAGACAAACAATTGCCTGAATTAATTTTATGTATGCTAAAAGGTGAATAAACAGGATCTCTTACCCTTCGACCAACAAGTTGTATCTGTCGAAACTTCCGTCCCATCTCATAACAGGGTTCACAACAGCTCTTTCAACAGTTGGAATGCCCTGGATCAGTAGGTACGAAGGTCAGCAAAGTCACCATAACGGCAGCAAGCAAATTAACCACTGCGTATTCATTCTGATTACCTTCACAATAACTTTTGGAAGCATCGTTTTGAGATTGTGCAGATCAAACTGAAGTTTGGACTTATCTGTTCCAGCTGGATATATTCTCAACTTGGCTTCATGGATGACACGAACATGCTGTAAATATGACGCATCATAAATACAATTGCAGAGAAAATGTTAGGCACATCACACAACCATAGGGCTTTGTTCATACCTGAGATTTTAACTTCATTTTTGGATGATTAATTATTGACTGCTGCACAGAATCAGACGAGATTCCCATGTACCTCTGAGCTTCTATGCGCTGCATATCAAGTTTAACAACCAAATATGGCTGGCCTGATTTCAAGACAATCTTTATGGCTGCTGCTACCTGTTCAACATGAACAAGGCTCCCGTCAAGTTGAGTGCTTCCTTTCAAAATTTATCTGTCATGCACCGGACATATAGAATGCACAGAGCTTTTTCTTCATTTTAACGCTGATGCAAAAAAAAAAGATACACAACTACACAAACTAAGAGAAAGACAAACCATTGAATAATATCGACATCAACCCAACATATGTGACCATGGCCTCAACTTCACACATAATAAAGCAAGATTTGGTATTAATAACAGACTGCTAACATTGTTTCTACATAGCTCAGTAAACCCATATCTGATATTCATAACGATAGACAAACAGGAAATGGCAGATTTTTCATCCATAGCAAAGACAAGTGAGATGCAAGTATATTCAAAACCTGCTAGAATGTCATGGGACCAATCTTTACACCTATGAATGCACTAAATTCATGTAACATGAGTAACAAATCCAGAGCAAAGTGCAAGCAGACAAACTTTCTTCAAATGAAGATACGAATTGAAAAGAAATAATGATCTGAAAAAGCCTTACCTCTCCCAGCACTACTTTCTCAATATAACATTTCACGTTTACTGCAAATGACTCATCCTGCTCAGACAAAAGTTCTGTAGTGATAATTGGTGTGCTTATATTTTTAACAGCATTGATGATTTCCTTGATGCGAGGAACCCCAAGAGTGACATCTTTGTTGTTCTTTGTTAAGGAAACAAAACAAGTAAACTAAACATGGGATGTTTATATTTCTGTATTTTGTATGCCATAGAGCCATACCATATCAACAGTTAAGGCATAGAACTTGTTTGTACAGATTGCTTACAGAAATGTATTATATTATCAGATACTAAATCATAACAGTACCCTCTAAATGGTAAGTTTCAGAAAGAAAGTTAAGGGCCCACTTCAGCCTTGTTAACATGCCAAAATACCTTTCCATTTTCCTTAAATAAATAGTAAAGGAAGGATACTCATGCTAGCTACTCCGGCAAAATGGAAGGTTTTCAATGTCATTTGAGTCCCAGGCTCTCCAATACTCTGTGCCCCAATTGCCCCAATTGATGCTCCTGCTTCGATTGTTTTTGAGTGATAACGAGATAAACAGGTATCCAAAAAAACCTGTGCAGGAAAAGGGATAATAAATCATATAGCAGAACGGCACTAATAAAAATGCACAAATAAATCAATCTTTGTAGCAGACTTAAAAATACAGCCTTAACTGTGTTACTGTGTGTTATCAAGCTATAGAGATAAATGTTTGCATGAGGAAGTGGTTTCTTAGGATATCACAGTTAAAATCAAATGTGATACAAGTTGGATAAGAAAACATATATATTCAGGGAGTGGTACAAGTTTGATACTGATTTCGACAGGAAAGCACGGGACATCCACGTGGCCTGTAATACGCATAAGCCGCTTGCTAGTTTATATACGAGATTAATATGGCTAAGAATTTGATCTTGACATTCAGGGTGAAACTCATGAATTTTCTTAACTTTAAACACCTGATGTTTTCAGAAATTCACGCACGTCAGAACAATGAAAATATAAATTTACCACAATTTGATCTTCCTGGAGCTTTTTTACTTCAGAAAACTGGTAGTACCATCTTACATACGTACTTTGGCAAATCAGTGATGATTTAATACATGCAAATTTGATACACACCTGCAGTTGTTTGGCCGATATGCCAGAAATATCAGCAGCAATGCCTTCTTCAATGCTAGAGTCCCTCCTTCCCACACGATCTTCATCTAGTTGAAGCGCTCTTCTTGTGCTTCTCAGAATTTTGATACGACCCTCAAGAAATTTTGTTAACATTTCCTTGAACTTATCACTGCAGCCACCAGATGCGGCGTCATATTCAGCGAGCTTATCATTTAGCATTTGCAAGATTACCTCTGGAGATAACATGTCATGTTCCCTTGGAGGGCATGTGGCCTACAAAGTTATACCGTCACTGGTCAATGCTCGGAGCACAAAGAATACTTCCCTCATCAATCTAAGAAAGTATTCATGTACTAAAACTAACCATGACTTTCATAAACAATTGATCCAAATTCAACGGACGGCCACCTTTGCCTTCCATCTTTACAGGATCCATGCCATCATCTCCATAGACAAACTGAACTATAGCACCGCTAGCATTACGAACTGTCTGATCATAGAAAACTGAGAGATCTTCCAGACCCTTCATTAATCTACGGGACATGTATCCAGTTTCTGCTGTTTTGACCTATGATTGCAAGTTCAAAGCAAAAGAAAAAAAAATATCAGATACCAACTAGGAAAAAAAGATTCAAAGTCATCCGGTAGGCATATGGGTCAAGTGGCAGTGCCCAACGGATTCGACCTCAGTCCAGAGAAAATAAGACATGCCGTAGTTGATCCATGAATAGGCGCCGAAGTTGGTATAGTATCAATAGTTTCACATTTTCAGTTTATAGTAGCTATCAAGCACTATCTTGGTACCAAATATAAGATGTTTTAGCATTTTTCTGATACGGATGTATCTAGACGCGCATTAGTGTGTAGATTCACTCATTTCTATCTGTATGTGGTCTGTATATGACATATCTAAAACATCTTATACTTTGGTACGGGAGGGAGTAGCTGGTAGGTTGATACAAATATCAAAAACAAGTGTTGTTGTATGTGCTACTTTAGGTGTTTGTAGTTTGATGTTTTGTCTTCTACTGTACCTTGCCCTTTGAGGGGGCTGGGACCTGGGACTGTCCTTTCCCTTTACAGAGATAATAACTAATATGGCAGTATGCTGAAGGGTTGTCTGATCTTGTTTAACTTGCACAAGCTAAGCTGCTAGGCTGGCCCAATTAGAGAAATTAAGTTATAGAACAGTTGTAGAGGAAACTAATGGTAAGGAAACACCCATTGATTGAACTGGTAGCATGCACTGCAAAGTAAAAAAAAAAATCAAGCATCCATAACAAAAGAAGCCTTTTATGCTGAGATAGATATTAATTTCAACACATGCAAGTATACAACCCAAAGATGGTCTAAGTTTAGACATACCGCTGTGTCAACAAGACCTTCTCGACCACCCATTGTATGGAAGAAAAACTCGGTAGCAGTCAAACCGGAATAGAATGAATTAGCAACAAAACCTTTCGCCTGTGAATGGAAGACAAAAAATACTTAACTGAAGAGAACATAAATTTCTCTTATTGGAACAGAATTAGCGACAGTCAACACAACAAATGGTTGCCCAAATGAGGTAATCATATTTCTTAGTCATGTTCTTACCGCAGGGGTCTTTGAATTAATAGGAAAGTGGGGAAGTGTTCGATCTATAAAACCGTCCGGGGCACGGCGTCCTCCAACTGATTGTTGGCCAACGCAGACAACCATCTGACTGATATTGATTGGAGAACCTTTAGATCCACACTGAGACATAATCAATGGGCTGTTTCTCCAATGAAGCGTACTCATACAATCCTGAAAAATAAGTTACAACTCAAGTCATAAAATACACAAGTAGAGTGAAATCAAAATGGACATATTTGGTTAGTCACTGGATTGAATCAATGCATCAACCAGATCTTTCACTATATCCAGGCTTAAAAATTAGGCTAGTGATGAAAACATCCATACAAGAAAATTTAGCTCAGTAACACTGAGTTGTGATATCTTGCCCATCTTTTTTTCGAGAATGATATCTTGTCCATCTCAAAAACACACCTAAAGCGTGTCATCTTGTACTACAAGAAACTGCCAAGAAGGTGCTAAGTATACAAACCAACCAAAGGACTGCGACCAAACCAAAAATTAAAAAGCAAGCAAAGGAAATGAAAACTGCCTAACTAACAAAAACAAAGAAATAGAGAACAAGGAGGTGTTCACTTAAGAAAGGTAAGGACGGGTTTCAGTTTCAGCAGGCCTGCCATGTGCAAAGCTGTGATAATTTCAAAATAGTATCAAATGTAAGGCTTGAAAGCGGTCATTCAACACTGATTATTTTCCAAGTTCAAAATTGTACACTATATAAAGTAGTGCAAGAAGGATCAGATTAAGATTAGAGAAAATTCCTTTGTTAAGGAAATGCAATGAGCCAAGAAAATCGGTTAGAACTTACATCTCCAGCCGTTTCTCTTAATTTATTTAGAACACGAGATATCTGAGCCTCCAGTGTTTGAGCTCTGATGCAACCAGGTTGCGGTACGAGGTCACCTTTGGAATAGAGGGCAATAAGCTTATGGCACTCTTCATACCCTTCATCTATTGTTATCTTCTTTTTCTCAATTAGACTTTCTCCTGGTTGGACATCATCCACACCAATTGAGAAACCATGATTCCCTATAAATCTTGCACTGCAGATGAAAAAGTACGTAACATGGATTAAAAAAACATGAACCTTTTTTAGGGGAAACAATTTAACACGCTAATTTTACCAACTATTGAGAACTATGATGCTAATGAGCAACTATAATTCATAGCCTACAAAACCACAATGATACAAAAATAATATATGTATTTGGGTAAAGAGTTCACCAAGCATGATCTCTGAAGCCTAAATGAGAAATATAAGATGGATAAACTACTACACATATTAAACGGGGTAAAGAGGATGTCCTTCCATTCTCATTCTCCATATGAGCGAGTACATAGCAGAAAATTATCGATATGGCACCAAAACATCAATAACTAAGAAAGAATAACATGAATTGCACAAATCTTGAAAGAAGTCACACCTAAACTTTGCCAAACGATTCATACAGCTTGCTGCAGCATGAGAATTATAATCTCTTATGAGAACAGAGAACATTCCCTCGTTATTGCCATTACCTGGAGACAAAAGATCAGATGTGTCAAGAGATATGAAATAAGAAAAAAACTAGGACAGGCGAACAATGCTTTTTACTGACATGAATGATAAAAGGCAAATCGTTTATTATATGTGATTTATGGAGTGATTCACAGGAGTAAACCATGTCCGAGTTATGACGTTGTTTAACTAAATCATGAAAAAGAGCGAAATGTCCAAAGAATACAGCACAAAATGTTCTAGATTCTAAATCGACATGGACATGGATACCCATAATAAAATAGATGGTTGGTGCAGCCATGCGATGATTATTCGAAATGTACATAACTTGGCTTACATCAAATAATTTCAGGGTCCCATCCTAAGCTTTCTTTACATCCTAAACTTTGCAGATTTTCTAATTTGACTTTAATGAGGCAAAAGACTATCATTGCAGAGTCAAGTTCAACTAATCTACAAAAGTGAAGCACGGTAAAGTAGACTAATCACAGGTTCACTTCTTAAGATGCTCAGGTGGTATATTCATAGCTCATTTTACGATACAAGGTGAAATAATACCCTTCCAACAGAAAATAAGATAATTTCATTACTCAGGAATGTAAAATAATCTGCAGTATTATTATGACAAAAGAAAAATGCTGCTGTATAAGTAGAACAGTCAATTATGCATACAAAACTATAATATTAGTTCTCTAATCCCAATCAATGGTTGTTGAGATGAATCGTGAAATGCGAAATCAAAATAAGCTTATTGAAGACATTTTTTAGCAAAGGCCATCACTAGTGTTCTCACCTAAAGTTTTCTTCCCAACTTGCCCACATAAAAGTTCACTGTTTCGGAAGTAGACAAAACCATCATTTGGACACATTGTCTCTTCCAAAACTGTAACCGCCTTTTTATCACGTTCTTTACGTTTCACGTAAATTTTCTCTTCAACAGTAAGATTCAGAAACACCTTTACACATGCGTTAGGACGCACCAACACACTGAATAATTGTTTACCAGTCCAAAGCTCGATGGGCTACAAAAAAGACAACATGATCAGTACTCATACATGTGTCAGAACATCGATAAGAAGGCCAACATGCACAAATGTACATACCAAAAAAGGGAATATATTTCATAGACGAAAAATAACATTGATTTTCCATTTGTGATCCCTTGTTATTCGCAAAAGGTATTTGCAACTCGTCTAATAGAGAAAACTATTTTTATATTTACTGAAAACAACAGTAAGGCCATATCATTTCCCATATTAATGTTTCACAAATATTATATCTAAGTTACAATGCACCTCATGTTAACTACATCAGTAAAAGCACAAATAACAGAACTTTTTACAGAAAGAATTGCAATGAACATTAAATCCAGGAGAACGTGTAGCCACAAAACCTTGTTTCAAAATATTACCTTTATTAAGGCTGGCGTTGGGAGATCAATATTTTCCGTTGCATCACCAAGATATGAACACAAAAGAGTAAAGTAAGACCTGTCATAGAAGGTATCTTTCCTTGTGAGTAGAAAAGAAGAGGTTAAAAAGTCTTGCGTGGAAGCAACCAGTATTTCCCCATTCTTAGGGGTACATAAATTATTCTGAACCTGCAAAGATAAATATTTGTTACCAAAATATATAGTATTAGCACATCAGAAAGCATAACAACAATACTGAACTTATAACAAAGAAGAGTTAGCAAGTTCTACCCCCATAAGCATAAATGCTTCAGTACGAGCTTCCTCTGTCTGTGGGACATGCAAATTCATCTCATCTCCATCAAAATCAGCATTGTAAGGATTGCATACAGACTCGTTGAATCTTAATGTTCTCCAGGGCATTATTCTTGCCTGTATTTAAATACAAAAGGAAACAAAGGTGAGACAAATCATGTAAAACATCAAGTATAGTGTGTATGGAGCAATTCGTACCCTGTGCGACATAATTGACATTCTATGCAAGCTTGGTTGTCTGTTGAAGAGGACAATGTCTCCATCTTCTAAATGCCTTTCGACTATACAGCCATATTTTAACTCCCGAGAAACGATCCTTCTATCACCGTATTTTAAATTCCTAAATGCAGTCCAGAACAATGTATGAAAGCTGAACTTTGAAAAAAGAATCAGAATTTCAGAAAAATAGAACTTACAGCTTTGATCCATCAGGTTGTATTACAAAATTTGCTCCGGGATGTTTAAATGGCCCATTTTTTATACATTGACGCAGCTTCTCTACATTATGACATGAAACTCTCTCAGGATAAGTCAAGACTCGAGCCATCAAAACAGGAATAGCCACCTGAAGTTTGAATTAATAATGACATGAGAAATCAATTGGAGACTCAAAATAAAGAACAACGATCAACTATGAACAAGTACCTCTGTTATTCTCAAGTTTGGATCAGGAGATATGACAGTCCTTCCAGTGTACTCGGTACGCTTCCCCGACAAGTTCCCACGAAATCGACCTGTCTTCCCCTTGAGTCTTTGAATAAGGCCAGTATTTTGTGGTTCTTTAAGAGAGGGGGAATCACTATTGATATATTCAATAACATTACGTTGAAGTTGTTCCCACCAATCCTTCAAAGAAATGAAGGGGAAAATTGAGCTAGAGTATCTCAACAGAAATTACACTTTAATCAGATAAAAGTACAACCAGATTGGTAACGGTCATAATGCAACTTGTGCAGCATAAATACAACACCAAATTTCCCCTTGAAACATTACTTCTGAGTTCTTTAATCTACTTCAGAATGTGTAGAGGCTTATGAGTTTAAATGTCAAAATTACAGAGCCTTTGAATTGTGATATACTGATATTGAAAAATGCACTAGCCACCATCTCATACAAGCAGAACAATGGGAAGTCAAAACTCATAGTTGAACTTATTACTTCAAAATATTCAATTTGGTTAGCATAAATTCTATTTTTAAATAAGACCGTTTAGAAACCATTATTTCCTGTACAGCACCTCCATTTTTTCGAAAAGGGGATTACCCGGCCTCTGCATCAAAATGATGCATATAGCCCTTGTATAGCACCTTTATACAGCCAGCAAAAAATTTAAACTGCTTCATGAGCAGAGCTCATTGGCCAACAACAATCAAATGTTGCATTGGGCATTATTGCATGAGGAGGTAGAGGCATACTAGTTTCTAAAATGCAATAAAGAAACAGAGACAGCAAAAGTAGCATGCCAGATGTGAAAGACTAATGATGGTTTGTATGAGAGAATGTTAAAAATAATTAAGAGCTCTGAGTTATCTTACAAAGCACTTGCGGAGTGGTTCGCCTTTTTGAAGGAACTCTTTAATCATGGAATTTGAATTAACAATATTCTTCAATATGACCGTAATACTATTTTCATTGCTGTGAGAAGCAAGGCATTAGTGGCATTACAATGGCATGTGGCTATGCCGAAACACCATTACATAAGTTTCCAAGGAACCGAAAACAAACCTCTTTCCATCATGAGTAAAAACGGAAGGACGGATGGGTACAGGTGGCACTGCAATCTCTGTAATGATAAGTTTCTCAGGCCTATCACCAAGGTTTAGCAATTCACAGTCCTGCAGAATGTCAAAGTATAAGAAAACCAATCAGACAAACCTATGTCTAATGAACTGTGGTACTCTACCGAAAACGAAGTAACGAATACTCCTGATAAACGACATGTACCTCGTCAGTGATTCTTCTGAAAAGAGAGAGAACTGTCTGAGGGTCTAACGGGTGAACCGAAGGAAAGGATAGTTTTTCTTTCTTGTGTGCTAAAGCAGACTTGAGTTCTTCTGCATTTCCATCCAATGTTTTGCTGCAGTCATGAACAATTGTCAAGCCTCCATCCTGAGGCTTCGGCCCCTTCTTTGCTACACCTGTACATTCAACCCAAATAGTTGGCTAAGTTCAAGGAGCTGCCAGGACAGGCGTTCATCGATTACTAGGCAATATTCTACAGGTGGTGGGGAACATGAGAAAGAGCATCAGAAGTAAGCTTGCCATTCATGAATCCACAGTGGGGGCAACGGCACGGCTTGCATTTGTCCCTCACTGCCTTTGCGATATTGGCTTTCTGCAGGTCCTCTGCTCTAGGATTCCTCAACTTCTTCAGAAACTCTTGGCGGACTTTCTCCACGAGAATGACCCTGCTGCAGCGCTGCAAGGTCATCGGCATTGCTGCCCCGTTAGGACAGGATGACCCCAAGGAAATGGAAAAAAATATGACATAGTCAGATATAAGGAAAAAAATGTATTGCCTTGCAGATGCACTTGAGCATGTTCACAATGTTGTTGAAGAAGCCGACATTGAAGACCGGGAGCGCGAGCTTGATGTAGCCGAAATGGCCCGGGCACTCGGAGAAGGAGCTATAACAGGTAGTGCACTCCCCAGACTTGTTTGTGGCTCCCTAGAAAAGGAAAGAAAAATATTGATCTCTCCGGGAACAAAATTTCGTGAAATGTGGTAACAAGAGCCCTCTAATCACAACTATATATAGGTACCATATATCACACGGACTGCCCAGTATGACACCTACATTGCACACAAACGCCCATACACAAAGTGGCAGTCAATTCAATAAACACTCATCCATATATGGCACGAATTGATGAGTACGAAACCTACATTCAACACAAACACAGAAGGTGTAATTCCATTTACCAGAAGACTCAATTTGGTCTCTCCGGAAACAAAAATTCGTGAAATGTGGTAACAAGAGCCCGGCCCTCCAATCACTACTATATGTAGTACCATATATTAACGCACAGATTGACTAGTATGACACTTACATTGCACACAAACGCGAATCACAACTTTACTACAATATATTGCAGAATTGATCAGTAAGACACCAACATTTCACACAGACACAAAGGGTGGCATTCCATTCACCACAGGACTCAATTTGGTGACTCGAATTCAAACACGCTGGACTGCACACAGATTCACCACGGCTACAAACACGTACCATGCGCGTGTCGAGCAGGCCTCCGGCGACGGGCTTGCGGGTCTCGTCGTAGATCCGGCTGTTCCAGACCTGCGCCTCCGCGGCGCCGCGGACCTCGTTGCCGGACAAGGTGCTGAACCGTATGCTCTTTCTGGCCAAACGCAAATCAAACAGATGATCAGCACGAGATCGAGAGCGCGCGCGTCGGTGAAATCGGAGCAGGCAGAAGCATGGACGGATTGTTCTGGTGTGGATTAAGAAGAAGCATATACGCACATCCTGTGGGCGGCGGCGTCGGCGTCGTCGACGAACGGCTCCTTGGTGCACCGCAGCTTCTGCTCCTCCACCTGCCACCGAGCCGCCATCGTCGGTGATCTGGGACTTGCTTCGTCGCGCTGGAATTCGTTGCCGTCGGCGGTGGAAAAAAGGTGGCGGGACGGGGTGGTGGCGACGGCGCAAGCTTGTTAAATAGGCAGAGAGAAATTGGCTTAAAGGTTATAGCGGAGTTTTGTCTAGGGTTTGACCAGAGAGGTGCCGTGGCCTGGTGGTTGACTGTATGGGTCATGGTCCGGCAGGACCCGAGTTCGATTCTCCTTTGTGTCAATTTTTTTGGATTTTCGTCTGGCTTTAGGAGTCAATTCTTTTACGGAACCAGCCGTGGTTATCTCTTTTTGCATACCTGATCACGAAATGTTCAGAGTTTTTATGTTTGCTCTCAAAACTGAGAATCAGAATTGAAAGACATGAAAATAGTTAACTCTCTATACCATACATGAGATGGAATGTTCTTAGCAAAAAGAACATCCAAAGACAGCTATGACGATAGCATACTACAAAAAAAAAATCCAAAGACAGCTCTTGGTTTTTTCGGTCATGACATTTAAAGGAGCTGGTGTAACAGCCCAAAGCTGAGAACCTAAAAACCGGTGTAAATTTTTCACTTTTGTGTTAATTGCATCATGGCATCCATGCATAAACTTGTCTCTTTTGAGTTAACACAACATTGGTATCGAAATGATATGGAGTTGCTAAAAACCAAATGCCAAAGTGCTCTAACAAAAACTTTCACCACAACGAGACACTCAAAGTTGCAAAACCAAAAATACTTGGACATACATATTTGTCAAGCAAGTTCCAAGAGTTCACAATATGATTTTTGCACTTGCACCAAATTGTTAAATAGCAACATTTGGAAAATTAGCAATTTTGCCTAAACAAAACATTATGAACAAAAGTGGTCCAAATTATTTTATTTGGCAACACCAATTTTTGTGGTGCCTCTAAATGGTGTTGGGAGCCTCCCCAAATTTTCTCACAATTTTTGGAAGTGTTCAAATGCCTCATGTAATTCAAAACATGTGCTGGTTTTAATTTTAAAACAGAAAAGGACTTATTTGTGATCCCAGGAGGACCTGTCCGTGATGGAAGAATTCGGCCAGGGGGCTTTCTGCGATTTGGTCGTCTCTCTCCTTACTCCCCTGTAGCGACGCGCAGCGCGCGCTGCCGCCGCACCAGCTCGAGCTCGCCGTGCTCGCCGGGCCCCCTCCGCCCCCACTGCAGGAAGTCGAGCACGCCGGGCCCCCCCTCTGCTCCCCATCCCCACTCGCCCTCGCTCCTCTCTCCGTGCTCCTCTCTCCGTGCTCCTCTCTCTCTTCTTCCACGGCGCCATGGCCGCCGAGCTGCGCCTCCGCATCGCCGGCGATTGAGGACGCCCCAGGCCACGAGAAGACCATCGACACCTCCGCCGTGCTTCCCTCTCCCTCCTCGAGGCAGGAATCGACGCGGGGCCGCTGCATTTGCCGCCGCCGTCCTCGTTTCTCCGCGCGGTCCTCCGACCACCGCCGCATCCCCGCCGCGGGATTCCGCCCATGGCCGAGGCCGCCGTGCTCGTCGCCGTCGCCTGAAGCTCTCCCGAGCGAATCGAAGGTCACCAACCTCTCCGCCGCGTCGCCAGCTCCTCCTCTGCCAGAGGAATCGGCGCGGGAGGCAGAGGATCGACGCAGCGATCATCTCCTTCCTCGCGGCCGTCCGAGCACCACCGCCGCTGCGCCGACCGATTTCCGCCGGCTCCGCTCATTTCCGGCCCTCCCGAGCACATCCCCGAGCCTAGGGTGAGCACCCCGTGCCGTTGCGCACCCTCTCCCTCCCTCTCACGCCCTAGCTCGCCGTCGCACCCCGCGCGGTCGCCGTCGTCGCAGCTCCGTTTCCTCGAGTTGACCAATCCGGTGAAAAACCCGGATTTTTCCGGGTTCCTTTCCGGTTTAGCGAAACGCTACTGGACTCAGCGGTTTTTATCCGGTTTACGTCCGGAAATGAACCGGAAACATTTCCGGATGATTTCCTCCCGGTGTAAAATCCGGAAATTTCCGGAATAAATTCCGGATTTCATTACTGTTTTCGAAATTTGTATTTTCCTTTTCATCCCTTTAGCCCTATTTGATATAGATCTTATGTTGATGCTAAATAAATCATCAAAAGGTTAATTCAAAAGGAAAGTTTTAAAATGATAACTTCTTATCGGTGTATCCGAAAAATGCGTATGAGATACCAAAATACACAGAAATTTGTGATTAAAACTTTAAAATAAATATCACGCATATCTGATCACATTTAAAATATGGTGCTTCTAGTGATATTAAAATCATAAGCTTAAAGGAGGAACTTATAAAATCAATAACTTTTAACGGGACCTCCGAAAAATGTGTTCCTTGTATCAAAATGATCAGAAAAACATGAGTGATCCAAAATCTTCATCATCATGCATAATTGTTCACAATTACAATAATGTGCTCTAGTAGTAATTATAATCACTAAGTTTAAATATGGGGTTTATTCCAAATAATGCAATAAATATAACGGGGACCCCATTTAACTTGTTGGTCATGTTTAAAGCTTCTAGGGTGCATTTAAAATGTCATATCATCATCCTTGTATGCATTGCACAATTGCCATGTGTTGATTGTTTTTCCGGTGTTTTTGTGCATCGGTAGATCAAGGAGGTGAAGTGCCACCCCCGTCTTGACGATCCGTACTACCAGCCGTATCAACAAGGCAAGCGTAATCCCCCCTCTGAGCATATCTTATCCTATGTTTCCGCAAATATTTTCTCCACTATAATATTGCATGCGGTTCCAAATGTCAATTTTTTGGATTAGAGTATCCTATAGTTGCATTAAGTTTCCGATGCCAATACCTGTTTCCCTCCTATTATCCATAGGTTTGTATTGTTGGCCGAGATACTACTATGCTATGTGATGCTTAGCCATGCTTTATATGCATAGCTATACGATGGATATATGGTTGTTGGAAACAGGTGTGAAATGTGAGATGATGTGTGGAGAAATTGTGGTGACGGATAATAAAATGCTTAAAGGTGGGGATGAGAGGCCACTGTGGTTGTGGTGTTTTGTCTCGTTCTCGCCGCCTAGGTGCGAGTTCTTTACCTCTTGAACCAAGACTGAGCGTGCAACCATGCGTGAGGCCTATGCATTTGCAGGAACCCTCATAGACTAAATAACTCGGCGGGGCTAGCCAGGGTCCTCTAGTTCGGGCTTCCATTTGCGCGTGCGTGATGATGGTGGTATGAACTGGATGAGGATGTGGTGTTAGGAAAATGAGTGGCCGTGGGGCGGGGTGTTGTGATCCTGGCAGTCCTACCGCCACTGATGATCCTGGAAAGTCCTTAACGAGGGAGAAGTCGACACCGCTCCCACCCAGCCGGCTTTCCAAGGAAGAGAGCTAATGCGCAGGTAATGGGCCGGACGGTACGCGTGGCAAACATTTGTACACCCCTGCAGGGTTAAATCTTTTCGAAAAGCCGTGTCCGCGGTTATGGACGAACTTGGGAAGTGAAGGTAAGATCATAGAATAACTTTAACGGAATGATTAAAAACTGGGTACTAGAGGTACCACTCACAAATGCAAGGTGAGCTTCCTCGAGGGTGATTCGGGGAGGTGCCTTTGATGAACAGGTACAGTGGTTGATGTTGAGAAAGGTGATGAAAGAAAGAGTACTTCTTACCTCTTTTGAAAATACTCTGAATAGTCGATGCCTTTGAGTTATGTTTTCATAAATAAAATCAGCTTTATGCAAAACAGCCATATAACTTTGAAAGCCTCATCGAGCATATATTAGCTCTTAATCTTGCGAGTTCGTCGAACTCAACGTCGTTTGTTTTGTTTCAGAGGAGGACTTCACCGACCTCGAAGGTGGGTTCTTTGTGGACGTCGACGAGTAGTCTGGGGTTCCCAGGTGGCAGCTTGGGACATCCGGAACAGCTGGCGCTGTGATGTTTATCTGTAGGCCTCTTAGGCCATATTTGGATCTTGTTGTTTAGAACAACCTAATTTGCTTCCGCTTGATGTAATGTTGGGTCTGTGACCTCTGGTTGTCATTTGCTATCTTTCTCTATTATAAGAGTTGAACTATATGATTTGTGTCGTAGAGTCTGTGATGTGCCAGTTGTTCCACAAGTCTTGATCTCTCTATTATGCATTGAGGGTTGTGCCTGTGTTAAGGCATCAATCGGGGTGTTGCGTTGCCGATGATCCATTCCGAGCAACGCCTGCCAAAGGTTTTGGCCGGGGATTGGTAAACCCGTAACCTCCGGTTGTATCGCTTAACCGGTGACACACAGCATCACTGTATAACAGTCGGGTCGGGCGCCACAAGTTGGTATCAGAGCAGTACTGCCTGTAGGAAACCCTTCTACTGGTCGATGTTGAGTCTAGTGTTTGTGAAAATATTTTAACCTAAAAATGAGTTGTGAAAACCATCTTAGGATTCTTTTTACTCCTTATCTGGTTACCCTCTAATCTCGGAGCAATCTTACCTCGATTTGAGTTAAAGGTTTTACTTCTCACCTGTTACTTCAAAATGATTAGAAACGGGGTGGGTTCGACCTTTAGTGTTATGTGTCACGTTGCTCCCGCTGCGTTGCAATCCCAAATCAACTCAGATGTTTCTACCGAGTTAATCTTTGATCCTTTCTTTGGGTTTTAACCCACGGACTTGAACATAAGGTCCCGGATTGTGTCAACTAGAGTGTGTTAAGTTGTGATTTCTTAACTCTCACTAGTAGCACATGATGCTGATCTTTGACCCAAGTTCTATCTTGTTGTTTTCCTTCTCGCAAAGTATTATCGTCCCTAGTCTGTGTACTTGTGTAGACGCTAATGCTATTGTTCGACCATTCGGAGAAAGATACTAACTGTGTCATTGTCAAATCTCCAGAATGGCTCGAGGAGGTCGTGGAGGCCGTGGTGGTCGCGGTAACCACAATGATGATGAGGATGATCTGCCGCCACCACCCTCGATGGCTGAGGTCTTGATGGCCATTGAGGAGAACCGTGGGCGCAATGAGCGCTTGCTGAACAGTTGGTGCAGCAGAATGCACGGAGGAACGAGTGCAACACTCTCACTGAGTTCCTGCGCTCCAGCCACCCACTTTGCTGATGCTAAGGAGCCACTGGAAGCTGATGATTGGCTTCGTGCTTTGGAGCGCAAGTTCTCCGCGCTCATGTCCCATTGGCGGAGCAAGTCAACTTTGCCACCTACTCTTGGTTGGTGCTGCTGGCTGTTGGTGGGAAAGCCATGTGGCTTTGTTTCCAGCCAACCATGTCTTCACCTGGGCTGATTCCGCACTGCCTTCCGTGCGGAGTACATTCCCAGCCGATCATGGACTTGAAGAGGAGGGAGTTCCTGGATTTGCAACAGGGACGGATGGACCTCCGCACTTATGGTCGTGAGTTCAACCATCTTCTCGTTACGCCCCAAGGGACGTGACCAATGATGCTGACAAGCAAGAGCTGTTCCGCAAGGGTCTGACTCCGCAGCTCCGCTATGAGCTATTGCCCTTCAGGTTCCAGACCTATCAGGAGCTGTTCAACCAGGCTTTCACTCTTGAGCAAGGAAGAAAGGAACTTGAAGCTTCCAAGAGGCCCGCACATGGGGACCACCAGAGTTCCTCGGGTTCTGAGAGCAAGAAGCGCAGGGTGTTTGTTCCCTACAGCGCCGTACCTCGTGCTCCCTTCATGCCGAGGCAGCAGGATATAGGCCACCTCCTCCGCGCCCCACTACTTCGACACTTGGGATAGGCGGAAGTGGGTACCGTCCTATGCTACCTGCTCCACCTGGAGTCACTTGCTACACCTGTGGCCAGGCTGGTCACTACTCCAGGGAGTGCCCCCAGAAGGCACCTCTCGCGATAACTCCTGCACGAGCCCCTGCCACTCCAACTGGCAAGGCTGGACCTATGTGCGTGGTCGCCTGAACCACATCTCTGCTGAAGAAGCTGAAGAGACCCCGGCGTTCTTATGGGTGAGTTACGAATCAACGGCAATACAGCTACAGTTTTGTTTGACTCTGGAGCATCGCATTCATTCATATCCATAGCGTTTGCAAAAGACCACAAATACCGTTCGAGAAAATGAGCCGTCCCTTGGTGATCGCTACTCCTGGTTCCAAATGGCAAACCGATGGGGTTACTCCTGAGGTCCAGATTAATATAGGTTCCTTGTCTTTTCCTTATGCCTTGGTAGCTCTGAAGTCCAAAGGCATTGATGTCATACTGGGCATGAACTGGCTAGCCAAATACCAGGCTAATCTCGACTGTGCCGCCAAGACCATTACTGTGACCGCTCCTTCCGGTGACATTGTGAAGTATTGGCCTGCAACATCAATACCTCCGTCCGCCATCGTACCCCGCTCACCTGAGATTCTCCTTTGCTTTATGGAAGGCGAATCCCCTCCTGAAATCCAGGACATACACGTGGTGTGTGACTTCCCGGATGTGTTCCCGGAAGAATTGCCTGGCATGCCTCCTGACCGAAGTGTGGAGTTTGTCATAGAGCTACTTCCCGGTACCGCTCCAATTTCCAAGAAGCCCTACCGTATGCCGGTGGAAGAGTTGGCTCTGTTGAAAGAGCAAATTGATCAGCTGTTAGCTAAGGAGTTCATCCAGCCTAGCAGTTCACCTTGGGGTTGTCCGGTACTCTTTGTCAAGAAGAGGGATTCTACCGTGCCTCGTCTAGTCTCTGACTATCGACCGTTGAATGCGGTGACAATCAAGAACAAGTATCCTATTCCTCGCATCAATGATCTGTTGGATCAGTTAGCTGGTGCAACGGTATTCTCCAAGATGGATCTGAGGTCAGGCTACCATCAGATAAAAATCAGAAAGGAGGATATTCCAAAGACGGCATTTGTTACTCGTTATGGCTCATATGAGTATACCGTCATGTCCTTTGGTCTCACAAATGCCCCGCTACTTTCATGAGGCTCATGAACTCCATCTTCATGGATTATCTTGATAAGTTTGTCGTCATTTACATTGATGACATCCTCATCTATTCCAAAACCAATGAAGAGCATGAGGAACATCTTCGTTTGGTTCTGACAAGACTTCGAGAACACCGCCTCTATGCCAAGTTCTCCAAGTGTGAGTTTTGGTTGGATAATCTCATCTTCCTTGGTCATGTGATATCCGCTGATGGTGTGGCTGTCATTCCTGACAAGATTCAGTCCATTTGGATTGGAAAACTCCAATGTCAGTCAAGGACATTCGTAGCTTTCTCGGATTGGCGGGTTACTACCGCCGATTCATCGAAGGTTTCTCCAAGATAGCCAAGGCCTGACTGACCTTCTCAAGAAGGATAAAAAGTTTGTATGGTCGGCCGAAGCTGAAGAGAGTTTCAAACACTGAAAGCCAAGCTCACGTCCGCTCCTGTGCTTGTCCTGCCGGACACAGCAAGGATTTCGTCGTCTTCTGTGACGCCTCTCTACAAGGTTTGGGCTGTGTGCTAATGCAAGATGGCCATGTGGTGGCTATGCTTCTCGCCAACTTAAGCCGCATGAGCTCAACTACCCAACTCATGATCTAGAACTTGCCGCGTGGTCTATGCTTTGAAGCAATGGAGACCATACCTGTTTGGTAACCGTTGCGAGATCTTCTCGGATCACAAGAGTCTGAAGTACCTCTTCACCCAGCCGGATTTAAATCTCAGGCAAAGGCGTTGGTTGGAGTTAATCACGGACTACAATGTGAGTCTGAACTATCAACCCGGCAAAGCAAACGTCGTGGCTGACGCGCTAAGTCGGAAGTCCTATTGCAACAATCTGATGATTGAAGAGGCCCAACCTGCCCTCTATGAAGAGTTTGCCCGTTTGAACCTGGAAATTGTTCCTTCCGGCTACCTTGCAAATCTGGAGATCAAATCTACTCTTGTGGACCAGATTAAGGATGCTCAAAGCGTGACAAGGGTATTCTGAAAATCAAGGAGAACATTGCTAGCGGGAAGGCCAAATGTTTTCTGTCAATGAATCTGGAGTTGTTTATTTTGGTGACCGCTTGGTAGTGCCAAAGAAACGAAAATTGAGGGAGTTGATCCTCCAAGAAGCTCATGAATCTCCTCTCTCTATTCATCCCGGTAGTACCAAAATGTACCAAGACCTTCGGCCACAATTCTGGTGGACCGTATGAAACGGGAAATTGCTAGTATGTTGCTGAATGCGACACCTGTCGACGGGTAAAGGCTGAACATCAAAGGCCTGCCGGCACTCTTCACCCTATTGCTATCCCGAGTGGAAATGGGATGAAATTGGTATGGATTTCATTACTGGTCTGCCGAAGTCTCCAAAGGGACATGATGCCATTTGGGTCATCATTGATCGACTATCAAAAGTGGCTCACTTCCTCCCAGTTCGTGTTGACATTACAGCTGCCAAGTTGGCAGACCTGTATGCTTCCCGGATTGTTGTCCTTCACGGCGTTCCCAAGAAGATAATTTCTGATCGTGGAAGCCTATTCACCTCCAAGTTTTGGACTAGTTTCCAAATGCCATGGGAACCGTCTTAACTTCAGCACCGCTTTCCATCCCCAAACTGATGGTCAGACCGAGAGAGTGAACCAAGTTTTGGAAGACATGCTTAGGGCATGTGTAATCTCTTTCGGTAAGGATTGGGAAAAGTATCTCCCTTTCGCGGAGTTCTCCTACAACAATAGCTATCAAGCTAGTCTGGGCATGGCTCCATTTGAGGTTCTCTATGGAAGAAAATGCCGCACTCCTCTAAATTGGTCTGAGACCGGAGAGAGGGCACTCTTTGGTCCAGATATCATCAATGAAGCTGAGGAGAAGGTTAGAATCATAAGGAGAATCTGAAGATTGCTCAGTCTAGGCAAAGAGCTACTATGATAAGCACCATCAGGAAATTCACTATGAAATTGGTGATAAAGCTTATCTCCGTGTCTCTCCCCTTCGTGGCGTTCGCCGCTTCGGAATCAAAGGGAAATTGGCACCTCGCTATGTTGGCCCTTCACCGTTCTGGCCAAGCGAGGAGATCTTTCTTATAAGTTGGAGTTACCGGTCATCTTTCCCAATGTGCATGATGTGTTCCATGTATCCCAACTTCGCCGGTGTTTCAAAGATCCTATCCATGGGGTCAATCATGAAGAGCTGGATCTCCAGGAAGATCTTACTTATCGCGAGCATCCTATCCGTATCCTGGATGAAGCCGAAAGAAAGACCCGGAACAAGACTACCAAGTTCCTCAAAGTTCAATGGTCTCACCATTCCGAGGAAGAAGCAACTTGGGAACGAGAGTCTAGTCTTCGTGAGGAGTATCCCGACTTCTTCTCGCAATCTTAGAATCTCGGGACGAGATTCCTGTAAGGAGGGTAGATTGTAACAGCCCAAAGCTGAGAACCTAAAAACCGGTGTAAATTTTTCACTTTTGTGTTAATTGCATCATGGCATCCATGCATAAACTTGTCTCTTTTGAGTTAACACAACATTGGTATCGAAATGATATGGAGTTGCTAAAAACCAAATGCCAAAGTGCTCTAACAAAAACTTTCACCACAACGAGACACTCAAAGTTGCAAAACCAAAAATACTTGGACATACATATTTGTCAAGGAAGTTCCAAGAGTTCACAATATGATTTTTGCACTTGCACCAAATTGTTAAATAGCAACATTTGGAAAATTAGCAATTTTGCCTAAACAAAACATTATGAACAAAAGTGGTCCAAATTATTTTATTTGGCAACACCAATTTTTGTGGTGCCTCTAAATGGTGTTGGGAGCCTCCCCAAATTTTCTCACAATTTTTGGAAGTGTTCAAATGCCTCATGTAATTCAAAACATGTGCTGGTTTTAATTTTAAAACAGAAAAGGACCTATTTGTGATCCCAGGAGGACCTGTCCGTGATGGAAGAATTCGGCCAGGGGGCTTTCTGCGATTTGGTCGTCTCTCTCCTTACTCCCCTATAGCGACGCGCAGCGCGCGCTGCCGCCGCACCAGCTCGAGCTCGCCGTGCTCGCCGGGCCCCCTCCGCCCCCACTGCAGGAAGTCGAGCACGCCGGGCCCCCCCTCTGCTCCCCATCCCCACTCGCCCTCGCTCCTCTCTCCGTGCTCCTCTCTCTCTTCTTCCACGGCGCCATGGCCGCCGAGCTGCGCCTCCGCATCGCCGGCGATTGAGGACGCCCCAGGCCGCGAGAAGACCATCGACACCTACGCCGTGCTTCCCTCTCCCTCCTCGAGGCAGGAATCGACGCGGGGCCGCCGCATTTGCCGCCGCCGTCCTCGTTTCTCCGCGCGGTCCTCCGACCACCGCCGCATCCCCGCCGCGGGATTCCGCCCATGGCCGAGGCCGCCGTGCTCGTCGCCGTCGCCTGAAGCTCTCCCGAGCGAATCGAAGGTCACCAACCTCTCCGCCGCGTCGCCAGCTCCTCCTCTGCCAGAGGAATCGGCGCGGGAGGCAGAGGATCGACGCAGCGATCATCTCCTTCCTCGCGGCCGTCCGAGCACCACCGCCGCTGCGCCGACCGATTTCCGCCGGCTCCGCTCATTTCCGGCCCTCCCAAGCACATCCCCGAGCCTAGGGTGAGCACCCCGTACCGTTGCGCACCCTCTCCCTCCCTCTCACGCCTAGCTCGCCGTCGCACCCCGCGCGGTTGCCGTCGTCGCAGCTCCGTTTCCTCGAGTTGACCAATCTGGTGAAAAACCCGGATTTTTCCGGGTTCCTTTCCGGTTTAGCGAAACGCTACTGGACTCAGCGGTTTTTATCCGGTTTACGTCCGGAAATGAACCGGAAACATTTCCGGATGATTTCCTCCCGGTGTAAAATCCGGAAATTTCCGGAATAAATTCCGGATTTCATTACTGTTTTCGAAATTTGTATTTTCTTTTTCATCCCTTTAGCCCTATTTGATATAGATCTTATGTTGATGCTAAATAAATCATCAAAAGGTTAATTCAAAAGGAAAGTTTTAAAATGATAACTTCTTATCGGTGTATCCGAAAAATGCGTATGAGATACCAAAATACACAGAAATTTGTGATTAAAACTTTAAAATAAATATCACGCATATCTGATCACATTTAAAATATGGTGCTTCTAGTGATATTAAAATCATAAGCTTAAAGGAGGAACTTATAAAATCAATAACTTTTAACGGGACCTCCGAAAAATGTGTTCCTTGTATCAAAATGATCAGAAAAACATGAGTGATCCAAAATCTTCATCATCATGCATAATTGTTCACAATTACAATAATGTGCTCTAGTAGTAATTATAATCACTAAGTTTAAATATGGGGTTTATTCCGAATAATGCAATAAATATGACGGGGACCCCATTTAACTTGTTGGTCATGTTTAAAGCTTCTAGGGTGCATTTAAAATGTCATATCATCATCCTTGTATGCATTGCACAATTGCCATGTGTTGATTGCTCTTCCGGTGTTTCTTTTGTGCATCGGTAGATCAAGGAGGTGAAGTGCCACCCCCGTCTCTTGACGATCCGTACTACCAGCCGTATCAACAAGGCAAGCGTAATCCCCCCTCTGAGCATATCTTATCCTATGTTTCCGCAAATATTTTCTCCACTATAATATTGCATGCGGTTCCAAATGTCAATTTTATTGGATTAGAGTATCCTATAGTTGCATTAAGTTTCCGATGCCAATACCTGTTTTCCCTCCTATTATCCATAGGTTTGTATTGTTGGCCGAGATACCTACTATGCTATGCGATGCTTAGTCATGCCTAGTTATATGCATAGCTGTATGATAGATATATGAGTTGTTGGAAACAGGTGTGAAATGTTGAGATGATGGTTGTTGGTGGAGGAAATTGTGGTGACGGATAATAAAATGCTTAAAGGTGGGGATGAGAGGCCACTGTGGTTGTGGTGTTTTGTCTCGTTCTCGCCGCCTAGGTGCGAGTTCTTTACCTCTTGAACCAAGACTGAGCGTGCAACCATGCGTGAGGCCTATGCATTTGCAGGAACCCTCATAGACTAAATAACTCGGGCGGGGCTAGCCAGGGTCCTCTAGTTCGGGCTTCCATTTGCGCGTGCGTGATGATGGTGGTATGAACTGGGATGAGGATTGTGGTGTTAGGAAAATAAGTGGCCGTGGGGCGGGGTGTTGTGATCCTGGCAGTCCTACCGCCACTGATGATCCTGGAAAGTCCTTAACGAGGGAGAAGTCGACACCGCTCCCACCCAGCCGTC
This sequence comes from Poa pratensis, assembly GCA_947311845.1. Lineage (NCBI taxonomy): Eukaryota > Viridiplantae > Streptophyta > Magnoliopsida > Poales > Poaceae > Poa > Poa pratensis. Next base: position 161,080,257 of record CAMZMU010000063.1, read on the forward strand.
TTTCCAAGGAAGAGAGCTAATGCGCAGGTAATGGGCCGGACGGTACGCGTGGCAAACATTTGTACACCCCTGCAGGGTTAAATCTTTTCGAAAAGCCGTGTCCGCGGTTATGGACGAACTTGGGAAGTGAAGGTAAGATCATAGAATAACTTTAACGGAATGATTAAAAACTGGGTACTAGAGGTACCACTCACAAATGCAAGGTGAGCTTCCTCGAGGGTGATTCGGGGAGGTGTCTTTGATGAACAGGTACAGTGGTTATGTTGAGTAGGTGATGAAAGAAAAGAGTACTTCTTACCTCTTTTGAAAATACTCTGAATAGTCGATGCCTTTGAGTTATGTTCCATAAATAAAATCAGCTTTATGCAAAACAACCATATAACTTTGAAAGCCTCATCGAGCATATATTAGCTCTTAATCTTGTGAGTTCGTCGAACTCAACGTCGTTTGTTTTGTTTCAGAGGAGGACTTCACCGACCTCGAAGGTGGGTTCTTTGTGGACATCGACGAGTAGTCTGGGGTTCCCAGGTGGCAGCTTGGGACATCCCGGATCAGCTGGCGCTGTGATGTTTATCTGTAGGCCTCTTAGGCCATAATCTGGATCTTGTTGTTTAGAACAACTTAATTTGCTTCCGCTTGATGTAATGTTGGGTCTGTGACCTCTGGATGTCATTTGCTATCTTTCTCTATTATAAGAGTTGAACTATATGATTTGTGTCGTAGAGTCTGTGATGTGCCAGTTGTTCCACAAGTCTTGGTCTCTCTATTATGCATTGAGGGTTGTGCCTGTGTTAAGGCATCAATCGGGGTGTTGCGTTGCCGATGATCCATTCCGAGCAACGCCTGCCAAAGGTTTTGGCCGGGGATTGGTAAACCCGTAACCTCCGGTTGTATCGCTTAACCGGTGACACACAACATCACTGTATAACAGTCAGGTCAGGGCGCCACAGCTGGTTCCATGGCGGAATGGACTGGATTACCGCAAACGAACGGCGAAGACGGAAGTGGAGGGATACGCTCAGATCAAGAGAAGAGCAAAACGCAGGAAGCTGAGCAGAGTTTGAGGTTAAGAAAAGAGCACGAGCACCATCATCTGTCAGCGAGAAAGGAGATCTTCACTGATATGCCAGTACGCGATCTGCCTCGCAATAATGGAAATTAAGTCCAGATCTTCTTCGATTACTTCTGGCAACTTGGCATATGCACGAACTAGTACATACAGGAGCTGTTACTCAAGAAATAGACTCGCTCGCTGTTTCTAGTACAAGGCGCTTTATAATTTCGTTGGTCAAGGATACATAACTTTGACCATAATTTATACTATAATATGATCACAAGATTAGTACAAAAACATATGAAATGAAAGATATTTGCAAGACAAATTCAACGGTACCATTTGAAAAATATAATTCTGTGGCGCAGCACAGAAAGGTGACATCTTGGTGCGCCACAGATTTTTTTTCCCAAATCCCACCCACACCACACACACACCACCCCCCGGTGGATCGCCTTTTTAGTCTTGCAGGAAGTAAAGGAAAATGATAAAAATTTCAATAAATAAAACCCTTTTACATGTAGTTAGGTATGAGTGTTTAGTAGGTACAGAAATTTTGAAATATGAATTTTGACCTTTTCTGCAACAAATGAAAAAGAAATCTTGTAACGGCCATAACTTTTGCATACGACGTCGAAATAACGCGTTTTATATGCCAAAAAAAACTAGAGAAAAATCTGAGTTCGAATCCACCTGGGTTTACCTGGTCAGCAATTCACAGATTTCTCAAATTCCAAAAGAAAAAAAAGTTATTTCAAACAGACGATTTTTCGCAGCAAAATAAAAAAAATTTAAAAAATTATAAAATTCTAAAATTCCAAAAAGACACAGAAATGTATAACAAAGAAGATTGTTGAATTTTTTTGAAGTGTTTTGACTTTTTGGATTTTTTATTTTTTTCGATTTTTTTCGATTTTTTAAGTTTTTGAATTTTTGAAGTGTTTTGACTTTTTTGAAATGTTTTGACTTTTTTGGATTTTTTGAAGTTTTTTGAATTTTTTTGATTATTTTTGGATCTTTTAAAACTTTTGAATCTCTTTTTGAAAGTTTAGAAGTTTTTGAAAAATCTGAAATTTAAAAACACACATTTATAACACATATGTAACATATACACATACAAGGCTTAAGAGGGTTCATATGATATATATATCAATAAGAACTTGAGTAGCACAAGGGTAGGTGGACTAGGTGGAACTTAGAAGTTAAGCGTGCTAGGATTGGAGCAATTTGATGATGGGTGACCTAGCGGGAAGGTATCAGTTCAAAAAGTCTGAAAATAATTCGAATAATTAGTATTTTTCATATTATTTCATATTTTGATTTTTCTGATTTTTTTTGAAACTTTTTTTTATTTTCTTTGTAGTTTTTGAATTTTTTCAGAATTCTGTGGCGCACCAGGCCAGGTGCGCCACAGAAAAAAAAATTAGTGGCGACGATTCTGTGGCGCACCCAGCAATTCTATGGGTGCGCCACAGAAATCCAATTTGGTGCGCCACAGATAAGGGTTTTCCTACTAGTGAAACAATTATTTATTTTGAGAACTGACAAACAAATAAAAAATAAAAGTATGTGAACACTTACATAAAGTAATTGACATATAACTTGTGTAGTACAAATTATAAAGAAAGGTTAAAGAGTTTAGTATAATTTGTTAAATATTGTTCGGTCTAAATGTATTTATAGATAACTAAAATGCAAGGGAATGAGAATCTAATGCAAGGATTTTCAGTATGTTTTGAAAACCCGCCATATCTTGAACATTTAGAAATCCCTCGCCAATAAACACGATAATCACAACCTGAACTCACCGATGCCAAGGCCTCACTGTGAAGCTTGAGGATAAGCGCACGGGCAGGCGCTGCAGTTGACATCTTGAGTCCTGCAAACTTTGTAAACAAGTGTGATATGAAGATTTTAAATTACACTTAACATTTGGAGTTACTTCTTAACAAATAGCATCGTTATCTCGGTTTCTCCATAATAATGATAGATGTAGGCTTCATATATAAGAAGATAATCAAATGAAAGTTTATTACAAGCACGCTGACCTGGCGATGACGGCCACACGTCCTTGACACACTGAGTAAGAGAAGGTGCCAGGCTGGATAATGTCGTAGAATTAGTTTGCACCCCCGAGGTTATTTTGAGCACAATGATAAATCACGCTTATTTTTTAAGCATTGGGTCTGGACCTCTAGATGCAGTAATCATGGAAATGTTTGTATTTCAAGACTCCGTGAAGGGTGAAGTAAACCATCAGGTTCCGCTTCAGTTTGCTAGGCCACGGCAAGGATAAGCGAGCGATAATTGTCCATTACGATAACTCGACACCACATTTCGCTCAGGCCCTGTTTGTTTCTAGAGTTTTTGTAGGGATTGGTGGTGATAATTCTCTACTGAATTAGGTGAAACCCTAAACTTTAAAATATAAATATCGTTTGTTTCTAGTGTATTGGACAGGTTTTATCCTTACCTTTCCCCATAAATCTCCAAGCTCTAGTTCATTTTTTTCTCAATCCACTAGCGGATTCAATACACTACCCCTATCTACTGAATTGATTCCGCCAATCCCCTAGGGGATTGGGTGAAGTTTGAAGTTTCACCCAATCAATTATCCCCACCAATTCCCACAAAAAACTCTAAACAGGGGCCTCATCGGGTAAGACCTTGACAAGATTTGCGTGACTCGACTTCATTTTTTTTACGGGCCCGAAAACCGTTCCTGACGGACGGACCATGGCAATGAAACGTAACCGGCACCGGCCTAGCACCACGCAACGCCTGATCCTTATTGCTCGTGGACCCTGGACACGGAGCGCGCCACGCGGGCCCCAGCGGCGTAGGTGGACCAGGAGCACGTTCGGACGGACGGTGGTCCACTGGTCCCGTTGACCCCGCTGTTAGCTCGCGTCAGTGGTGGTTGCCGTTCCCGCGCTTTAGGCTCGAAAACGGAAAGCGGCAAGCCGGCGGTTAGCGCTCTGTTTTTTTTGGTTTTCTTTGACGCGGTCGATAGTCTCCATGGATATGGACCTTTTTTTTTTGCCTTTGAGCATCCGGTGCAAAAAGCAAAATGCCAAATTTTATGTATGTTATTTAGGTGATGTAAATAAAAAATTGACCTGATCATGAAACTAGTCACTTCGGTTTCTTTTTCAGTCTTATTCAATGGGACGCCTTTGGATGAGTTTCGACCATCTAGAGGACTTCGTCAAGGTGATCCGATATCCCCTTATTTATTTTTACTTGCAGCAGAGGGCCTCTCAGGCCTCCTAAAAAAGAGTCGTCAATCATCGCATCTACAAGGCCTCCAGGTGGCACCCACAGCCCCGGCAGTGAACCACCTCCTTTTTGCGGATGATAGCCTGCTGTTTGTGAAATTGAATGAAGAGGGAGCCATGGCAGTAAATGATCTTTTGGAGAAATACTGTAATGCTTCGGGTCAGCGTGTGAACTTGGATAAATCCTCAGTCTTTTTCAGCAAGGGTTCTCCAGAGAATACACGGCAGCGTGTGAAGGATATTCTGAATGTCCCCAACGAGACACTGAACGAAAAATATCTTGGCATGCCTTCGGATGTTGGTAGGTCAAAGAGTGGAGCTTTCAAATATCTTAAAGAGAGGATTTGGAAGAAGGTCCAGGGCTGGTTGGAACAGATCCTTGCATCGGCTGGTAAGGGAGTTCTAATCAAATCTGTTGCACAAGCAATCCCTACCTTCTCAATGTCTTGTTTCAAGCTACCCATTGGTTTATGTAAGTCAATCAACTCTATGCTTGGGGGCTTTTTGTGGGGGAGCAAGAATGGCAAGAGGAAGACAACGTGGGTTTCCTGGAAAGTTATGTGCTCTCCCAAATATGCTGGAGGCATGAGCTTCCGTGACATCGAACTGTTCAATCTTGCAATGCTTGCGCGACAGGCATGGCGCATCCTCAACAACCCAGAGGCGCTAAGAGCCAGGATTCTTAAGGCAGTCTATTATCCAAATATAGATTTCCTTGACACTACACTTGGGTCCTCTCCATCGCAGGTTTGGCGTGCCCTTGTGGAAGGACGTGATGTGATGAAACAGGGCTTGATCCGGCGAATTGGCACCGGAGAAGCAACACATGCTTGGAATCAGAACTGGCTGCCTCGTGATTTCATGTTGAGGCCGTTGGCTTGCTGCAAGGATGAGCCACCGGAAAGCGTCTCATCTTTTATTGATAGCACCTCATGTCTGGGTGGACGTATCTCACCGAGCTTTGCGGCTCGGCCCGAGTTTGATGGGCTCGGTGCGAGCTTGACTCGGCCCGCCAGAATTTTTGCCCGAGCCGAGCCCCATTCTCTGGACCGCGGTGACCTCGGGCCGAGCCAGGCTCGGCTCGGGCCGGCTCGTTGGCTCGCTCGTTGCCTCGTCGATTCAGTCGTCTTCAGTCGATTCAGTCGTCTTCTTCTTCCCCGAACCAACCAGATGCAAAAACTAGGTCAGCCACGCGCCGCCGCCCGCCGTCGCAAGCTACCGTCGACGTCGTGCTTTCCGGCCAACCCCACATGCTCACGGTCGCCGCTGCCGCCGTGAGTAGTGTCGACGGTGACCGGTCCCTGCAGCGCGACGATCTTCAGGGAGTCCTTGCTACCGACGACGTCGCCAAGCTTCGCCTCTGCCCCCGCCGTTTCCCTCCGTCCGGACCGTCGCGACACGGACGTCGCCGGCGTCGCCCTTCCCCTCCGTCCTGCCCGCGACTCGGGCGTCGCTGCGTTGCTGCTTGGTGAGTAGTGTCGCCCCGCGCCGCCCCACATGCTCACGGTCGCCGCTGCCGTACTGCGCCGCCGTCGAGGAGGACGGCCCCACCTGTCAGTGACCCACCTCCATCAGGCTCGCGGGCTGCACCGAGTTGCACCGAGCTTCCCACGAGCTCGGGCCGAGCTCCGTTTCATGGCTCGCCGGCGGAGCGAGCCAGCTCGCGGCTCGCCATTTTTGCCCGAGCTTTTTGCTGGCTCGGCCCGAGCCAGCCCGAGTTGGCCCGCGTCCAGCCAGAACCTCATGTACTTGGAAAGTCGACCAGCTCCAAACGTATTTCCTGCCCATGGACATTGAGGTCATTCGGTCCATCCCGCTAAGTACTAGGCGCATGGAGGACTCATGGGCATGGCACTATGAAAAGAATGGGACACTAACTGTTAGATCAGTTTACCGCCTCTTGGTTCAGACAAAGAAGAGGAGGGAGGATTGGCATTATGAGCGGCCGGCTGGTTCTGATGAAGCAGGCGAGGGCAAGCTCTGGCAGAAGCTGTGGAAGGTCTAGGTCCCGCCCAAAATTCTGGTTTTCCTGTGGTGACTTGCACATCAGTCTCTGCCTACAGGTGATGTACGCCATCATCGCAAGATGGCCGAATCAAATGCATGCTCCATATGCGGGCATGTTGACAGTTGGAGGCACTCTCTGGTCAGCTGTACGGTGGCGCGGTGTGTATGGGCATTGACAGATGAAACCGTTCTGGAACACATGTGCAGATCGGAGGAACCCGCAGCCAAAGATTGGTTGTCCTTGATGATGGAGACGTTGTCTACCATGGAGTTTGCAACGATGGCAGTAACTCTATGGGCCATCTGGTATGCTCGCCGGAAAATCATTCATGAAGACGAGTATCAAAGTCCGCTATCCACACACTTATTCATTGAGAGATTCTTGCAAGAAATTTCTTTCTCCAGCCAAAGAAAGGGAACGGAGAAGAAGGGTGCACAGCAGCCCCATCCGAGGTGGATTCCTCCATCTCCGGGCTGTGTGAAGATCAATGTAGACGCAGCTGTATCGCGCTCTGGGCATGGGGGAGCCCTGGCAGCAATTTGCCATTCTGAAGATGGCTCGTTCATGGGAGCATCTTCACTTGTTGTTGAAGGCGTCTTGGATCCTGCTACGCTCGAGGCTTTAGCATGCAGGGAGGCGCTGGCTCTAGCGGAAGACCTGCACCTCAGCCGCGTCGTGGTGGCGATTGATTGCCTCTCCGTCATCAACAATATGAGGCAGGAATACGCAGGAAGCTACAGCATGGTTATCCAGGAGGTAAAAGCAAGGTCGGCTAGCTTCCTGGAGGTTTCTTTCAAACATGAAAACAGATTGTCAAACTCTGAAGCTCACTTGGTAGCTCGTAGTGCTATTTCTTTTGGTGTTGGACGTCAGGTGTGGCTCATCCAGCCTCCTGATGGTCTTTGTATCCCTATTAATATTCTAGTGCAATAAAGTATTTAGAATCTCAAAAAAAAAAAATGACGAATATCTCGATGTAAGGTACTACCTCCGATCGGTATTAGTTGTCGCAAGTTGTACATAACGGCTTGTACTAAACTAGTTACATGTCCACGACAATCAAAAGTGATCGGAGGGAGTAGTGAAGAGGATACAAAACGTGAGAACTTTAAATCTATCATGATTTGTCATTTTTTGTTTTTTCCGGGATAAAAACTATTTCACTTTTAGATTTTGTCATCTATGGACTATGGTTGTTTTGAGAAATTTTAGAATACCGAATTAAGAATTTGGAAATATATGCTCCATGGAGCCTGTCCTTCGAAACGACTTTTTGGCCAACTAGCGATAGAATCTGGCAATGTGCAAGATGCGAACCCACAATTGATTCAAGATTTGTATTGTATCCACAACCTAGAAAATTCTACCTAGGGATTTAAATATCTTGGATATTTGCATGCCACCATATATAAAATAATTATAATGGATTAAGTTGCACACCTTAGTTTAACAATGACCATAATATTTACCTTTTTAGTATTTATGAAATTATTTCCGTTTAATTCCCCAAAAAAATCTTATAAACCGGACTTCGATTCAGAACAAAACTGGCATATATATCATATTACAAGTGGTATAACAAATGACAAGTATCTTAGCAGCCAGTCAATAACATGTATCTTAACAAAAAGACACCTATTTAACTAATCTTAATAGTACTATACTATTCATTTGACCTCGTAATTCCTCATTTATCATTCTTCCTACATTTAAAAAGTCCACAATATCCACTATTCTGAGTAATGGCATGGAAACAAATTATTTATTTGAGAACTGTAAAACAAATAAGAAATAAAATATATGAAAACGTACATATGTAAGGTAATTGACCTAAAACTTGCGAAATTCAAGTTACAAAAAAGGTAAAAGAGTTTAGTATAATTTCTTAAATATTGTTCGGTCTAAATGTATTTATAGCTAACTACATCACAAAGAAGTTAGAATATAAAACAAATATGATCATCATGTTGTGAAAACACGCTAGATCTTGAGCTAGTATAAATCCCTAGCACATTAAATGACAAGCGAAGACATGACCTCATGGACGCCAATGCCCAAGTGAAAAGATTTAGAAATAAGGACATGAGCAGGAGTTAGAGTTGTCATCCTACAGTCCTGCAAACTTTGTAAAAAAGTGCGATCTTAAGATTTTCAACTACACTTATCATTTGGAGTTACTTCTCAACAAATAACATCGTTATCTTCACTTGGAGTACTCGGCTTTGACTTAATAATGCTAGATGCAGGCTTCATAAGAAGATAATCAATTAAAAGTTCATTACAAGCACGCTGACCTGGCGGTGGCGGCCACACGTCCTTGACACACTGGACAAGAGAAGGCATGTGCCTGGCTGGATAATGAGATCGTCGTAGAATTAGTTTGCAACGGTTAGATTTTTTTTTTTTTTGACGGAAGCCAGCCAGCTCTACTTCGTTATATTAAGAAGAATCCGGGACAAATGCCGGTTTGGATTACAGGGAGTTACAGAATAAAATAAGAAAGAAAAGCAAGAGCTACAACAAGGAAGAGGAACAACATGACACTAAGCAACAACCCCGCAGGGAAAGCCTTCAACTCTCATCATCTTCCGGTTACCGTTGGACGCCAGTGCACCAGAATCTTCACCGCCGTAGACGAAAAGCTTCAATCCGCCGAGATCAGCCACGATGGTGTTGGAGCAGCCGAAGGGCAGCACATTGCCGAGTCCACACCCGGGCGAAGGGCCATGCGTCGCCGAGGCTTTACACAACAGCCAACAACGTAATCGAAGGGCATCACGCAGTCGAGTCGACACCCGGCAATCTTCACCGGCAGTAGCCCGGCCGTTAACCGGCATCAGAGGAGAGACTCCAGCCCCTCCGTAGAAGCTCGAGTATCGTGGCCATGGGGAGACGACACCGAGAGGAGAGCAAGTAGGGGAACCACCACCACCAAAGCCACAGGCCCCCAGCCAAATCCTGCTCCAAAGCGGTGCCCTCAAGAGGGAGCACGACACAGAGTGCCGCCACCGCCGGATCCGGTAGAACCGGGTCGAGGGTTTCCCCTGGAGCATTCGAGAAGAACATGAGACCACCCTCAACGACGCCTTCAGGAAGGTGATGATGCCAACGGGCATCACCGTCGTCGGCCGACCAAGGTCGAGCCATGCTTTCGCCGGCGGTTGCTTTGTTCCGATCCCGAGGCCGACTGGCCATACCAAACAATCACCACCCCGCACACCGGCAGCCTGCCTACCTCAAGCGACCAACCGAAGCCGGACGCCGGGGCACAGGTCGCCTGCTCGACGACCACCCCATAGCCCGAATCACTGCAAGAGAGGGCCGCCACCCTGATTCCGGGTGCTACTGGAGCACCCACCGCCGCGCCGGCCGCTGCCGAAGACAGTCACCCCCGCGCATTCAGATCCGGGCCCAAGGCCAAATCCACTGCGCGCCGCCCCAAGGTCAGCCACTCGGCCTCTCCGTCGCCCCGACGGGTTGGCCGCCGCCAGATCCGCCGTCCGGGACCGCCGTCCCGGCGTCCAGTGCCGCGCCGCGAGGCAGCCCGGCCAGGGCGACGCACCACGCCGCGAGAAGGGCACGCCCTGCCGCTGCCGTCAGCCGGGGAGGGCTTTTTGCCCGTCGGCCTCATCCGGCAGCGGCCGGGCCGGAGGATGAGGAGTTGGGGGACGGGGCGGCGGTGGCGGCTAGGGTTCACCCGTGTCGCCCTCCCTGGAGAGCGACGCGAGCGACGGGGGAGCTGACGTGACGTGATATTATTCGGTGCCCCGGTTAGATTATTCTGAGCACAAAGATCAAGCAACGCTTATTTAAGCATTGCGCCTTGGCCTCTAGATGCAGTAGTCATGGAAACATTTTGATCCCAAGACTCCGTGAAGTAAACCATGCATCAGGTTCCACAGCAATTTGCTAGGCCACAGCAAGGATAAGCGAGTGATTATTGTCCATTACGAGAACTCGACACCACATTTGGCTCATCGGGTAAAAAGCCCTGACATGATTCGCGTGACTCGACTTCATCGCGACACACGATTCGGTGGCACGTTCGAGTACTCTCGTGCTCTCTTGGCGCCAAACGGGTCCGAAAACCGTTCTTGACGACGCGCGCTCCCGGGCCCACGTCACTGTAACGGACGGACAAGGTCAAACAAACGTAAACCGGCACCGGTCTAGCAACACGCAACGCCCGGTCCTCGTTACTCGTGGACCCTGAGCACGGACGCGTGACGCGGGCCGCTGCGGTGTATGTGGACCAGGCGCACGTACATAGGGGCGAGGGTGTGGTGGCCCCGTTGACCCCACGATCAGCTCGCGTGAATGGGAACGCCGTTCCCGCGCTTAGCATCGAAAACGGAAATGCCGTTCCCGCTCTGTTCTTTTCGTTTTCTTTCCCCGCTCGAGAGTCTCATATATGCTCATACCGAAGTGAATTTCATATCTTCTATTCCGATAAAAAAATATAACTACTGGGCCTTTTCTTTTGGTCAAATTACACAATCTGAATTTGCGCTTATTTTCCGTGTCCGGCTAAACCTTTTCAAAGCACCTCGTGCTCACACTTTTTATACAGTGTAATGCAAATTCTCAATACACTTCATGCTCACTTTAGAACAATTTTATGTATTTTGGACGACTTATATGTGTGTAAAAACCAATGCGAAAGTTTATGTATTTTCGGATGTGTAAAAATAGTAGTAAAAAATTTCTGGAGAGGTGAACACTACAGATTTTGAAAAACTTTAGATTTATCGGAATTTGTCACTTTTGTTTTGGACTGAATAAAAAACTATTTCACGTTGAATTCTGTAGGACTTAGAATACGCCATTATCGACATCTAGAGTTCTCTTTCAGAAATTTTGGAAACTTTAAAAGATTGATTTCCAAAAACTAAAAAATGGCTTCCATGGACCCCATCCTTCGAAACGACTTTTTGGCCAACTGGGCCCTATAAAAATCCAAGGTTCTAAACATGATTTGCTAGCTGTTCCTGCTGGAGCCTGCACGCATGCCACGTGAGTGTTATGTTGAATAGAAGATGGACACAAAAAAAAATTACCGAGTCGAACATGCGGCAAAAGAATGAGTATGGGTGGAAATGAGGAAATCATTGGAAATCTATGATTTATGTGATTTTTAAGACAGTACAATAAAAGTAATACAATATCGTTAATTAGCATTGGGCACAATAACACATTTTTTCGAATAGGGACACGATAACACTATGAGCATAGGTGGAAATGAGTGAATCAATGGAAATCTAAGATTCTTTTTTTTAAACTGAAGGCAAAAGCTTTTATATGTGCACAAAAGTTTCTTTTTGAAATCCAAGATTTATGTGATATTTAATACAGTACAATAAATAAGCATGCGACACAATAAAACAGTTTTGTTGAGCAGGGACACGATAACACTAGATTTTATATGTGCACAAGAAGGTTCAATCGGAATATCATATGGTGTTTTTATTTTTGGTTGGTGTGCCGAAATCAGGGGCGGAGCTAGGAACACTCTTCCCATTGTTCATTGTGTTTTACAAATTCTTTTGTGATAGAACGTGGCAATGTGCAAGATTCGTACCCACAACTGATTCGAGCATGGCACGGGCGGGCCAATTCGAGCACGAACGCGCGAGCTCGCTCCAAAATCCAAATTCCAAATGATTTAATTTCTGACAGACAGCGACGACGCCGCACCACAACCCAACCCAACCTCCACCACCACACACACACTTCCCCTCCATCCCCACTCCCCTCCGCCGCCGCCGCCGCCGCCAATCCACGGCCGCCGGCGCCCCCCTCCGATCCGCCAGCCGCCTCCCGGATCGCCGCGCCATGGACCAGGTGAGCCCGCCCGACCCCTCCGATCGCCCTCCAGCTTCCTCTCCATTCCTCCTCCGGCGCCGGCCGTAATGTCACCGCTCGTTCGTGTCCGCCGCGTGCAGTACGAGAAGGTGGAGAAGATCGGGGAGGGCACGTACGGGGTGGTGTACAAGGCCAAGGACCGGTTAACCAACGAGACCATCGCGCTCAAGAAGATCCGGCTCGAGCAGGAGGACGAGGGCGTGCCCTCCACCGCCATCCGCGAGATCTCGCTCCTCAAGGAGATGCAGCACCGCAACATCGTCAGGTACCCTCTCCATCGCCAGCGTCGTCAGGGTTTTAGGTTGGATTTGGTCGCGTCCGAATGTATGTGAGTGGTGTTTTCGCTGCAGGCTGCAGGACGTGGTGCACAACGACAAGTGCATATACCTCGTCTTCGAGTACCTCGACCTCGACCTCAAGAAGCACATGGACTCCTCCCCGGACTTCAAGAACCACCACATTGTCAAGGTTGTACTTCCACTGCCAAACTGTCGTTACTACTGCTTACTGACAGTAGCACCATTTGGGTTGCGACTGGAGAACGATTTGTCCGCCGCTCCATTTGGCTGTCACCATATCAGAAATGTAATGCTCTTTCGTGCTCTGCCTGCAGTCCTTTCTCTACCAGATCCTGCGGGGCATCGCGTACTGCCACTCGCACCGCGTGCTTCATCGGGATCTGAAGCCCCAGAACCTGCTGATTGATCGGCGTACCAATTCGCTGAAGCTCGCTGACTTCGGGTTGGCCAGGGCGTTCGGCATTCCCGTGCGGACATTTACTCATGAGGTGCGTTTTGTAGCCGGAACCGTACATTGTGGTTTAAGGTTCCCGCAAGCCATGCGATAGCAGATGAAAAATTGTCCTGCTATGCTTTTATCAGTGAAAAAATTGCAGTTACTTTTGACTAGTTCTACTGAAACCTATCAAATCACTCCTTCATTTCAAGTCTGTTATCCATTTGGTAGCTGCTGAATTTCACTAGGCCACATATGCACACTTATGCTTGTGTACTAATATCTGTCTCACCAGAGTTTGCATGTCTTCATAGATAAGAAAGAGCTTGTCTCAGGGTTGACGTCTCCCATTAGAGTCCAGTGTTCCACTGTAGTTTGATTACATCTTATTAAGGCTGCTCGGTTCTCTCCTTGGTCTTTAGCCTTTATCAAGTGTTTAACCAATGGTAGCTAATTTTGCTAGTCTCTTGTCATTGTGGTACCTTACTGGTTTGACTCTACGCTTCTGTATGATAAATCTCGTGACAAAAGGTAAGAGAAGTGTAGAAATAGTAGCAGAGTGCTGTGATAGCACTAGTAGTAACGGGCTAGTGCTCGTGAGTGCTGTTAGCTGTTGCGACCATGGGATCGTGGATGGTTTCATGGAGAATTTCAAATTCGAGGCAAGCATAGCTCCAGGCTTAATTTAATTAATGAGGGCTGGTGTTTATACAATCCTATCAATTAGTTGTTCTCATGTTCAAGTTTTGCTCCTGCCTCTCAGAAAATAAAAAGTTATGCTCCTGCCTTTATTTACTTGGTTGTATTGTTATCTAAACAGAATGCTGTTTATAGGTGGTGACACTATGGTACAGGGCACCTGAAATTCTTTTGGGGACAAGGCAATATTCAACCCCTGTTGATGTGTGGTCAGTTGGTTGCATTTTTGCTGAAATGGTGAATCAGAAACCTCTATTTCCTGGTGATTCTGAGATTGATGAATTGTTCAAGATTTTCAGGTCTTTCTCTTATAAACGTTGTAAAGTCTTGCTTTAACCTCTTCCATGGATATGAAGAAACCCATAATCCACGTTGTTTGTTTGGTCATATTTCTTATGTTCATGCAGGATTATGGGCACTCCTACTGACGAAACATGGCCAGGTGTTGCTTCATTACCTGACTACAAGTCAGCTTTCCCCAAGTGGTTGTCCGTGGTAAATCATAAATGACTTCTGTTTACTCTTGTGAAAGAAATGTTCCTCATGGTTGCTATTGAGTTAGTCATGTACCGTTATACTGTACGTGTATGATGATTATACACCATTACAGTGATTGTCATACTGGAATCCGGTTCTAACTTTAGAAGTTTGCTGCAGGATCTTGCAACTGTGGTCCCAACACTCGAACCTTTGGGGATTGATCTTCTCTCTGTAAGTTGGATCAATAAATGCTTTTAGCTCCCATGATGTGTTCATTAACTGTACATTTTTGCTTATTGTATTGCTGTTTGCATTTGTGTTGCTTAGTGACGGGATAACATAGTGCTTTCCTTGTGAGGGTTAGTTAATGACTTCATTTTGTGTTGCATTTTAGTAATTGACTGTTGTTCCTGCCTCTATTCGTGGGATCCCATATGTGCTTGCTTGTACACCTGTGCAGTCTTGGGGACTGTATAGCAGTGTTCTAAGTCGTGTTTCTCATGTTAAGTTCAGGCAAACACGCCAAAAAAATAAAAGCATGGCCCTAGGTGCTTTCTTGGGTGCAAATTGCTAATTCTATGTAGGTTCTCTGTATAGGAACCTTCTTGAGTAGATATGTCAATTATATCGTTCTCATCGTGGCCCTTGAATGATTCTATTGTAGCATATGAAGTAGTGAAGAATATACATTGTGATATGATGTAGCATAATACCATTAAACAAGATCATATATTCTTGGTGACATTATTTCATTTCTACCTTTGTCATGAGCCCACGAGTATATGATTCTACTAACACGTATGCAGACCCTTGCTGACTTCTCTCCTCACCCTCATGCAGAAAATGCTCTGTTTAGACCCAAGCAAAAGAATCAACGCACGATCCGCCCTCGAGCATGAGTACTTCAAGGATCTCGATATATCCTCGTAGATTATGGCTGCTGCTCCCTCTGTACATTAAGATTGTGTTGGCCGCTCCTCAGCTTCCTGAACCTTAGATTGTGTGCTCCTTTCCTCCCTATTCTTTTTTGACTTCGGTTATGTAGAGAGAACCGAGGACAGAATGTACCTCTTGGTTACCACTCGGTGTAGCCCAAGCCAATTGAAAAGATTCTGGTGTTCTGGGAGCTCTAATTTATGATTTTGCCCGTATTTTATACGGAAGGTGAGACGACTTGTTCCTGGATGATGAATTTTGTAGGGTGGCAGTGTTTCATGAATTTCCATTTGACGCGACAATGTTTGGTCGTAGATAAACATCGTTATCATCATGAATGGAACCGATTCAGGCCACCATGCATGGAGTGGTTGCTAACTTGCTACCTAGCTTATGCACTGAGTGAATCTACAGTGGTATCGTGTGGGAAGTATCAGAGCATCTCCACCGGGGCCTCTAAATTGGTGTCCGGCAACCCCCAATTGGGCCTCCTTTGGGGGTGCCGGACATGTGTCCGGGCAACATTTGGAGGCCGCCCACAGCGGCATTCCCCAAAGGCCCACCCCCAAACGCGCCCAACATTGGAGCGAACTGCCGAACACCTTGCGGGCATGCCGTGGTCGCCGCCGATGAACAGCACAAATGAGGAACAGGACGGCGGTGCATGCATTAATAAAAATGTCTCAAATGATGCCGGCAATCAAATAGTTTTGCTGCGCCGGAGAACAAGTCAGAGACTTGGCATAGTTTCGACCGCGCTGGAGAACAATCTCCAACGCCGGCCATCAAAAAAGGATCGACCGCGCCGGAGAATAAGTCTCCAAGGCCGGCCATCAAAAGGGCGCCTCCCTGGCGCAATGGTTCATACCGATCACGCGGCGGCCTCCTCGTCGACTTCCTCGTCGTCGCCGTCCTCTTCGGAACCCTCGAGCTCCGCCGCTTCGGCCTCCGCCTTCTCAGCCTGGATGCGCCTCCGTTCGGCCACGAAGTAGGCCTTCTGGTTGGGGCTCATGCCGGTCGTGTTCGTGGCCATGAAGAGACGCTCCTCCTTCTTCTCTTGGTTCTTGAGCTTGGTCGCCTACATCTTGAAGTAGAGCTGCCACTTCTCGTCGGACTTGGCTTGTACCTTCTTCTTCTCGACAGTCGACGCGGCCACCTCGGCAACGTATAGCTTCACCGACTCTTGGATGCTGCCTGCGGCGCCCGAGGCCCCTGGCTTCTTGCCAGCCCTGGCGGCCGCCTTGCACGCCTTCACTCCCATCTCGGGACGCTCGACGGTACCAGCCGGCAGCTTTCTTTCATCTCCCTCGGCGGTGCCTTGGTCTTTTATATGGCTCTTCCACTTCGGGCAACCTTTAACCACCTCCCAAACATGCATGAACTTGTATGGCTTCTTGCCATCCGACTCCAAGTCAAGGTACAAGTACTTGACGTCTTTGAGCTACACAAACAAAGGCCAAATCAAGTATGCATGTAAACATGATGGGTAACAAGTTAAGATGATCGGCTAACCTTGTCGGCATCGTTCTTGCCACTCTCGTCTCTTCTGAAGATTTGCTTATTGCAATGGTGAAACTTGGTAGTTAGAGCCGAGATGACGCCCCAACGGCTCTCAACCGATTTGGCATTGCGGTTAGGCAAATCTTCATGAGGAGGATACGACCTTCTTTCGGTGTAGTCCTTCTGAATGCGTATCCAGTAGGCCTTCTTCCTTTGGTTGGCGCCCTTCTCGCCGTCCATGCTCACGTTCATCCAGGACTCGGCCAACAAGACGTCCTCAGTCGCGCACCAAGTCTTGCCTCTGTTTCCAGCCTTCCGGACGCCATACTCTTCGTCGCCATCCTCTTCTTCATCGGCATCCCCTTCCTGGTCCTGGCCGGCATCCCCTTCCTGGCCCTCGCCGGCATCCCCTTCGTCGCCCTGGCCGAACTGTTCTGTCTCGGCGTAGGCACTGGCGGCGAAGGTACTACCGTCGTCGATGATTGAAGTCATGTACGTGGCGCCAGCGTCCTACCCAGCAAAAACCACAATTTGCATCGTCGGCAATTAATGCACAATACAACAATTTGCATCCGGCCGCTCGCAATAACTGCGCCCAACAAACAATCGGCCAGGGAACACAATAAATGAGGGGGATCAAGATTATAAATAGCACTCACATGGCCGAGTTGGTCGCCGAAGAAAAGGCCGCGGGAAGTAGTCGCGTCTTGGCTCGTCGCAGGTGTCCGCCGCAACGCCGGCGATTCGCTGAACAGCGGCGCGGCGTTCAGAACGATGGGCGACTCTTCGGGGGAAAACCGCGACACTGCGACGGGTAGCCGGAGGTGCCGTCGAAGAAGGCCGGGACAGACGGCGACCCGACAAACCCGCCGACGGATGCTGGGCTAGAGCTGCTTTGGCTCATGGCGATCAACATCTCGGCGGTGTTGTCGTTTGGCGACGACAGATCAGCCGACTTGTCCTTCGCCTTGACTCGTCGTTGTTGCCGAAGCTGGGAAGCGGCGGCGCGGAGCTGGGCCTGGCTCAGCGCGGGATTGGCCGCCGGCAACGGAAATCATGTGGCTCCCGCTTCATCTGCTTCTTCTTCGGCTGCACCGATGACGGCGGCTTGCGTCCCTTGGGTTTCGAGAGGCCGACGGCCTTGGGCGGCATGGTGGCGGAAGGTGAGGAGGTCGCGGTGGCGGCGCGAGGGTTTGGAAATGGAGGGAAGATTGCGAATTTTGGCGACGGGGGCGGCAATGTAGAGGAAGGGGATTGGGCGGGGCGCGTCGTGTGTATGACGGGCGGGCCATCGCTGTCAGGGCCATGCCCGAGGCGATGTCCGGCACCCCCAGGAGGGCCTCCAAACTTGGAGGCCCTATTGGGGGTGTCAGACACAAAATCGCTCGGGGCGAGGCTTTGGGGGTGCCGCTGGTGGGCGTTTTTGGTGTCCGGCCCTCCAAAGGGCCTTTGGGGGTCCTTTAGAGGCCCCCGGTGGAGATGCTCTCAAGAACTGGGCTTGAGATATTCTTGTACGTATCTGAAATAGGGCAATTCATTCAAGAACAAATACAGATATGAGAACATGGGCCCAGATTAACTCCTTTACACACCACCGGACAGGATCGCAAGAGCAGTGGCCATGGCAGCTCACTGGGATATGCTCTCGTCCTGTGCTTGCATCTTTCCACCTCCATGGTCTCGAGGTCGACGGAGAACATCCATGTCGTGGTCTTCAAACCTGTCGGTGCGAGGACGAGAGACCTTGCACCGGCTGTCACAACCTCCAGGGCGCCGCTGAAGTATTCCTCTCTGTACCCTGCCAGCCCGCGGGCCGCCTCCATCAACGGGAGGGTCTTCTGGAGCTCCCACTCTCCCTTGCCGTACCACCGCCCCAGGAAGAAGAGCAGTTTGTTGTCTTGCAAGCAGACGACATGCATGTCCTATTCCTGCCGTCGATGACCCTCACGACGGATAGCCCCCGGAGCAGGTCCGCCGGTCCGGTATCTGGAACAACTCGAACTCGGTGCCCCCCTCGCGTAAGACCAGCCATGAGTATTCGTCGCCTTGGATCTCCCAGTACAAGAAGCCCGTGCTCGCGGCGCGGCCGAGGTGGTGCAGTGACTCCATGCCGTAGAGGTGCCGGACGGGCCTGACGTGCCAACCGGCTTTCCATTTCGACATCTGGAACACGCAGGACGGTGCCGACGTCTGTGGTGATCCCGGCGTGCCTCTCGTAGAGCACGACGGCCACCTTGGCCATTGCCCAACTGTCCAGGACGCGACCCCTCGCCGAAAGTCTGTGACCGGACTCCTCGACGTAGAGGAAGGCCCCGAGACAGAGGTGGTGCCTCATCGTCTCCACGCGCGGGATCAGGTGGTACCGCCGCCTGAGAGGCTCGCAGAGCGCCAGCTCCGGGAAGCAGCGGCGCCTCCACCCGTTGTTCTTGCTCTTCCTGGCGAGGAGGAGGGGGCAGCGGCGCCAGGTCGTGGGAGGTTGTCGACAGCCGCGGGGGCAGTAGATGATCTGGATAGGAATATAGGATAGGAGTGTGTACATATCATGGTACTCAATCACAGTTTTCATTTAACCACACGCCACACAAGTTTATGTAAGGAAAAATAAAAAAGCACATTCAAGAACAAGTACAAATATGAGAACATTGACCCTTCCCGTCTCTTGTACAAGGACGGACTTTGCAAACGCCTAAGGCAGGCAGCCACGGCAGCTCGCTAGGATAAGCAGCGTGGGCGTCATGATCGTCGTGCCTCTTGCGCCGGCATTCCACCACCTCCATGGTATCAAGGTCGACGGAGAACATCCATGCCTTCCTCACCGTAGCCAAGAGAACAGACCTCACGCTGGCGGTGACGATCTCCAAAGCATCGTTGCCAAAATACTCCTCTTTGAATCCTACTAGGCCACGCGTGGCCTCCGTCAAGTCGAGGCTCTTCTCAATGACACACCCATCGTTTCGATCGTCTCGGATCATCCGAATGACACCGAGTTTTCTACTGTCCTGCAGGCACACAAGACGCATCTCATCGAGGGTGTCGATGACCCGCAAGGACGACCCTGCTGGAATGAGCTCCGGCCGCCGGAAAATTGTCAGCTGCTCAAAGGGAGATTTAGTGCGAAGTAGCCACGACTGGCGGCCGTCTTCAACGCACCAGAACAGGGTGATTGTGTCTCGGCCTAGGTAACGCAATGACTCCGGCCCACTGAGGCGGACGGACGGCTTGGCCTTGGTCTCCTTGACGTGCCGCCAGCGGCCGTCGCCCCTGCTGAACGTGTAAGCCCTGGCAAAGCCGACGCCATCGGATAACCCGGCGAGTTCTTGGTAGAGCATGCACACGACCTCGAACGTCCCCATGCAGTCACAGCCGCCAAGGGAGACGCTGACGCAGCGGTGGTGCCTCATCTCCTCCATGCGCGGAATCAGCTGGTACTCTCGCTTGACCGGCTCGCAGACCATGAGGTCCGGAAAGCAGCGGCGCCGCCACCCGTTCTTCTTCCTTCTGACGAACAGGAGGACGCTGCCGGCGCTGTCGACGATCTCCCACGCCCTGCTGCTTCCGCCGCCGGGGAGGAAGTCGAGGGAGAAGTGCCGGCTGTTGACGAGGGGCGGCGAGGATGGGACAAAGACCGGGGCTTGACCGTGGCTTGCAGCGCGGTTGCGGTAGCTGCCCGCGACGAGGGAGTGGACTCCGTTATCGATGAGTTGGATGAAACCACGGGCGCTGATGATACGACGCCACCGCATGCACGTGGCGGCGGCGTGGATGAGCCCGAGGGCGGAGTTGAGCTTCAGGAGGATGACCTGCAGGAGCTTGTCCGGGACGTCGTCCAGCGATGTTCGTGACGTCCGCACCCCTTTCGCCATGGCCGGATCGATTCGCGTGAGGGTTTCAATTTGTCGGTCCGGGTTATTACGTAGCACGGCCGAGGCAGGCGTAGGCCTGCCGCCTGTCACTTTCCCGATTCTAAGTAGTGCCAGGGGTCCGCGATTCCGTGTCGTCCCCGCCACTTATAAAATGCCTAAACGGCGTGACGGACTGGCCCTAGAAAAATAAGCGGACTTGGTGGACACGTACGTCCTTCTTATCCTGCTGCATATAATATGAGAAACCGTGGTTGTCGTACGTCCTGGCAATTTTGTGTTTTAGTCCCTCGAGAAGTAGGAAATCAACCCGCAGTACAGCTAAACCTGACGAAACGTTTTCTGTTCGACAAAAAGAAAACACGCGCATCCCTTGCAGCGCCGCCTCCTCCCCCAACAGCGCCGCCTCCCACCCGGGGGTTGACCTTGCATCAGCCGCCCAGTTCCACCACCATCTCCCCCCGCTGTTCAGATACGCCTCCCCTGTGAACTCTCCCCTCCCGGCGAGCCACCGCTGCGAAACACCAACGTCACTGTAGCTGGGAAGATCAGCTACGGCTCGCTGTCCCCTGCCATGGCTGTCACTCGGAAGCACGGAAACATCTGCCGAACTGCCATGGGGATACGCGGGGATACGCCAGGATACGCGAATTTGCAGTATCCCCGAAATTCGAATTAAAAAAAAAGAAAAAAAATCAGGGATACGGGGGACACGCAAGGTCAGGACTCAGGAGGAGATGAAACCTGGAGGTCAGGAGGAAGGAGAGGAGGCTAGCGACAGGAGGTCAGGAGGAGAGGAAAGGGAGAGATCCCATGAGAGGCAAGGGAGAGAGAGCACAGGAGAGGACCGCCGGTGCAGAGAAAGGAGGTGGATCGAGGGGAAAGGCAGCGAGGAGGAAGGAGAGGAAGCTGCTGGCGGCGCTATGAGAGGGGATTCACGTGATGGGTGCTAGGTTTATTGAGGGGTGAGCTGGGAGCAGTTAGATGGGTCGTGCTGGGCCTGGCCGGCCTGACAACTTTGCTCTGTTTGCTGTGTAATGGGCTATGTAATGGGCAACTTCGCTCAGTTTGTTGTGTAATGGGCTATGTAATGGTTTATTGAGTCCCCTTAAAAAATGTAATGGTTTATTATAGGTTTATTTTATATATACTCGCCGTATCCCCGAATGGATGTTTTTGGAAAATGCCGTATCCCGTATCCCCGTATGCGTATCCCCGTCTTTCCGTCCCCGTGTCCGTGCTTCTTAGGCTGTCAGTACTGCCCTGCCGACGAGCTCCTCCTACTGCGCCTCTGCATCTACTCGTCGTCGACAGAAGAATCCCTGGCGGAATCGCTTATCCTCTATGGCCACATCGAACACAGCAAGGTATTGGTAGTTCTGATTTTTTGTTCTCTGTTTATTTTTCCAATTCATGCATGCTTGTACTGAGTGCTCATGTGGATAGTCATGTGCATGGATTTAGTTTCCGTTAGGTAAATGCATGTATCGGTTGCTCCACACGGCGGCACCGAGTTGGAATAATCTGACGGATTTGTGATTTCGTCGCCTAGACAACACCAAAAGCACAGTTTTTAGAAATGATTGGCCGGCTGTCTGTGTGTTACATTACCCTGTGAAGACGCAAAATCACCTCTCACCACTTAAAATCTTGAAGTAGTGGATAGAATGGGTTGTGGATAAAAAGTAGTGAGGTCATTATGATTAGCATAGGATTTATTTGTAGAAGTAGAACCTCTAAGGTTATTGAGTGAAAAACATGTCTCTTAACTTCCTTTATCTATGAACTGAGTACTGGCATCTGGATTTACGACTTTAGGCAGTGACAGAGTTTAGCTTCTTCTTTTTCCGCCCGTGGTGTGTCTTTGTATTGTCTTGAGTCTCTTAAATATGTCAAATTTGCTCACCCTTCTGAAAAACAGGGAAATAAACACATTTTTAATGCATACAACGTCCCTTCTATATCTATACCTGATATCCTCTATCCTAATATGTTTATGGTGTTACTTCTCTGTTGTACAAATTATGCCACCGAATCATATGTAAATATGTTATTCTTGCCATGAAGACTAACTACCATTTTTCTTCTTTTTGGTATTCTGAATAATTGTTCAACTAATTGGTTAGAATCCACAATATTTTTAGGCCGGAGAAGCGGTGGGAGGAGGCCGATGCCGCATGGGCGCCTGGCCATGCTGATTCCCTTTTCCCCCTCTATCCGTACTGTTTTCCTCAAACTGGCGGCATGGTGCCTCGCGTCGGGGTGCCGCCTTGCTCTCCGTGTGGGCCTCAAAGGTCTTGCCTCTGTTGTACGTGCTTGCTTGCTGCTCTCCGTTTGAGCTTGATGTGTTTGGCGCTTGCTGCTGCGCGTGTGTGCGCTGTGTCACTAAGACGTCGAGGAGTACCAAAGCCTTTCCGTATAGTGTTGTAACATTTCCAAGATACTACTGAAACAGTTGGAGTTAACTATCGTGTATAATATTCATTATTCCATCCCGTTTGTTTGTAGATTTAAATTTGTTCAAAGGATGATGGTCCCTTGTGAGACAAACTCGGTTGTTAATTTGGTCGTGTTATATTGCGAGAAATTTCTACGCCCGTTGCAACGCACGGGCATTTTACTAGTTTAGGATAAGAAATACAGTAGCACTTATATAGTTCCAGGATTCAGTTTAAAAGTGAAATAAAGATAGCTGTCTGATCAAACTGAACTGATATGCGCAGATCAGGACCGTCAGATAACTGACGATGAACAGTGTCGACAACGGCTGAACTGATACAGTTACATTGTCTTGGCCTTCAGTAACACCCCTTTGTAAAGGCAACAGTCTATCAATCTCCTCAAGAAGATAGTTTTGCTCCTCTTCAGAAGGCATGGCTGTTAAAAGTTGTCACTGAAAGGCAGCTGCTTACATCGCTGATGCTTTTAGTCGATTTAGACCAGGTAAACGCCTCTTAGCATAATGGTTAATGGATACTATATGTCCTGATTGAAGCCTCGGTATTCGATACCTGAGATTACCTTCTTGTACAATGGAACACTTAACCATGAAACATCCTCATACCACCAATCTGAACTGCAATTTCTTGGCCTAGCTCCAATGCTAATACCATTTCAGCAAGATTAATGACACCATCTCAAGTATGAAGTGCCTTGATTAGTTGATCGAGTCGTTCTAGCTTTTGGGGACTGCCTGGGTAAGGAAGTTGTCAGTCTGCGCAATGAAACTGTGGGGCAAAAGCTTTGCCCCATATATTAATTAAGAAGAGGATGTCCGGTTTATTAGCGGAAGAAACCGGGCGAAAACCATACAACAAACAACATCAACACCAACACAACACCACAAAGAGGAGCCTACACAACCACAAAGAGCAACACGCAAAGCAACAAACTCTCTCTACCTATAACAACCGTGAGAAGTCAACAACTCTAGGACACCGCATCTGCCGAAGCTTTCTTTGCTAAACCCTTCTTTCTTTTATTGCCTCTCATAGAAGTTGTGCTGAGGGCTTCCTCCACCTTCCTGATCACATCATCTGAAGCCTTCCCTGTCAAGACGCGAGCAATGTCCTTTCCATATCCAGGATTAGTTGCCTCTAAACACGCGAGCAAACGACAAAGCTCTTTAGCAAAAAGAGCCTCAGAGATAGGATCCAACACTCCTCCACTATCCACAGAGGGCAACGAGGCCACCGCCAAAGCCTTTAACGAGGCCAAAGAAGAATCCAAACCGACTCCTCAAACTCTGGTGTGATCGGCAGGGCCAGAGCCAAGATCCCACCTATATCCTCACCCTCAGAGGTAGCCATCACAACAAGATGCGGTGACGGGCATGGACTAGCATGAGGAGAGAAACAACCATAGTGAAGTGATTCCTCAACCACAGACGACTTCTGCTCACCGGAGTCGACGAGCCCCAGGCTATCAGAACCACATGCCTCCGTCGGCTGCAAAGGACCATCAACGCCTGCCAACAACAACTTGAGATTTGCCACCTCTTCACGAAGAGGGCGAGACGCCTCCTCAATACGGTCAGCGACCATCTGACAGAGCTCCAAACGCAGCAAGGCAAAGTGGGACTGGAAGACGGAGTCACTGATCCCCTCACAACACCTAGCGGTGGGTCTTGGATGCACCGCATGACAAGACGAAGAGTGGCACACAGCCTCGTCCAGACTCGGAGGCGACGAGGGACGACGAGTCGGAGCGGATGGCAAACGGCTCCGCTAGCAAGAAGCACGAGCGTCCGGAGAACGAGCCCGAGCATCCGGAGAGTGAGAGCGCGCACGGCAGAAACGCTCCCGATGGCCAGGACGGCGACATCGGATGCATCTGAAAGGCCCACGACATGAGCTGACATGGTGTCCACGCTCGAGGCACCGAAAACACCTCCCTCGAGCCCAACTCTTGAAGGCGAGGCTACGGTCGAGACCTTCTTCTCGAAGCGGAGACAATGGCGCCCGGCTGGGACG
This sequence comes from Poa pratensis, assembly GCA_947311845.1. Lineage (NCBI taxonomy): Eukaryota > Viridiplantae > Streptophyta > Magnoliopsida > Poales > Poaceae > Poa > Poa pratensis. The sequence goes on from CAMZMU010000063.1 coordinate 161,105,141, forward strand.
GCCGCTCCGACCCACCTGGGTCCAGCCTTCCTCATCATCAATAGCGGCGACAGCAGCAGAGAGGCCACGGCATGGCTCCGCAACCACCTTCTTCAACGATGCAGCACTTGGACTCTGACCTGCAGGGGGACGGCGGCAAAGAGCAAGCCACCATGGCAGCAGCGTCAAGCTCATGGGCCGGAGTAGGCCCAGCGTCAGAGGTGGTAGATGGAGCTGGCGTGATCGACCCGGGCTTGGGCATCTCCTTCTCGGCGACGAAGCAGACGGACAGGGAGCCACAGCCGCAGCGCTGATGATAGGTAGGATTTCTTTTATTATTATTATTTTTCTATTTTCCAAGATAATGCGTAATATTTATAAAAAGGTTCAGATTTTGAAAAATACTCATTTTCTAAAAATGGTTCAGAACTTTACAAATGTTTATTTTTAGAAATGGTTCTAATATTGAAAATAGTTCATTCTTGAAAATGTTTTCAAATTTTGAAATGGTTCTAAATTTAAATTAGTTCCAATTTTAAAGAATGATTCAGATTTTGAAAATTTGTTCATATCTAGAGTGGTTCCAAATTAAAATGGTTTCAATTCTTAGGAGTAGTTACACAAAAGCGCCGCTTTCTCAGGAGTGTTGTTACAAGTTGCCCAACTAGAAGAGCTACTCGCTCTGTAGTGTTGTCTCACAAGATAAGCACGCCGCCATCCTGCTTACATGTTAGTTTTACTTGAACAGACCCCCTTTTAGAGTTGGCTTCACACTCACACCTTCAAGAAAGATCGGAATATACCCTCTGAGTGAATCCATGTTCTCGCTACTAAAGATAGAGTTTCCCTGGTTGTTTTCTTTTCGTTTGGTCTTTTCGAGTGCGGCGTAAATCCAGATGATTGATGGAAAAAAAAATACCAGACATATCACATACTTCTCGCTTTTGGTATGAAGCGTCGCAGCGCTGACGTATGAGCCCCGTGGACTAGCGTTCTCCACGAGGCTCATACCAGAAGCTACGGCGCTGAAGTATGTAACCGATGCCATACTCCTAGTTCAAACCTTTTTTCATGCTTTTCCTGATGGTCTAGAGAAAGCAGCAATTAATAGGACTTTCCTAATCCTCCCTTATTTTTAGCAAGAAAGTGAGGTGACGACACGAGTGAACAACGATAAGTGATTCAATACTTCAATTGCTAAATTGAGCAAAACATATTTACAAGTTCTTCATACAATTAAGGGAGATTTCCAAAAAGTCGGCATAGTTTTGCCATCAGCTGCAACTTGTTGACGGCATGATACTTCATTATCGTATTTTGTAGGTTTTTTCCTTATAAATATGTTCACATTTCTATTACTCAAGTCATTGTGTTTAGAAGCATATCAATACTGTCTAGACAATTTTATTTTCTAAAATGTTTTATATATTTGAATGTTCTTTATTCTACGAGGAGCATATGAACCCGGGAGCAAAATTGAATTTCTGCAACAAGATTACCTAAATAACTCTTCACATGTAACTCTTCATGCCACTCATCTGTAGCGGTTTTTGAAATCCTATTGTGCATCACTAAGTGTTTGGGGGACTTTCAAATAAACATGGTAATTAAGCCCTAACATTAAATTGACTACATCAACGAGCTTAGTTTAGCAGCTCTAGTTTAGAGAATACTCTAGTGTTTCAAAATCTAGAGTATTACAAAACCAAAGTATTTCATCGCCATGCTAAGCGTATTTTACTTTTGGAAAATACTTCTGTTTAGAAGAAAAAAAGATATATACTAAAGTTTCCAATACAGCAAAAACCGTAAGTTTTGGAGATTACTTAAGTTTCGAAGACCATATTATTCCTTTTATCCAAACACATCAAAATATTTAATATCATAGTATTTTAAAAACTGTTGTACTGATCGAATACTTAAAAGTACTTTGATGCCAAACGACCCCTAGCTAAGATTTTTAACACGACATATACCCACTCCACAAGATAGATAGACTGCACGATTATCAACTACTTATTCGCTACTAAATATAAGATGTTTTACCTTTTCTAGATTTATATATATCTAGACATGTTTTATTGTGTATGCTCTCTCACATTTGGTATATGGACCACAAATGGCTCACTCCCGCACAGAGCCAATAGGCGAATCCATGATCCACACAAATGGCTCACTCCCGCACGGAGCCAAGGGACTCGATAGCTCACTAAGTTGTCTGGTTATTTTATTATTTCAAAAAGTTGAAATAAATTTTGCGGATACTATATACATCTTCATATTCTATATTTTCACAAAAATCGTTTCATGAAAACCGGTCTTTTTTGTGTCATGTCTAAAAAGGGAAAAAATCCCGCCAGAAGCCATAAGCGAACACAAAATTTTGTTTTTTACGCAAGCCACAAAAATATCGGCTCGTGAAGCAATTTTGTGAAGACATATAATGTTAAGATATATGCGTGGTATTCTTTACAATTTCCTTGACATTCAAAATATATTTAATGCGCATTTTAAATAAAGAATACTAATGCACTCCATAGTGAAAACTTTTCTCCCAACAATTTAGAAGAACTTAAATATAAAAAGAGTTGAAACTATTTGTTAATAGGCGAACCCATGCTCCACGCAAAGGGCTCACTCCTGCGAAGAGCCAAGGTGCTCCTGTTGCCCCGTTTGCGTGAAGCCCGCAGTACATGATCGAGGCTCTCCCAGTTGAGAATCGAATTCTCAAACGCAGGTGCCGGCCACGTGTTGTCTACACATTGGGCCCGCCTGAGGGCCAGAAGTTACAGGCGATGAGACGAAGGGTGCGGCGGCCCAGCTTCTCAACGGCACTGCAACCCTTGCATGGGCTTTCGAGCCCATCAACCAACGGTACCAACTCCTTAGCCCTCCTGTGTTAGCTGGAGTCACAAGCGTGCACCACGCGCTCGGCTGGTGCGTTAAGAAAGGGCTGCTTAATTATGCTGGTGTGACCGTCCGTGTCTAAGCAGTATGGGACTAATTAATTTACCAGCTAAGTACGCACGGTTAATACAATGTGCGTGTCATCAGTTAAAGAGAAGCAATGCCGCTGGAATACACTCAGGCTGCTGCTCTTCCAGAAGCTTCTAAATACATTGGTTATCGGTCGTATTCAAGCCAAATACGCTCTGCAGGTTTTACCTCAACGAACAGTATTTTCAAGACCTAAAAAAAAACCCTAAGGATAGCCTATCACACGCACAGTGATAAAGATGAAGCAAAAGCCCCGGTTTGCAACATACAAGATGTCCAGGAAAAACTAATGCAGAAAGTGGTACACAGCAGGATCAGTGGCAAGGGCAACACTATTTCAGGCCGATAGCGCAATATAATCATGTAGTATTCAATGAAGCGTAAACTGCTTGCAATTAGTACAATGATGTGATCAATTTCTTTTCACCTAGTTCAGACTTTAGAAACAGATCAACTATTAGGAACCATAGCAGCGTCACTGCATGATCTGGCTGTTCAATCTGATAGCATACCTTTGAAATCAAAGATGTCCGTTCCTGGCTAGAAAAGAATAGTGCGTAGTCTACATCTCACATTTCGTAAGCATAAGAAGTGAGACATGTACACAGAAAATCAAATCAGCAATTAAACTTGCGTCTTTTGTATATAACTGAAAAGACGATTAAGTTTCCAGCACAAGCAAGTCTTTCTAGTGATACATGAGGTATGTATATGAACAAAGACAATTACAGATGGTAACACGAGTTTGGGCAGATGAGGTTACCACAAACTTCTTTTGCAGTTTGAACAGTAACTTCATAGGTTGATGGAATTACAGAGAAACTCTAGACTAGAACCAGAGCAGGCAAATGTGCAATACAGTGCATTCTTCATGCATCAACAGTGTCTAAAAATGAGCACAAGAGTATAATCTTGTGGTATCAACCCTGTCTATGGGTGTCTGAAGGGGCCGGCCACTGACAAAACATGGATACGCTTGTTGACATGGTAATCAACAAACAGAATTACTCCTGAATTCAAATTCAGCATCTCGAGAAGCTCTGTTTTCCACCTCCAGCATTTTGTCGAGATAAGTCGCTGTATTATTGATGTATCCAGCATATCCTTCAAATGCCATTTTGTCTAGCACTTTTGCATTCAAAACAAAGAACCTGGCAAAGTCAAGCTGTTTCTCATAGCCTACATATGACTTAAACACCACTTTTTTTAGATGCGTCTCAAGGCATTCAATTGGATGTAGTTGGTCATACTGGGGCTCATTTTTCATATCCTTCTCATTGTGTTGGTAAAACTGCAGAATGTAACAAAGAGGCATATGTTAAAGCTGTTCCTGATTAGACTAGGTAATATACCAATCATATTAGACATTAAAGCAAGCAGAGAGGATTACTCACAATGACACAGAGCTGTTCCAAACAAGGGAACCATCTGAGGACGTTGAGAAATGCGTGCAATTCACGGCCAGAAGACCTGATAGCCAAAACCTTCACGGTGCACATCGAGTTTGCCGAGCTGACTGGGTTCATTCCCTGAAGAGAAAAACAATGAATATCAAAAAATATTTATCCGCATGTAGGCATTGTCAAATGCTGACTGTGGCTCCTACCTGGAAGATTTGGAATTTGGAGAAGTCCGGTGAGTCACACAATATGTCCCGTTTAGGCGTCTTAAACGGAATTGGGCCCAATATCTCCAGTTTAGGCGCCCTAATTACCCGGATTGTCACACAATTATCTCGGTCACAATAAGGTATAAGTAACCTTCCGAGGCAAGCAGCATCCTCGATGACCAGTTCTCCTATCCCATTAGACCTACGGCTGAGGCAGATGCTCCTAAGAGTTGGCGACCTAATCCTAAGAGTCGGCACGCTACCACCGAGGCGCCTAGCAATACAAACTTTCGACATGAATAAGTTCTCCAAGGCATGGCAGCCCGAGAGCAAGCCCTCTAAGACACTCTGCGGTATCGAAACATTAATCAGTGACAGCTGCTTGAGGAGGGGGCAAACAATGGACGGCACAGTCTCAACAGAGAAATCACAATTACTGATCTTGGCAACAAGGATGGTGGATGCGGAGCAGAGCACGGATAGCGACAGCGGTTTGCCCGTCCAAGGCAAAGCCGGTCAGATAGTAGGGGCACGCGAAGAGCGAACTTCCGACATGAATAAGCTCTCTAAGGCATGGCAGCCCGAGAGCAAGCCGTGGAGGACGTCCGGCGATATTGAAAGGGTCTGCCTACAACTCAGTCGACTGAGACGAAATCAGGTGACGTCGGCAACGAAAATTCTGAGCAGATTCGGCCCGCTTCGGTGTTGTCACTTGTTGGGCTCGTTTGTCACTTGTTGGGTTGTCGTTTTGTCTCTTGTTGGGCTTGTTTGTTGGGCTCGTCCATCTGTTACAACAAAAAGCCCAACTTGAGAAACAAGAAACCAGGATGGATGTCTCTATTGCATAAAGAACCTCGACAAAAACTGAAAACCAAACTAGACCTAGGGCATGAGTACAGAGCTGTGCAAAAGGATGGAAAATTTCAAATAAAACCTCGACAAATGCAACATTGACAAAAAAAACTAGGTCGAACTCGTACCTGTCTCCGCATCAGACGCCGGCTGGTCGATCCCCTCTGTTCTTCTCTTCTTCTCATCTTCTCTGCTCGATCCCCTCTGTTCTTCCCGGCGTCCAATGCGCAGATCCATGAAAAAGCAGAACAACAAATCGAGCTGAAAAATCCGCTGGTACCGTCGGGAACAAGATGGAGAAAGGGAAGGAGAAACTGGGGGCAGCAAATCAAGAAGAAACAGATAATTTCAGGCAGGAAACTTACCAGCGTGAGTGGTTTTCATCAATCCTCTTCCCCCCCATCAAGAACTTTTTCATTCTACATGTTTGTGCTCCATCCAGCCTTGTTAAGTTTAACCCAGGGGTTATTTAGGTGCTTGTTCTTCATGTTATCCATATTATGCTTGTTCTTCTTGTTGCCCATATTCTGCTTGTTCTTCTTGTTGTGCTACACTGACCTGAAGATGCACAAACCAGATAAACTTAGTTTGTGATGAATAAAAATTGCAGGAAATATTCTGGAAAGTGCACCAATTACATATACTGTACCAAAAATTGAAAATTGTCAACAAGATTCATATTTGTACTTGAGAAAAACAACCCTTACATGCCAGCCATACATGGAGAGCATGATGTATTGCATCTGTAAATTGTAAATGTCGAAGTCTAAAATTCTCATATTTAACTAGAAGTACATGACATACTCTTACAAGAAAACAACTAATATGTATGCACTAAGTTGTGCACTCCACTATGTTCAGCACGTACTCGAAACTTCTTTTAGACTTTTGAAAGTAGTACAGTTTGTGCTTTTTAGTTAATTTCGTGCAGCTTGACATATTGTACATTTGAATTAAAAAGTACATGTTTCCTAACAAGATAAGGTACATGAAGGGTCTCACTGCAGTTTCGGCAAGCAGAAAAAAATTTAGTGCATTGCAACAAAATGACATGGTCCTTGATAATGCATCACCCCAGGGGATTGCACAAAAGCACAAATAAATTATGGATTCTAAACTATGTAATTCAGGTACAAGTGTACCTGGGCATAACTTGTTGCCCATATTCTGCTTGTTCTTCTTGCTGTGCTACACTGACCAGAAGATGCACAAACCAGATTAACTTAGTTTGTGATGAATAAAAATTGCAGGAAATATTCTGGAAGAGGACAACATCATTGGGACACAGGTTTGTGCAAACAAAAGAAAAATACTGACCAATTGTAAATTCTTTTGACTATATTGTGACAACAGAAATAACAATGCTACAAAAATAAACTCGAAAAAATATATGTAGATACCATATTCCACTGACCTGAATTACATAGTGGCAGCAACTTCAGAATTGCAACCAAGCTTCAATTCCAACAATCAGGTACATCCCAGAAAAATTCCGCATTTCAGCATTCAGTGTTGTGTTATTCTGTATATTTTAGCCCACTGAAGATTCCTGCAAAATTGAACAAAAGCAGGCAACTACAGGAAGCTACGTCGCACAACAGCGGAATGGTCTGCAATACAGCAACTACTTCCATCCGCAACACATCAACGCAAGTTATGCGCAGGTACACAAACACACATGCAAAAAACATCCTCTCCTTTCACCAAACATCACAGCTAGTTGACAAAGCAAGAGTAGAAAGGTTCATAAAACGACACAAACGATGGTTCAGATAGTTATTACATTCATCCAGTGCGCTAGTTGACAGAAAATAAAGATGTTTTCAGAATGGATAACACATAAGTCTCTAATAGCGATAACCAGACATGATAAACATTCCAGCATGCACACTGACTGGAATCAAAGTCCAACAGAATCAAACGAAACATGGAGGTTGTCGTCATCCATTTTGTGGAACATGATGAGTACCAGCATTCCTGGATTCAGATTGTGTCCAAGCGCAAACTCTGGCCAGCCATCCTTGAAACGGATCCTCCTACCAGCAGTTTGGCCGTAGTTAGCTTGTGTCATGTTTTCTTCGTTGCCAAAGACCAGGTAAGATGTGCCGCTTCTTGGGACGTCTATCACTGACACGAGATGCTTTGGAATGCGCTGTTAAGTAACAAAACTCTTGTATCAGTGAAGAAAATAAAATATATATTGCAGCACATAAAGTTGAATGAAGATAAAAGGAAAAATAAAATGTACCAGTCCATTGTGGTTGACATCAGTATTAGTCAGTCTGTGTATAAAAATGGCACCTTGTCCTAGTCCGCGCATCATAACCGCATGATTTATGTTTTCCACCTCTGATGGTTTTGGCTTCACTCCTTTAGAGATGACAACAGCTTTTGCAGATTCATCAAACACATAAACCGCTGTTTTACAGTTAACAAAACACAAACAAAAGTTAAGATTTAGGAACTCTGAATTAATTGAATGCCACAGAAATAAGACACCGAAAGAAAATAGATTTGTACCTGGCGCGTCTTTTTCTTTTGGGTTGCCATACTGATCTTGAGGATACATATGAACATAGTCCTTCTCAGGCTCAAACTCAAACACAATAATGTCCGAAGGCTCCATGTTGTATTCCTCCAGGAATTCATTGTAATGGTCACCGTAAATCCTAGTCTTGTACTTAAGTTTGTCAACGTCAAATTGGTAGAACTCATCCTCTGGTGTTTTGACTCGCATGAAATTGCCCAGTACATGGTTGACAACACTCCTCATGAAACAAGGCACATTCTGTGTATTGGGGTCACAAAAGAAAAAGAAAAGAGATGAATTCAATCAGTGCTGTGCGATACAATTCTGTATGTATAGAGAATGATTTTCAGAAAAGTAGGTTACAATAATAACTACAAAAATAAATAAAGAAAAAAATCTTAATAAATCTCAGTTGCAGCTGGCCCCGCCTATCTCGAGAAAAAACACCCAGTTACAATCGCAGTTCAAACTGGGCTCAGTTGCAAGCATGGTTGAAACTAGGCTCAGTTGCAATCACAGTTGAAACTGGGCTAAGTTGCAAGCATGGTTGAAACTAGGGCTCAGTTGCAATCGGCTCAGTTGCAATCGCAGTTGAAACTGGGCACAGATGCAAGCATGGTTGATACTAGGCTCAGTTGCAAGCACTGTTGAAACTGGGCTCAGGTGCAAGCATGGTTGAAACTAGGGCTCAGTTGCAATCGCAGTTGAAACTGGGCTCAGTTGCAAGCATGGTTGAAACTAGAGCTCAGTTGAAATCGCAGTTGAAACTGGGCTTCCAAAAAACAAAAAACAATAATAACTACAAATAAAATAAAGAAAAAATCTTAATAAAATCTCAGTTGCAGCTGGCCCCGCCTATCTCGAGAAAAAACACCCAGTTGCAAGCGCAGTTGAAACTGGGCTCAGTTTCAAGCATGGTTGAAACTAGGGCTCAGTTGCAATCGCAGTTGAAACTGGGCTTCCAAAAAACAGAAAACAGTAATAACTACAAATTAATAAAGAAAAAAATCTTAATAAAATCTCAGTTGCAGCTGGCCCCGCCTATCTCGAGAAAAAACACCCAGTTGCAAGCACTATTGAAACTGGGCTCAGTTGCAAGCATGGTTGAAACTAGGGCTCAGTTGCAATCGCAGTTGAAACTGGGCTCAGTTGCAAGCATGGTTGAAACTAGGGCTCAGTTGCAATCGCAGTTGAAACTAGGCTTCCAAAAAAAAAACTACAAAAAATAAAGAAAAAATCTTAATAAAATCTCAGTTGCAGCTGGCCTCGCCTATCTCGAGAAAAAACACCCAGTTGCAAGCGCAGTTGAAACTGGGTTCAGTTGCAATTGCAGTTGAAACTGGGCTCAGTTGCAATCACGGCTGAAACTGGGCATAAAAAAAATTAAAACTAATAAAGGAAAAAAGTAAAATAAAGAAAAAAAACTCAGTTGCAAGCTCAGTTGCAGCTTGCCCGCCTATATCGAGAAAAAACACTCAGTTGCAAAAAGACTAGGCTCAGTTGCAATCGCAGTTGAAACTAGGCTTCTAAAAAAGAAAAAACAATAAATAACTAAAAAAAATAAAGCAAAAAACAAAATAAAGAAAAAAATCTCAGTTGCAAGCTCAGTTGCAGCTGACCCCGCATATCTCGAGAAAAAAACCCAGTTGCAAGTGTAGTTGAAACTAGGGCTTAGTTGCAATCGGCTCAGTTGCAATCACAGTTGAAACTGGGCACAGATGCAAGCATGGTTGAAACTAGGATCAGTTGCAAGCACTGTTGAAACTGGGCTCGGTTGCAAGCATGGTTGAAACTAGGGCTTAGTTGCAATCGCAGTTGAAACAGGGCTCAGTTGCAAGCATGGTTGAAACTAGGGCTCAGTTGCAATCGCAGTTGAAACTGGGCTTCCCAAAAAACAAAAATAATAATAACTACAAATAAATAAAGAAAAAAATCTTAATAAAATCTCAGTTGCAGCTGGCTCCGCCTATTTTGAGAAAAAACACCCAGTTGCCAGCGCAGTTGAAACTGGGCTCAGTTTCAAGCATGGTTGAAACTAGGGCTCAGTTGCAATCGCAGTTGAAACTGGGCTTCCAAAAAACAAAAAACAATAATAACTACACATAAATAAAGAAAAAAATCTTAATAAAATCTCAGTTGCAGCTGGCCCCCGCCTATCTCGAGAAAAAACACCCAGTTGCAAGCACTGTTGAGACTGGGCTCAGTTGCAAGCATGGTTGAAACTAGGGCTCAGTTGCAATCGCAGTTGAAACTGGGCTCAGTTGCAAGCATGGTTGAAACTAGGGCTCAGTTGCAATCGCAGTTGAAACTGGGCTTCCCAAAAAACAAAAAACATTAATACCTACAAAAAAATAAAGAAAAAAATCTTAATAAAATCTCAGTTGCAGCTGGCCCCGCCTATCTCGAGAAAAAACACCCAGTTGCAAGCGCAGTTGAAACTGGGTTCAGTTGCAATTGCAGTTGAAACTGGGCTCAGTTGCAATCACGGCTGAAACTGGGCATAAAAAAATTTAAAACTAATAAAGGAAAAAATTAAAATAAAGAAAAAAACTCAGTTGCAAGCTCGGTTGCAGCTTGCCCGCCTATATCGAGAAAAAACACCCAGTTGCAAAAAGACTAGGCTCAGTTGCAATCGCAGTTGAAACTAGGCTTCCAGAAAAGAAAAAAAAACAATAAATAACTAAAAAAATAAAGCAAAAAACAAAATAAAGAAAAAAATCTCAGTTGCAAGCTCAGTTGCAGCTGACCCCCGCATATCTCGAGAAAAAAAACCCAGTTGCAAGTGTAGTTGAAACTAGGGCTCAGTTGCAATCGGCTCAGTTGCAATCGCAGTTGAAACTGGGCACAGATGCAAGCATGGTTGAAACTAGGCTCAGTTGCAAGCACTGTTGAAACTGGGCTCAGTTGCAAGCATGGTTGAAACTAGGGCTCAGTTGCAATCGCAGTTGAAACTGGGCTCAGTTGCACGCATGGTTGAAACTAGGGCTCAGTTGCAATCGCAGTTGAAACTGGGCTTCCCAAAAAACAAAAAACAATAATAACTACAAATAAATAAAGAAAAAATCTTAATAAAATCTCAGTTGCAGCTGGCCCCGCCTATCTCGAGAAAAAACACCCAGTTGCAAGCGCGGTTGAAACTGGTCTCAGTTTCAAGCATGGTTGAAACTAGGTCTCAGTTGCAATCGCAGTTGAAACTGAGCTTCCAAAAAACAAAAAATAATAATAACTACAAATAAATAAAGAAAAAAATCTTAATAAAATCTCAGTTGCAGCTGGCCCCCGCCTATCTCGAGAAAAAACACCCAGTTGCAAGCACTGTTGAAACTGGGCTCAGTTGCAAGCATGGTTGAAACTAGGGCTCAGTTGTAATCGCGGTTGAAACTGGGCTCAGTTGCAAGCATGGTTGAAACTAGGGCTCAGTTGCAATCGCAGTTGAAACTGGGCTTCCAAAAAACAAAAAACAATAATAACTACAAAAAAATAAAGAAAAAAATCTTAATAAAATCTCAGTTGCAGCTGACCCCGCCTATCTTGAGAAAAAACACCCAGTTGCAAGCGCAGTTGAAACTGGGTTCAGTTGCAATTGCAGTTGGCCCCCGCCTATCTCGAGAAAAAACACCCAGTTGCAAGCACTGTTGAAACTGGGCTCAGTTGCAAGCATGGTTGAAACTAGGGCTCAGTTGTAATCGCGGTTGAAACTGGGCTCAGTTGCAAGCATGGTTGAAACTAGGGCTCAGTTGCAATCGCAGTTGAAACTGGGCTTCCAAAAAACAAAAAACAATAATAACTACAAAAAAATAAAGAAAAAAATCTTAATAAAATCTCAGTTGCAGCTGACCCCGCCTATCTTGAGAAAAAACACCCAGTTGCAAGCGCAGTTGAAACTGGGTTCAGTTGCAATTGCAGTTGAAACTGGCCTCAGTTGCAATCACGGCTGAAACTGGGCTCAGTTGCAATCACGGCTGAAACTGGGCATAAAAAAATTAAAACTAATAAAGAAAAAAATTAAAATAAAGAAATAAAACTCAGTTGCAAGCTCAGTTGCAGCTTGCCCGCCTATATCGAGAAAAACACCCAGTTGCAAAAAGACTAGGCTCAGTTGCAATCACAGTTGAGACTAGGCTTCCAAAAAAGAAAAAACAATAAATAACTAAAAAAAATAAAGCAAAAAACAAAATAAAGAAATAAATCTCAATTGCAAGCTCAGTTGCAGCTGACCCCCGCATATCTCGAGAAAAAAACCCAATTGCAATCGCGGTTGAAACCGGGCTACCAAAAACAGAAAACAATAATAATTAAAAATAATAAAGGAAAAAACAAAAATAAAGAAAAAAAATCAATTGCAAAGCTCAGTTGCAGCAGGGCCACTCCCCATCTCGAGAAAAAACACCCAGTTGCAAGCGTAGTTGAAACTGACCAACGGTTATATCAGTTGCATATGCCCCCTATCTCAGTTGCATATCACGAGCAAAACATTAATAAAAATCAAATAAAAACAATATTTTTGTTAATAAAAATCAAGTAAAAAATAATAATAATGAAAAATCTCAGTTGCATATGCCCCTATTTCGAGCAAAACACTCGGTTGCAAGCCGTTTTACAAAAAACTGGCTTCCAAAAAAAACATAAAACAAAAAATAATTGAAATTAATAAAAGAAAAAATCTATACAAACACATTCAAAAAAATCCAAGGGTAGCTAAATTCCTTCATCTAATCAACATAAATTATAGGATTATTTTGCCAACGACTAAATTATGGCCGATCAATCCTCCTACTAAAGCTGAAAACAAAAAAAGAAATTCGAACAAAAAAACAAAAATCACCAAAAAAGAGAACACACTTCTAAAAATCAAACCTTATTTTTTCCCGTGAAAAGAAAACTGAACCCAAACACTGCTGCTCGCGGCCCAGATGTTCACAAGATAAAAATCCGACACGGAAAAAAAAAATCGAGCCCACCACCACACAACCGTGCTGCCGCTGCCCCAAAAGCCCAATAGTCAAATTCGGAAAATGCGGGGAGAAAATCGAAAACAGCCCAGCCCAGAAATCGGTGATAAACAGGCCAAAAGCACACCCAGCACGAATCGCGGAGCAAAACCAATCCAACGGTCGGGGACGTGACTGAGACGTAACATTCGTCTCAGTCGACTGAGACACAGCAAATCCGATATTGAAACATTAGTCAAGGAGAGCTGCTTGAGGAAGGGGAAATTCATGTCCGGCATGATCTCGGCGTAGAAATCGCAATTGCTGATCCTAAGAACGAGGAGGGTGGACGCTGAGCGGAGCACGACCAACGGCAGCGGGTTGATCGTCGGAGAGGCGTAGCCGATTTCGAGCTCCTGGAGGTTGGCGAGGGCACGGGAGCGGAACCAGCGCTCCAACTCGGCGTGGAACTCGCCGGCGCGGAGACCAGGGAAGGAGAACCGGCGGGCGGGGCCAGGGTGCTGGGAGATTATCTCGGAGACGGCGGAAGGAGGGACGCTGGTGCCGACCTCGAGGTTGAGTGGCGAGGAGCGCCAGAGGTGGCGCCATCGGCGGGAGAGGGCCTGCGTGCGGCCGCGGTCCTTAGTTGGGAGGAGCGAGACGACGGTGCTGAGGATGGCGTCGGGAAGCCTGCTGATGAAATCGTCGCCGGCGCCACTGCGTGACCGCTTCCGCGCGGTTCCATGGGATCTTCTCTTCTTCCGCGCAGGTCCCGCTTCCGCAGACGAAGCCGACGCCGACGCCTTGTGCTTCCTCTTCTTGATGGCCGGCGGGTGGCGAGACGGAGGATTTGGCCACGAGCGGCGCCCGCCGAACCTGGCCGTGAAACACCACATGCGGCCGCGCTCTGGCACCGGCGCGCCCGACGAGGGTAGGGAGCGGATTGGGTTGGAAAATCGGGATTGGGTGCTAGGGTTCGGCTTTCGCCGCGACGACGATGCTCAGGGTTTGAGAGGTTCCGTGCATCGGATGTTGCCGTTTGGGGAGACGATCGGGCAGCAGGTTCTTTGGGCTTTTGTTTTGTTTTGACGTGAGGTCCATTGGGCTTTCAATTTTGAGAAAGTTCATAAAATGCAGAAAAAGAAATACAGAAATTACACGTCTACACCTTAAAAAACAAAATTGGGTCAAAAGTTTCGAACAAATCCAAAGAATGTGCAGACATTTAGAGTGAACCGTATAGCATCATGTTTTTTAGGAAAAGAAAAAACTGATGAGCTAAAATAGGGCGTGAAGAGGTGCTTGGGTTTCTTTATTTCTACGGCTCACAAATCATTAGCGAATTTTACGAAACTTCGAAAATGATCCAAAGTTATCCGGAAAGTCATTTATGCTTTTAAACTCCAGTGCTCCCAGTTCTTATAAATTCAAAAGGTTAATTTTTCCACCTCAGAAAAATGTTTTAAAAAACAGACAAGTACATATGCATGACTTCATATTCAATCCACGGTAAGAAATTTGCAAGAAACTTATACTAGCTCCATGAGACGGATAGAATGATAAGACGGTCAAAGCATGAACTTAGGTATACATTGTAAATAACTAAACGACTTGGAATACCTCAAAGGTTGAAAAAAAAGAGTTGGGAAAGTTGATTAGCAAGTGAACCCATGCTCCGCACAAATGATTACATACCACAAAGCCAAGGTCAAGACAACTTCACAGACCCGTTTACGTGGAAACCTGCACATCGACAAATGCTTTCCCCGCTTTCAAACCATCGAGCCGGTGACGTTCGCGGTAAGTCACCTTCGGCCTACCTGAGGGCCAGAAGTCACAGGGGGTGCGCTGGCCCAGTGCAACTCAGGCTACCAGCCCGCCAACCAACCGTATCCAACTCTTTAAGCCTCCTATTTTAAGTTGGACACACAAGCGGGAAGCACACGCGGCGAAAATATTTGTTTGTAAAACGATTTTACGAATATATAGAATGTTTAGCTGCATGGGTGATTTTTTTTAAAAAAGCTTTCACATTTGAAATAAGTTTAAGATGCATTTTCAAGAACAAATGTGAAGATATATAATGTTAATATATACGCGTGCTTTTTTTGCAACTTCTTTAACATATGAAAATATGTTTAATGTATACATTTTAAATAAAGAGTCATAATGCACTCGTGCAAACGTCTCTCTCAACAATTTAGACGAACTCAAATATAAAAAGAGTTGATACTTTTGATTAGTAGACGAACACATGCTCCATGCAAATGGCTCAGAGCCCCTTTTACATGGAAACCCACAGGGCTATGAAGTAGGCTTTCCCAGTTGAGAATCCTCAAACGAAGGTGCGGCCCACGCGTTAACTACACCTTGGGCCCACCTGCGGGCCAGAAGTCGCAGACGGATGAGACGAAGGGTGCGGCGGCACAGCCCCTCAACGGCACTGCAACTCTAACATGGGCTTCGAGCCCACTAACCAACCGTACCAACTCTTTAGCCCTCCTATGTTAAGCTGGAGTCACAATCGTGCACCACGCGCTCGGCTGGTGCCTTGAGGAAGGGCTGCTTAATTATGTTGGTGTAACTGCCCGTGTCTAAGCAGTATGGGACTAATTAATTATCGATGGTGATGTGTCGAAGGCTGCTGCTCTTCAAGCAAACCAGCCGGGCCGGCGCCGCCGCCTGCACACGGCTGCGGCGTGGACTAGCCGCCAGAATACGAGCCCCAGGAGCTTGTCGGGGCCGTCGTCTACTGCTGCTCATGGTTAGATGAGACGACAAATCCTGTCAAACTCCACGGCCTGAACTGGGCACAGTTTCACATCCACACAACCAGGCTCCAGAAACCGTTGCTCCAAAAACACCATTTTCAAATTATCTCAGACTATGGCAAGGAAATGCATATGCAGCAACGAAATGGAAGTTAATCTCGACGAACACCACTTTCAAGAACTCGAACCTCTTTATAAGAATAGGCTATCACACAGCAGCGATACAGATCATGCAATTTTTTTGATTTTGAAACTATACAGATCATGCAATTGCTTTGATTTTGCAACTCGATCTCAGGCATAATGCAGAAAACAAGTTCACCAGTGGTACACACCAGGATCAGCTCCAAAGGCTAACACTATTTCAGGTCCTTGGCCCAATTTAATCTTCTCCATGTTCAAGGAGGCGTAAAATACTTTCAGTTAGGTAGTATGGCGATGCGATCGATTTCATTTCAGTCAGTTTAAACTTTAACAGATAACAGATCAACTGACAGGAAACAAAATCAGCCAAAACTTCAACCCGATAACATAAGTTGGAAGTTGCAGACATTCGTAAGCATGCCAAGGCTAACACGATGACACGCTAAATTCTGTCAAACTCCACATCGCTGCCACTCCGCGATCTGAGCTGGCACAGTTTCACATCCACACCACCAGCTTCCAGATACTGTCGGTCCAAAAACACAACTTCCAAATGCTTTCAGACTATGGCAAAGAAATGCATATCCAGCAACGAGATGGAGTCAATCTCAACGATACAGATCAAGCACACAGCGATAGGCTATTGCACTTCACAAACAGTGATACAGATCAAGTAATAGCTCAATTTTTTGCATCTAGATCTCTGGCATTAATGCCGAAAACAAGTTCACGAGTGGTATACACCAGGATCAATGCCAAGGCTAACACTACTTTCAGGTCCGAATTACTAGTACAACAATGCCATCAGTACATTTCAGTCAGATCAAACTTTAATAACAGATCACCTATCAGGAAACAAAATCAGCATTCTCTGCCTCAGGTTGTTCCTACAGAGATACCTCCCTCCTAGCTAACTTCAACCTGACAGGATAAGTTATAAGTTACAGAGACACCTCCCTCCTAGCTAGAAAAGCATAGTGCCTAGCCTACAGGTTGACCATTCGTAAGCATAAAGTATTATGTATGTACACACAAAAATATAAATCAGCAATTAAAATTGGATGTTTTCACAGGGTAACTTCATAAGTGACTGGAATTACATAGGAAAGCAGGCATATGCAAAGACATTGAATTCTTCAAGCATCAACATTGTACAAAAAGAGCACAAGCCAGTCCAATATTCAGGCATCAAACTTGACGATGGATGTCTGAAGGGACCGGCAACTAACAAAACAAGGATACACTTGTTGTGAAGGAAGTCAACGAACAGAATTACTCTTGAACTCAAATTCAGCATCCCGAGAAGCTCTGGTTTCCACTTGTAGCTTTTCATGTAGATAACTCACCATATTATTGATGTCATCATAATATCCTTCAAATTCCATTTTGTTTAGCACTTTTCAATTCAAAACAAAGAACCTGGCAAAGTCAAGTTGATTCTCATAGCCTACATATGACTTAAACACCACTTTGTTTAGATGAGTCTCAAGGCATTCAATTGGATGTAGTGGGTCGTACTGAGGCTCATTTTTCTTATCCATCTCATTGTTAAAGCTTGTAAAACTGCAGGACAGAAAAGGAGGCATTTGTTAAAGCTGTTGCAAAACTCCAACCTGATAACATAAGTTGGAAGTTGCAGACACACCTTTCTCCCAGCTACAAAAAGCATAGGCCCAGCCTACAGGCTGACCATTCGTAAGCATGCCAAGGCTAACACTATTTTCAGGTCGTCTACTGCTCCTGGTTAGATGACACGCTAAATTCTGTCAAACTCCACATCGCTGCCACTCCGCAATCTGAGCTGCCACAGTTTCACATCCACACAGCTTCCAGATACTGTCGGTCCAAAAACACCACTTCCAAATTCTTTCAGACTATGGCAAAGAAATGCATATCCAGCAACGAGATGGAGTCAATCTCAACGATACAGATTAAGCACAGCGATAGGCTATCACACTTCACAAACAGTGCTACAGAACAAGCAATAGCTCAATTTTTTGCAACTAGATATATGGCACTAATGCAGAAAACAAGTTCACGAGTGGTATACACCAGGATCAATGCCAAGGCTAACACTATTTTCAAGTCCGAATTACTAATACGACAATGCCATCAGTTCATTTCAGTCAGTTCAAACTTTAATAACAGATCACCTATCAGGAAACAAAATCAGCATTCTCTGCCTCAGGCTGTTCCGACATAGACACCTGCCCCCCTAGCTAGAAAAACATAGTGCCTAGCCTACAGGTTGACCATTCGTAAGCATAAAGTACTATGTATGTACACACAAAAATATTAATCAGCAATTAAACTTGGATGTTTTCACAGGGTAACTTCATAAGTTACTGGAATTACATAGGAAAGCAGGCATATGCGCAATACAGTGAATTATTCAAGCATCAACATTGTACAAAACGAGCACAAGCCGGTCCAATATTCAGGCATCAACCTTGACCATGGATGTCTGAAGGGACCGGCAACTAACAAAATAAGGATACAGTTGTTGTGAAGGTAATCACTAATCAATGAACAGAATTACTCTTGAACTCAAATTCAGCATCCCGAGAAGCTCTGGTTTCCACTTGTAGCTTTTCATGTAGGTAACTCACCATATTATTGATGTCATCATAATATCCTTCAAACTCCATTTTGTTTAGCACTTTTGCATTCAAAACAAAGAACCTGGCAAAGTCAAGTTGATTCTCATAGCCTACATATGACTTAAACACCACTTTGTTTAGATGAGTCTCAAGGCATTCAATTGGATGTAGTGGGTCGTGCTGAGGCTCATTTTTCTTATCCATCTCATTGTGCTTGTAAAACTGCAAAACAGAAAAAGAGACATTTGTTAAAGCTCTTGCTGAGTAAACTAGAAAATATGCCAATCATATCAGACATTAAAGCAAGCAAAGATGAGCACTCACAATGACAGTTAGCTTTTCTACACTTGGGAACCACCTGAGGACATTGAGAACTGCATGCAAATCAACGCTAGAAGACCTGAGAGCCAAAACCTTCACCGTGCACATGGAGTTTGCCAAACTGACTGGGGACTTTCCCTGAACAAAAAAACAATGAACATAAGATAATTATTTGAGTGTATGAATGCCGATTGCTGGCTGCGGCTGTTACCTGGAAGATCCGGAATTTGGAGAAGTCCGGCGAGTCACACAATATATCATGTTTAGGCGTTCTAAACGGGATTGGGCCCAGTATCTCCAGTTTAGGCGCCCTAATTACCCGAATTGTCACACAATCATCTCGGTCACAATAAGGTATAAGTAACCTTCCCAGGAGAGGAGCATCCTCGATGACTAGTTCTGTTATTCCATAAGATCTATGTCTGAGGCAAATGCTCTTAAGAGTCGGTGAGCTAATCCTGAGAGTCGGCGAGCTATCACCAAGGCGCGTAGCAGTAAGAACTTTTGACATGAATAAGCTCTCCAAGGCATGGCAGCCCGAGAGCAGGCCATGTAAGACCTCCCCCGATATAATAACGTTAATCAAGGAGAGCTGCTTGAGGAGGGGAAAGACCATGGACGGCACGGTCTCATCGGAGAATTCACAGTTGCTGATCTTGGCAAAGAGGATGGTGGATGCAGAGCGGAGCACGGATAGCGGTAGCGGATCGCTCCTCTTCCAGTAAGGAGGCGGGCAACAGACAGAGCTTACTTGTGACATGACTAAGCTCTCTAAGCCATGGCAGCATGAGAGCAAGCCATGGAAGACCTCGACCGCTATTGTAACATCACTCAAGGAGAGCTGCTTGAGGTTGGGGAAGTTCATGGCTGGCACGATCTCTCCGCAGAAATTGCAATCGCTGATCTTGAGAACGAGGAGGGTGGACGCTGAGCGGAGCACGAACAGCGGCAGCGGTTTCATAGACTGGGACTCGTAGCCGATTTCGAGCTCCTGCAGATTCGCAAGGACCCGGGAGTGGAACCAGCTCTCCAACTCGGCGTCGAACTCGCCGGCGCGGAGGCGGGGGAAGGAGAACCTGCGGGTGGGGCCGGGGTGCTGGGAGATTATCTGGGAGACGGCGGAGGGAGGGACGGAGGAGGCGGGGATGGGGTCGTCGGGGACGCTGGCGCCTACCTCGAGGTTGAGAGGCGCGGAGCGCCACAGGGGGCGCCATCGGCGGGAGAGGGCCTGCGTGCGGCCGCCGTCCTTGGTGGGGAGGAGGGAGATGATGGTGCCGAGGATGGCGTCGGGGAGGTTGCTGATGAGATCGCCGGCGATCTCGTCGCAGTCGCTACACCCTGCCCGCACCCGCGCTTTTCCATGGAAATCTCGCTTGTCCGGCCCGGGCGCCGCCGCCGCGGCCTCCTTCTGCTCCATGGCCGGCGGCTGGCGAACCGGAGGATCTTGCCGCAAGCCTAGGTCCGCCGCTACCACTCGCTGCTCCGTTCCGGCACTCTGAGGGGCTGGAGGGTGGCGTTGGGGAGGTCGGTAGCCGGGACGGGGAGCTAGGGTTGGCCGCCGCCGCCCGCCGGCGACGGAGAGGCTCAGGGAGCTTCGGTCGACCACACTGCAGAGGGTTTGGCTGTTTTGGGACACAGCTGCTGGACTTGGCTTTGAATTTGGAGAGATTTGATAAAATGCCATAGTCAGGATGTTCTCTCTTTCTTCCAAGAAGAAAAATCAAGTGCTTGATTTGCAAAAATTCAATGAAATCCAAAAGGATATGTTTAGTTGACAATAGACTGAGTCATATATTCGTAATAATCATCTAAAAAGGAAACCAGGCCAGCCCCAGGGAATTATTTATTTTGAAAATATCAAAATGATATTTAGAAATTTCAAAAATAACTTGAAACATCTGGACATGGAAAATAGTGTCTTCTACCAACATGTAAAATATCAAATTAAAATAATTCATATTATGTGCTACACAAAACAACAAAATCTAACATATTCGAGAGAGTTGATATTTTGCATTCTTCAGATTTTACACGCTGATAGAATACAACATTGTCTACATCCCGGATTGTTTTCCTTACTTTTTTTTGAAACTTCAAAATATTATTTTCAAAGTTTTCAGAATAAAGGGACCATATAGCCAGGGCTCCATGTCACTCCCTCTAAGAATGTCATATATTCGAAAGTTTTTTGTGAAAACATCGTTAGCCACGGATGTCGCTGCCACCACAATGCCGACCACGCGGCAAGACGAATGCTATAGGGCGAGGTCGCCAAACAAAGACATAGAAAGAAAAATGGGGACAAAATGTTGTTAAAGGCCACATCTCACAAAGGTCGATTTCTCAAACACCACCACAATATATATGTTGTTGTCGGAGAAAGGAACCCTTTCACCTCTCTTCGAGGCTCGAGGGCGCCGATCGGCCAGTGAACAGAACTATCCACCGATGGAGATCAAAACACGCATAGGAAGAAGTTCAACCAAACATGCCACCGCACCACCTCACAAATCATGGTGCGCATGCATGTCCCGCTTCCGACAGTTCCAAGACAAAGCCTCCAAGGAGGGTATGCCGCCATAATGCCGCCTCCACCCAATCAGAGTGATTAGGGTTTTCACCCAGCAGAAGGGATGTAGATGGACCTCGTCATTTCCTTCAAGGAGGGGAATAACGTTGATGTCTACGCACGCTTCTATTCTCGTAGACAGTGTTGGGCCTCCAAGAGCAGAGATTTGTAGAACAACAACAAGTTTCCCTTAAGTGAATCACCCAAGGATTATCGAACTCAGGGAGGTAGAGGTCAAAGATATCCCTCTCAAGCAACCCTGCAATTAAGATACAAGAAGTCTCTTGTGTCCCCAACACACCCATAACACTTGTCAGGTGTATAGATGCACTAGTTCGGCGAAGAGATAGTGAAATACAAGTAATATGGATGATTATAAGTAGTAATTGCAATCTGAAATAAATATGGCAGCAAGCAAACATGTAGCAGAACTTGTTGTAAACGGTGTTTCAATGCTTAGAAGTAAGGCCTGGGGATCATACTTTCACTAGTGGACACTCTCAACAATGACATTATAATTAAATACATAAATATCTTCTCTTCACTATGCTACTCTAAACCACACTCCGGTTGGATAACGAACACCAATTCATTGCGTAGGGCTATAAGAGCGCACCTCAAAGTCTGAGTAAACAAACACCACAATTTCATGGAGACATCCAACTCAAATTATAATTCATGATAAGTATTTATGCAAACTTTAGCCTAAGAGCCACACACGGTGCGTACACTGTCATCTTCACACCATGGGACAAGGTGACTCCGGAGATCACATTAATAAAATCACTTGAGTAGCATAATAGATGAAGAGTAACATCTACTTATTCAACTAGATTACAAAGCTCATGATCACATAAAGATCACACCATGGGGGAGAGAGATAAACCACATAGCTACCGGTAGAGCCCTCAGCCTCGGGGGAGAACTACTCACTCCTCATCATGGGAGGCAACAACGGCGATGAAGATGGCGGTGGAGTCGATGGAGATGTCTCCGGGGGCAATTCCCCGTCCCGGCATCGTGCCGGAACAGAGAGTTCTGTCCCCCGAAACTTGTTCTGGATGGCGGCGGAGCTACGGAGCTTTTTTGGAGAAATCCTTCAGGGGTTAGGGTTTTTATGACGGGGGCACTATATAGTACGAAGGGCGGCGCGAGGGGACGCCCGAGGCGGCCTCACCATGTGGCGGCGCGACCAGAAGAAAATCTTCTGGTCTGTGCCCTAGCGTGGTTCGGGGTCTTCTGGGCCTCTCCTGGGGCTATCCTTTTGGCCCACGTAGTTTTTTGGCATTTTAGAATTCCTGAAATTTTTCCAGATTTTTCTGAGCACTTTAATTTTTTTTTACCTTTTCTGCAATGCACAAACAAAATAAACCGGAACTGGCACTGTGACATCTTGTTAATAGGTTAGTCCAATAAATGTCATAATATGATATAAATTGCATATAAAACATGTAGCAATTGGTATAATATAAGCATGGAACATCAGAAATAATAGATACGTTGGAGATGTATCAAGCATCCCCAAGCTTAGTTCTACTCGTCCTCGAGTAGGTAAAACGATAACAACAAAATAATTTCTGAGGAGACATGCTTTCACACAATCTTGATCAAATAATATTGCAAGGCTCATGTCATGAATGAAGTGACTCAAGGCAATGGTCTATAGTTTGCAAACAAGTAGATAAAGAGTAAACAACTGAATCATATAAGCAAAAACTTTTCATGAATAGTACTTTCAAGACAAGCATCAAAAAGCTTTGCATAAGAGTTAACTCATAAAGCAATAGATTCTAAATAAAGGCATTGAAGCAACACATAGGAAGATTTAAGTTTCAGCAATTGCTTTCAACTTTCAACATGTATCTCATGGATATTGTCAACACGAAGTAATATAACAAGTGCAATAAGTAAGCATATAAGAATTGATGCACACAAAGTTGACACAAGTGTTTGCTTCTGAGATAGAAAGGAGTAGGTAAACTGACTCAACATAAAGTAAAAGAAAGGCCCTTCGCAGAGGGAACCAGGGATTAAATCATGTGCTGGAGCTTTTTAGGCTTTTGAAATCATATAGAGAGCATAAAGTAAGTTTTTGAGAGGTGTTTGTTGTTGTCAACGAATGGCAGTGGGCACTCTATCCCCCTTATCACCCAGACTTTCAAGAGCGGCTCCCATGAAGAACGTTATTTCTACCCAAGGGTAGATTATCCCTCTTCTCTTTTGTTTACACATGCATATTTATAAATTGGTATGACACTCCTCCCAACCTTTGCTTACACAAGCCATGGCTAACCGAATCCTTGGGTGCCTTCCAACAATCACATACCATGGAGTAGTGCCTATTTGATAAAGTTTAACATTTTGGAATTTTGCTTTTGATAAATCATTGGCAATCATGTGAAGAGAATTAACAGTTATAGTTGTAATTAATTGGGACTGGGTAGGGATGAAAACGGAGCGGAATCTTTCCGACTTTTCCGCGGAAAAGCGGAAACGGAATGGAAATACGGAAACGGAAACGGAAACGGAATTTTGCAAAACGGAAACGGAAACGGAAACTTTTATGCGGAAACGGAAACGGAAACGGAAACTTTTATGCGGAAACGGAAACGGAAACGGAACAGCAGATTCCGGCGAAATGACCACGGAAACGGAACTTTCCGTTTCCGGTAATACGGAACTTTCCGTTTTTGCCATGCGGTGCTTTCCACATCCAGTAGGGCCAGTAATTCCAGTTGAAACATTTAGGCACATTACATGATATGAATAAAAAAAATAAAAGGATCTGAAGCTACCGTGTTTAGGCCATATATACTCGCATATCATGTCCCTCTCGAGTCGTTACCAGTTCGACATTCCAGTGTAGCACTAGTGTTAAGGACGATAGTAGATGTTTCTTAATGTTGCCAAAGTTGATAGCATATGCACACTATATTATGATAACTCGTTATATTTTATTTCATCTTAGAAAATTGACAATTTTGTTGGTTTTATTGAGTTTTCGTGTATTATTTAAGGGGTTGCTTTGTTCCGGCAAACATCCGCTTTCTGTTCCGTGTCTGCACCGTATTCGGTACATATCTGTTTCCGATAATTTTTGTTTCCGTATTTGTTTCCGGGGTTTCTGTATTCGTTTCCGCTTTCACAAACAAATATGAAAACAAATATGACACCACTCAGTTCCGTCCGTATCCGCTCCGTTTTCATCCCTAGGACTGGGCATCCCATTTGCCAGCTCTTTTTGCAAAGTTATTGGATAAGCGGATGTATATGCCACTAGTCCATTGGTGAAAGTCTGTCATGAGTAAATGACAAGGTGATAGAGAAAACGCCACAAACTTCCTCATGAGCTATAAAACATTGACACAAATAAGCAGTAATAAAGTTTTGAATAGTTTAAAGGTAGCACATGAAGTATTTACTTGGAATGGCAGGAAATACCGCATATTAGGTAGTTATGGTGGACACAAATGGCATGGGTTTTGGCTCAAGGTTTGGATGCACGAGAAACATTCCATCTCAGTACAGAGTTTAGGCTAGCAAGGTTGTTTGAAGCAAACACAGGATATCAACTAGTACATCAAGACTTACATAAAAACATATTGCAAGCATTATAAGACTCTACACTGTCTCCCTTGTTGTTCAAACACTTTTACCAGAAAATATCTAGACCTTAGAGATACCAAACATGCAAACCAAGTCTCAACAAGCTCTACGGTAGTTCTCCACTAATAGGCTTTAACTACATGATGCAAGAGTTTAAACATGATCTACTTGAGAGCTCAAAACAATTGCAAAGTATCAAATTATCCAAGACAATGATCTACAAGAATGAGTATGTCTTTTCAATATACCATCTACCACATATAGCATTTTCTGTTTCCAACCAAACACCAATCAACTTATTTCAACACAAACTCTCCAAATAATACAACAATGAAACAAGAGAGTACTGATGACCCACAAGTATAGAGAGTACTGATGACCATAACCATAGGCATGTGTTCCATAAATAGTCGTACGTGCTCGCAATGAGAAACTTGCACACCATCTTTTGTCCTACCAGCCCGTTGCAGCGGGGCCTCTAGGGAAACTACTGGTAATTAAGGACCAACCTCCCGTCGTTTTTAGGTCAAGGGGGTTAAGTACTCCAAAGGGGGACTCGGGACGTGGCCGAGTCGGCCTCCCCATAGGGTGGCGCGGCCTGGGCCCACCCGCACCGCCATGTGGGGAGGGCGGCTCGCTGCCCCCTCCGATTCCTCTTCTGGCTCCGTGGGTTTCTTCCTAAAATAGGGGCTTTGCAATTATTTTCACGGATTTTCCGAAAGTTGACTTTTCTGCACAAAAACAAGACACCAGGGCAATTCTGCTGAAAACAGCGTTAGTCCGTGTTAGTTGTATTCAAAACACACAAATTAGAGGCAAAACAACAGCAAAAGTGTTCGGGAAAGTAGATACGTTTTGGACGTATCAACTCCCCCAAGCTTAGCTTATTGCTTGTCCTCAAGCAATTCAGTTAACAACTGAGTGCGATAAAAGAACTTTCACGAACACATTTGCTTCATATGATGTAAATATTCTCATTATATGGACAAGTGCTTAAGGAATTCATAATAAGATACATGCAAATAATGCCACCTAATAGTTATGTCAATCATGAAAAGATACCAACACACTAATAATAAGCAACATGAAACACATCTATCAGCAGGATTGCAATGCTCATAAAAAGATATGATAAGGTGGTATCTCGCTTGCCCGTATTTGTACAGCAAAACATAAATGCCCAGGCACCTCTGAAGTTCATGGGAAGACTAGAAGTAAAGATTATCAAAGATAAAAGCATCAAAGCCACAGTTAACCGTATTCTGGGACAAGCACATTACACTAAGAATGACAGTTATGCTCTCGAGAAGGTGCTCAAAGAAAGGATGGTGACTCAACATAAAAGTAAAAGATTGGCCCTTCGCAGAGGGAAGCAGGGATTATCATGTGCTAGAGCTTTTCATTTTTAAAACAGAAGTAAAATTGCTTTGGGAGGTGGTTGTTCCTGTCAACGAATGGCAATAGAGTTCTTGTTATCTTCCATACTAAACAAGTTGAGAGCGGTTCCGAAATGTTGATATTAAGCATTTATATAATGCACTTTGTATATAGTTTGACACTCCTCCCAACCTTTGCTTACACAAGCCATGGCTAACCGAATCCTCGGGTGCCTTCCAACAATCACATACCATGGAGGAGTGTCTATTTAATTGTTTTTAGCTTTTTGCTGTTATAATGGACTAACCAGCTCTTTGCAAAATTAGTGACAAGCGATGAAGCATGCAAGTCGGGGTACTTAATTTAGTATGGAAGATAACAAACCCAACTACTACTTCCTCATGAGCTAAAAACAGTGTCACAAAATGAGAAGTAATTTTGAAGGTTTTAAAGGTAGCACATGAAAATTTACTTGAATGGTTTGAAATGCCATGCATAGGTATTTATGGTGGACACTTTGGAATAACTTGGTTTTCAGGGATTTGGAAGCACGAGCAGCATTCCCGCTCAGTACAAGTGGAGGCTAGCAATAGACTGGGAAGCGACAATCAAGAGAGCAATAACCGTCATAATCATGCTTGCGACAAAACAAAATTAACAGGGGCATAAAAGTGATACAAGTACTCTGAGGCAAAGTAAATCATCGAGGCTTATCGACTTTTTGTTTTTCAGTCGTATGCATGCATGAGCATGTGCCAAGTCAATTCAAATGAATTATTCAGAGGAGGATACCACAATGTCATACCTATTTATGAATAGAACAATACAAGCAAATATTTATGACATGCTACTCACTATTAATGAATTGGAACTAATCATAAGAGAACATGAACTACTAAGCATCCATTAAATGACATATACCTCACATGAACCAACTAAGCATGCTCACATGGATGAGTATATGTACAAAAATGAAAACAAATAGAGTTCATACCAGCCTCTCACCCAACTCGAATTGTCGTAGATCGTCATTATTGCTTTTCACTTGTGTGGCTCGAATAATATGAAATGAAAACCAAGCTCCAACCACCGGAGACCGCTGAACTCTACAGCAAACTTTACAAAACCGAAGAAGAACGACAAATATTTTTGGTGTTTTCGAATTTAAAATAGAACAAAAGGAAACAAGCAAACAAAGCAAAATATTTTTGGATTTTTGAAATCAAACCGAAATTAAAAACTAAGCAAACTAATACTAAATACTAAAGAAAGAAATAAGAGAAACAACAAAATATTTTTGGTCTTTTTGTGTTTTGGAAAACAGAAATAAAACAAACAACAAAAACAAAAAGAAAGAAAGAAAATCGAAACATGGATATACAAAGTACCGACAGATATGATATGTAAATGAGTGTGATGTCGGTATACCTCCCCCCAAGCTTAGGCTTTTGGCCTAAGTGGAGATCAACCCCAGCGAGGGTAAGGGTTCCATGCCGGTGGATCATACATGGCGTGATCGTAATCAGGCCCCTGTGCAGAAGAAGAAGCTGAAGGCTCCGCATACCCAGAGTACTGATGTGAAGAGCCTGCTGCGTCGGAGGACAGGTCGAGGGATCCTCGGCCTCCTCCACGCCGTCCCCTGCGTGATGGCCGTGTCCCTCTATGTATGCATCGAATTCATCTTCTGTGACCGACCAACTCACCCTGGAATCAAGGTTAAACAAAACAGGTGCAGGCAATCCAACTATCCTTCAGACTTAATCACTCTCCACTTTTTCTTGAAAAAGGTTATCTCATAGGATAGGCTATTCAAGTCAGACCAATTAGAAACAAAATCGTGTTTAATCATGGAAGATATCAAGTTTCTCTATAGGGAGCTGAACATCAAGAGGGTGAGGTACTACACCATGCATAGCTAACAAAGAGGCAATGAGACCCCCACAAATCCCACCTTTATCGCGGTTAGTAGCAAGTCTAAAAGCTATCAAAGCACCCAGATTATAAGTTCTATCATGTTGCAATGCAGCAGCTAAGAAGACCAAGTCATGATAGATAACTTATTTGCATGCTTCCTAGCAAGAACGCACTTGGTGATAAAGTAAGCAAAATATCGAATAGATGGGAGTTGAATACTTCGAATTTTACCACTCTCATCTGAGAAACTTCTCCCTTGACAGATCTCCTTGTATAGGTCCAAGAGTGGCGGTGGCAGCCCCCTTATCTTCCCTCGTGATCCCCACTGTGGCACCTTAATGGCTGTACAAAAGTCATCAAAGGGCAAGTTGACAGTTTTATTGTAAATTTTATATCGAACCATGGGGTTAGGTAGGGACCAATTGAACTCAAAATCCTGCACCACTGACATGGTTAGTTTTGCATATTGGTAAGGTTCACCAACAACAAAATCTCCTAACCCTGCATTAGAGATTAGAGTTTGAACATCCTGCAGAATTCCTGCACTTTTCATGAATTCGGTGCATGGGTAGTAGGAGGGGAATACACCCTCTTCACGGTGGACTCTCATGACTTCATGCACCTCCAATTCATGTTGGTTGAGTTGGTGTTCATTCACCTCCATTCTCTGAAATTTTTAACAAACGTCATAAAAGTTGATTTTGAGACATATAAATGAGGGGAACTACTATAGGAACTTGCTAGAGTACTAAACATGCATCAAAACTAGTTTTTACAACTTAGAACAAGCATGCAAACTCACTTAACATGTCACCTACAGTAGCAAAATACTCAAGATATACTCAACTAAACAAAATTCTACTTGGATAAACGGAGGAGTCACATACCGGAGAACAAAAGCCCCAAATCTGAGCAGCAAAGATGGGCTGAGCAAAGAGATCGAAAATCGCGAGCAAGAACAGCAAGAACTCGGGTTTGAACAATGGTGGAGTGTTTTTTCGTGAGAGTGAGTGAGGTGGTAGGTGGATGAGTGAGTGGAGGGCCAGGTGGGGCCCTCCCCATACAGTGGCGCGCCCACCTGCCTGGCCGCGCCACCAGGTGGGGAGCTGGCATGGTGGGCCCCACTGGTCAGCTCCAGGCACTCCCAGGTTGCATTTTGAAAAATAGGACCAGTGGTATAATTTTTATAAATTTTTGAAAACTTTTAAAACGCACATTTTCTGGGTGTTAAAGTAATAGTTTCAGGGCAAAAAAGGTTTTCAAAGATTTAAACACAACTAAACTTCTTGCAAAACAAGTTATACTACAGAAGGTAAAACAAAGGTGGAGAAAGAAATGTTGTTTAGTTCCTTCATGCATTTAAAATGTATTTGTTAACAAGGTTGATCAAGTCTTGCCACCAAATAAATTTTATATGACATAAGAAGAATTAAACCTCACAAAACAATCATGTTACCTTAATTGTATTGATATGGATCCAATCATAATATTTTGATATCCCTCTTGATGATCATATATAGGACAATCAATACTTCCCACTTTGATAGCTCTCAAATTAGAAATTGTATTAACTCCAACACTTTATCAATCTTCTTGGGGAAATAAACAGTATGCTCTTTGTCATTCACATTAAAAGTTACTTTTCCTTTGTTGCAATCAATAACAGCACCTGCAGTATTAAGAAAAGGTCTCCCAAGAATAATAGACATATTATCATCTTCAGGCATTTCAAGAACAACAAAATCAGTCAAGATTAAGCAGTTATTAGCAACTTGAACAGGAACATCCTCACAAATGCCAACAGGAACAGCAGTAGATTTATCAGCCATTTGCAAAGATATATCAGTTGGTATCAATTTATCCAAATAAAGTCTCTTGTAAAGAGAGAAAGGCATAACACTAACTCCTGCTCCCAAATCACATAGAGCAGTTCTAACATAATTATTCTTGATGGAACAAGGAATAGTTGGTATACCTGGATCTCCCAGCTTCTTTGGAACCTTGCCATTGAAAGAGTAATTAGCAAGCATAGTGGAAATCTCCTCATTGGGAATTTTCCTTTTGTTAGAAACAATATCTTTCATATACTTTGAATAAGGAGGCAATTTAATAGCATCAGTCAAAGGGATTTGCAAGAACAAAGGTTTCATCCAATCACAAAATTTATTATAGTGTTCTTCTTCCTTTGATTTGAGCTTCTTAACAGGAAAAGGCATTTGCTTTTGAACCCAAGGTTCTCTTTCATTACCATGTTTCTTAGCAATGAAATCTTCTTTAGTGTACTTTTTATTTTTAGCATGCTTTTCAGGTTCCTTTCCTCTTCTTTATCAGAAGCATCATTCTTATCACTATCATTGCATGTTCATTACCACTTTCAGTTTCAGCATCAGAAATAGATATACTATTAGGATCATTAGCAGGTTCAGAAGATTCTACAACAGTTTTATGTTTCTTCTTCTTTTTCTTAGAAGGAGCACTAGTTTCTTTAGTTCGTTGAGAATCTTGTTCAACTCTTTTGGGATGCCCCTCAGGATATAAAGGATCCTGAGTAGAAACACCACCTCTAGTTGTTACTTCATAAGCATGTTTCTCTTTTTCTTTAGAAGTATTAACTAACATGTCATTTTGCACTTTAGTGAGTTGATCAATTTGAGTTTGAACCATATGAAAATGTTTAACAAGCATCTTAACATCATTGGAGGTTCTCTCCACAATATCATGCAATTTACTAATAGCTTGAGAATTTTCCATTAAGTGGTTCTCCACTCTCATATTAAAGTTATCTTGCTTAACAACATAATTATCAAATTCATCTAAGCATTGATCAGGAGGTTTTGAGTAAGGAATATCTCCCTCATTAAAGCGTTGAAGAGAGTGTACCTCAATTGTAGATGAATGGGGAATTGGCTTACATAAATCTTCTATGGGTGGTAGATTCTTCACATCTTCAGATTTAATACCCTTCTCTTTAAGAGATTTCTTGGCTTCCCTCATCTCTTCATCATTTAATTCAATCATACCCCTCTTCTTCAATATTGGTGTTGGAGTCGGTTCAGGTGTAGTCCAATCATCATGATTTTGGCTTATTCTAGCCATTAATTCTTCAGCTTCGTCTGGAGTTCTTTTCCTGAAAACACAACCAGCACAACTATCCAGGTATGCCCTAGATTCAATGGTTAGTCCACTATAAAATATATCAAGAAGGTCATGCTTTTCCAAATCATGTCCAGGCCGAGCCCTAATAAGAGAGCAAAACCTTGCCCAAGCTTCAGGCAATTTCTCTCCATCTTCCTGATCAAAATTATAGATTTTCTGCAAAGCAATATGTTGAGCACTAGCAGGAAAATATTTCTGAAAGAAAACATTAAGCAAACCAGTAGGACTATCAATAGAATCAGGAGGCAAATTATTATACCAAGTTTTAGCATCATCCTTTAATGAGAAAGGAAAAAATTTAGCAACAAAGTAACTACGCTTCTTGATATCATCAGAAAACAAGCTACTCAAAGTAGAGAGCTCATTCATGTGCTCTACAGCACTTTCTTTTTCAGTACCTCGAAAAGGTGTTTTCTCAACAATAGATATATGAGATAAATCAAGAGAGAAATCATAATCCTTATCCTTAATGTTTATGGGAGATGTGGCAAATTTAGGATCAGGAGACAGTTTATATCTAACAGCATGTTGTGCAAGAAGGCTTTTCATACCGCTTGCACTAGTAGTAGCATGACATTTATCAATAAAGTCATCATCAAGTTCCACATAAGTATCATCAAGATCATCACTAGAGTGTTCTACAGACTCAGGTGAACCAATAGGTGTAAAAGATTTTCATTAGGTGTTTCATCATTTTCAAGTTGTTTAGACTTAGCAATAGCAGCATCTAAAAGAGGACCTAATGGAATACTCTCATCAAGCACAGTTGAAGCATCATCAAAATTTTCAGAAGTAATTTCAGATTCAGCAGAAGTACCAACACGTGAAGCTTGTGGTGGTGTAACAAGTTGACTCATCACAGATGGTGAATCAAGAGCAGCGGCGGTACTAAGAGTCGTACCTTTCCTTGTAGTGGATGGCAATACACGGACTCTCTCAATAGGAGCTTTGCCCATGATGGAGTAGTTAGCGAACAATATCAATATCAATATCAGGTGAGCTTATAAATAAAGCTATGCTCCCCGGCAACGGCGCCAGAAAATAGTCTTGATGACCCACAAGTATAGGGGATCGCAACAGTCTTCGAGGGAAGTAAAACCCAAATTTATTGATTCGACACAAGGGGAGCCAAAGAATATTTATAAGCCTTAACAGCGGAGTTGTCAATTCAGCTGCACCTGGAAATAGACTTGCTCGACACAGATTATCAGTAGCAACAGTTTTATAGCAGTGGCAGTAGCGACGATTATAGTAGACAGCAGGATTAAAATACTGTAGGCATAGGGATGGATGAACGGGCGCTGCATGGATAAGATAATTCATGTAATAATCAAGACAGGGCATTTGCAGATAAATAATAAAACAGTATCCAAGTGCTAAGTAACCATAGGCATGTGTTCCATAAATAGTCGTACGTGCTCGCAATGAGAAACTTGCACAACATCTTTTGTCCTACCAGCCCGTTGCAGCGGGGCCTCTAGGGAAACTACTGGTAATTAAGGACCAACCTCCCGTCGTTTTTAGGTCAAGGGGGTTAAGCACTCCAAAGGGGGACTCAGGGACGTGGCCGAGTCGGCCTCCCCATAGGGTGGCGCGGCCTGGGCCCACCGGCGCCGCCATGTGGGGAGGGCGGCTCGCTGCCCCCCTCCGACTCCTCTTCTGGCTCCGTGGGTTTCTTCCTAAAATAGGGGCTTTGCAATTATTTTCACGGATTTTCCCGAAAGTTGACTTTTCTGCACAAAAACAAGACACCAGGGCAATTCTGCTGAAAACAGCGTTAGTCCGTGTTAGTTGTATTCAAAACACACAAATTAGAGGCAAAACAACAGCAAAAGTGTTCGGGAAAGTAGATACGTTTTGGACGTATCAAGTACTTCTCTACAAGAACTAACAACTCTGAACAAGAGATGCATGAAAAACAGGAGCTAAAAACATTGCAGTAGCTAGTCAAGAATACTCAACAAATATAAGTGAAGAATACGAGTATTCACATGAAAAAGCGAAGTGTGTATCTCTCCCACACAAGAATGCTAGGATCCAAATTATTCAGAAAACAAAGCAAAAATAAAAGCACACAGATGCTCCAAGTAAAGCACATAAGATGTGAAAGAATTAAAATATAGTTTCACTAGAGATGAACTGATATGTTGTCGATGAAGAAGGGGATGCCTTGGGCATCCCCAAGCTTAGACGCTTGAGTCTTCTTGAAATATGCTTGGGTGACCCATGGGGCATCCCCAAGCTTAGGCTTTTCACTCTTCTTGATCATATCATATCATTCTCCTCTCTGGATCCTTGAAAACTTCCTTCACACCAAACTCGAAGTAATTCTCATTAGAGGGTTAGTGCATAATCAAAAATTCACATGTTCTGTAATGACACAATCATCACCAATACTTCTGGACATTAGCTACAGCCTGTAAAGACGAATTTGTTCGAGGCACTTAAGCGCATAAAATTCTGAAAAAAAATCACGCATATTCCTGAGATATGTACGCAACTTTCATTATTTTAGGCCAGATCCATCTGAGCAACTTAGATGCCTCGAAAAAATTCGTCTTCACAGACTGTTCTGTTTTTGACAGATTCTGCCTTTTGTTTTGCATTCGCTCTTTTACGATGTTTGAGTGGATTTCTTTGCTCCACAAAGCATCAGTGTCTGTAGCTAATGTCCAGAAGCTTTGGGAATGATTGTATCATTACAGAATATGAGAATTTTTTATTATGCACTAACCCTCTAATGAGAACTGTTTCGAGTTTGGTGTGAAGGAAGTTTTCAAGGATCAAGAGAGAAGGATGATATTATATGATCAAGAAGAGTGAAAAGCCTAAGCTTGGGGATGCCCCCGTGGTTCATCCCTGCATATTTCAAGAAGACTCAAGCGTCTAAGCTTGGGGATGCCCAAGGCATCCCCTTCTTCATCAACAACTTATCAGGTCATCTCTAGTGAAACTATATTTTAATTCTTTCACATCTTATGCGCTTTACTTGGAGCGTCTGTGTGCTTTTATTTTTGTTTTTGTTTGAATAAATTCGGATCCTAGCAATCCTTGTGTGGGAGAGAGACACGCTCCGCTTTTTCATGTGAATACTCATGTTCTTCACTTATATTTGTTGAGTATTCTTAACTAGCTACTGCAGTGCTTTTAGCTCCTGTTTTTCATGCATCTCTTCGAGCTGTTAGCACTTGTTTCTAAATACTCTCTTGCTGCATTATATTATCATTTGGAGAGTTTATGTTTAAATAAATTGATTGGTGTTTGTTTGGAAGAAAGAAAATGCTACATGTGGTAGTTGGTATTGGAAAAAGATATGTTCACTCTTGCTACTAGTACATGTACAAGTTGATGGCTGTTTTGTCTTGTTTCGTTTTGACACTTTTCAATTGTTTTGAGCTCTCAAGTAGATCATGTTTAAGCTCTTGCATCATGTAGTTAAAGCCTAGTAGTGGAGAACTACCGTAGAGCTTGTTGAGACTTGGGTTGCATATTTGTTTTTCTAAGGTCTAGATATTTTCTGGTAAAATGTTTGAGCAACAAGGAAGACAGTGTAGAGTCTTATAATACTTGCAATATGTTTTTATTTGAGTCTTGCTGTACCGGTTTATACTTGTGTTTGCTTCAAACAACCTTGCTAGCCTAAACTCTGTACTGAGAGGGAATGCTTCTCGTGCATCCAAACTTGAGCCAAAACCCATGCCATTTGTGTCCACCATACCTACCTACTATGTGGTATTTCCTGCCATTCCAAGTAAATACTTCATGTGCTACCTTTAAACTATTCAAAACTTTATTACTCCTTATTTGTGTCAATGTTTTATAGCTCATGAGGAAGTATGTGGTGTTTTATCTTTCAATCTTGTCATTTACTTCTGACAGACTTTCAACCAATGGACTAGTGGCATATACATCCGCTTATCCAATAATTTGCAAAAAGAGCTGGCAACGGGGTGCCCAGCCCCAATTAATTACAACTTTCATTAATAATTCTCTTCACATGTTTTGCCCTGATTTATCAGTAAGCAGCTTAAATTGCAAATAGACACTCCTCCATGGTATGTGATGTTGGAAGGCACCCGAGGATTCGGTTAGCCATGGCTTGTGTAAGCAAAAGGTTGGGAGGAGTGTCATCCATAAAGAAACTAAAATACATGTGTAAACAAAAGAGAAGAGGGATGATCTACCTTGCTGGTAGAGATAACGTCCTTCATGGGAGCCGCTCTTGAAAGTCTGGTTGACAAGGGGGTTAGAGTGCCCACTACCATTCGTTGACAACAACAAACACCTCTCAAAACTTACTTTGTGCTCTCTTATGCTTTCAAAACTTAAAAAGCTCTAGCACATGATTTAATCCCTGCTTCCCTCTGCGAAGGGCCTATCTTTTACTTTATTGTTGAGTCAGTTTACCTACTCCTTTCTATCTCAGAAGCAAACACTAGTGTCAACTTTGTGTGCATTGATTCTTACATGTTTACTTATTGCACTTGTTATATTGCTTTATGTTGACAACTATCCATGAGATATACATGTTACAAGTTGAAAGCAATTGCTGAAACTTAATCATCCTTTGTGTTGCTTCAATGCCTTTTACTTTGAATCTATTGCTTTATGAGTTACCTCTTATGCAAAACTTTTTGATGCTTGTCTTGAAAGTACTATTCATGAAAAGTTTTTGCTTATATGATTCATTGTTTACTCTTTATCTATCTGTTAGCAAACTATAGACCATTGTTTTGAGTCACTTCATTCATGACATGAGCCTAGCAATATTATGATCAAGATTGTGTGAAAGCATGTCTCCTCAGAAATTATTTGTTGTTATCGTTTTACCTACTCGAGGACGAGTAGAACTAAGCTTGGGGATGCTTGATACGTCTCCAACGTATCCATAATTTCTGATGTTCCATGCTATATTATACCAATTGCTACATGTTTTATATACACTTCATATCACTTTTATGCATTTTCTGGGACTAACCTATTAACAAGATGCCGAAGTGCCAGTTCCCTGTTTTCTGCTGTTTTTGGTTCCAGAAAAGTACTTCTGCGAATATTCTCGGAATTGCACGAAACAAAAGGCCAAGTCCCTATTTTTCCAACACGTACACGGAGTCCGAAGGAGAGACGAAGGGAGCCACGAGGTGGCCAAACCACCTGGCGGCGCGGCCCCCCCTTCTGCCGCCAGCTGGTGAGGGGCCCCTCGGGCTCCACCGACGTTGCCCCTTCGCCTATTTATTCCCCCCGAGGCGAAAACCCTAAAAAAGAAGTCATATTTCCAGAAGAGTTCCGCAGCGCCGCCGCCATCGACGACAAGTTTCGGGGGACAGAATCTCTGTTCCGGCACGCCGCCGGGACGGGGAATTGCCCCCGGAGTCATCTCCATCGACTCCACCGCCATCTTCATCGCCGCTGCTGACTCCCATGATGAGGAGGGAGTAGTTCTCCCCCGAGGCTGAGGGCTCTACCGGTAGCTATGTGGTTCATCTCTCTCTCCCATGGTGTGATCTTTATGTGATCATGTGTATTGCTAGTATCGCTGAATACATTAATAATGTTTATGCTACTCAAGTGATTTTGTCTAGTTTCTGGAGTCATTGTGACAACACGGTATCAAGGTGACAGTGTGGGTACTTGTGTGACTCTATGAATAATTTAGACATTTATCATGGCTTATTCTTGGGAATTGTGGTGTTTGTTTACTCAGACTTTGAGGTGTGCTTTTGCAGCCCTACGCATAGTACTCTTGCTTCATCAAGAAGGAGAATAATCCCGAGTAGTATTTACTTGTGTTCAGTTGTGCTAATCTAGTTGAATATGTAGATGTTACTCTTTATCTATTATGCACTCTAGAGGTTACTTTAATATGAACTCCGGTACTCTCCACGGTGTAAAGGTGACAGTGTGTGCACCGTGTGTGACTCCTTTATGACGTTGTGGCGCTTGTTTACTCCGGCTTGAGGTGTGCTTTTGTAGCCCTACACAATGAATGGTGTTTGTTATCCAACAAGAGAGTGTTTAAGAGTAGCTTTTACTTATTCAGTTATGAGATCATTGTTGAGAGTGTCCACTAGTGAAAGTATGATCCCTAGGCCTTGTTTCTAAGCATTGAAACACCGTTTACAACAAGTTCTGCTACATGTTTGCTTGCTGCCATCTTTATTTCAGATTGCAGTTACTACTTATAATCATCCATATTACTTGTATTTCACTATCTCTTCGCCGAACTAGTGCACCTATACATCTGACAAGTGTATTGGGTGTGTTGGGGACACAAGAGACTTCTTGTATCTTAATTGCAGGGTTGCTTGAGAGGGATATCTTTGACCTCTACCTCCCTGAGTTCGATAAACCTTGGGTGATTCACTTAAGGGAAACTTGCTGCTGTTCTACAAACCTCTGCTCTTGGAGGCCCAACACTGTCTACAAGAATAGAAGCGTGCGTAGACATCAAGCTATTTTCTGGCGCCGTTGCCGGGGAGGTAAGGTAAAAGGTATTCACATCCTCTGGCTACAAAGCTATTTTCTAGTATTGTTGCTAGTGTGTGAGTGCTCGAAGTTATTTCCTTTAGATTCTGCAATTATATCTTTTTGTTTCTTGTTTTTATTTTCACTAGTTAGGCTTAATGGAAAACAACAAAAAATTAGAGATCTTTATGAACTTTATATTGAATTAGGACATGATGCTTTTGAAGAGAAAATTAAAAAACCTATGGAGGCTTGTTTGCATGATGGTAGCAATGGTATTACTATAAATTCTTTGAACACCATTATTGCCAATGCTATGGAAAAGTCTAAGCTTGGGGAAGCTAGTTGTGATGAATATGATATTTTTAGTCCCCCAAGCTTTAAGGAGGAAATTTGCTTTCATGATACTTTGCCTCCAATATATGATGATTATAATCATTGTGATATTTTCAGTCCACCTACTATTGAGGATATAGTTTATGTTGATTATGATATGCCTCCTATATATGATGTTTACAATGATGAATATGATATTTTCAGTCCATCTACTATTGAGGATAAAATTCATTATGATTATTCTATGCCTCCAATTTTTGATGATTGCAATGATGGATGTGATACTTTTACTCTCACTATTACTAATGATAATGTTCATGCTTATGTGGAGAGTAATGATACTATTATGCATATGGATCATGATAAGAATGCTCTATGTGATAGCTATATTGTTGAGTTTATTCATGATGCCGCTGAAAATTATTTTGAGAGAGGAAAGTATGGTTATAGAAATCTTCATGTTACTAAATTTCTTCTCTTTATGATGAATGTTTTGAGCTTTCTCTTGATTTGCTTTTATTTGCTGGGTACTTTAAGACCTACTGGTCCTTATGAGAGAGGGAGACACGATTTCATATATCACAATAATATTAAGTCTTCTCTCTTTATGTTGAAATTTTTGAAGTTACACTTGTTTTGCATTTCTATGCTAGTCACTTTGTTCTTCATTGACTTGTTTTCTTACAAGACTCCTATGCATAGAAAGAGTGTTAGATTTAAACATGTTTTATATATGCTTCTTGATGCTCTCTTTTATGTTTCAACTCTCATCTTATGTGAGCATCATAAAAATCACTATGCCTAGCTAAAAGGCTTTAAAGAAAAGCGCTTATGGGAGACAACCCATTGTTTTTATTTTCTGTTATTTTTGCTTTTCTTTTTGTTTTGAGTCAAGGTGCTTGTTACTTCTGTAGCAACTCCTTTGTATCTTTATTTTATTGCATTGTTGTGCCAAGTAAAGTTTTATTGAAAGTTGATGCAAGATTTGGATTTCTGCGCAGAGACAGATTTTTAGCTGTCACGATTTGAGCTCATCTCCTTGCAGAAAATTCAAAAATTCTGAAAAAATCACGCATCTTCCTGAGATATGTACGCAACTTTCATTATTTAGGCCAGATCCATCTGAGCAACTTAAGTGCCTCGAAAAAATTCGTCTTCACAGACTGTTCTGTTTTTGACAGATTCTGCCTTTTGTTTTGCATTCGCTCTTTTACGATGTTTGAGTGGATTTCTTTGCTCCACAAAGCATCAGTGGCTGTAGCTAATGTCCAGAAGCTTTGGGAATGATTGTATCATTACAGAATATGAGAATTTTTTTATGCACTAACCCTCTAATGAGAACTGTTTCGAGTTTGGTGTGAAGGAAGTTTTCAAGGATCAAGAGAGAAGGATGATATTATATGATCAAGAAGAGTGAAAAGCCTAAGCTTGGGGATGCCCCCGTGGTTCATCCCTGCATATTCAAGAAGACTCAAGCGTCTAAGCTTGGGGATGCCCAAGGCATCCCCTTCTTCATCAACAACTTATCAGGTCATCTCTAGTGAAACTATATTTTAATTCTTTCACATCTTATGCGCTTTACTTGGAGCGTCTGTGTGCTTTTATTTTTGTTTTTGTTTGAATAAATTCGGATCCTAGCAATCCTTGTGTGGGAGAGAGACACGCTCCGCTTTTTCATGTGAATACTCATGTTCTTCACTTATATTTGTTGAGTATTCTTAACTAGCTACTGCAGTGCTTTTAGCTCCTGTTTTTCATGCATCTCTTCGAGCTGTTAGCACTTGTTTCTAAATACTCTCTTGCTGCATTATATTATCATTTGGAGAGTTTATGTTTAAATAAATTGATTGGTGTTTGTTTGGAAGAAAGAAAATGCTACATGTGGTAGTTGGTATTGGAAAAAGATATGTTCACTCTTGCTACTAGTACATGTACTAGTTGATGGCTGTTTTGTCTTGTTTCATTTTGACACTTTTCAATTGTTTTGAGCTCTCAAGTAGATCATGTTTAAGCTCTTGCATCATGTAGTTAAAGCCTAGTAGTGGAGAACTACCGTAGAGCTTGTTGAGACTTGGGTTGCATATTTGTTTTCTCTAAGGTCTAGATATTTTCTGGTAAAATGTTTGAGCAACAAGGAAGACAGTGTAGAGTCTTATAATACTTGCAATATGTTTTTATTTGAGTCTTGCTGTACCGGTTTATACTTGTGTTTGCTTCAAACAACCTTGCTAGCCTAAACTCTGTACTGAGAGGGAATGCTTCTCGTGCATCCAAACTTGAGCCAAAACCCATGCCATTTGTGTCCACCATACCTACCTACTATGTGGTATTTCCTGCCATTCCAAGTAAATACTTCATGTGCTACCTTTAAACTATTCAAAACTTTATTACTCCTTATTTGTGTCAATGTTTTATAGCTCATGAGGAAGTATGTGGTGTTTTATCTTTCAATCTTGTCATTTACTTCTGACAGACTTTCAACCAATGGACTAGTGGCATATACATCCGCTTATCCAATAACTTGCAAAAAGAGCTGGCAAACGGGGTGCCCACCCCTTCGCCTATTTATTCCCCCCGAGGCGAAAACCCTAAAATAAGAAGTCATATTTCCAGAAGAGTTCCGCAGCGCCGCCGCCATCGACGACAAGTTTCGGGGGGCAGAAGTCTCTGTTCCGGCACGCTGCCGGGACGGGGAATTGCCCCCGGAGTCATCCCCATCGACTCCACCGCCATCTTCATCGCCGCTGCTGACTCCCATGATGAGGAGGGAGTAGTTCTCCCCGAGGCTGAGGGCTCTACCGGTAGCTATGTGGTTCATCTCTCTCTCCCATGGTGTGATCTTTATGTGATCATGTGTATTGCTAGTATCGTTGAATACATTAATAATGTTTATGCTACTCAAGTGATTTTGTCTAGTTTCTGGAGTCATTGTGACAACACGGTATCAAGGTGACAGTGTGGGTACTTGTGTGACTCTATGAATAATTTAGACATTTATCATGGCTTATTCTTGGGAATTGTGGTGTTTGTTTACTCAGACTTTGAGGTGTGCTTTTGCAGCCCTACGCATAGTACTCTTACTTCATCAAGAAGGAGAATAATCCCGAGTAGTATTTACTTGTGTTTAGTTGTGCTAATCTAGTTGAATATGTAGATGTTACTCTTTATCTATTATGCACTCCAGAGGTTACTTTAATATGAACTCCGGTACTCTCCACGGTGTAAAGGTGACAGTGTGTGCACCGTGTGTGACTCCTTTATGACGTTGTGGCGTTTGTTTACTCCGGCTTGAGGTGTGCTTTTGTAGCCCTACACAATGAATGGTGTTTGTTATCCAATAAGAGAGTGTTTAAGAGTAGCTTTTACTTATTCAGTTATGAGATCATTGTTGAGAGTGTCCACTAGTGAAAGTATGATCCCTAGGCCTTGTTTCTAAGCATTGAAACACCGTTTACATCAAGTTCTGCTACATGTTTGCGTGCTGCCATCTTTATTTCAGATTGCAGTTACTACTTATAATCATCCATATTACTTGTATTTCACTATCTCTTCGCCGAACTAGTGCACCTATACATCTGACAAGTGTATTAGGTGTGTTGGGGACACAAGAGACTTCTTGTATCTTAATTGCAGGGTTGCTTGAGAGGGATATCTTTGACCTCTACCTCCCTGAGTTCGATAAACCTTGGGTGATTCACTTAAGGGAAACTTGCTGCTGTTCTACAAACCTCTGCTCTTGGAGGCCCAACACTGTCTACAGGAATAGAAGCGTGCGTAGACATCCTCCAAATTTGCAAAAAAGAATTTAGTGATAATGTTTATGTTTAAGAAAGAATTCTTGCTGCCACGAAAAGCACTAATATTTTGTAGGAAGAGGAGGATGATGAAAACATAAGCTTGGAAGAGGAAATATGTGAAGAGGAGATTGAAATGGATGTGTTCCAACCTAAGCTTGGGGAAGAGTTGGATCTCCCAACTTCACCATCAACTTTTTGTTATTTATGAGAACCCATGTTATGATCAGTGTGAAACTAAAAATTCTATGGTCCTATATAATAACCCATGCTATTATGATGAAACCAATAATGCTCCTTCACTTTTTAATAATGCTACTAGTGAACTTATGGATGATAATGAGGAGCGTTGCTTAAATGTGCTATATGATAATACTTTAGATGACAGGCCTATGCTTATTGATAATCCTACATGTTTGGAAGTTACTAAATTATGCGAGGAAAAAATGATATACTTGTTGTTTATGATAGTACTCTTACTCTTGAATTCTCCTAACTACACCGTAGAGGAGAAATTTGCTTATGTTGAGAAATACTTATGTGGTTTGCAATTATCTTTAGTTCCAAATCTTTGTTCCAACCATGATATTAAACTTGATATTGATCTTAACAACTATTTTGAAAGAGGGAAGCATGCTAATAAATTCCAAAATAAATTTAATGATCCTCTTTATGTTCCCAAATTATCTAAGTTGGAAGATTCTATTGGTTACATGGTTGAATACACTTCTACTACTTGCAACTATTATGAAAGAGGAGGTGTTGAGAGCCCTTCTTATATTACTATTAAATATATGCTGAAAGTAACTATTGGTAATATGCATTGGAAAACTTATATTTATTATGATTCATTCATATACAAAATGCCAATGCATAGAAAGAAAGTTAGACTTCGTTGTTATTACTTTTGTGTTTTGTGTTTCTCTCAACTAGGTTTCAGCTTGAATATTATTTTGATCAGTTTGAGAGCAACATGGGACCCTGGTATTATGCATGGAACACTTCCCAAGAAAAAGGGGACCATCAAAGTTCAAGCTCCCTCATGAGCTTCATCTTCAATAAACAACAAGTAAGAAGCCTAGCTATATGGCTATAAAGAAAGCGCTTTGCGGGAGGCAACCCGGTTATTTTTATGTGTGATTTTCTTTGTGTCCTCTTGCTGTATCAAGAGAGTTTGTTTTTAGTTTAGTTTCTTGAGTTTTTAATAAAGTGACAAGTTTTACCCATTTTGGTCTTGAAAAGTTGCTTATAGCGTTCGGAGATTTTATTAATCCTGCACGAATCTGTGCACGGTATGATTTTTATTCTTATTCTGTAACTCCGAATGAGCTCATATTTGAACTATAGTTGCAACTTTTCATCCTCTGTATGCATGAATTTTTGCAGAATTTTTCGGCAAAGTTTGGTAGGGTAGAAAAATACGTTTTGCTGCTGCTGTTTTTCTGGACAGATTCTGTCCCATTTTGTTTTATGCATGTTTTGAACTTGTATCTTGAATATTTTTTGATTAAATGAGTTTATGAGTAGGCATACAACATTATATACTTTCTGGACATTCATATGATGTTTTGTTTAAGGATTATATGCAGCAAGAAACCTATTTGTTTATCACTACTAATGCACCCCACAGAAAAGAAAATGGGAGAAACGGTGTTTTGAAGTTTTTTCACAGGGATTGGAGGAGATGCACCAAGAGTTATCCAAGGATGGTGAAGACCATAAGCTTGGGGATGTGAAGACAACCCCACTGGACCTACACACTCTCGATTTGCGCACGTCTAACTTCTGTTTTTCGATCGAAACACTTTATCGCATAAACTTGGAGCGTCTTTTTGTTTGTTTTTGGTTTATTTGTTATTTTGTGAGACCACCACATTATCATTTATATGAGAAAGAGCTACTGGAAATATGGGTTGAAATATGTTGAATGCTTTTATCA
Organism: Poa pratensis; assembly: GCA_947311845.1. NCBI lineage: Eukaryota > Viridiplantae > Streptophyta > Magnoliopsida > Poales > Poaceae > Poa > Poa pratensis. The sequence continues at coordinate 161,149,031 of CAMZMU010000063.1, forward strand.
TATTGGAAAAGGGATGTTTGAGTTGATTTTAATGATACATATAGTTGCATGATTCATGAGCTTGTTTATGAGTAATAATTTGCAAATGCTTTATCAAGAGCTATCACTTATTCATGTTTTGATGATGAAAGTTATTTTACTTTGTTTAACATGGATTAGTTAGTTCTATGGACACTCATGCATGCATCTAGATGGTCAACTTTCTCCCTCTTGCTAGCCCAAACATTCCAACAAGTAAAAACTTGTTTCCAACACCTTCAACCAAAGTTATTCCAGTGAGTCCACCATATACCTATTAGCTTTATGCTATTCCGAGTATGTATATCATGATATTTGTGTTATCTATACCTCTGAATGAAAATGTTTATGTTATTGATTGTTATGAGAAAAGTTGGTTATATAGCTCTCACGAACTTGATGCACAACTTTATTTTTATTGCATAAATAAACATGACCCATTGTGATTAATAATATGATGCTAGTGGCTTGATAAATGTCCGAGGTTGGGAGTTAGCCCATATGTGCTATCACATGCAAAGCTTTCAACATGCTCCTTCATCATTTAGTTGATATCATGTACTTTTGTTTATGGATGCCTATCATAGTGAAATAAGGAGGAAATGAAGTAGTTTAAATGAGTTTGTATAAATGGTTAGAGAGACGCCTGGGCCGCTAATCTAAGCCATGCATCATTCATGGTGGAAATTTACTTACATACTATGGTGAACCGTCTATGATGCACCTTATAATAAAAAGCTATTCCAATGGTAAATAAAAAGGGTGTTGAGGTTGTTCATCTTGTTTGTTTGTCTTGTCATTTTGATATGGGCTTGTTCCATATCCTGGGACAAGAGGTACCCCAGTTGACGCTCTTGATGAAACTATTATTACTTACAATGATAGAACTTGAACTTGCTTTGTTTCCTGTTGAGTAATCATGGTGTAGGTACTTGTATTCAAGGGGCATGAGACACCTAACCTTTACTTTATCAAGCACACTACTCATATTTTCATATTTGCTTTCACATTAAACTTTAACCATTCAAGATGCTATATGCAATCATTAACTTAATTAGAAGAGTTTGGAAGTTAGATGAAACTTATGCATGCTTTACCTCTACTCACATATACATCTTTCCAAAGTGTCCACCTTTTATATTCAGATTTTCATCTACACTCTATGAACAATGTAGGATTTCTTACTTATCATTATGCATACATGTGGTCCATATTACTATCTTCTATGTTACACTTTGTGAACTATCATTGAACATCCTTGCATTGAATACTTGATATCACTTCATAAACTATTTTGCATATTGCCACTCCTTTGAAGAATGAATCATTTGACTCTATGTAGCAGTAGCAATCATCTTTGATATCCATTGTTAGTGCTATATTGCAAAGCCCATGTTAGTTTTATCACCTTCATACTCGAGGACGAGTATTGGTTAAGCTTGGGGATGTTGATGCATGTAAAATGCATACATGAACTTTGCACTATATCACTCATATTCCAATCATATTTGCATCATATAAGGGTTATACTACTGTTATTTAATGATTTTAGGAAATAAAATAATTTTTCCTTTTTATGGAATTAACCCTGCGCAGGCAGAAAACCCTATTTTTTCCTTTTATGTTTCAGGGACCCAAACATCGTCAGAAAAATATGGAAAAATACGGAGGTCATTATTTTGGAAGGAGGAAGACGTAGGAGCGAAGGAATCAAGCAAACGGAGCCCGGAATGCCAAAAGGGGTGGCCCACGCGGCCCTGTACCTGGCCATGTGGGGCCCACCATTTTGGCCTCGGAGCTCCGCAGCCATCGATCTTTCTTTCACCGCCTTCGTCTTGACCTAAAAACACGTATAAAAGAAGTCCCACAACGTTCTCGAAAACAAGCGCCACCATATCACAGAAACACGAAAACGAAGATCTGGAGCTGCAGATTGGAGGGGGAAAACTCCGGCGGGGCGCTGTCGGCGTGGTCTCCATCTTCTCCATCGTCATCTAAACCATCTCCATCATGAAGAGGGAGTAGTCCACCTCTGGACTATGGGTTTGTGAAGTAACTTATGTATCTCTCCTCTCTTTGAGCTTCACTAATTAGTACCGTATGAGCTGCTGAACATGATTACGGTCATATTGTATTACCTATGTGGTGGATCTTTTTGTGAGTTAATATATGTTGAGATTGCAAATGTTTGTTTCAGTTATGAGTATAGATGCATATTATGTACCCCGTTCTTATCTACTTGTCATGATCAAGCATGTTTATGAGGGCGTGTGTGGGGCGATGTGTGCATTAGTTGGAGTAACGGGGGTGGTGAGTGCGGTAAGTTGACAACTGAAATATCACGATCCACTTGGGTGTTTACCTTACTTTGTTTTCTCACTAGGGATAAACAAAAATACCATGCTACAAGGGTTGAGGGTGACCAAGCTTCTTCCTGTGACTAGATCTAGCATGTTCTTATTTTCACTTCATGTCATGATACTTAAAGCTATACTCTGATTTATCTTAATTGCTAAGGTGTTATGATTTAGTTCGCATCTTGGTGGAGTATAAGTGAGATTAATAACCAAAAGATCTCTATGTTAGGACGTGATGCCCATATAATTAGTAACTTGATATCAAACTTTGTGTTGCAATCTCATATGTCAACTCTATGTGTCCATTGTCTGCCACACCATTAAAAGACAGAGTGCATTTATGAAACCATGAACCCCGGTCCATTTTTAATCATAAGAAACACCTTTCAACCACTTTTACCACTTTTACATTTTCTGCCATTATTAAATCCGAAAATACAAAAACACTTTTCCATCTTGCATTCATCATAAAAAACCCAAAAATATCATTTATCATTGTTATCATCATCCTTGCACATTCATTCACCACCATTGCATATTTATTTCTTGTTTGCATTGCATATTTATCTTGATATCATTCATACACCTTGTGCTTGACAACCACAGGTGAGGTTGAGGACCAAAACAATTAACCTTGTTTTGTAGGTGACCAAAAGAAGGATAGGAAGATAAATCTTCACTACTGATTCCCCGAGAGTTCGATATTAAACCCTCGAGTCACCCTCGTGGGGAAAACACGTCTTCCGCTTACTACACACTCTGCACTTGGAATCTCAACCTAACCCATTTACTTTTGACGCAGGTAAATTACGCACCGGAGATCAAGACTGCATCAAGCTTGTTTTATGGCGCTGTAGATCAACGTCTTCAAGGGCCATCACCATATTTTCCTCTCTCAAAATAATTGTCAGTAGCATCATGAATAAACTCAACAATATAGCTATCACATAGAGCATTCTTATCATGATCCACATGCATAAACAGTATCGTTAGTAATAGTGAGAGTAAAAGTATCACATCCATCATTGTAATCATCATAAATAGGAGGCATAGAATAATCAAAATGATTTTTATCCTCAATAGTAGATGGGCTGAAAATATCATATCCATCATAGTAAAGACACTTATCGAGCCTCCATTTATAGAGTGGTAGAGTAATATTGCCATGCAGTAGGAATTGTATGGCTGCATGCCATTGCCCGCGTCTACTCCTATAACCGAATCGATGGACCAGACAATTCTTCCATGTTGTGAAGGCCTCAATTTGAGTATGATTCCCCAGTGCCAAAAGTCCTAAAGTACATCATATATGGGAGGCATATCATAATCAACATAAACTATATTCTCAATAGTAGGTGGGCTGAAAACATCACAATGATTATAATCATCATATATTGGAGGCAAAGTATTATCAAAGCAAATTTTCTCCTTAAAGCTTGGGGGACTAAAAATATCATTTTCATCACAACCAGCTTCCCCGAGCTTAGACTTTTCCATAGCATTAGCAATAATGGTGTTCAAAGAATTCATGCTAATAACATTGCTATCACTATTATGCAAACAAGCCTCCAAAGGTTTTTTAATTTTCTCTTCAAAAGCATCATGTCCTAATTCAATATAAAGTTCATAAAGATCTCTAATTTTTTTGTTGTTGTTTTCCATTAAGCCTAACTAGTGAAAATAAAAACAAGAGACAAAAAGAAATAATTGCATAATCTAAAGGAGATACCTTCCAACACTTACCTCCCCGGCAACGGCGCCAGAAAATAGCTTGATGTCTACGCACGCTTCTATTCTCGTAGACAGTGTTGGGACTCCAAGAGTAGAGGTTTGTTGAACAGCAACAAGTTTCCCTTACGTGAATCACCCAAGGTTTATCGAACTCAGGGAGGTAGAGATCAAAGATATCCCTCTCAAGCAACCCTGCAATTAAGATACAAGAAGTCTCTTGTGTCCCCAACACACCCAATACACTTGTCAGGTGTATAGATGCACTAGTTCGGCGTAGAGATAGTGAAATACAAGTAATATGGATGATTATAAGTAGTAATTGCAATCTGAAATAAAAATGGCAGCAAGCAAACATGTAGCAGAACTTGTTGTAAACGGTGTTTCAATGCTTAGAAATAAGGCCTAGGGATCATACTTTCACTAGTGGACACTCTCAACAATGACATCATAATTAAATACATAAATATCTTCTCTTCACTATGCTACTCTGAACCACACTCCGGTTGGATAACGAACACCAATTCATTGCGTAGGGCTATAAGAGCGCACCTCAAAGTCTGAGTAAACAAACACCACAATTTCATGGAGACATCCAACTCAAATTATAATTCATGATAAGTATTTATGCAAACTTTAGCCTAAGAGCCACACACGGTGCGCACACTGTCATCTTCACACCGTGGGACAAGGTGACTCCGGAGATCACATTAATAAAATCACTTGAGTAGCATAATAGATGAAGAGTAACATCTACTTATTCAACTAGATTACAAAGCTCATGATCACATAAAGATCACACCATGGGAGAGAGATAAACCACATAGCTACCGGTAGAGCCCTCAGTCTCGGGGGAGAACTACTCACTCCTCATCATGGGAGGCAACAACGGCGATGAAGATGACGGTGGAGTCGATGGAGATGGCTCCGGGGGCAATTCCCCGTCCCGGCAGCGTGCCGGAACAGAGAGTTCTGTCCCCCGAAACTTGTTCTGGATGGCGGTGGAGCTACGAAGCTTTTTTGGAGAAATCCTTCGGGGGTTAGGTTTTTTATGACGGGGGCACTATATAGTCCGAAGGGCGGCGCGAGGGGACGCCCGAGGAGGCCTCACCATGTGGCGGCGCGACCAGAAGCAAATCTTCTGGCTGTGCCCTAGCGTGGTTTGGGGTCTTCTGGGCCTCTTCTGGGGCTATCCTTTTGGCCCACGCAGTTTTTTGGCATTTTACAATTTCTGGAATTGTTCCAGATTTTTCTGAGCACTTTCATTTTTTGACCTTTTCTGCAATGCACAAACATGTAGCAATTGTTAATAATATGATATAATATGATATAAACAGGAACTGGCACCGTGACATCTTGTTAATAGATTAGTCCAATAAATATCATAATATGATATAAAGTGCATATAAAACATGTAGCAATTGGTATAATATAAGCATGAAAGATTTGAAATTATATATACGTTGGAGACGTATCAAACGTCTGACACCAGAGCCCACAACCTAGCCACTCCAACTATATATGCTTCAATTTTGATAACCGACGCCAAATTCAGAGCTACCAGAGTGGGAACCGTGCGGGACGCGAGCCACCAACTTCATATATGGAGCCAAAGACTGACAGGGCAACGACAACGCCACGACCAACATCCACTTCTCCGACGCAGACCCAAGGAACCTCCAAGTCTCCAGGAACGAGTCCGCCCTCACCTCCTGAGGCTGCCCCCCAGATGTCAAAGCTCTCCATGAGAGAAGTAGAGCAACGAGATCCTCACCAGCACCTTCCTTAGAAGCCGTGCGCAAGCTTCCTGACAGGTGCCTCACACGATGATGAGGGAGAAGGGGGTGGGCTAGCTAGGGTGTTTTCACCGCCGATTCACCCAAGAGCGGAGCGATACGGGGCGAGTGAGACCAAGTGACAAGATGCCATACCTGGAGAAAGAAGAATATCCATATTAAAGTCGATAGGGACAGAAATAAATCATTTCCACAAGGTGACAAGATGTAGGAAAGGTCGATGTCTCAAAACACCATCGTCAAGTCGATGTTGTCGGAGAGGTGGACCATTTCCTCTCACGCCCATACCCGAGGGCGCCGATCACAACAAGCAAACGAGGAACTCCAACTAAACATGTCAATACATCGCCTAAGAAAGCAACCCAGGTAACACGTCTCGAAAACCAAGGTCAAGATCAACGGATATCTTCGTCGAAGGGATTTAGGGTTTTCACCCAGGCACAAGAGAAGGAGGGGATAGAAGATTGACCTCAACATCGCCTCCAAGGAGGGGAACAACATTTGTAACCACAGCCCCCAACCTAGACATCCCTGTTATTCTCTAAATCTGACGAGCACACGTCTAATAGAGCTAGCGGGATGGGAACTACCCAAGACGAGGGTCGTCGTCTTCATATCTGGAACCAAAGGCCGACAAGGAGGCTTCACACCACGACCAACATCCACCAACCCCTTGCCACTCGTGACCGAGGAGAAAGACCAGCAGCACATGTGAAAGTCTCATGTTGCGAGGACCACCGCCGCCCTACCTCTCGAGGCTGCCACCCCCACATGTCTGAGTTCTCCGTGAGAGAAGCAGAGCAACAAGATCCTCGCCATCACCTTCCTTGATTGTCGTACCATGCTTCCCAGGCAGTTCCTGTACCAACAATGAGGGACAAGGGAGGGGGTTGGGTTAGCTAGGGTTTGTCTCCACCCGAGTGGTTGGGGTAGGATGACAAGATGTCATTGTTGGAGAAAGAAAAATGTCTATATTAAAATGATGTTTTTTTTTCACACAATCTGAAAAATAAGACTTCCTCTGATGCTAAATAAATGTCGCAAGGTGTACTATGACTTGTAGCTGCAGCGGCTGATTTTGTACGACACTTAAAACGGACTGGAGGGAGTAGTAATAAATTGATCGAAAGTGAGTAATTTATCATTTCAGACTCGGTTGTAATTCAGGCAAAGCAAGTGAGGGTCCTTGCAGTTCGAAGTCCCAAATAATTTGGAGCATTTATCAGCCTTTTTATTACAATCGTATGTATTAGTTAATGCACACAACCATCATTGAGCCATTCATCATTACAAGTTCAATAACTACTCGGTTGAACAAGATAGATCAAGGCAAATTGAGAGGGTAAGACCAGGGACTAGGTGTTAATTATATTTCCTACAGTAGCAACGCATATTTTTACGGGGCAGAATATTTTCTTTCAAGAATCATTAAGCATCTGAGCACCAAATGTTGGCATGCAAATATGCAATGAGTTTCTCTCTCATTATAACTAGAACATGTACCAAAATGAATCGTGCTTTATTATTCCAAGGTTGTTTCGAGTGAGCTCTTGTTTTCTCGCTCGTATGGGTTTGTAAATCTCTCATTATTATTTAATGCAAAGGCAAAATTTTGCCCCGTTTCAATTTATTATTATTATTCCAAGCCACCTGGCCATGCCACCTAAAAAAAGCTTGTATAGGACATAAGTTTGTTTTATATAAAGGGAGCTTTAGCCTCTGCATAAGCAAGATGCACACAGCAGAAATAAGTCTGTTATTCGAATCATAAAAAAAATGAATTACATATCATAATGAGAAATTATAAGAACGCCTATGGTGGTGGAGGGCTAATCCGTAAATTATGCTGCCATCCATATTGGGATAAAATGTCCCTCGCTATATCCTCCAGTATTGTACACATCTCCATAAACAGGTCTCGATGTCTCACACGTTGCAACTGAGACCACGAACGGAGAGTAGCAGTAGTCCTGTAAATAATTTGCATAAGAGAACAATTTTTATCATTAAAAATCTTGTCATTTCTACATAGCGAAAGCGACAATATTACGGCAAGCGCTCCCACCCTAATAAGTTGTTTGAACCTATTATCCACCACATTCAACCAATTGCCAATAATATTGGCAATGCTTTTGGTGGGTATATAGTAGAACCTATCTGGATGATGAACCATATAGAACTAGCAAACTTGCACTCGAAGAATAAGTGTTTAATCGTCTCGTCTTTATGACAGAAAACACACTGTTTACTTCCATACTTGCAAGGTTATCTTTTGTAAGAATAACTCATCGACGAAGGTACAACGCAAAACTTTATTTTTTAGTGGAATCTTCATTTTCCAGATTTTCTTATTCTTATCAACCGGCACTTCTGGATAGATTAGTGTTGTATACATAGAGTCCACAGAGAATTTACCGTTATTGTGTAAACTCTGCCGAAACTCATCAGACCCATGTGTCAAATTGACAGTAGCTAGGCGCTGTAGCAGCTCGTGTCAAGCCACCAGCCTGGGGCCGATAAGATCTCTTCTGAACGTCACAGTTGAAGTATTATTTACCAACACTTGAGCAAGTGTATCACTCTTGTGACGTCCAAGGACTAACTGTATAAGGCTGGATATTGTTCTCGGAGCGAGGTGGTACCCAGCCACCTATCCTCTCAGATTCTTATCTCCGGCCCGTCCTTAATGGAGAAAGAGCCGTATGGGAAAAAGAATTTCTTCGTTGCCATTAGGCCAGCCCAAAAATGTGAATCACCTGGTTTCCAAGAAACCTGTGATAGCGCACTTGAGTCTATGCGTTTCCTTCTAAGAAGAGTTTGCCACACCCCGTCTTCTGTAAGTAGCTTGAACAACCATTTACCTAGAAGGACTCTATTCTTGACCTTGAGGTCATGAATCCCAAGACCGCCATGGTCCTTATGGCAGCACACTACATCCCATTTTGCCAGTCGATATTTCTTTTTTTCATTATCTCCTTGCCAAAAGAATCTAGATAAAAAATAATCCAATCGATTCAATACTCCCTTTGGTAATTGAAAGAAGGATATCATATACAGCACCGTATTAGTTAGGACTAAATTTATGAGAACCAATCTACCACCTAGGGATAATAATTTTTCTTTCAACTACTCAATCTTTTTTTGTAGTCTTTACTCAACATGCTTTCATTGAGCTATCGTTAGTCTTCTAAAGTGAATTGGGATGCCAAGATAACTGATTAGAAACTGGGCGAGCCCACAGCCAAATAACTCGGCGTATTGGTCAGCCTCGTCCTGAGCATCGCCAAAACAAAACACTTCACTTTTATGGAAGTTAATTTTTAGACCAGAAAGTTGCTCGAACGCTGATAATATGAATTTCATGTTTCTTGTCTTTTCCATGTCATGTTCCATAAAAAAAATGTACCGTCAGCATATTGGAGAATGGATACTCCGCCATCCACTAGATGCGGAACCACTCCAACAATCTGCCCATCCAATTTCGCGCGCTCAATGATTATGACTAACATATCAGTAATAGGCTATAAGTACGATCCAAGTATTTTGTATTTGTACCTGCCATCTAAAAAAAGCTTGTATAGGCCATAAGTACCGGACCCCGAAAACACTTTCTCATATGCTACTGATTTACCGTGGCGCCACAAAAGTGTTGTGCTGATTGAGCAATGTATATGGAAAGCGACGAAATGCTGTCAATTCCCAGCAATGACATGCGGAAGTTCCGACATAGGTTCAGGATCAAAAGCCTCTTTTACTTGAGAATGTAGCAGACACAGTGATAAAGATAGAGCGAAAACCTGATTTTGCAAGCAACAAAGATGTTCAGAAATACTACTTTCCCCGGCAGTAATGCACAAAACAAGTTAACAAGCAGTATACACCATGATGACTGCCATAGCCACTATTTTCAGGTCCTTAGCCAGCGATGCTGTCAGAAAAATTACTTGCATATTGTCAAAGTCAATTTCATTACACTGAACTATACTAAACCAAAACTCTAATAACAGATCAACCAGTAGGCAACCGAAGCATGTTCCAGCTGCAAGCTGCAGGCAGAGACATGGTGAATACTGCAGCATTCACTCTCCCTGGTCTGTCGAAGATCATTAGCTTTTCGTCAACCGAATAGCATAGCTTTAAAAATTATAGAAACATTTCCTTCCTAGCTAGAAAAAAAAGCATGGTACGTAGCCTACAGCATCAAATAAATGATATATGTACGAAAACAATTAAATCAGTAATAAACTTCACATGCTTTTGTATATATCTGAAGAGACAATAAACTTCGATTTTTTTGACTAGCTCTGTTTTCCACTTGTAGCAGCCTATGTTGATAAGCCACTCTTGCATCGTTGTAGTCTCCATATCCTTCAAATTCAATTTTGTTTAGCACTCTTGCATTCAAAATAAAAAACCTCGCAAAGTCAACATGTTGCTGAGTGCCTGTGTATGACTTGAGCACCACTTTTTGGAGATGGGTCTGAAGGCATTCAATTGGATGTAGTGGCTCATACTGAGGCTCTTTTTCCTTATCCATCTCATAGTATTTATCGTGAAACTGCAAAATATGGAAGAGAATCGAGTGTTAAAGCTGTTGCTAACTAGACAGATAATATGTCAACCTAAACATTCATTAAAAATGCAAAGCTGAGGAGTACTAACAATAACATAGAGCGTTTCCAAACAGGGGAACCCCTTGAGGGCGTTAAGAAATGTGTGCAAGCCAAGGCCATTAGACCTGAGAGCCAAAACCTTCAAGGTGCGCATGGAGTTTGCCGAGCTGACTGGTCTCATTCCCTGAAGAATAAACAACGAACATCAAAGTATAAAAACACCTGAGTGCAGGAACGCTGAGTGCTGGCTGCGGCTGCTACCTGGAAGATCCATAGTTTGGCGTAGACCGGTGAGTAAGGACCCAGTATCTCGAGCTTAGGTGCCCTAATTATCTGGATGGTCACACAAGCTTCGTCACAATAAGGCAACAGTGACCTCTCAAGGCAAGGAGCGTCCTCAATTACCAGTTCACCAGACCTACCACGGAAGCCGATGCTCCTAAGAGTCGGCGAGCTAACACGAAGGCAACCCGTAGCACCAACTTGGGACATGTATAAGCTCTCTAGGGCATGGCAGCTGGAGAGCAAGCCGTGGAAGACGTCTCCCGAGATCGAAACGGAGATCAAGGAGAGCTGCTTGAGGACGGGGAAATTCATGGACGGCATGTCGTCCGGAAAACCGCAAAAGCAGATCCTGGCAACGAGGAGGGTGGACGCGGAGCGGAGCGAGGATAGTGGCAGCGGGTGTGTCGCCACAGGTGCCGCCCGTGCAGAACCGAAGCTAATATGAAGCTCCTGGAGGTTGGTGAGGGCTCGGGAGTGGAACCAGCCCTCCATCATCTCGGCGTCGAACTCGCCAGCGCTGAGTCCGGGGCCAGAGAATCGCCGGGCGGGGCCGGGGTGCTGGGAGATTATCTGGGAGACGGCGGAAGGGGGAACGGAGGCCGCGGGGGCGGGATGGCCCAGGATGCTGGTGCCGACCTCGAGGTTGAGAGGCGCGGATCGCCAGAGGTGGCGCCATCGGTGGGAGAGGGCCTGCGTGTGGCCGCCGTCCTTGGTGCGGAGGAGAGAGATGATGGTGCAGAGGATGGCATCGGGGAGGATGCTGATGAGATCATCGATGATCTCATCAGGTCCGGCTGCCGCCGCCTTGTCGGGCGAGGTTTCGCGATCCGCCGCAGCGGCGTCCTTCTTCTCCATTGCCTGCAGCTGGTGAAACAGGAGGATTTGACCGCCAGTCACACTCGCGCCGGTACCGGCGCGGTCGACGAGTTCGCCGGTGTACTTGTGGAGGACGGGAATCGGGATGGAAAGCTAGGGTTGCGACGGAGAGGGTTTTGCTGAGAGTCGGTCAGGCACAAATGAACAGTGCATAGACGCACAGTACATATGGTTTGGTCATTTGGGTGCTCTTTGGCTTTGAATTTGGAGAATTTTATAAAAGTAAATTAAATGCGCTCCCACTATTATTACTTGAGATGTTGCTAATTTCCACTGAAAAAAAAATCACAAAGATGCCACTTCCACATCTTGGACACTTGATCTGTTTTTTATGTGATACAACAATGTGAGCAATCAATGTTTTCTGTTTAATGTTGTGTATTCCTGTTTATTTTATAGTGACAAATGCGCGTTACACTTTAATCAATAAAATACAATTCCTCCACAATTCATTTCTACAATTTACACAATCAAGCCGTGGTAGAGACGTTTGTCAAACTCTGATGATATTTCAGACAATTACTAAACACATAGATAGACAGCCAGGTAAGTTGCCACACATTGAAATTCAGAAAAGCGACATTCTCTGCACATCAGCACAACAAGCCACAACCTGCCAGCCAGAGCCCAAACAAACACCCCCTCAATCAACGCCTGTGTTGCATGTCTGTTATCGAACGAATATTACTTTTCATAAATCATTTTGCAATGACATATTTTGTGTTAACCTATTTTATTTTGTAAAATTAATTAATTATATTATTTAATGTTTCTTAGATAGTGTCTCTCGTTGAACAAATAAAAGAGTGTGGGTGATAAACCTCTCTTTTTTTGGTCGAAGCAGGCCAGTGTGTCGCCGATTTTACTTGTAGAAGAAATAGTTTAACATAACGGTCCTAAGTCAAAGACTGGGCAAAGCTAACGCGAGAAACACACACAAACAGGCCCTCGGCCTCAAGGAGGGCCGAAAGATAGCTTTCTAATAACAATGGCTTCCAGGGTCAAAGTTGCGACCTCTGATTCGAGCCCAAAGATATCCTGAAAGATGCAACGGGTGCTCTCTTTCCAAATATTCCACATAATGTATATGGCATTGCCATTGGAAGTACAAGCGTCCAATTGAGGTATCGATGAGATAACAAAGCCCGTTGCGCTCAAGACCGTAAGCCAAACTTCGTCATGGAGATGAAAATGCAGACAAAGCGTTTGGACCCTAAAACCACTGATAGCTAAATTGTCCGATGTGAGGATTTTACTTTGCATAGAGTCCAAGCAAAGAATTTGCACTTACTCTCCACCAAAGCCTTCCAAATAATCAAGGTGTTATGGGCATCAAAGGTGCCAAGGAATTGGACGTGGTAAGCCGAGCTAGATGATTCCAAGAGACAAAATCTGAAATTCCACGTCGTTGGGGGGAATCCCCTACGGGAATGATGGTAAAAAAAAACTGAAATTCTGGGTGGAAGATAGACAATTGGTAATGCGGGTCCAAAGGACTACTCCGCGATCTGAGCTGGCCCAGTTTCACAGCCACACCACCAGCTTCCAGATACTGTCGGTCCAAAAACACCACTTCCAAATTCTTTCAGACTATGCCAAAGAAATGCATATCCAGCAACGAGAAGGAGTCAATCTCAACGATACAGATCGAGCACACAACGATAGGCTATCGCACTTCACAGACAGTGCTACAGATCAAGCAATAGCTCAATTTTTTGCAACTGGATCTACGGATTAATGCAGAAAAAACAAGTTCACCAATGGTATATACCAGGATCAATGCCAAGGCTAACAGTATTTTCAGGTCTGAATTACTAGCACGACAATGCCATCAGTTCATTTCAGTCAGTTGAAACTTTAATAACAGATCACTTGTAGCAAACAAAATTCAGCTTTCTCTGCCTCAAGCTGTTCAGGATCATTAGCAAAACTTCAACCTGACAGCATATAAGTTAGAAGTTACAGAGACACCTCCCTCCTAGCTAGAAAAGCATAGTGCCTAGCCTACAGGTTTACCATTGGTAAGCATAAACGTATTATGTCTGTACACACAAAAAATATGAATCAGCAATTAAACACCGATGTTTTCACAGGGTCACTTCATAAGTTACTGGAATCACATAGGAAAGCAGGCATATGCGCAATACAGTGAATTCTTCAAGCATCAACATTGTACAAAATGAGCACAAGCCAGTCCAATATTCAGGCATCAACCTTGTCCATGGATGTCTGAAGGGACCAGAAACTAACAAAACAAGGATACACTTGTTGTGAAGGTAATCAACGAACAAATTACTCTTGAACTCAAATTCAGCATCTCGAGAAGCTCTTGTTTCCACCTGTAGCTTTTCAAGTTGGTGACTCGCCATATTATTGATGTCGTCATAATATCCTTCAAATTCCATTTTGTTTAGCACTTTTGCATTCAAAACAAAGAACCTGGCAAAGTCAAGTTGATTCTCATCGCCTACGTATGACTTCAACACCACTTTCTTTAGATGAGTCTCAAGGCATTCAATTGGATGTAGTGGGTCATAATGAGGCTCATTTTTCATATCCATCTCATTGTGCTCGTAAAACTGCAAAATGGAAAAAAGGATGCATATGTTAAAGCTGTTGGTAAGTAAACTAGATAATATGCCAATCAAATCAGACATTAAAGCAAGCAAAGATGAGCACTCACAATGACAGTTAACTTTTCTACACTGGGGAACCACCTGAGGACACTGAGAACTGCATGCAAATCAACGCCAGAAGACCTGAGAGCCAAAACCTTCACAGTGCACATTGAGTTTGCCAAGCTGACTGGGGACTTCCCCTGAACAAAAAAGCAATGAACATAAGAAGATAATTATTTGTGTGTATGAAGGCCGATTGCTGGCTACGGCTGTTACCTGGAAAATCCGGAATTTGGAGAAGTCCGGGGAGTCGCACAATATATCATGTTTAGGCGTTGTAAACGAAATTGGGCCCAATATCTCCAGTTTAGGCGCCCTAATTACCCGAATTGTCACACAATCATCTCGGTCATAATAAGGTATAAGTAACCTTCCTAGGAGAGGAGCATCCTCGATGACTAGTTCTGTTATTCCATAAGACCTATTATGGCTGAGGCAAATGCTCTTAAGAGTCGGTGAGCTAATCTTGAGAGTCGGCGAGCTATCACGAAGGCGCCTAGCAGTACGAACTTTTGACATGAATAAGCTCTCCAAGGCATGGCAGCCGGAGAGCAAGCCATGCAAGACCTCCCCCGATATCAAAAGGTTAATCAAGGAGAGGTGCTTGAGGAGGGGGAAACCCATGGACGGCACGGTCTCATCGGAGAATTCACAGTTGCTGATCTTGGCAATGAGGATGGTGGGTGCAGAGCAGAGCACGGATAGCGGAAGGGATTTTCCAATCAGAGGAAAAACCAGCGAGCTATGAGGCGGGCAACGTGCAGAGCGAACTTCCGACATGACTAAGCTCTCTAAGGCATGGCAGCATGAGAGCAGGCCACAGAATACTTCGGCCGCTATGGAAACATGAATCAAGGAGAGCTGCTTGAGGAAGGGGAAACTCCTGGCTGGCACGATCTCTTCGCAGAAATCGCAGTTGCTGATCTTGAGAACGAGGAGGGTGGACGCTGCGCGGAGCAGCACGAACGGCGGCAGCGGCTTGACATTCTGAGACTCGAAGCCGATTTCGAGCTCCTGGAGGTTGGCAAGGGCCGGGGAGTGGAACCAGCACTCCAGCTCGGCGTCGAACTCGCCGGCGCGGAGGCCGGGGAAGGAGAACCTGCGGGCGGGGCCGGGGTGCTGGGAGATTATCTGGGAGACGGCGGCGGGAGGGACGGTGATGGGGTCGTCGGGGACGCTGGCGCCGACCTCGAGGTTGAGAGGCGCGGAGCGCCACAGGGGCGCCACCGGCGGGAGAGGGCCTGCGTGCGGCCGCCGTCCTTGGTGGGGAGGAGGGAGATGATGGTGCCGAGGATGGCGTCGGGGAGCCTGCTGATGAGATCGCCGACGATCTCATCATAGCCGGCGCCACGCCGATCCTTCTCCAGCGAGGTTCCATCGGAATCCCGCTTCTCCGGTGCAGGCCCGGCTGCCGCCGCGTCCTTCTTCTCCATGGCCGGCAGCTGGCGAAACAGGGGATCTGGCCACCGGTAAAACACTCGCTCCGTCACCGGCGCGGCCGACGAGTAGCTGGGGAGGACGGGAATGGGGATGGAACCGGAGCTAGGGTTGACGCCGCCGCCGGCGACGGAGAGGATCTGGGAGAGTCGGTCAGTGGCACAGTACAGTTGGTTGGGGCGTATGGGTGCTCTTTGACTTTTGAATTTGGAGAGAAAGTATAAAATGCCCTCACACCGACATTACTTGAGATTTTGCTAATTTTCACTGAAACACATTTTTTTGAAAAGAAGCCACATCCAAATCTTGGATACTTCCAGCAAGGCCATTGTTGCAGTACCATTTCTGAAACACAATCTTAATAATAGGGGTATACAATTTTTATAAATCATTTTGCAATATTTGAAGTTTCTTAGGTAGTGCCTCTGGTTGAACAAATAGAAGAGTCTGGGTCTTAGTGGATCAGATAGGAAAATAAACCTTTTTTGTTGAAACAGGTAGGATGCTGCGATTTTACTTGTAGAAGACATAGTTTAACAAAATAGCCATAAGGCAAAGACCCGACAAATCCAACGCCGAAAAAACACAATCAAAGGCCCTCAAGGAGGGTTGAAAGCTAGCTTTCGAAAATCAATGGCTTTTAGGGTAAAAGCGGCAACTTCTAAGTCGAGCCCTGAGATATCTTGGAAGACGCGACGGGTCATCTCTTTTCAAATATTCCACATTAATTGTATATGGAATTGTCAGTGCATTTCGGGCGCCGATCCTTAGGAACATAGTCCGAAGTCGTCTCCACGAAACCCGCATTGAAAGTACTTCCTCCGTCCTAGTTTAGTTTATAAGGCATAATTTGCAAATTTCTTTGCCCAAGGTGCTACCTAATTGGGGCTAAAAACTTGCATGTATTGGTGAAAGAGACAACTAGCCAATTGTGAAAGAACATTTAATGCAAATTGTGCCTAAGAGGTGAGAGGTTTCAGGACAAATTGTTTTTGGAATTGTGCCTAATACACCAAAACGAAGGGAGTAGAAGCGTCTAGTTGAGATATTGACGAGATGGCAAAACCCATGGCGCTCAAGACCGTAGACCAACCTTTCCAAGCATAGGTGCACGTGAAACAAAGGTGTGCATCAGTTTCGTCATGGAGATGAAAATGCATACAAAGGGATTGAACGCCAAAACCCCTAATAGCCAAATTGTCCGATAGGATTTTACTTTCAATCTTTCACAAAGAGTACAAGCAAAGAATTTGCACTTGCTCTCCACCCGAGCCGTTCAAATAATCAAGGTGTTATTAGCATCAAAGGTGCCAAGGAACTGGGCGTGTTAAGCCGAGCTAGAGGAGTTGACACCATATGTCCCCTACGGTAACGATTGTGAAAAAACTGAAATTCCGGGCTGAAGATGGACGATTGGCAATGCGGGTCCAAAGATTGATGAACACATCAAGAAGGGTCTCCGAAGTGATCTTGCGCTGAACGGAATGGATCTAAAGGTCATTGGTAAGCTCCTAAAAAACCGATCTACCTTTTCACCAAACGAGGGCAAATAATCTTGAAGCCAACATCCTGGGGCGACACCCGAAAGCCAATGATCATGTCAAAATATAAGTCTTCATACCGTCTCGAATCGTGGACAGTGGTACAAGTACAAGCAACGAAGAGTTCCCGCTCAAGCTTGTCGCAAGGAGCAGGGAAAAATAAACCTCTTTGTTAAAATGAAATGGTCAGTTGGTTTTGTGGGCTCAAAGCGGTGAAAAAATGTCGATTGGTTTGAGATGGCATTTCATTTTATTTCATTAAAGAGCATGTTCAATCAATAGGGAAAAAACTGTGTAGCATGGCATTTTATCAAGTTCCTTTTGAGCGCATATTGATTGATTAACTGATGCACAAAACCAAGGACTTACTCCCAGGTTCGACCGCTTATCCAGCACATCGTCTTACCTGGAGCTAGCTGATACACCAGCTGAAGCTGCTGATCCAGAAACCTCAAGAGTTTTGTTTAGGTCTCTCTTCAGTTCTAGCTCTACATAAAAACTATATATCCCTGGTTGTAACATCTGCGAAGCAAACTTTTATGTGCCGGATTTTTTCTTCCATACTATCAAATGAAATCCTTCAGCACCTTCGTTCCTCTCTTACTATATCAAATACGCATTACCATACTTCTTCCTTAGGCATCTGCTCACCTTGCAAAGATTAAGGTACGAACCATGCAAGGCAAGGTATCCCGAAAGAAAGATGTAACCATAAGTCTTGTACAAGTAGGAGCCACATGTACGGATGTACCCACTGCTTGACAATTTCCAATTGCTTTAGCGGAGAAAACATTTTCTTTCCTACGTACTCCCTCCGTTCCAAATTAATTGATTTGGATTTGTCCAAATACGGATATATCTATACTTATTTAGTGTCTAGATACATCCATATTTGGACATACCCAAGTCAATTAAATTGGAACAGAGGGAGTACTAATTTAGCAGAGCTCCGCAACAGGTCACAAACCTTCTACTTGATAGTCATGTCCATAGAAAGATATATGCGCTTATCCTACTACAAAAGGTCGTCAGTTCTATAGAAACTGCTTACATAAGAATGTAGTATACCCATACAGTGATAAACATGCAGCAAAAACCTGATTATACAAGCAACAATGATGCTTGGACATACATACTACTTCTCTGGCAGTAATTCAAGAAAAAAGAAGTGAAGAAACAGCATACACCAGGATCACTGCCATAGACAAAACCTATATTTAGGTCCTTTCCCAATATGATGCTCTTAGAAAACAAAACTACAAATTTTGTACAAGGATGCCACCAACTTCATTACAGCAAACTCAAAACTTTAGTAACAGATCAAACATAGTGCGCACCCTACAAGTATACAGATCAAACATAGGCAAAACGTGATCCCGCTGTTGAGAATCGTTAGCAAAACCAATCTGATAGCATAGCTAGATTATTACAGATGCGTATACTTCCTAGCTAGAAACATAGTGCGCACCCTACAAGTATACGTGCGCACAAATTAAATCAGCAATAGAAAGTACAATACAGTTTTCAACAGAAGCATGTGTTTCCAGGCCAGCTTAGGTAGAAGAAAGCCACAATTGTACAGGGTGATTATAAGAGGAGTTTTGGCAGTTGGGTTTAGCCATCTCCCTCCCAGCTACAACATTTTGGCCATAACTTTTGTTTGTATCCCTACCCATTAGAACTTTTAAGCCAACTCACTGAATCCAAAAACAAGTTCAGAAGTTTTAACAGGGCAGCTTCGTAAGTTACTCGAATTATATGGAAACTTCAGACAAGAAAGAAATCAGACATAGGCAGAACATAATGCTATGTTTAGATGTCACCCGCGTCTACAAAATAAGCACAACATATCTTCAGGCCGCAGACCAATTTTGGCAATCTCTGAAGGGGTCAGCCACTGACAAATCATGCATATGCTTGCCGACATCGCGATCAGTACAAAACGGTTGCTGCCTGAATTCAAATTGAGCATCTTGAGAAGCTCTGTTTTCCACTTGTAGCAGTCTGCGTTGATAAGCCACTGATTCACTGCTGTCGTCACAGGGTCCTTCAAATTCGATTTTGGTTACCACTTTTACATTCAAGACAAAGAACCTGGCAAAGTTAACCTTGCTTCTCATGGCCTACGAATGACTTAAATACCACTTTTTTCAGATGGGTCTGGAGGCATTCGATTGGATGTAGTGGGTCATAATGAGGGTCATTTTTCTTATCCATCTCATGACATCTGTGTGTGTGAAACTGCAAAATGCAAATAAGAGGCATATGTTTAAAACTGTTGCTAACTACACTAGATAATATGTCAATCAAATCAAACATGTAAAGCAAGCAAAGATGAGTACTCACAATGACATATAGCTTTACCAAACAGGGAAACCACCTGAGGATGTTAAGAACTGCGTGCAGTTCATAGCCAGAAGACCTCAGAGCCAAAACCTTCATAGTGCGCATCGAGTTTGCATAGCTGGCTGGGCTTATTCCCTGAGGAAAACAAACAATGAGCACAAAAATAAATAGCCTCATATAGGAATGACGAATGTAATATTCGAGGATGCTGGTGCTGCTACCTGGGAGACTAGGAGCTTGGAGAGGACGGTGAAAAAGGGCCCAATATCTCGAGTTTAGGTGCCCTAATTACCTGGATAGTCCCACAATCTTCTCGTGGCGTATATGAAGGTAATAGTAGCCTTTCAAGGCAAGGAGCATCCTTGATGACCAGTTCTGTTATTTCATTTGAGCTATCACGGAAACTGACGCTCTTAAGAGTCGGCGAGCTAACACGGAGGAAACCGGCACTGAGAATATCAGACATACATAAGCTCTGTAAGGCATGGCAGCTGAAGATCAAGCCGTGGAAGACTGTCCCCCGAGACTGAAACATAACTCAAGGAGAGCTGCTTGAGGGCAGGGAAATTCATGGACGGCATATCGTCGGGAAAATAGCAACCGTTGATGCTAGCGACGAGGAGGGTAGTCGCAGAGCGGAACGCGGACAGCGGCAGACGTTGTCTCGCCTCAGCTGTCACAGAGAAGCTTACGAATAGTCGGTTATCAATATGAAGCTCCTGAAGTTTGGTGAGTGCTGGGGAGTGGAACCATTTCTCCCTGTCGGCATCGAAGTCACCGGCGCGACGGCCGGAGAAGGAGAATCGCCGGGCGGGGCCATGATGTTGGGAGATTATCTTAGAGGCGGCGGCAAGGGGGGCGGACGGGGTGGGGACGGAAATGCCAGGGAGTAGGGTGCAGACCTCGAGGTTGAAAGGCGCGGAGCGCCACAAGGCGCGCCATCGGCGGGAGAGGGCCTGCGTGCGGCCGCCGTCCTTGATGGGGAGGAGGGAGATGATGGTGCCGAGGATGGCGTCGTGGAGCTTGCTGATGAGATCGATGTCGGTCTCGTCGCAGTCGTACTCCTTACCCGATTCCACGCGTTTCCATGGGAATCTCGCTCGTGGAGCCAGGGCGGTGGCGCCGGCGTGACCTCCTTCTTCTCCATTGCCAGCGGCTGGAGTTTAGCATACATACTACTACTCTGGCAGTAATTCAGAAAAAAGCAGCATATAACAGCGTTACTGCCAAGACCAAAAACTATTTTCAGGTCCTTAGCCCAATATGATGCTCTTAGAAAATAATAAGTACTAGTACAAATTTGTGCAAGGATGCAAACCAATTTCATTACAGCGAAATTAACTTTTAATTACAGACCAACAAGTATGCAATTGAAACATGTTCCAGCTATTGAGGACCATTAGTAAAACAAACCTGACAGCATAGTTTCACAAACACAGAAGTGTCTCCTTGCTAGCTAGAAAAGCATAGTGCACGCCCACAGGTTGACCTTTTGTAAGCATCAAATAAACGCTACATGTATGCAAAAAAATACAGTAAGCCCAGCTTAGGCAGAAGAAAGCCGCAATCGTTCTTACAGGGTAGGAGGAGTTTTGGCAGCTCGGTTTAGCCAGTTCCCTCCCAGCTACAGCATTTTTGGCTATAACTGTTTTTGCATCCTTATCCATTCGAACTTTTCAGCCAACTCAGTTTGCATCAAAAACAACTTCAGCAGTTTTTACAGGGTAGCTTCAGCTTCATACGTTACTCCAATTGCATAGGAACTTCAAACCAGAAGGAAATCAGACATATGCAAAAGATAATGCTATCTTTAGAAGTCAGCCACGTCTACAAAATGAGCACATCATAGTGCAATCTTCAGGCCTAAATCCAATTTTGACAATGTCTGAAGGGGTCGGCCACTGATAAATCATGAATATGCTTGTTGACATCGTGATCACTACAAGCAGGTTTATTCCTGAATTCAAATTGAGCATTTCGAGAAGCTCTGTTGTTCACTTCTAGCAGCCTGTGTAAATAAGCCACTGATTCACTCCTGCCTTCAAATTCAATTTTGTTTACCACTTTTGCATTCAAAACAAAGAACTTGGCAAAGTTAACCTGTTTGTCATGGCCTATGAATGACTTAAATACCACATTTTTTAGATGGGTCTGAAGGCATTCGATTGGATGTAGTGGGTTATACGGAGGGTCATCTTTTTTAACCATGATACGATATTTTTGTATGTGAAACTGCAAAATGCAGAGAAGAGGCGTATGTTAGAGCTGTTGTTAACTAGAGAAGATCATATGTCAATCAAACCATTAAAGCGAGGAAAGATGAGCACTCACAATGAAATATAGCTTCTTCAAACAGGGGAACCACGTGAGGGTGTTAAGAACTGCGTTCAATTCATGGCCAGAAGACCTGAGAGCCAAAACCTTCACAGTACACATCCAGTTCGCTAAGCTAACTGGGCATGTTCTCTGAGTAAAAAAAATGATGAGCATAATTAATAATTATCAACATGTAGCAATGCCAAATGCAAGATTCGAGGATGCTGGTGCTGCTACCTGGGAGAGGACAGGTACGAAAGGGCCGAATATCTTGAGCTTAGGTGCCCCAGTTACCCGGATAGTCACACAAAAATCTCGGTGACAATAAGGTATTAGTAACCTTACAAGGCGAGGAGCATCCTCAATGACCAGTTCTCCTTTTTTACCAGGGCTATCACGGAAACCAATGCTCTTAAGAGTAGGTGAGCTAATACGGAGGCAATCTGTAGCAGCAACTTGGTTCATGTATAAGCTATCTATGTATAAGCTCTCCAAGGCATGGCAGCTGGAGAGCAAGCCGTGGAAGACGTCCCCGGAGATGGAAACGTCCCACAAGGAGAGCTGCTTGAGGAGAGGGAAACCCATGGATGGCATATCAGCTGGAAAATTGCAATTGCAGATCCTAGCAACGAGGAGGGTAGACGCGGAGCGGAGCGCGGACACCGGCAGCCGTTGTCTCGCCTCAGGTGGCACATAGAAGTCGGTGGGAACTTGGCATAGGAAATGAAGCTCCTGGAGTTTGGTTAGTGCTCGGGAGTGGAACCAGCTCTCCACCTCGGCACCGAAGTCGCCGGCGCCGAGGAAGTAGAATCGCCGGGCAGGGCCTTGATGTTGGGAGATTATCTTGGAGGCGGCGGACAGGGAGACGAATTGGGTGGAATAGGAAATACCGGGGAGTTGGATGAGGACCTCGAGGTTGAGAGGCGCGGAACCCCACAGGGGGCGCCACCGGCGGAGAGGGACTGCGTGCGGCCGCCGTCCTTGGTGGGGAGGAGGGAGATGATGGTGCCGAGGATGGCGTCGGGAGGCCGCTGATGAGATCGCCAGCGGTCTCATCGTGGTCGCGATTCGTCCGTGCCCGCTTCCGCGCGGTTCCATGGGAATCTCGCTCGTCGAGCCAGGTCAGCGCCGCCGGCGTGACCTCCTTCTTCTCCATGGTCGGCGGCTGGCGAAAACAGAGGATTTGGCCGCAAGCGGCAAGCCTACGCCCGCCGCCCCTGACCACCAGTCACCACTCGCTGCCTCGGTCCGGCACCGGCGCGCTCGACGAAGCTGGGGTGGACTGGAGGAGGTCGGCAATCGGGATGGGAAGCTAGGGTTGGCCGCCGCCGCCGGCCGCGAGGGTTCGGGGAGGAACACACAGACGCAGGAGTGGATTACTGGCTACTTGCGTTTGGTTTTGAATTTGGAGAAATTTTCTAAATAAAATGCCCTCGCACAGTCGCACTCAAATTGCTAAATGCCATTGCAGAAAACGTATACAAAAAGTCACTCCCAAGTGCACAATCAGGGGTGGTTCAAGAAATGCAATGTGGCAGTACCATTCATCAAATGAGCTATATTTAGAAGTGGTGTTTTTTTACAAGTCACTTTTTGCCGTGGCATTTCTCGGTTAAGCAGAATGGAAAATGGTGTATATTAGGTTGACCTGTTGTTCTTTCGAAAACGGTTGCATTGGACTTACTAGTAATCGTGCATGTGCATTGCACGTGTCCTTACGAAGGAATTTTCCGTGTATGTCTTAGTTAGCACACATTATTTTAAACCAAACACTAAGAAGTATAATAATGGACCAAGTATAACTGATAGTTTTGGTTATGTAGTGCATGTTAGCTTCAGAATCCGTTAGTCTTGGTTATGAAGTAGGATTGGAGATTGGCGTAGAAATAAAATGCACGTTTACCATGTCATCATTCGCAAGCAAGTTTGCCATACCATGCCTAAACTACATATACATTTGCTTTTATATCGGTCTATGATAGCTATGAAACATATCTTTGCAGCTTCAAAGTAAGAATGGTGATAACAGCAATGAAAATAATATTTAAGGATATGAGCACACACACATAGTGCCCAACAGGTAAAGAAAATATCCTTTGACAAAACATCTTGACATGTCCAAAATAACATAGTAGTTATGCAATTGTTGGTGGCCCCATGCTATCTTTTATATATATATAGATACAATGCTTCCACCAGGGAGTTCCTCTCTGTGCAGTTTTGAAACTCAGTGGGTGGTTGGCTGGTTGCGGCAGACCAAGTGAAGCTCGTTGTTTCGCAGAACAAGCAGACCTGGCCATCAGGAAAGCTCGTTGGTGCCATGGACCAGGACCAACAAACTTCCTTAAAGGCACTCATGATGCTGGGCATGGTCCTCAAAGAAGTTGTGCGAGCAGCTTCAAAAGCCTTATAACTGCACCTAGAGAAGTGAGTAAACATAACGTTAACTTCAACACAAAAATGTGCGTTGCTACGCAATAAGAAAATAAGATATTGAGCAGGAGTTTATTTTGCCATTGGGCAAAAGCTTCAGCAGTTTTTACATAGGCACCCTCTCAAACTATTGTTGTGCATCTATTATCGACCCCTCCATATTAGAGGCAATATTTTTTGTCATCCTTCATTTCTCCTGGTCTACTGCAACTGTCTTGGATCTCAAACTGTCGGCTGCTCAAAGCAACACCAGGAAAGCAAGAAACTACACCTGTCCGTATGAGGTGCAGTGCTTCCATTACTCTATAAGGTTACCATGTCCACATGAAAGTAAACTCAAATAAACATATCAATTAGAACTTAAATTTGGTAAACACGGACTACTGTTAGCACAATGCATCAGTTTCAACGAAAGTATAGAACAGTTAAATAAAAAAGGCAATACATCTGGTTGAACTCTAACTGGAGGGGGAAAAGACACCGATCTGGACAATTTTTGTAACTCGGTCGAAAGAATCAACAGCCTATCATTCCAGCAAACCTCACTCGCTTAACAAAATCAGTATTACATATACATCTTAGAAAAAACATCTAACGCTGGCTCAAGCGACATAAACTATATGCTCCCTTTAAATGGATGAATTTAATCCAGTGACTATAATTGACTGTTAATACAGTTGAAGTCTGATCGAGGTTAGAGTGGATGAAGGTTCAGATATAAATAGCGCATACCAACCTTATTCACTGAGACATTCTCTAATGAAGCGGATATCAATTACGCACGTAGTGTAAACATATAGTACATTAGTACATTATGTGCTCCAAATTTAATCTCCTAAGTTTTCTTGCTGGGGAAACGACATTCCTAACAAAATAGTCATTTCTTTTAATCTCCTCACATAACCCATATGGAGATAAGACATGTATTAGTTGTTAATCTGATATGGCAAGCAGCAAGAATTACTCTAACTGAGTACAGGATCAACAAGTAGTATGAAAGCAAGCGCCGGAGAGACCATGATAAGCATGTTGTATTCAGGATTGCTTAGAGCATCTCTAGCAGAACCCGCAAAACGCGAACCCGCAAAACAGTTTTGCAGGTCGCGCAACTCGCGTTTTTTTGCTCGAAACGCGGCGCGGCGGAGCATTCTGTTTTGCGGTTCTGCTTTGCGGTTTCTGCTCCGCCGCGCCGCGTTTCGAAACTGCATATGCAAAACATGAAGTACACATGAATGTCATAAAAATAGCTACTGCCCATGCAGCTGCCAAATGTGTTCAACCAGGTCTAGCTGTAGCTGGTTGTGTGCCTCCTTGTCCTCTAGCTGCAGCTATCTTCTGGTTTCGTGGTATGCAAAGGCGGCCAACCTTGGATCCTTGCCGCCGCTTTGCATACCGGTCTTCGAACTCCTTGACGGCGAGGACGGCGACCACCATTTGCCGCTGCCGGCTTTCGAACAGCGTCTCCACATCGGAGTCGTCGGAGGAGGACGAATCGGAGAGGACGAACTCTTCCTCCGGGCTCAACTCCATCTGAAACGGGCAAGGCATATTCACTACATACTACTCCGGCCGAAATCAAAGCGAAATCGAGCGGAAAAGGACTCACCGGCAGATCGGCGGCGACGGCGCAAATTTGGGTTCTCCACGGACGCGGCTAGCCGGAAACCGGGGGCAGGGTACCTCCGCGGCCGGGGCAACTCGCGTGCGGTGGGGCGCCTTCAGATGCGGCCGGGAAAAGGAGGGAATAGCAGGCGGCGGCGCTGGCGGCGGCGGCTGGCGGCGGCGGCGGCGAGATGGGGATGAAGAGAGAAATAGCGCGTGGTGAAAACTCCCACCCGTGAACCGTTTTGACCAAATGCAGGGCCCCCTCGGTTCGGCGCCGAAATCCGCGAAAAAGCCGTTCCGAGGCGCGGATTCACGGGCCCCCGCAAAATCTTTGACGGGCCGGTGAGTTTTGCGGGTTCTGTTCTCCGCGTTTTTGCGGTTTTAAATCCGCATCGGGCGGTTATTATGCGGGTTTGCCCCTTTTGCGGGTTTTGCTAGAGATGCTCTTAAGGTTGCAGTTGTCCCGGAAAAAAACAGAGACCTAAAATCAGATTATCAATAATTACATAAGTGATGTTTGTCCTAGGAAAGTCAATTTATAGTTGCAGATCAATGAGGCATTTTGATTGCGAGCTTAATTAAGCAAACACCACGAAGTGTAAGAGGAACATGATAGATAAATCTTACCTTCTGAAATGGTTTCCGCAAAGAACTGTAGGAGTGAATTCATGCAATCCTAATGGATTTTCTCCATCAG
This sequence comes from Poa pratensis, assembly GCA_947311845.1. Classification (NCBI taxonomy): domain Eukaryota; kingdom Viridiplantae; phylum Streptophyta; class Magnoliopsida; order Poales; family Poaceae; genus Poa; species Poa pratensis. The sequence goes on from CAMZMU010000063.1 coordinate 161,175,757, forward strand.
TTTTTTTAATGCGCCCTTCATTCTGTTAATCACATTTGACAAGATAATTAATTATTGAAGCAAATGCATTAGTAAGCCAACTAAGCAGGTTTTTCAGGTAACATGATCTCAAATATGCATGTGCGTAGTAACATGTACATGTACTGTATGTTCTAATCCATTTTATTTAGAACATTTTACATCAACCATAATATTACATTGGTTGCTAGTATTCACTCCTAATATGATGCGAATGTTCGCTAGTTTGAAAGTAGTTCTCCCATAGGATTCATCGGCATTTTTACTCGAACTTGAGGCAGTTCATAACCCCAAGTGAAACCAAATCCTCTTGTTTTTATACAGAAAGTAGATGAATTTCCACAACAGAATGAAGAGGTAAAGGCAGATTTTCTGTTCACAATCAAAGATGATACCAAACAACACTTTGAGTAACAGAGATATTTGTAGGTGAAAAATGAAATCTGGAGAATCAAACTTGATCTCATGCATGCATTCTTGCTGCTGTTCTCCCGTCATGGATAGATTCTTTCACCTGTGTATGCTTAATTTTCATGCATTCATATTTGTATAAACATATTAGCACAACACATATGAGCTCAACACCAAGGTGCCACAGTGATGAGCACAACGACGTGCCACGCGGCAGCAGTGATGTCGGATGTACGGACAGACTGCAACTCAGCTATGAGCTATGAAAAAATCATTGAACAGAGTCACACAAAAATATTGGGATGAGAGGAATATTAAGGATTCATTCTTTATAATTCTTTGTTTTTAACCACAATCTACAGAAAATAGGTCACTTATATAAAGCTTTCACTGTTTCACATGGTGGTAGTATTAACCTTATAATTCGGCTTGTCAAATTGCTATCAAAAGAGAGACTTTGCTGCCCGCACTGAGCCATAAACCGATTACACAGATCACCAGACGGCATGTTCTAATCCCAGGGCCTAAAATGTACCATGATCATTCCGTCGAACATGTAGTATGCAATAACATGTTCAAGAGACAGGGGCGTAGGTTGGAGCGAGGACTCACATGTGGGTGATGCACTGATGCGTACCTTCTCAGGCTGGAGTAGATCGTTGAAGTGGACGGTGGGGCGTGGCAGCAACGGCTCCAGTCCGTAATGGGTGCATGGACGGTGGGCGATTCCCTCGGCCGAGGGAGATGGATGAAGACGGCGCGCGGCGTCTACTCCCCTGAGCCAAGGGGGCGAGCGCGATCTGGGCGCTTCCCTGAGCCGAGGCCATGACGTACATGGGAGGCGGCAAAGGCGGCTGTCGGCCGCGGATCCCGCCTATGTGCGTGTCGGCGGTCCGCGTCGATGAATAAAGTGGGCGGCGGTGCGGGGAACGGCAGCGGCGCGTGGGTGGGCGGCGGTGCGGTGAACGGCAGCGATTAGTGGCGGGCGGCGGTCTCCTGGAGGCGACGCGACGCAGGACGGCGGCGACGAAGACCCGTGGCTCCGACGGGATTAGTGGCTGGCTGTTTCGGGCAAGACGGTTTCTGTTTCGGGGGGGAGCGGGGTGCATCTGGTTTTTTTTCAGAAAAATTAGGTGCACATCATACATCATTGGGCTAATCTGAGACGTTGGATCTAGCCTATTGTATGGTTCAGATCCTCCGGATCTGACAGACTCTGTCTTTTTATATTACTAGTACATGTGCACGTGCAACGCACGTCTCCATAATTTTTGTACATGCGTGATCAAATAAATATTGCCGTGTGTTGCATTGCACGTGCAGCGCACGAACATGGAGACGTATCAATCAATTAATCATGGTCATGTTACAGAAATCATAGGAGACGTCATAGCACATTTTTTACCTGATAGTTCTGCATCACCAATCATTGAAAACTTGTCATACTTGAAGGTACAATAATAAGGCAAGATTTAGCTTTTAGCGTTTTCAATTGTAGATCTAAAATGAATATAGCAACAACCGCAACCAGGGCATGAAGCCTCATCAACGAACACATCCTATGCAAGTTAAAAAGGACGTACTAAGAATGAAGGATAGCAAACTATATCTTACATCTGAAGTTTAATTCAAACATAAGGGCAATGAAAATCTCGACACTGGAGAAGAGCGTTATTTTGCATGCAATTGCACCAAATATATTTATATTCATAATTCTTCATGATGCTCTAAATAAATCAATGAATGTATAAGGTTGACGGTCTGCTTAACAAAAGTCAAGAGTCAGTTATGTCTTTCCTAGAACTTTAGCAAAGTGGGTTGTAATGAACCTTAATTGTTGGTTCAATGAAAATCGGTAATCATCCCTTTTAGGATTTTAGCTAAAAAACAGATAAAATATGTCTTACGGAAAAATATTTGTGTCGCAGATTTACAGGAAATTTTCTCAGTGCAGAAGACTTTTCTTGAGCAGAAAAATCAACCATTTAGAATGCATGTTAATTTTGTGTGAACTAACGACACCAACACAATAGTTATAGGCGACGTATCCTATGCATCCTGGTCCTGGTCCGCCGTCGCTGCCGGGTGCTTGTTGGTCGCCGCCGTCCTCCGCGATATCTGCTCTCCGGCTCTTGGCCGCTGCGGCAACCGTACCAGAGCAAAACGTGTTGTGGTGTCGCTGCCACCGGCCGTGGAGACCACCGCTGCAAGCCATGTTGTGTTGTCTCCGCCGGCCGCCGGCAGCCGATCGCCGCCTTGTGTGGTTGTCGATCTGCGGTCGCAAGGATCTAATCTATACAATCGATCAATTAGAAAGATAAAGACTTCCTTTTCAGCGGGCGTATTAGTGCAAAATAGCCACGTTTTGGTACTGTGTGTGGGATAAAATCTGACGGCCCAAAACTGGCGGATGCACGAATGCACGAACCACCCCAGATGCATAGGATACGTTGCCCATAGTTATATCCATTCCAAACAGGCTAACCTCATGAGACAGTGGAGCTTCCTAAAATCGCACATGCTTTCTTTCTGAATTCTTAAGAGTGCAACGGTGAAAACAGCTACTCCATCGCTGAATTCTTAAGAGTGTCATTTTTGTTCATTGCAAATCAAGATGAAGTAAACACCAAATTTGGCAAGGTGTCAACTCTTAATTTTTTAATGCATCACCAATTAAGTAATCAAATAATAAAATAAATACAATCCATAGAATTGCAGTAATATTTTTTTTTACAATGTTAACTCCATCGCTGAATGCATCCCCGAGGAAAGAACAGAATTCATAGAATTACAGTGAAAAAATGTCAAGGGACGATGCTTCACAACTTATCTCTTTTCATACAGTCAATGTTGTCGGCTACCTCGAAGAAATGCTAGCTCATCACGCTAATCGCATGGGCAGAAACCGTCCTCGTCATCGACAGCCAGACTTGATCTGCCTCGAAGACCAGCTTGGAGTTTGAGCCTCGGCCAGAGACATTGCCTCTCGCATGTAGCGCATAGCACCGGAATCTATTGCCGAGGAAGAGGCGGTCGCAAGTCTCTCGGTTGGCCGATTCATGTCAGCTGAATAATGATAACTGATACAGACATTTTGAAACATGCATTATAAAGAGAAGAGACCATAAACTAAATGGAATTTTCGAGACCTTATGATGTCCAAGTACTGTACAAACCAAAGGGAACCTGAAGTCCTGAAGTAAACCTACATGAATCTCTGAAGTCCATGAGGTACCACACAATCATACAGAATTTCTCTTCAGAACATGGGATGAAAGACACACCAACAGGCAGAAGAAAAGAAAGGCACAACGTTGAACAATCAAAGGAATTAGGAATAGCAAGAACAGGGTAACAACAAGCAATATACATACTGGATATGGAGCATCCAAGCCAAGGGTATACGCTGAATAGAACTCCACGTACATGCTAACAGCAGTGAAAATAAAAAAAGTGGAACAGGTTACCTGAATCACATCAACACAGGCAATGCATGGGACTAAGTTTTGAGAACCCTTAAAACAGAACAGATTCACACCTCTTAACTGTCTTCGGGAATAATATCTGGAAAGCAGACACGGTCTAGCAAGAAAGGAACAGAGGCAAGACGCCCAAATCACTGTCGAACAGGTGATGTGCATCGAACTTGTACCAGGTGAGGCAGAAGGAGATGAAGAACATCGTCGTATCAGGTGGAAGACGGGTAACAGCGAGCACGCCCCGTCGGTGATGGCGCATGAGCAATTGGGCGATGAAGGGCGCCATGTCCATGGACTGGACACCTCTAGCAAGCTGATACGGAGGATTGGGACGGCCAGATACACAGATGCTGCAAGCGCAACACTGATACGGAGGATTGGGACGTGGCGACGGCGATTGGGCGGCGGAGTAAATGGCTGCGGCGACGCCGGCGTAGAGGGCGCGGCGGCGAGAGGGCTGCGGCGACACCGGCGTAGAGGGTGGCGGCGGAGAGGGAGGCTGCGGTGTGCGCTGTTTGAAGGCCGCGGCGACGCAGTTAGGTATGTGAGATCGTGCGTGATCAGCGGCGAGTGGGATAGGGGAGCGGGCAGTTTTCTTCTTACGGGTTTGTGGGAAATTGAACTCAACATTAGGCTAATCTTGGCCGTTTGATTTAAGAGATGAATGGTTAAGATTACAGGGGTACGACTCATCATTGGACAAATCTGGAGCATTGGATGATGTTAATCGTAAGGCTGACGTTATTTGGATCAGCCAGTCTGGGTCTTTTAATATTAGTGGAGATTTTAACAATTCTTGGATAGTGGTGCCTAGCGGAGTCGTGAGAGAGGAATAGGGCTGACATGATGGTGTCGGTGGAGTTAGAAAAATGCATCTCTTTGTTAAAATGACACGGGCAAAATGTCAATGACCCATTATATTTGTGAGTTTAAAACCTACAAACATATTGATCTAAAGATAGATTTCAAGAGTAAATCTAGAGATGACATTTATTAGGCAGTGTGTTGTCATGTTGTGTCAATCGAGACAAAGCAAAGTAAGGTGTCCCAAATAATGTAGGGTGATTTCTCAAACATCTACTTGAACTTATATTGATTAACTGATGCATACAACCATCTACTAAGTCAACTGTCATTAGAAAATTCAAACTGAGAAATCACCCCTGACCACCACCCCTGACCACCAGTCACCACTCGCTGCCTCGGTCCGGCACCGGCGCGCTTGACGAAGCTAGGGTGGACTGGAGGAGGTCGGCAGCCGGGATGGGAAGCTAGGGTTGGCCGCCGCCGCCGGCCGCGAGGGTTCGGGGGAGGAACACACAGACGCAGGAGTGGATTACTGGCTACTGGCGTTTGGTTTTGAATTTGGAGAAATTTTCTAAATAAAATGCCCTCGCATAGTCGCACTCAAATTGGGTCTTTGCTAAATGCCATTGCAGAAAACGTACAAAAAGTCACTCCCAAGTGCACAATCAGGGGTGGTTCAAGAGATGCAATGTGGCAGTACAAGTGGTGTTTTTTTACAAGTCGTTTTTTGCCGTGGCATTTCTCGGTTAAGCAGAATGCAAATGGCGTATGTTAGGTTGACCTGTCGTTCTTTCAAAAAACTGCTGCATTGGACTTATTTTAACAATTCTTAGATAGTGGTGCTGACGTGGGTATACCCTCCGGGCACTCCACCGTTGGCGTACCCGATGCAACCCAACACCTAGTGGCTCATGAAGCCCAACAAGTTAGGACTTGTAGTACAAGGAAACGATTCCAAGACGTAGTCTACTAAGACTCTTGTAAACCCTACCTGGTTCACTTTATAAAGCCAGGCAGGGGCACCTCATAGGGGGATCCATACATGACACAACATACACATATAGCATAGAGAGACCACGTCTCCCCATCGCCATTACGACCACCATGTAACATTATCATCATCTATACAAGATCAGACAAACATGATGTAGGTCTTTACCTCACAATGAGGGGTCAAACCTGGGTAAATCCTTGCTTGTCAGCTGTACGGAACTACCAGCGCGCCATCTTCTCCCTCTCAATCAACCTGGGGTACTCGAACATGGAACTTACCGAGGTTATACCTCGCCAATTGGCGCCGTCTGTGGGAAGAACGCGCGCTGAATCCACGGTTTCGGCGGCTCAATCTACATGGACATCTGCGACAACTCGCCGAGCACGGATCAGCACCGGGGCTCGACATCACCATCACCCTCGCGTGCGGCTGGTCAAAACCATCAGATCACATCTGGCTGATCATCGGCACGGTCAGATTCGTCATCACTCTTGTGCTAATAATCGACGTGCTTCCCTTTTGAACATATGAAGGAGCCGCTGGCGTGCCAGCATCCGCAGATGTGGCGAGTGACGACTTGTCACTTGATCATGCCATCGAGGAGCTGGACGCTGCGATTATGCAGGCGAAGGACGCGCTGGTCACCTCTGCAAGCACACTTGACGCTGTCCACCAGGAGGTGCTTCCGCGTGACGCGGTCCCTTCGCTGCTCAAGGCTTTGCTGATAGATTCGGCCCAGGCTCATCGACCATGGCGGATTTCGCACGTGATCTTATGGTACGCGGCTCAGAGTCCACCCTCAAGCTTCTCCTAGGTAACGGCGTAGCGATTGACTACGAGACTGCACTATCTGACTTCCCCAAAAAGTCAGACGAGAGGCCGTTGTCTTTGAAGGGTGTGACCGACGCAGCTGCGCGACTGTCTGACATCTGCATTCGCACTATGGAGCGCAGATCAACTGTGATTGCCGCAGTCACAATCGCGTAGGGCTAGGTCGGAGTCTGTGTCCCATGTTTAGGGTAGCTGCCCCTTTATGACTTGTAATATAACTCACACGAATCATGTGTGCTTTTGCTACTCTTTTTATGCGAACGAATGCTACAATGTATATATGTTTACTTTGATCCTCTATGTTTGAGGCACTATTCTTATTATCTCCCTCTGAATTTTGTGCTTAGGCTTTGAACAGCCACCTGAACGTGAGACATCCGAGCCCGCACCACCTCGCACTGACACTCGGACGCCTGCGCAAGTGACCAACGATATCGAAGTGTTGGCTTTTGCGAATACGTAGCACCTGCGTTTTTGAGCCCGAAGGGCATTGAGGTGTAACAATATACTCCGAGTGGAGTTGTGAACGTTGTTTTTCTTTGAGTGTTGCTCTATTCTGTTTTAGGCGCATCGTTTCTTGCCAGTTGAAGTAGATGTAGGCCATCATCTCCTCTAGGGTTGCATCTGCTGGCATCATTGTGCACTCCTTGATGACTTTATCCACTTTTGCTGCCATCTCGGCTGTGATAGTCAGCGTTGCCACACCATCTGGCAATGTTACTGTGCAAGGGAACTCTGTGGGCCTGCGACTAGCAGCCGCTGCTGAGGTTTCTGCGCTGAACGCGGCGTAGATCTATCGGGGTATGACCGGAGGGCATGTGTACGTGATGTCGATGCCAGTCATGGACTCGAACTCATCGTCCAAGCTCATGTCAGAATTATTGCTTGTGCTGATCTGGGCGTCGGTGTCGACGTATATTTCGAGTAACTGCTCAGGATTGTCTTCGTTGTTGGTGAGGAACTCGTGATCCGCAAGGATCTCTGGGCCAGCGAAATTGGCGAGGCAGATGCTGTCATTTGCGTCTTCAGATTGCATATAGTCGAGAACCATGTCGAGTGACTCGGTTTGTTCGACTGTGCCAACTTGGTAGGTGGACTGGACCTCATCATCTGGGCGCTCTTGCGCCATGAGTTCGTTGAACTCCCGTGTTGACATGGACGAGACTGGTGATTCTAGCGGCAAGATCGATTTGATCTATGACGATGCAGCTTCCATACCTGCTGGCGACGCGATCGTAGTCGACGGAGCTTCGAGTGCCTCAGTCGCGATTGGATCGGTCAAGTCCTGCAGACCAAACTTGTCGACGGAAAAATTGTGTTTTCCAACAACTAAATCCAAACCTGAGTTGAGGCTGACAAAGGCCTCTTGATCTTCTGGTGAGTATGCTTTGATCCTCTTTGGTGACGCGATCTTTGGAGCTGGGGAGTGATCGTCTGTTGATCCGACGTTGGTCGAGCTTGCCGGCGAGTTGCCGTTTGCAGATGTGGTCGGCGAGTTACCGTTTGATGATGGAACCGGCGAAACCGTAAGTCCAACACTACCTGTTCTCACAGACGGTGCCAATTGACGAGGTGTGTCCTCGGCAATACCCATGGTCGAGTACCTTGGGTTAGGATTATGTGGTAGAGAACGCGTAGTGTTAGTATAATCGACGGCTGACAAGCGAGGTTTACCCAGGTTCAGGGCCCTCGAGTGAGGTAACACCCCTACTTCCTGCCTGTATGTATTGATTGTGGGAATATGCTGCGGTTACAAGGGTCTAGCAAGACGTGGATCTCGCTAGGGTTCTGAGGTTCTAGTATTGTGTGTCTTGATCGATCGCCCTCCCAGCCTTTATATAGGAGGTTGGGTCTCGGGTTCGTAACTGATGCATCCAAAATGCATCTACTTTTCCAAGCACTTTGCTTCATAATTAGTTCCGGAATCTTCCCATATCTGAATAAAACTGTTGAATCTGACGCTGTTTTTAGCAAAGTCTCCTTTCTGGCTATTTTTGCAGGAAATAAAATCGGGGAAAAATACCACGTCAATATTTATGGAAAAGGAGGACATTGGGCAAAGGATGGACACGAGGAAGCGCTCGAGGGCCAAAAGAGGGGGACCCCATGCGGCCCTTGTACCTAGCCACGTGGGCCCACCCCAATTGGGCCTCGGGCACCGCCTCGCCTTCGGTCTTCGACGTACCACTTCATATAGACGAAAACGGCGTGACCTAAGAGGAGAGGAGCTTTCGCGAAACACACCGCCGCCGCCACCACGATCTTCGTTTCAGAGACAGATTGATCCAGGATTTCTCCTCCGGTGGAGGGATCCGGAGACCGTCTTCACCGCCATCTTCACCGCCTTCATCTCCATCGACCATGAGTTCCTCCACCATCACCATGTGTGAGTAGACCGCTGTAGGCATATGAGGTGGATGGGGATTGGATGAGATTGATCATGTAATGCTACCCGTTGTTCGAGATTTTAGGGGTTTATCTTGAGGATATTTTTGTATTGTGTTGATGCACTTATGCTATGTTTAATGCTTGCTACTAGGACCCGAGTGGCATGATTTCAGTACTGAACTTATTTTGCCTCATCATATAATTGAGTTTGGTATTTATCTACAAAGTGTATAACCTGCTATTATGTTGAACCTGCGAACCCTAAAAGTGACATATAGGGAAAACAAGGGGGGGATGTTTTAGTTTGAGGATTCTATGTGTTCATGAAGTGTTAATGCATTGTTCCGGTATATTCGAAAGGGTAGACCTTAATTACCTGTAGTTCCAAGTTGGCCCTGATGAAATGGGCAGGTAGGACAATAGATATTGTGCAAATTCTCTTGGTTAATTACTACGCACAACTAATTATGGAACACATACCTACATATATCAGAATTAGAGATATGTCCCATTGCTAGTTATATCTTATTATATGATCAATCTTATTCATGCAACACCCCGCTATCACCTCATACCTACGTTTTAAATCTCTGAGTTACACTTTCACTTTTCCGGTGAAAACTGGGAAACACTTATTACTGCTGTTGTTCTACTTGTTACTTGAATAATATTACTGTCATCACTATTACTGCTGCAACTTCATTGATATATAGGTATGGTTGAGAGTGACGCCTCAATTGCCAAAGTCTTATTGATATTCTTGTGTTCCCATCGTGTCGAACTATAAATTTGGGTAATACTTCCCAACGAAGATTTCAGCGATCCCATATACTTGTGGGCCTCAAGACATTTTCTAGCACCGTTGTCGGGGAACCTAGCTTTATTGGCAAGACAACTTGTTATCATTTATTTGCGGCATTTGCTTGTTTCCAACTATGGGAAAGGAAACTACTCCGAAGGAAGTGAGGTCTTCAACTACTCGTGGAGGTAAGAATTTGCCAAGTAGGCAAAACTTTTCACCTAATGTTGCTTCTGCTGTTGTTCCTAAGAAAAGAGGAAAAGTTGTATCTAGTTCACCATTGTCTAAAATGTCTACTAGTAATGAAAATGATTTAATATGTGGTAGCATAGACAAAGAAGTGATACCTGAAACACCTGAAACATTTGAGATAACTGAAACACCTGAAAATCTTAAATCTTCTATTATTGAAAATGTGGAATCTGAGATAGAAGATAATGAATATTGTGATGATGAGATGGAAACTTCTTCTGAGGAAGAGGATGCATTTGTTATGGCTTTTATGTGTTCGGATTTTGATAAATTGGATAAACTTGATAGCTATAAAAATTCTCCTCTTGATGATTATTTCCCTATTACTGAGAAAATAAATGCTCCAGCTATTAAAATTAAAGATAAAGATTATGAGTTTATTGTTGATCCTGAAATAATTGAAAAGGCTGAGAAGTATAAGTTTTATGGTAGAGAGGATGAGTTTCCTTTTGAACACATTGCTGTTTTGCATGATTTATCTGTGTTATTTGGAAAAGATGAAATCCACCAACGCTATTATTTCTTAAAGTTGTTTCCTTTTACTTTGAGACGAAGTGCTAAAACTTGGTACAATCGTTTAGAACCTGGATGTATTACTAGCAAGGAAGAATGTTTGCAGGTATTCTATAATAAATATTTCCCTGCTAATAAGGTTCATGGTTTAACTATTGAGATTAGCAACTTTTCGCAGAAAGAGAAGGAGGATTTACCCCAAGCTTGGGGGAGGTATAGCAAGATGGTTAGGAAATGTCCTACCCATGGCTTCAAGAGTAATTAAATACTTGATATATTTTACAATGGACTAACTGAAAACACCAGAGGCTATCTTGATGGTATTGCATGTAATGTGTTCAGGGAAAGGACCGTTGATGAAGCAACTGAGCTATTGGAGACTATCTATTACCCCCTCGAATCTGACGAGAGTGGCACCCATGGCACAACGACTAATCTGCCTAATCTCATAGCCACGCTGCTGGAGCTGAGCAGTAATCAGAGTAGCAGTACCTTCAAATTGCTCCCATGCAGGCTCCGGCTCGAGAAGGATGATGGCCCAGTCGTCCCCCACCTCCGGCATTGAGCCTCCGACCATGACATAACCACGCTGCAGGCGAAGCGGATTGAACGGGACGTAGCCAGCACCAGGTGGCAGATGGGGGATGGGGTCACATGGGTAATTGGCCATGTCGTCGCCGCGAGCCGCTGTCGGCGTTGATGATCCGGCGGAGTCGTCGGGGCGGGTTTACTGTAGACGACGAGGGTTTGGTCGGGAGCAGAGGCAGGGCTGTCGCTTGGGTTTTGAGGGGCAGAGTTAGAAACAGAGTTTTGCACGATACACCAGATATTCCGTTTGAGTTTGTTTGGAGATAAGCAATAACGGAAAGTATGACCATAATTCTAACAACACCGGCACCTGATTTTATTTCTGCAGTCTTTCCTTAAATGCCTATGATCAAAACAACGAGAGCAGGTCCTCTGTTTCTGAATATTCTATGTGACAGGTGGAGCCTCAGAGGGAGACGAATCGGCAACGGGTTCATTTTTTGGTTTTTAACAAGATTAGAGATGCTCATTTTTTGTAGGTTGTTCATCGTGCAATCTACTGGATCCGGCTATGTTCCTTCCTTCTGCCATTGGAGCAACGAGCTCCTATAGAATCTAGATGTACCCGTATTATGGTGATAGTCCGAGCTATTTGCTGCCAGCATGGGTGACAACATACTAGAAGACTTCAATGATTAGTCTCTTTATGCTAGCTTTGTTTCGGTGGTTTATTCATGCAGCCACTTTGTCTCATCCGCGAGTTGTAATAACTGAATGATATTCTTTTGCTATTTTTATTAATATAAAAGGTTGTGTGAATCATTGTGATGCAGAGGCCGGGGCTCCCATTTCCACAAATAAATGTGTTTTTATAATTTCTTACCATGATATGTAATTTGTTTTATTTATTTATTTTCATACTATTGGACTTACGACGACTGTGTGCATCCTATATGTGCAGAGGATGGATGTAATGCTTAAATAAAGCTCACTTTATCGAGAAAAAACAATCCAAACCAGGGGTTGTTTTGCGGACATCACTGATAGAAAATTATCTCGCACATAAGTTAAACTGAGTAATACACAAATAATTTAGTAATTATCGAATATTACATGTACTAGTGAGTTTAAAAAAATTATTACATAACCACGAAAAATTCAACAATAGTTAAAGCAAACGTTATAGTCGCGTCAAAGAGTTTCACTCTGCTGAACATATCGATGTTTCAAGATGGTTTCTTGTATGGAGTTTGCATCGACTGACATGTAACAAGTGGCTTATGATGAGAGCTGCAGAGGAGATTCTGAAGTAGATGGTCGGTCAAATTCTGACTGTTTTTCAATTTCTCTATCTGTTGACGCATCAAGACGATTATCGAAGGCATAAATTCGCAAATCAATCATAGGTCCATAGGAAGAAGGTGGACTAGTAAGGTCGATGGGATTGGCCGCTGAAGATCCAAGTCTTTTGTGTGCCATGAGCAGCCAGATGAAGGTAAGGAACTCCCCTCCTGTGGCCAGCTGCATGGCGTGCGTCTCTGACCGTGATCTGCCAGCGGCGTACATGATGATCCTAACCCACACATCTCTCATCTCCTTCAGAGTTTCTTTGCATGGTTCGGGCAAAGACAAGCTTGGATCCTCCTCGGATAAGAACTTTTTGAGTTTTTGCAGAATGTCATCATTGTCGATGCTGCCACTTGCCATGAACTTGTCTGATAAGTCTTGTAGCACTGATTCGGCACTGGTAGCAGTGACCTGCAACATAGCTGGGTATGTAACAAGAAGGTACATCATATAATTGGACAGTTTCCGGCAGACACCAACCAAGGCAGCTGTCTCCTCATCCACACTTGATACGACCTCACTTAAATGTATTACTGTTGATATATGCAAACGGATTATGACAGCACCAAAATCCTCTGCTGCCATACGTAGCAGGAACTGGTTGAAATGTTGCCACCGTAGATAGCGCCCTTTTCCAAAAGCAGATTGGCGAATATCCTCACCCGCTTTCACGAAATTGTCCGTGATATCCTCATCCACCGGCTCGTACTTGGTGTCCAATAACTTGCTCAACCAAAAGAACTTACCAATTACTTTTGCCATTTTCCTGATCACTCGTTCCGCCGGTCTACTTGGCTTTTCCTTATACCCCACATAGCTCAGAAAGTTGTACTGGCCCATGCTGTTTGACCACAATGGCTTATCCTCTGGCCATCCAACGATATCCATGGAGACAAGCGTCCAGGACAGGCGAGTGAGCCAATCACTACACTTTTTGGCCTTCAGCCATGCCCATGTCCAAGGTGACGCCATGACCATCATAAACATTGCACAAACTTCCAGGAAAAAACTCCCTGCAAATAATGTGTAGGTGATTGCAATGTCTGCTCGGCTGTATCTCGTTTTGCTAACAACGGTGAAGACCACAAGGGCAACCAAAGCCGATACTTGAGATGTGCATCGAAGTATAATGCCGGTCCATGTCCGAAGCACTGCAGCCTTGGTATATATATCACAATACATGATACGAAGTTCCACATCAACCAACTTGGCCAACTTGGACAACTGGACTTCCTCTGATCGAGCATAGCTCTCCCAATTACTTGCATAGAAGCCTTTTGGTATCTGGGAGGTCCTAAACCCAGCAAATAAATGTCGAACGATAGGCGCTGAATCCAACGAAAAACAAATAATACTACCTCTATCCCAAGGAATAAGGCGCCCTCGTTTTGCGTGATTTTTCTTTGACCATGATTTACTCTAAATATATAGAGAATATTGGTATAAAAGTAGCATCATTGGAAAGTGTGTATCAATACGAATCTAACGATACTATTTTTACACAATATATTCAAGTTTTAGTTGCTCTATTTATTCAGTCAAACTTTGCTTTGGAATACGCGTGCGCCTTATTCCTTGAAAAGGAGGTAGTATTAGAGTAGCTAGCATCTTTTAGTCCTGGATGGTTCACCATACTTTCTCCATTAGTATTATAGCCACTGATGTTTGGTAGGTTCCCATACATGAGAGCCATCGTCCTCTCCCCATACTTGACAATTCCAGCCACAAACAAAAAGATACCTGAAACAAGAAGCTCCATATTGCGCCAAGGAGTGGACTTCCAGAAGACATACAATGCTAGGCCCACTTGGATTATCAAATTTAAAAAATGCCTCAACCACAAACTGTTGTCCTCCAAGGAAAATGCAGTGATTGTGTCCTGCCCGCCAAGATGAACGAGAAGGAAAGGAGCCCAAAAGAAAGCCAGCTGGTGGTTTTCTGTCTCTGTGTTTTCTTCTTGTCTTGAGAGCAAACCAAGGGCGTAAACTGCTACCATGTCCGCCATCAAATAAGATATCCAAATGGTGGCACTAAGAAACTTTCCGCCACGTTGCCGAAGGCTACCAGTAAAGAAGAGGAATTGTTGTAGCAGGAAGCTGAGAAGCACAAGCAGTTGGATCTCCAAGAAGCTCTTCATTGTTAATAAAAAATTCCTATGCCTGCACAAACCATTATATATGGGTATAAATAAAAGTATAACACCTGTTATATATGGACAGATAAATAAGGATGTTGTAATATAGACACCGCGTTTTCACATCATCCAAATTATTTGGACGGGTTGATCTGAAATTTACGGTTAGGAATTAAGAAGGGATTAGTAACAACGCAACTCGAGTAGCTCATTGTGTGGCTAAAGAAGCTTTGAAGTTGAACTCTGTATTAAATTTGGATGTAATCCCTGACTTTCTGATTGCGGTTGTGCAATCAGAGAAGCTTCAGTTTTATGAATAAATGGAAGGTTTGAGCTGTCAAAAAAATATTATTTGTATGACACGATACATGTCGCAGAAAGTCTTCCATGCAACATACTCTATATGGTAACAAAAATTGATCGATCCATAGAAAACATAAGAGGGACGTATCCCGCTAGGACTCCGGTGGCCGGCCGTTGCAGTAATCCGCAGCGAGTGACAAATCTGAGGACATGATTTAATTAAGGATCATGCTACTTAGGGGACGTGCCCTAAATACTCTTTCTGTGGGCATGGATAGATAATGCTAGGCAGGTCAGACATGCATGCAGCACTCACGTAGATTCCTTGTGTTTTTGTTTTATATCTTAAACCATACATCAAAATTCAAATCTGTTTTCATGCTTGGTTTTGTTGCGATGAGATATTTAAAATTAGATTTCATCTTGATACGTCTTGTCAACTTTTTTTCTAATCCTAGTCACAGCAGGTATCGACTAAAGTTGGTTAACAGGTTAAATCAAATAGTTGCCAGGCTATTTGCATTTCTCTACTCACCAATGTAACTCATCGGTGACATCAATTCCAGATTTCATGTGTCTAGAGTGATCAAATCCTCACTCTTTGAAAGTGTAAATCATGACTATGACAGAAAAACATGTGAAAATTGCCTAGTAACTAGACATTATTTGGATGGTCGATTTTTTTTCGTGAAAACATATTAAGATGGGATCTTATTTTCGAAGTAATCGTCGATACGAAGCCAGCGGTGAAAACGGGATTATCAATTGGATTAACGATTTTAAAAGATATTTTATTTTAAATTTTGGGACCAAGAAAAAATTCAAAGCATGCATGCATGTGTTGATTTTATGTAATTTCTTAAGCGCCCGCTCAAAATTGCTCGTGGGACACGTTCCCTAAATAGATTAACCCTGATTAAAGAGCCTGGTCATTTTTGTAACGTAACACACGTTGTACGTGGAGGTCAGGAGTTACAACCATATAATTCACGGAGGCATTCGCCCGTGTCCAAATCCAAACGAGAGAAAAAAAAACGCAA
This sequence comes from Poa pratensis, assembly GCA_947311845.1. Classification (NCBI taxonomy): domain Eukaryota; kingdom Viridiplantae; phylum Streptophyta; class Magnoliopsida; order Poales; family Poaceae; genus Poa; species Poa pratensis. Next base: position 161,191,601 of record CAMZMU010000063.1, read on the forward strand.
ACGAGAAAAAAAATGTAAGAGGCGTAGATACGCTGCCTGCAAAAGGATCGTTAAGCGATATTCCATCTAGCTATCTTCATACGGATTCTCTCCGGCAGTTTATGAGCTAGCTAGCGTAGACTAGCTAGCTGCGAGAAAAAAACAATCAGAAAAAAACTTTGCTAGATCGTGGTGAGAAAAGCGTGCGATACTAGCCAGCTGCGATGAAAAAAAAGAATTAGTTGCACTATCGATGGAACGTCCCTCACACTAAAAAATTACTGGCTCAATGATATACACAGGGCTAAGTCACATATACTCACGGGAATGAGAATATCCCTCCACTTAAGGAATATAAGAGCATCTCCACCGGGGTCTTTAAAGGACCCCCTAAAGGTCCTTTGGGGGCCGGACACCAAAAACGCCCACCAGCGGCACCCCTAAAGCGTCGCCCCGAGCGATTTTGTGTCCGGCACCCCTAATAGGGCCTCCAAGTTTGGAGGCTCTCCTGGGGGGTGCCGGACATCGCCTCGGCCATGGTCCTGACAGCGCTGGCCCGCCCGTCATACACACGACGCGTCCGTCCCGTGTTAATGAAGGCTGCGCAGGAGGCCGTTCCGCCGCGTTTAATGTCGAGGCGACGAGACGGCGCCACGCCTGTCATCACGCGTCGCAATAACGCCGCGCCCGTTCCCCTGGCGGACGCAGAGTGAAGCGACGCGTCGCAATAACGCCGCGCCGCTTCCAGTGGCGTAGACGGAAGCGACGCGTGCTGGTGTCACAGCGGCTGCCCGCGGCGGCGCCCTGCAGGCGCTTCGTCGGCGTTAATGCAGGCCACCCAACCCCGCTCCCTCCCGACGCAGCCCAGCCCCTTCTCCTCACACCATCTCTACTCCCTCTCCCTCCCTCTCCCTCAAGAACATAGGCCGCCATGGCGGGCAGCCGCGACGGGCGTTGCGGTGAGCAACGCCACGAGTAGCTGGAGGAAGTCCGGCGTCGCAACGAGGAGGCGGAGATGGCCAAGGCGTTCCACCGAGACGTGGCGCGAGGAGGCCGGCAACGCGCCTGCCTACGTGCTCTCGGTGGAGACCACGCGGCTCAGCCGCATGTCACGGCGGTAAATCGAAAACGACGCGCCGGCGAAACCAGAAGCCTCAGCTGCCTCAGCCGAGGCTACGGGACGTTCCTCAAGGCCGGAGCCCATGATCTGAGGGAACCAGCGGAACGTTTCTAAAGGCCGTAGCCGATGGGAACGGAAGATGCAATCCCGGCCAAGGATCATCAAGGCATGCAAGTCTCTTGATGATTCTTTGGCTTGGTTCGCATCTTCCTCTCCTTCGGCCGGCCATGGAGCGGCATCTCTTCTCCTCGCCGGCGCGTGTATTGGTTGGCGAGAAGCTGATAGGCCCCCTTCTCTCCGCCTAGTCTAGGTTTAGTTTGTTAAATCTCGTTTAAATTCGAAAATGTAAGTTTGTTAAATCTCGTTTGAACGAAGTTTGAATAAATGAAAATTACAAGGGAATACATGCGGCGTACTTATCTCCGCCTAGTCTAGGGTCTACGCATCCTTCTTCTTCTTCTTGGAGGCCGAAGCTTCCGCGTGATCGCCGTCTTGGCGAGAACGCTTGGGGGCCTTCGGCTTCTCGACGTCGCCGTCGTAGCCGTCCTCGTCCTTGTCATCGACGGCCGCATCCTTTGCGGGGGCTGCCTCGTCCTTTGCGGCAGGCGTGTCGTCCTCCTCCTCGTCGTCGTCGTCCTCCTCCTCCTCCTTCTCTGCGGGGGTATCCACGTCCGACGAGGAACGCGGCGAAGGGGTGTCGTCGAGCCCGTAGAAGAGCTCGAGTTGCTCGACTTCGGACGGTGATGGCTCGACGGAAGAAGCCGTATCCGAGCCATTGCCGCTCGACGATGAAGACAGCGGTGCTTGGTCTTCGCCGCTGGACTCCTCGCTGGTGGCGCCGGTACCCCACTCGGCCATGGCGTCGAATAGAATAACATCGTCATGCGCCCGCGAGGATGGTTAGATATTGCTGCCAAGCGGCGGCGGTTGCACGCCCACACGAACCGGGCGGCGGTTGCCGTAACGCGGAGCGACGCAGCGGTTGCCGGCGGCGGTTCGTGCGCCCGCAAGGTGTTCGACAGTTCGCTGTAATTTCGGCCGTGTTTGAGGGGTGGGCCTTTGAGGAGTACCGCTGTGGGCGGCCTCTAAATGTTGACCGGACACATGTCCGACACCCCCCAAAGGAGGCCCAATTGGGGGGGTGCCAGACACACATTTGGAGGCCCCCGGTGGAGATGCTCTAACGACGTGTCCGGGCTTCTATCCGTCAAGTTGGTTCCCTCTCGTAACCCCCCTCTCGCCCCCACGCGGCGGCAGGGGGAACCCTAGCGCCGCTGCCGCCGCAGCCCCCCACCGCTCCTCCCTCCTCCCTCCCCCGCTGCCACCATGGGTGCGGCCAGGCAAAGCCTGGGCACGGCCGGCGGTGGGGGGAATTTGGCCGTCCTCGAGATTGACGGGCCGGCGCGGGTGGGCGCCGCCGCTCCTCTGGCGTGGCACGGCCGCCGGTCGCCACGGCGATGTCGACGCCTTTTATCGACGGCGTGGCAGACGGGGTAGATCCCGGCCCTCCAGGCGTAGAGCGGCGGCTTCCGGTATTCCGATCCTTGTGAGCGGGGCGTGGGTCGGATCTGACCAGCAGGGTGATTCAGGTGTGCCGCTCACTTCGGTGGTGTGTCATGCCCAAATCTTGCCTCTGCTCGCGTAGATCTGAAGGAGATCTGGGCTCTGAGGTCAGAGCCGACGATGGCAGCGCCCGTGGGCGTCGTTACCTTGCTAAAGGCGTCGTCGCCGTGATTCTTCTACCTTCCGCCACGATGTTTCAAGGGAAACCCAAGATCTGGTGCTACCGGATTGGAAGATGGTGGCACTTTCGGTGTCGCTTCTCCCTCTTGAGGGCATCGTTTTGGAACATGTGCTGCCTGGAGTGGTATACCGGTGGTGTCACGCCCGAGACCCGGCCGGTAGAATGACAGCCGCCGCGCGCCTATAAACCCGAAAGTCTATACACGCACAAGGCTACAGAAGCAGAATAAACCAGCACAGTGGATCTCAAGCAGCTCTTCTAATCATATTTACAAGTTTATTTACATTTACAAAATAAAGGTTCTCTAGTCGCATCCCACCCACTGGTCCAGCCTACTCCTCGGAGTACAACGACGTCTTCTGCTGCGCACTCTGATCATCCAAAAATAAAGGAAGCAAGGGTGAGTACGAACAAGTCGTACTCAGTAAGTAAATACTTTACTAAAACAATAAAGATCAGACTATCGGATACAGTAATAACGGCCTTACTATATTTTAGTCAGATATCAATGGACAAGATAAATAAAGCATCACCGAAACTTGATTTAGAAGAGCAAATCATCCACCGAGGATTAAAGAGTTAAGGACGGTGAATGACCATGTATCGGTATCACACATGACAGCAAGGTTCCCTACCCGGGACTCACAGGGGTGAACATTCACGCTTTTACACTCTTAAGAGGGTACTCCGACGTCAGCAGCCACACAGGCTCCTGAACGAGCAGATCCCTTTTGCCCGCTCAGACACCGGACACCTTGACCTACTCGATGTCGGTCGCTCCTACGGATCCATCACTGACACTTTCCATTCAAGGGCCGCCCCTCACGGAGAGTTCAGACTGTCCCATACCAGAACTGCGACCGGTACAATACGTTTGCCGTCGTGACACCAATACGGAAAGAGAAAGATATACAGAAAGGTCAATCTCGGAATTACTGGATGCTCATCATGCTCATGCCTCCGCAAGAGCCACACGGATCATTCCGATCCAAACACAAATGAGAGATCTCCATATCTCTCGGATAGAATAATGATCCAAGGGGATAACAATATCATGTCCTAATCCAACGACAGAAACACCACATGGAGTTTCAATCAACAAGATAACAAGATAGAAACTAGAGTAGTAAAACTACTACTAGTACGAATCAAGAGATTAGCAAAGCATCCACTTGCCTTGGTCAGCCATCTCGTTGCAATCAGTCAACACTTGATCAGGTCTGGTACGATTGGCCAATCCAGCAACAAGAGGTACTATTAGCATACGAACTTATACGCCCACCACCGTAGCCGAGAATACCACCATCGCCAGCTCCAGCGTTCTCTCTGTATTTCGGCAGCATCTGCTTCTCTCAGTTGCTCACTAGCTAGGACACACGAGCGCTATATCTCTGGATTGATCCGAACTATTTGGAGATGCAGGGCCGGGCCCACTTCAATTCAAGGGTATTCATCGCTAGGACACACGAGCGCTATATCTCTGGATTGATCCGAACTATTTGGAGATGCAGGGCCGGGCCCACTTCAATTCAAGGGTATTCAGATGAATACCCAAAAAATTTGGTCAAAAACTAGTCTTATACAGTATATAACAGGTGTATAGATGAAAAAAACAGGAAATAAGTAGAGGAAACAGAGTATTCAGGGCCCTTTTGTTTCGGCTTCCCAGAGCTTTTCACGGAAAAAAGCTGCTCGAACCAGCCAAAGGGCATAGCGGTGGCGGCAGGCTTCGACCGAAGCCAGTCTGATTGCTTCATACGGAAAAAAGCACGTCCCGAGCTGCTTCCACCTGCTTCCCGAGCTTTTCCACTTACCGAACCGGTACGTAGCCATCATAATTACAGGAAACTGCCATTCCCAGTTGGTTTCCCAGTTCCTTCCCAGTTCGTTCCCAGTTCGTTGGATGATCCATGTAACAACTAGTTAGGTACCTTGATTTGAAATAAAATATATATGAAATATATGTGTATCGATGAGTAGGTTCCATTCCCGTGATCGGTTTTGAGTTTGGTCGACTCTAACTTCTTAATTTTGGATCGAAATTCTCACAATATTTCGGCGAATTTTGTCAAATTCGTCGCACTCAGTCGACCGTTTGAAATTTCCTTTCACGAGTAGATGTATCTAACCATTTCCCACAACTTTTACGTTGTAACTTTTTTGTTTTGAAAGAAATATAAATATTTTCTCTATCATCCGTAGTAAAACACAGTACCGAGACAAAAAAAAATCAATATGTGTGTCAAAACAAAAAAGTTACAAAATAAAAGTTGTGAGGAATAATGATATAAATCTACCCGTGCAAGGAACAGTGATATGTATTAGTATAATGTAATGAAAAGTATTTTGGATTAATATAATTTATGTATACTGTATAAGAATATAAGAATTTTATATGCATATGTTATTTATTATGCGTGAGAGCAGCAACAAAACAACTCTGATGACTATACAAGGGGTGTTTCAGACAATTTCACAATCTACAGTCAGACAGCCAGCTAGATTGCCAAAGACCTCCACTGAAAAAAGCCAGCTTCCCTGGACAGCACTTTTCTGCACAGCACCCACAGCCAGCCACAGCCAGCCACAGCCAGCCCAAACAAAAGGGCCCTCAGCGTCTCAGTCCAAGAGCCCACGTCTCTCCTCCCTACTCTGCATGGCCCAACTAGGTAGCTAGCCCACTAGTTCCATCGCTCAGCCGCTTGGAGTTGGAGGCGAGTAGCGACACACAACGTCCGTTCGATGGCGCGGCTCTTTCCCAATTACCGATCGGTCAATTCCCAATTGCACAGACTGAACCAGCCCTAGATGAGTAGAAGGGCGACGGCGGAGTCCCGGGTTCCTGGCGCCGATGCAGCACAGCACGGGGGCACTCTTCCGGCTGTGCTTGTCCGAAACTCCTTGACTCTCCTCGTCCTTGGCTGTCTGCTCCTCGGCCAGAATGTCCACGACAACGCCGATTGATTCTTCGCCACAGACAGCCGCTCCTCAAGAATTCATTGAAAGAGAATTCTTCTTGCCAGTTAAGGATGAGGACATCATCACTAGTTTCTAAGCCCTCAACAATCGGAAAGTTATCCTATAATTTGTAAGCCTTCCTATCTTTTTTCTATTTTATCTCTTCTATATATTTCAAATGTTGCTTCTTTGATATGTTAAAAAATGGTACTTATATAAGTTCAATAATCACAAGTTATTATCAGTTTTTGTGATTTTATGATATTATATGGTCAAACTGTGTCACATCTTCTATAATCAATTATGCATGCCGAAAACTAAGCTTCGAACTGTCAATTTTTTGAACCTTTTAAAATTTTGAATACACGCTCCTGAAATCCTGGGCCCGCCACTGTGGAGATGTGGATTACCATCAACTCTAGCAGCACCCCTATTTATAGGACTTGATCGTCGGTATGAGGCCTAGCTGAAAATATCCGAGAAGAAATATCTTGCAGCCTTGCCGATTACTCCTTGGCCCTTCGATGATAAGGAACTGGTGCCGACGCCATATTCTGGATAAGGTGGCCTCTCTTATGCTGCCACGTAGCTCCTTCATGGTTAAGCTAGCTTGCTTGTGCTACACTGGTACGATCAGTTGCATATACTAGTACTAACGTTGGTCATGCATAAAAAGTCAGTCGCCACACTCTATTTCTTTTCATGCACAAAGATTTTAAATACTAGCTTAGCGGAACAAAATAATTTAAAACCAAGTATTAATTTTCCCAAAATAACTATATAACTCGAAAAAATTGGGTTATCACATCCTCCCCACCTTATAAGAATTTCGTCCCCGAAATTCAACACAAAACAAACACTTTTCCTGTTTTCCAAAACTTAGAAAGATTTTGAAAAAAAGAAACCAAAAGAATTTTGTCATGCAATGAAACCACAGAAACTAACAAATATATCTAAAGGTTAGAACAAAACACAGATGAATGTTAGTACAAGAAACACACCTCAAAAGTTAGTCGCAAAACTAACTAACGATCTACCCGTTTAGCCCCCAGCGTGAACTAAAATACTGTTCTACCCATTTGGTCCCACGTGTCCTAACCTGAGCTCTGATACCACTTTAACTGTCACACCCCGAGACCCGGCCCGGTAGAATGACAGCCGCCGCACGCCTATAAACCCGAAAGTCTATACACGCACAAGGCTAGAGAAGCAGGATAAACCAGCACAGTGGATCTCAAGCAGCTCTTCTAATCATATTTACAAGTTTATTTACATTTACAAAATAAAGGTTCTCTAGTCGCATCCCACCCACTGGTCCAGCCTACTCCTCGGAGTACAACGACGTCTTCTGCTGCGCACTCTGATCATCTAAAAATAAAGGAAGCAAGGGTGAGTACGAACAAGTTGTACTCAGCAAGTAAATACTTTACTAAAACAATAAAGATCAGACTATCGGATACAGTAATAACGGCCTTACTATATTTTAGTCAGATATCAATGGACAAGATAAATAAAGCATCACCGAAACTTGATTTAGAAGAGCAAATCATCCACCGAGGATTAAAGAGTTAAGGACGGTGAATGACCATGTATCGGTATCACACATGACAGCAAGGTTCCCTACCCGGGACTCACAGGGGGTGAACATTCACGCTTTTACACTCTTAAGAGGGTACTCTGACGTCAGCAGCCTCGCCCAGAACCACACAGGCTCCAGAACGAGCAGAACCCTTTTGCCCGCTCAGACACCGGACACCTTGACCTACTCGATGTCGGTCGCTCCTACGGATCCATCACCGACACTTTCCATTCAAGGGCCGCCCCTCACGGAGAGTTCAGACTGTCCCATAGCAGAACTGCGACCGGTACAATACGTTTGCCGTCATGACACCAATACGGAAAGAGAAAGATATACAGAGAGGTCAATCTCGGAATTACTGGATGCTCATCATGCTCATGCCTCCGCAAGAGCCACACGGATAATTCCGATCCAAACACAAATGAGAGATCTCAATATCTCTCGGATAGAATAATGATCCAAGGGGATAACAATATCATGTCCTAATCCAACGACAGAAACACCACATGGAGTTTCAATCAACAAGATAACAAGATAGAAACTACAGAAGTAAAACTACTACTAGTACGAATCAAGAGATTAGCAAAGCATCCACTTGCCTTGGTCAGCCATCTCGTTGCAATCAGTCAACACTTGATCAGGTCTGGTACGATTGACCAATCCCGCAACAAGAGGTACTATTAGCATACGAACTTATACGCCCACCACCGTAGCCGAGAATACCACCATCGCCAGCTCCAGCGTTCTCTCTGTATTTCGGCAGCATCTGCTTCTCTCAGTTGCTCACTAGCTAGGACACACGAGCGCTATATCTCTGGATTGATCCGAACTATTTGGAGATGTGGATTACCATCAACTCTAGCAGCACCCCCTATTTATAGGACTTGATCGTCGGTATGAGGCCTAGCTGAAAATATCCGAGAAGAAATATCTTGCAGCCTTGCCGATTACTCCTTGGCCCTTCGATGATAAGGAACTGGTGCCGACGCCATATTCTGGATAAGGTGGCCTCTCTTATGCTGCCACGTAGCTCCTTCATGGTTAAGCTAGCTTGCTTGTGCTACACTGGTACGATCAGTTGCATATACTAGTACTAACGTTGGTCATGCATAAAATGTCAGTCGCCACACTCTATTTCTTTTCATGCACAAAGATTTTAAATACTAGCTTAGCGGAACAAAATAATTTAAAACCAAGTATTAATTTTCCCAAAATAACTATATAACTCGAAAAATTTGGGTTATCACTGGTGGAGTGGAGCTTCACCTTCCATGACGAAGACGGCTGGTCTTGGCGGCGTGGTGCAGCGGGGACTCGACGACGGTCGTGTTATGGTGGACTTGCACAGGGAGGGGGCGTAGCCAGGTGTCATGGTGGCATCGGCGGCAAGCCTGGCGAGACTCTTTGCTCCGACCGGCATGCTGAATTGGATTGGAGGAAGAGGATGGAGGCGATTTCCGGAGCGTGTGCACAAGGCGCTATCTCTGTGTTGGCCAGGGAGCCGTCGATGATTGTAGCCGGGGCACAAGGTCCCGTTTCACTCTATCGCTTGTGCTAGTTGTTACTGATGGTGGTGGATTCGGCTTGTATTCATTTGTTGTAAGGCTTTATGTTGAATAAAATAAATAAAGCGGCCGTATGCATCATTGATGCAGAGGCTGGGGTGAACCTTTTCTAAAAAAAACTTAAGGAATATAATGATTTAGTGACATGAAGCGCTAAACCTACAAAAATTAATAAAGATACAAAATTAGTCAACACAACATCGATGGGGATATCCCTCACATATAAAATATTGTAGCTTAATGATACATAGAGCTAAGTCGCCACACCGAATCACAATGTTAATCCGAGGAGTTGAGAGCTTGGCGGTTATTGCTTGGTTTGTATGGTCGACATATTTAGACTATTTTCTTTGTATTTCTCTCATGTAACAAAATCAACATAAGAGCATAAGTCATTGCAGTTGCACAGTAAAATAGATGACTGATTAAGAGTCTTGAACGACGCTATCTAAACCGCGTAGTCATTTTGCATAACATGGAAAACATATGACCGGGTGTGTAGAACCAATAAACGAAGAGCATGATAAGTTTAGGGTCAGGAAAACGTAGTCGCACTTCTCTAAATTTGACTATTAATGTACAAACACATTAAGTATACCTAGAAGAAAATGATTCATCTTTAGAAGTATATCAAATAAAAGTAATGGCCAAAGTTGTACCACATCATGTTTCTAAAATGTTGCATATTGTAACATGGAGTGTGTAAATGAGGCAAAGAAACATCGGAACAACATAACTCACACTATTAAATGTGAGCTATGTATTAATGAGGATAGACGTTTTATCACTTAAATCTTATGATTGGTTGGCGGTTATTGGTTGGTTTGTATGGTACAGATATTTGGGCTATTGTATATGTCTGCCTCTCATGTAACAAAATCAACATAAGAACACATGTTATTCCAATTGCACAACAAAATTGACGACTGATTAAGAGTATTGGACTATGCCATGAAAGCCACATAGTCATTTGTGTAACTTAACATGGAAAATGCATGTAACTTGGTATGTAGAACCATTGAAGAAAGATCAGGACAAGTTAGGAGTCTGCAAAATTAAGATTTTACTTCTCTAACTTTAACTATTGGTGTATAAACATGTTAACAAATAACCTAGAAAAAATGATGTATCTTTAACAGTATATTAATATAAAAATTATAGTCAAAGTTTCACCATGTTCATATTTCTAAAACAGTGCATACTGTCACATGGAGTGTATAAATGAGAGGCAGAAACGTCGGAACAAGATAAGTCACACGATTTAATTTGACCTACCTGTTTAAGGGTGATAAACCGTTCTATCTTAATTAAATTATTTTTTATCAAAGATAACTAACCTCGCGTAGTGATCTAACATCATGTGAGAACTATAGTTCGGTTTATAGATCCAATATCACTTACATGGGTGATTCAATATATAGCATGCTAATCATTTTCTCATAAATTTCAGATTGCCAAAGATGTTACTCGCACAAGAAATATTTTGCTTACCAGCACAAATTTGATAGTTGTAGAGCGATTTTATTTATTATCACATAATGGGAAATAATGTAATATCTATGAAACCATATTTTTATTTTTTGAACACTTTGACCAACTACAGATGATTGCCCTCACATTTGCTAGGGCCACTGTGCTAGTTCTATTAATTGTGGCTTTCACACAAACTAAAGAAAATCCTTTTGTTGCTTGTTAACAATTTATTTATTTATATGTTTCCACTAGTTAACGTCCAAAGTGAACTCATAGCCAAAAATAGATTATGTGCTACAATATACCAACAAGGCTACTATAAATTGTAATGTACATTACATAATAAATATGTATTTCTCGTTTATCAAGTCTAATAACAAAACAATGGTGTTATAATTGAGCTTTTTAAACAACATATTGGAGTTTAATAAACAAATAGCATTTAGTATTTCAATTAGACATTTAAAAAACTAAATCTGACTGGCAAAAAGAATTAAAATATGAATTAGCATGAATTACAAAGTTAAACATCCCAAAATTTGACTAGTAAGATATTAAATTAACATTATTTGGTTAGGCCTGCTCTTGCTTAGTTTAAAAACCCCGTTTGTGCCTTGTGGGGAGTGCTTTTACCTCTCTTTATGTATGGCATGTATGTAGTAACTCTGGGGCGGTTAAAAGACCTGATGAACTCCTAAGTTTGTACTCGTTCCGTAGTCATCATGATAATGGAACCTGGTCCCTTTCTTGGGGAGCCGTATGGAAAACAAATAGTACGAATAGAAATGATTAGGGTGATATAATTCATGTTTTACAACAATTTTTGTTTTAGCCATCAATTTTTATATTCGTTCCCTCCTGTTTGCCCAAGCTAGTGATGCAACTCTGGCATGGTCTTCTGCAGAATCAATCGTGGATCTAAGTTGACAAACAATACCATCATACTATCTCGGCTCCCTCTGATATTTGTTAACAAGGTTCGACGACTCGCTCACTACTTGAGGCATGCCACCACACTCCTTCTCATCACGTACGGAATTGACACATTACACTGACGAGAAAGCCTGCTAACGCCCTCATAAAACGTCCGCCACAACCATTCTGATCAGTCCACAGATGGCTCATATTTCTTTGATGCACCGGAGAATATCCCAATTTCTAGGTTAGCCACAAGATTATGGGAGAATGTTCCGGGAGCCCGTCACGGGAGTGACCAGTAGGGGTGGGCATATAACCGAGAACTGAAAACCGGAGCCGTATTAACCGACATCGAATCCAAATTAACCGGAACCGAGAAGTACGGCTCCATAGTTCGGTTGCCAGTTCTCAAAAACCGAATTTACTTTGGTGCTTTCGGTTTCTGGGCTCGTTGACCGAATAACCGAACAGAGGCAATACACGTACTAAATCTATACCTAATAATTAAAGCATTAAGGTTTCTTGTGGTATGTCATTTTTTCCGATTTTACCCTCCCAATCACACATTACCCACCAATGCCACCGGTAAGTAGATAAAAACCTTTCAATTAAGAGCGTTCCCCTCCGATTTATTCCCTCCGTCCGTGCACCCCTGGCCGTGGAGGGCCGCGCCTTGATAACTCCAAGGAACGATCAGGTGGGTCGCTAGCCCAGGGAAGGGAGAGGAGGGAGCAGCTAGCTTGCAGCCGGAAGGAGCGCTCGTGGGATTCGACCTGGGAAGGCAGAGGAAACGGGGCCAAGGCCGGCCGCCCTCGGATCCCTGCCGCTGGCCGATTCTGACTGCCTGCACCCTCCAGTCGAGTGGTGGTGGATCAGGCGTTCCCGTGGCCTGCACGCACGGCAGCCGCGACGCCACCTGTTCCGGCGTACAACTACAGGGCCATTCTGGGTCACATCTACGAGAGGAGTCGCGGCGGTGGCGGGCACCGTGCTGCTAATTAATACGCTGATGGTTTTGGGCATCACCATGATGGTGTTCGACCTAGCGTGCTCCTGTCCAGGTTCAATCGGGAGAGATTCATGCTGGGCATATGGGTGACGGGTCGGTCGGTGAACTCTTGCTGGCCCTAGACACATGTTGTTGCAGGTGGTGTCCTGGAACCTCTGCGTGCCTCACGTTGTTGGTGGTCAATCAAGTACCAAGTCCAGACCGAGGCGGCGGATATCATTTCAACCACATGGACTTCAGCTAGCTCGTCGTTGATCTGCCCTGTCGATCAGCACACTGCAGTAGTGTAGAGCAGATGCGCACGGGCATATGGTGAGTATTTGGCGCTGGGTTATTCTACACACCTGAGGGTAGGGATTTCTCTCCTTGCTACTTATTTCTGTTCATCTTGATGCTCAGTGTGGTGTATTGACGAGGCGCTGCTTTAGTCATGTCGCTCATGTGATGGATAAATTATGCAATATTGATTTAGCATAGCACATTTCTTCCCTTGGATAAGTTATGTTCATATTTAACGTCAGCAATCAAGTGGCTGCTATGGATGACCAATTTGGAATTGCATCTCTTCTTCCTCCATCTAATTTAACGTTGGATTCGCAAGAGCTGCGATCGACATTGACTGTTGACTGTTCCTCATGGTGAGAGTTATCTACCCAAAGGAAAGTAGAGATACATATGCTTAGCTGGTAGATGTCTACACGTTTGTGATGATAACTATACACATTGGATTCTCGTGACGCCCCGCGTCGCTCTCGCCAAGGGCGACTCGGGCGCGCCCTCCAACCCTAGCTCCAGCCGCCGCCACCCACTCCTGTGCCCGCGCCGCCGCCGGAGGAAGCCGCCAGGCGAAGCTCGGGCGGCCGACGGCGGCGGCGTGGCGACTCCCTACGGCCCCTGTGTCCCTAGGCGACGGGATTCAACGGGATCTGGCGGTTCGCCGGCGCGCTGCTCCTCCTTCCGGTGGTCTCCTAGGCTCGGCCGGTGGTGAGGCGACGTACGGCGGCGGGGCTGTGCGGGTGGCGGTGGGTCGTCGCGGTGGTGTACTCGCTGGCTGCGGCCCGTTTTCTGGGCCCGATCTGGGCCTGGATGGGTCGGGCGCACCATCGCCAGTGCGGCGGCTCCCGGTTCTTCCCTCGGCAGCAGCGCACTGGCGCGCTTGGGGCGCGGCGGCGCGTCGATGCAGGGATGCAGCCCGGGACCATGGTGGTCTGGGCCTCGGGCAGCGCTCCTCTACTTCTGCGGGCATGGTGTTCGGCGGGGGACGACGACGCTGCGTCCGGCACCCTGGAGGATCTAGAGCTTGTTCTGGTGGTTGGTCGTGCTTGTCTCCGCATGGTGTGGTTGACGACGGCGGCTGGTGGTGTCCGACAGCCTTTGCTGTAGGTAAATGCTCAACTCCGGGTGAAAACCCTGCATAGACTTGTCAATGCAGGCGGCAGCGGTGTCTCTGGACATTGTTCCCTCGTAGGAGGTGCTGCTGTGGAGCTCCAGCACCTACAGTACTTTCGTGGTCTCCGGGTGAAAACCTTTGGTTCCGGCTTGCCGGACCGGATGACGGTGTCGTGCTATGGACAACACTACCTCCTTGGAGGCGTCATCTTGGAGATCCGAAGAGATTGGCTTTTGTTGTTGCGTGTGCTGGCGGTGCTGAGTTTTGGTGGTGTTGGTCCGGCCATCATGGGGCCGATGGCGGTGTTTTCTCTCTTCGGCGGCCTTCACGTGGTCTCGGCCACATGGATTTGTTTGCCCAAGACCCTCCAGTGGTTGTTGTTGCGGTGTGGGAGCTTCGTGTTCTTGGTGGCGTCTCGGCTCACCTTTCGTTCAATGACGACACAATGTATGTCTCCCCCACCTGCTAGTCTTCTCGACCTCCGTGGCGGAGCTCCCTGTCTAAGTTAGTGATAGGTGCTAGGCTTGTCTCTCGCCAATGATGATGATGGTGCTCCTCAGTTGTGCCGTGGAGTTCGAGTCGCACGCCGGTGCGGTGCGTGAGGCTGATTGCGAGTCTTGGCATTGTGATCCCTTGACTGCACCCCCTCGCCTCTTGTGACTCTTGGCGGCTCTTACTTTCCTTTTCTAGTGGTATATTCTTGATTCTGCTGCTGGAGGGGCTTTTATGGAAAAAACTATAGTAGAAGCTAAGAACATATTGGAAAGTATTTTGCAAAACTATAGTCAATGGCATACTGATAAAGCACCTAATCAATCTAAGAAAGTAAACTCCATAGAAGAAACAAATGATTTGTCATCTAAAATGGACACTATTCTTGCTTTCATTAATAAACAAAATATTGAAAATGTCCCTTTGCAAGAACTAGTTGGTAATAATCCTGAAAATGTTGATGTTAACTTCATTAGGAACTATGGTAATAATGGGTATGGTAATAAAAATTATAATTCCTATAACAAAACCCCATATGTTCCCAACAACCGTCCTTTTGTTCCCTATCCTAACTCCAGTGATAATAATTGGAAGCCTATGCCACCATGTAATGATAATTTTGAGGCTAATAAAATTCTTATGGAACAAGTTGCTAGTCATAATACCATGATTCAAGAGTTGAATAAGTAAAGATAGCAAATTTTACTCATAAAGGTCACTGACCCGGCATTACAACATCCAGAAAACAAAATATGTTGCTCTAGACAACAAGATCCAACATATGGCCTAAGAGGCCTAAAACAAACGACGTCCAACCAGCTTGTTCCTAATGAGCCCAGGCTGCCACCCGGGAACCCCAAACTACTCGTCAACTTCCACATAGAAACCATCCTCATTACTTGAAAAAGATTCAACAAAACAAGGTTGAGTACAAAAGTACTCCGCAAGAGTTAGTTAGAGCTACTAGCTCGGATGCTCAGTTAGCAAGGCTTTTTGTGGAGTTGTTTTGCATAAAGCCAATTTTCATTTTCAAGAGACTCAAATCATGGCATCGTCTAGTCATAATATTTTCAAAGGGGTTAAGATAGTAAAAACTCTAGATCTCCTGATCAGTTGCATCCATCAAAGATCTATCATCATCTGCATCTATCTACTAAGGCACTTCCTCGAATCACCCTCGAGGAAATAAACCTTGCACTCGTGAGCTTTTCAATTTTTTACGATAGGTTCAAGTTTTCTATGATCCTTTAGTCCGTCACCAAGTCGTCCGTAACCGCGGACACGGCTTTTCGAAAAGTTTAACCCTGCAGGGGTGTACAATTTTTAACCACATGTACCGTCCGGCTCCTTGCCATGCAATTAGCTCTCTACCTGGGGAAGCCGGCAGAGTGGGAACAATTACAACCTTTACATCGCATAGGACTATCCAGGGAGTATCTGTGTGCGGAAGTCCAGGTTCAGTGCCTCCAGCACCCTGGACCGCGGCCACGACCTAAACACCACCACCCACCATTTTCCAAAGCTTGGTCACATGACGCACACCCAAATGGAAAGCCGAACTAGAGGACCCCAGGATAGGCCTTCACAACTTAGTTGGTCGATGGGGGTTCCTAAGCCCACGTGTGGATGCACGCTCAATCTTGGCTCGAAGGCGGGAACTCGCACCTAGGCGGCAAGAACGAGACAAGACACCACATATCCACAGTAGCCTCTCGTCCAAGCCTATTAGTCAGTTTAAGCATTTATCAAACATCTCCACTCATACTAACATACTAGATTAATCGCAACACTGATTCATCAACCGGACGATCAGAGAAAATAAAAAATAACTAAGCATGGCTAAGCATTTATACAACATAAAAGCTCCAGCGATTCAACCAAGCCTAGATATGCTAGGAATGGAAACAGGTAAAGGCTATCAGGATGACTAATGCAACCTATAGGATAACTATTATCGACCAAAAATTGACAATGGAATCGAGATGCAAGTAATATAGTGGAACAAAATACTTGGGGAAAAACATGGGATCAGGGAATGCTCAAAAGTTGGGTTACGCTTGCCTTGCTCGTCATGGGTACTGCTCGTAGTTGTGGTCGATCTCAACTCCGGGTTCGTGCTCTATCGAGAAGAAGCAAATCACCGGAAATGGGAAAACAACATTCAAGGCATGACATTGGTGCAATGCGCAATATGAATGAATGACCATTTAAATGAACTGAAATAGAAACCTAAACGTAAACATAGATTTAAATGGACTCCAAATGCTTTTAACTATAGCATTCAGAAGCATCTCCATATGTACATTATCTGTTCTTCTAATATAATCAGGGTTCGAAGTTATTTAAACATGCATGATTTTTATGAAAAAAAATAGAGTTCATTTTTCTGAACGTTTTGATATATCATTTGCGTTTTTTCGGATTCAGAATGAATTACTTATGATTTATACAAGTTCACTATTTTCTGAAAGACAGAAAATTACAGAACACGAAAATAGCAGTTTAAACTCTTTAAATTGATCTTTGCTTAGCTCCTAATTACTTTATCCAGGATCTTGAGTACGTGTATCTAGAACATGAGAACATGTCAGAACTAGCTGAAACACTTGGCTAAGCTGAAGATTTCCTGGGACTAGCTCTTTTCTTAAAACCTGAACATGTGTACTGGTAACACACTGAGCACTCCCAGGTTTCGCTTGTTGTTGAATTTCGAAAATAGATAGTTCAGTTTGGTAAGCTGTTTTCACAACAGAAATAAGATTTCGGCAGAGATAAACATGCCAGCAGTGGATGAACTCACGAGGTGATCAGATTGATACCTTGCTAGAGTAGGTGATTCAGAGCAACTTTGGTTCAGAACGTGCATGTACAGGTTAGAACTTTGGTTCAGAGATACAAGCACCAGCTACCTCCAGCCAATTAGAGTGATGCTTTACCTAACAGGTATCAAAGTACAGAAATCGCTGCTCACTTGTTCTCTACTTGTGTGAAGAACATCTTCAGAACAAACTCAAAGGTCGCTAAATCTGAGAATAAAGAATGCTACAGAATTTTGTCCAAGAACAAGTCAGGTTCTCTCTTCACATCTGAAGTCTTTTGTTTTCCAAGCATCAGGACATCAACAGGAATGCAAGGAATCGATCTTAACAAGGAGACCTACAGTTAGTAACCTCACATACGACTGTACCTGTACTCAGAGGTGCAGCAAAACAGATCGGAGACGAGCTTGGTCTTCTTCTCTCCCTCCTTGCCTCCCCGGACGCCTTCCTGTACGGTTCCGGCGGTCGGCCACGGCGTCCTCTGCTCGGCGACTGCTCAGCCTTCTCCTCCCTGGATCTTTTCTCTTCCACAACTCCGGCTCCCTCAACTAAATCCCCTCCAAACTAGGGCACAACCATGGCGCTGGTTCTTGGCTTCCCACTTCCCAGGCGGCGGCAAAACTCCCATACTCCTCTGTTCTACTTCCACCGTAGCAGACCACCACAACAAGTCTAACACGCTTCTCTCCCTTGCTGGTACTGTAGCTAATAGCTATCAATCCAACCTTGGCAGATATATTTAGCTTTAGGCACAGTACCATTTGTATCTTATTTGATATTTATCTTTCGGTGGATTCCATTTGTTGTAGTCATTTAAAAAATAAAGAGAAAATGTGTCCACTTGGATTGTCAGATTTCCCTCACAAATGCAATTTTTTCTAGGGCTTAAAAATAAATGCATGCTATGCTCATCATGTGCAAACTCTCTCTTTATTACAAGCATGGGTTGTTACAAATAAGTCTGTTGCTTCTATTAGTTCTGGTATTAAAGGTTTACAACTCCAAACTGCAGGACTAGACAAAGTCTTGTCAAAACTAGCTGATAACCAAGCCACTTTATTGAGTATGTCTGCAGGGAAACCACAAGCCCACAAGCACCACCTGTGGTTGGAATGAATTCTATTAATATTACTGAAAATATTCCTCTTACTTTTGAGGAAACTTTTAATGAATTATTGAACTACCCTGAATATTTGTTGCCATTTATGTCTCAACTTGTAGGTTTAGAAGAAGAAGTTAACGAAACTGAATATGATGAATCTCTTATGTTAATGAGTTAGAAAGAAAAGTTGAGGAAGTTAAAATACTTAGTGAAGTCAAGGAACCATTACTTGACTTAGAGAAATGTAGCTTGCATGAACTGATATCTATCTTACAAAAATTTGCAAGTGGTCCTTCCATCAACTCTAACCAAGCAGGTTTTGGTTCTTATATTGCTAATCATGTTTTAAAAGAAAATATTGCTAGGTACAACCAAAAAGCTATGATACCACCTAAGCTTGGGAATATATGGATTCCCAAAGTACTAGTAACCATTAGAAAAGAGACACACCATGCTATATTAGATCTAGGATCTACTATCTCTGTTTTATCTAAAGAATTATATGAAGTTCTTGAATTAAAGAATCTTGAAAAATGCTCTATTGAACTGCTGATGATTCCATTAAACATGTTGATTCCATTAAACATGTTTTAGGAAAAGTAAGTGATGTTATGGTAGAGTTGCATATGAAATTTGTACCTGTTGATTTTCTAATCATGGATATGAGGAATAAAATCTCTAGTCCAATTATTCTTGGAAGACCTTTTCTTCATGCCACAGGTGGTATCATTGATTCAAAAGAAGGGAATGTGAAGTTTCAGTTTCTACACAAGAAGTGCATGGAACACTTCACAAGGAAGAGGGACATATCAAAGTTCAATCTCCCTCATGAGCTTCGTCCACAATAAATATCAAGTAATAAGCCTAGCTACATGTCTATAAAGAAAGCGCTTTACGAGAGGCAACCCGGTTGTTTTTATTTTTGATTTTCTTTGTGTCCTCTTGCTGTAACAAGAGACTTAGTGTTTAGTTTTGTTTCTGGAATTTTTAATGAAGTGCCAAGTTTTACCTATTTTGACTTGAAAAAGTTGCTTTTTGCATTCGGAGATTTTATTCCAGCACGAATCTGTGCACGGTATGATTTTTCATTCATATTCTGTAACTTCTGAATTAAAATGCTTATGTTATTGATTGTTATGGGAAAATTTGGTTAAAAAGCTCTCACGAACATGATGCACACTTTACTTTTGTTGCACTTAATAAACATGAACCATTGTGATTAAAATTATGAAGTTGTGAGCTTGACAAGAGTCTTGGTTCGGAGTTAGCTCATATGTGTTGTCACATGGCAAGATTTAAACGTCCTCTTAATTATATTTAGTTTATATCATGTACTTTTGTTTATGTATGCTTATCATGGTGCCAAATAAATGTGGAAACTTAGTAAGTTTGAGGAGTTTGTATAAATGGCTAGAGAGACGTCTGGGCCGCTAATCTAAACCATGCATTATTGATGGTGGAAATTTACTTACATGCTATAGTGAACCTTCAGTGATGCACCTCACAATAAAAACCAACACCAATAGTCAATAAAAAAAGGGTGTTGTGATTGTTCATTTTGTTTGTTTGTCTTGTCATTTTGACATGGGCTTGTTTCATGTCCTGGGACAAGAGGTACCATAGTTGACGCTCTTGATGACGCTATTATATTACTTACAATGACCTTAACTTGAACTTGCTTTGTGGCCCGAGTTGAGTAACACCGTGGTGTAGGTACTCGTATTCACGAGGCATGAGGCATTCAACCCATACTTTGTCAAGCACACTACTCATATTTGTTTTCACTTTAAACTTTAACCATTCAAGATGCTATGATATGGGTAATGAGAGCTTCACACCAATGAATACCACATTACAAACATTAACTTAAGTAGAATCATTTGGAAGTTAGATGAAACTTATTCATGTTTTACCTCTACTCATTTATATTTCTTTCCCAAGTGTCCACCTTTTATATTCAGATTTACAAGAATACTCTATGACCATTATAGAATGTTTTTACTTTTCATTATGCATACATTTGGTCCATAGTACTTTCTTCTATGTTACACTTTGTGAATTATCATTGAACATCCTTGCATTGAATATTTGATATCACTTCATAATCTATCTTGTATATTGCTACTCCTTTGAAGAATGAATCATTTGACTCTATGTAGCAATAGTAATCATCTTTGATATAGGTTAAGCTTGGGGATGTTGATGCATGTAAAATGCATACATGAACTTTGCATTGTATTACTTATATTTCAATCATATTTGCATCATATAAGGGTTATATCATTGTTTTATATTGATTTTGGGAATATTTCACAGTTTCCCTATTTTTCTGGAATTAACCCTGCACTGGCAAAAAACCCTATTTTCTATATTTTGATGTTTCAGGGAGCCAAACGACGTCCAAATGACTTAATATTTTATGAGCATCAGTTTTTGGAAAAAACGAAGCGTAGGAGCGAAGGAAGCGAATAAACGGAGACCCGAGGCCAAAATAGGTGGGCCCACACGACCAGATTCCTTGGCCGCGTAGGGCCATCTATCTCAGGCCTCGAGCCTCCGATGTCGTCGATCTTTTTTTCCGAGACTCTGTCTTGACCTAAAAACGACTATAAAGATAGTCCCCCGACGTCTTTCGGAAGAGAGCGTCGCCGAAACACAGAAACCACGAAACAGAGACCTGGAGTTGCAGATTGGAGGGGGAAAACTCCGGCGGGGTGCTGCCGACGTGGTCTCCATCTTCTCCAACGACTTCTCCACGTCTCCATGATGAAGAGGGAGTAGTCCACCCTAGACTATAGGTTTGTGGAAGTAACTTATGTATCTCTCCTCTTTTTGAGCTTCACTAATTAGCACCGTATAAGCTGCTGAACATGATTACGGCCATCTATGTTATACCATTGTGGTGGATCTTTTTATGAGTTAATATATGTTTGAGATTGCAATAGTTTTGTTTCAGTTATGAAAGTAGATGCATATTGTGTACCCCGTTCTTGTTTACTTGTTCTGATCAAACTTGTGTATGAGAGCGTGTGAGGGGGGACGTGTGCGTTAGATGGAGTAACGAGGGTGGATAGTGTGGTGAAAGTGAGAGAAGTTCGCGATCCACTTGGGTATTTTTACTTACTTTGTTGCCTCACTAGGGATAAAGAAAAATACCTTGCTACCGGAGATGTGGGTGTGACCATTGTCAGTACTCCATGACTAGATCTAGCATGTTCTTATTTTAACTTCATGTCATAGAACTTAATGCTATACTCTGATTTATCTTAATACTAGGATGGCTCGATTGAATTCCCATCTTAGTGGAGTATAAGAGAGATTAATAAACAAAAGATCTCTATGTTAGGACGTGATGCCCATATAATTAGTAAGTTGTCATGAAACCTTTTTTTGCAATCTAATATGTCAATTCTAGTGTTCCATTATCTACCACTTTATTAAAGAGAGAGTGCATTTGTGAAACCATGAACCCGGTCCATTTTTAATCATAAGAGACACCTTTCAAACAACTTTTATCCATTTTCAGCTATTTAAAAATCCGAAAATACAAAAACACTTTTTATCTTGGATTCACAATACAAACCCCAAAAATATCATCCATCATTGTTTCCACCATCCTTGCATATTTATTTATCATCATTGCATATTTATTTATTGTTTTGCATTCATTATCTTTTCATATCATTCTCACACCTTGTGCTTGACAACCACTTGGTGAGGTTGAGGGCACAAAACAATTTACTTTGTTTTGTAGGTTTTCAAGAGAAGGATAAGAAGATAAATCTTTCACTACTGATTCCCCGAGTGTTCGATATTAAACCCTCGAGTCACCCCTCGTGGGGAAAACTGTCTTTCCTATACTATACACTCTACACTTGGAGTCTCAACCTAACCATATTCTTTTGACGCAGGTAACTACGTCAAAGACCATCAGCAACAGAAGACATGGTGCTTCCTCGGATCAAGCATTCTCCTTTAAGTTTGTGCTTCATTTAGTGTTGCTTGGTTGTACACCATATTTGGGTTTCTCTGTTATTATCGAGCTACAGTATCTTGAGCTTAGTAAAGTTTCCAAAGGCATGGGGGATGGTACCCATGAGTCGGTTCTTGTTAAGTTCCAAAACTTCTAGGTTCACCATGTTAGTTAGTTCTCGAGGAATAATCCCGGAAAGTTGGTTATCCCAGAGGCCCAAGCCAATGAGGTTATAGGTATTGGGTATGGAACCCATGAGTTTGTTACTACTAATATCCAACTGTTCTAAATTCACCAGGTAACCTAGTTTTGCTTTGAGGAATTACGGCAGTTGCTCTGCCAAATCTCTTCTCTACTATATAATATGCCTTCGGGTGATGGTACATTTTTTAATTTTCGATTTTACCCTTACATGTTAGGATAATTACACAGTATGCCACTGCCAAGTCATGTGGCCGCTTCACTATTCTATTCCCAGGACTCGATTCCACCGGCAAAATCCACCATCATGGCCCCCGTCTCCACAGAGGAAAAGCAGGGCACGCTTCCTCAACAATCGCCGGCGAGGCAAGCTCGGCCGCTCTGTGTTGTCGCCGCCAGGACCGCATCCTGAAGCTCGTCAAGGTCACCTGAGAAAGGTCTCACGCACGGCTTCTCTCCCTCGCGTCTCCGGTGGTTGTTCAGGAGGCGAGGTAGTTGGGGACGCCGGGTGCGGAGCTCCCCGGCAATGGTGATTGGCGCATCTCTGCCAGATCCCCTCCCTCCTCTCTCTCTCCCCCTGACGGGAAACACAACTCCCTTAATGGAAGTGTTCGGTATGGATCAAGCAGTTGAGATGTGTGCATTTCGGCACATGGATGTTTGTTCTGATTCCTCAAAGGAGTAATTTTGACCATGAACCTGAAGTAGGCTCCGTAGCTTAACTCTTGTCTCTTGGCATGGTCAACTCGAGTTATCGCCCAGGTCGACTTCTACCCGTGCCGAGGTCTGAAGGCATTGCCAGTTGACCGGCTATGCGGCGTACTTTAGCGACAGCCCTCTGCCTTGTCTTTGTCGGCCGATCTGCTCGCCATCAGCCGCACCGGCTGCCTCGACGACGCTCGAGCGTAAGGCCGAAGTGACGGTCGGTCAACCCCAATCTGGGCTGCGGTCAGGTGTGTCACCGTCACCGCTCGACCAAGGGGATTATGGCCCTTAGTTGATTCTGATTCTATGTTTGTTTGTCTGAAATTTCTCTGCTAATACATGCTGGAGCTTGATGTTTCTCTTTTTTGTTTGTAAACATGCTGCAGATTTTTGTTCGTTGGATGTGGATGCCGGATGCCCTCTTTGCATCAGTATGGTTTGAAATGTGTGTATGCGGGCACGACACACTGACATTGAGGTTTAGACAGCATACTATGATGTTTCATGTGTAATTAGAGGATGATACCAAATGCATATGGATGTCGATACTTAACAATCAGGATGGAGGTACCGGTACGGCGGTACGAGTTTTGAGGACAAGGCAGTCGTTTGCCATTCGATTAGGTAGAACAAAAGAGTTTAATTACAGCGGGTCCGGCGAAAACCAAAAAAACAAAGAACACAAAAAACATGGAGCGGCCAACTAAGCCGCCGCACCGTCTCCAGGATCCTGTGTGTGCGCGTACGCCCTCTGGTCAATCTCCTCCTTCGCGGTACGAGTTTTGGGTTTTGTATTTCTAATAGCTTTGTTGTTTGCATGCAGGTAAGAAATGGTCGCCTCAGGAAGGCATCCAAGCAATTCTCAAGAAGTGTGTTAACATTGGGCTTATGTGAATCGGCTGAATGCATGCTTTGGCGATTTGGCAAGATTTATTACTGGTTTCCCATGCAATGTAATAATAAGTAGTTTTTGTATGACGTTTTCATATTTGTTGGATCGATAGCCATGATGCACAGAAAATATTGGAAAGTAAAGGGTGTTTGTCTTTTAACTTTAAAGGAACTAGCATGGTGGCCCTTGCAAATGTGAGGGCAACATCTAGACGTTCCCGAAAAAGACATTTTGGGTTCCATACATATTTATATTATAAATTTATAAATAATACTCCCTCTGATCCATATTAATGGACTCAACTTTGTCTAGATACGAATGCATCTAGTTAAGTGTTTGGACTAGATGCATTCGTATCTAGACAAAGTTAAGTCCATTAATATGGATCGGAGGGAGTATAATTTAAAACAATTTTTATTTTTTATCTGTATCCACCTAATAAGAACGGAATTCTATTTATTACTTATTTACTATATTTAAAGTCAAATATAAAAAGAAGTAAGTATATTCAATCGACCGAGAAGAATATTTTGTACATAATGTAGTGCAAATTTAGGTGATAATTGGTGTCATATAGAGGTGACCTTAAATCATTTTATTTAAAATTAATTACATATAGATATATTTCAAGTACACTTCTTTACATCACTATATATTGCAAGTATAGACTAACTTTTCTAATTTTATTATATTTTATCTATTATGTTTTTTTTATTTAAGAAGATTGACATATAGGAATAAAACGTCGAAATCACATTCAATGTTTATTCTGGATGTTCTTATTCCATATATAGAAAATCGATTCAAAACTTTTATTGTTGATATAGCATTTTTTTTACCAAATATAGCTGTTTATATTTCTTGGAGTAATCACACATTATTCCAATTATAGTGGAGATGAACTACATGAAGCAATTAAATTAATATAAGTGAGCACCGAATGAACATAACACGTACGTCGTGCACGCCATGAGATGATTATTGTCATCCATAAGTAGTTGAATGAGCGAGAGATTCATGTCTATCCATGATCTTAACAGGGTTAGTTATTAGTTAGTTCATCTATGTAGGACACATCTTCTGAAGCATACCGACCGAATTGTTTCCGACGAAAATTAATCGCTTAAACGCAGGGTTTGACTGCAGATTGGCTGCAGTCCTTTCCTGCAGAAATCTCTCAGACTATAAACTCATATTGTACTGTATAATTACGTAATAAAATATGTAGCTTTAATCTCCCTTATAGCATTATGCAATTTGACGAATCAGGAATTGCATGCATGTATACGTGTTAGATTTGCATTGTCATTGCACGTGACCTGGTTTTGGTTAGTACTTGTAATTACGTGACCTGTATTTTTCTAGTTGTACTTTCCATAGATAATACCTACCCACTTACGTGACCTGGTTTTGGTTTTGGAGTAGGAGTCCAGCCGTATCGTGATTGCTTCCGTTTGCCTCGGCTGACGTAATTAGTTTGTACGTGTCGGGTTGAACTTATTTATACACGAACGACATTACGCAAAGTCTTAAATCTTGTACTCAATCTTAACCCTTTGTTTTAGATCTAACTACTATAATTAATTTAGATGATGTGGCTTAACGTGGTGTCTCAAAAACTAACTTATTTTGCTTTTAGTATATAATAGAAGATAGATAGATGTTGTATAGTGAAATACGTAAGACTATTAAATCTGAGAGGAACCAGATATTTTATAATTATAAATATATAATTACACAACAAAATCATGATATTTTTCAAACCTGGTATGTTTAATGTATTTCACACCCGTTGCAACACACGGGTATTTTTCTAGTCAATTAAGAGGGTAGAAAAGGTTCAGGTTACAGCTAGGGAGGAACTAGCCTCAACAAGGATTAAAAAAGACGGAAAACAAAAGGAAAGCCGAAGCTTTTTTTTATAGAAATGGGGATGTCCCGGCCTCTGCATCGAGTGATGCACACAGCCATTTATTAACCAAATAGTCAAGTATCAACTTATTACATCTCAGCGATCACACAAGGTTGAGACATGAATCAACCAACGAAACAGCAACATGGTTGTAAACTACAAAAGCCTACTAGTATGCTGCCACGTATGTCGGGAGAAAACTCCTGTGCCACCAACAGGAGTCGAGCGCATCCAGACACCATAAGCTCCTGCTGATCCGAAGTAAGCAGGGTAGCCCATAACTGGATCCAATAAGCCGCCATATTGATAACCTGTAGAACATGAAAATTTGCTTTCTTGTTAAAGACAATATTATTCCTGCAATTCCAAATGGATCAACAAATCGCTGAAACGCCAATACGAATCCTAGCTTTGGTCTTTTTATCAATCCCATTTAACCAATTTCCAAACATATTGGAAACATTTGTGGGGAGGGATATTATAAGTGCAAAACACAACACGCCATATTAATCTAGCAAAAGGGCACGAGATGAACAAATGATCTATAGACTCCTCACATCCACAAAAAGAACATTTAGTACATCCATGCCAATTTCTCTTGATTAAATTGTCTTTAGTGAGCAAGACCTTTCTATTAAGGAACCACATAAAAATCTTTATCTTAAGAGATATCTTTAACTTCCACAAATACTTGCGCAAGAATATCGTATGTCCATTCATCAAATCCTCATACATTGATTTTACCGTAAAAACTCCATTGGTTGTAAGTTTCCACAAAAAAGTATCGTTGTTTTCCGTCAAATGAACATCCATCAACCGAAGACATAGATGTGACCATGTATCCCACCTGTCCCCGATCAAGGCCCTCCTAAAACTCATTTGTAAAGTTGGCGCCCCATGCAATACATCATGCACCAGAACATTCTTTCGTTGTGCAATATTGTATAATGATGGATATTGTTGGTTGAGTGGAGTATCTCCTAGCCATGTATCTTCCCAAAACCTGGTACCTTTCCCATTTCCTATTTTGAACAAGCCTCTATTAAAGAACTACTCTTTAACTCTCATAAGGCCTTTCCAAAAAGGTGAGTCATTTGGGCTGATTTCCACTTGGGCTAATGTCTTACTACTTAGATATTTGTTTCGAAGTAATTCTTGCCAAACCCCATCCTCATTCAACAATTTAAACAGCCACTTGCTGAGTAAACATTTATTTTTTAGTTCTAACACCTCAATACTGAGACCTCCTTGATCTTTTGGTCGACATACGATATTCTATTTGGTTAACCGATATTTCTTTTTATGTTCATCACTCTGCCAAAAGAATCTTGAGCGATAAAAATCAAGTCGTTTTTGTACCCCTTTAGGTATTTCTAGAAAAGACAACATGAACATCGGTAAGCTAGTTAACACAGAATTAATAAGGACAAGTCGATCTCCATATGAGAGTAACTTTCCTTTCCAGCATCCCAATATTCCTTCAAATCGGCCCTCTACTGGATTCCATTCTGCATTTCGAAGTTTTCTATAGTGTATAGGCACACCAAGGTATTTAAAAGGTAGGGACCCAGATGCACAACCAAAAATGTGCTTATACTGCTCTTCTACCTCCTTTGCCTTGCCAAAACAGAAAATATCACTCTTGTGGAAGTTAATTTTTAACCCCGAAAGTTTTTCAAAAATACACAATATTAACTTCATATTTATGGCTTTATCTAAGTCATGTTCCTTGAACAGAATAGTATCATCTGCATACTGAAGTATGGATACCCCTCCCTCAACCAAATGAGAAATGAGCCCCCATACTTGACCGTCTGCCTTTGCTCTTGCAATAAGTACAACCAACATATCTGCAACAATATTAAAAAGCATCGGCGACAGAGGGTCTCCTTGTCGGAGTCCCTTTTTCGTCTGAAAATAATGACCAATGTCATCATTAACCCGAATCCCCACACTTCCACCTTTAACACATTGCATGATCCAATCACACCATTTTTGTGAGAAGCCTTTCATAAGTAGTGCTTCTAGAAGGAAGGGCCACTTAACCTTATCGTATGCCTTTTCAAAGTCAATTTTAAAAAGAACACCATCCATCTTCTTCCTCTGAAGTTCATGAATGGTTTCATGGAGAATCACAACCCCTAAAAGGATGTGTCGCCCAGGCATAAAAGCCGACTGAGTAGGTCTAATAACTTTATGGGCTATCCCAGTAATGCGATTAGTACCTACTTTTGTAAATATTTTGAAACTAACATTGAGAAGGCAAATGGGTCTATATTGTTGAATCTGAACCGCATTTTCTTTCTTAGGTAACAAGGTGATCACGCCAAAGTTCAGTTTATAAAGAGGCAAATTCCCCTCTTGGATCTGAACAAACATAGCCATCAGATCAGCCTTTAAAATATCCCAGAAAGTTTTGTAAAATTCAGCTGGAAAACCGTCAGGTCCCGACGCCTTGTTTAGTTCCATCTGTGAAATTGCCTCAAGTACTTCCTTCTCAGTGAAGTTAGCCGTGAGAATTTCATTTTCCTCGACGGAAAGCTGCGGTATGTCCTGAGTTATACTTTCATCTAGCTGAACGTTACTTGGTGCCGATGCACCAAACAACTTCTTTTAATATTCTGTAATGTATACTTTTAGATTTTCATCCCCCATTATGGTTCCTTCGTCTTGCTCTAATTGAAAGATTTTCTTTTTTCTATGTTTACCATTAGCAATTAGGTGAAAATACTTCGTATTATTTCCACCTTCTCGCACATGTTTTACTTTGGCGCGTTGTGCCCATTTTGTTTCTTCATCTCGGCGTAGGCTACTAATGCGATCATTAGCCTCCCGCAGCCTACTCCGTTCCGACTCCGAGAGCGGACTGGTTTCAGATTTAATGTCAAGCTCATCAAAAAAAAAATGATAACAAAGGAGAAAAAACCAGAGGTTTTTTCTTTACAAGTCAGCACTCGGCCAAAAATTTAGGGAAGAAAAAAGTCAAAATAAAAAGCTGCTACAGAGTACATTAAGTGAAGGTAAGGATGATCCAATCTAGGAGAGGCTGAACATACGGAGCTGGAACCCTGTATTGGTGCAGCATGAGATCACTTTGGAACAACACCTTCCATCTGGATAGAGTAGGCTGCTGGTTTTTGAAAATTAAGTCATTTCTGGATCGCCAGATATTCCAAAGGGAGCAGACTGCCACTTCCATGAAGCAAGGACCAAGAAAATCAGATTTAGCCTGAGCAAAGCGTTGTGACATGCCAAGAGAGCTGAGCCACTGCATCCCAATAAACTCCCAGCAAGAGGTGGCAAATGGGCAGTCAAAGAACAAATGATCACGTGTTTCAAGCACTGCAGAGCTGCATAACACACAGGAGGAACCACCCTGAATATGCCAATGCTTACGTTGCATGAGGTCCTTTGTGTTTAGACGATCGTGCATGAGGAGCCAAGCAAAGACCCTCAGTTTGGGAAGGCATTTGGACTTCCATATGGCTTGTACAGAGCGATCTTGGGGCAGGGCAGAGAAGATAAACTGATAGTATTTTGCGGAAGTGTAAATCTGGCTACCCAAGGGAACGTCCTAGCATCAACTGCCTCCGGAGCCAACTCATGTTCAGCTAAAATATCCGACACCTGACCCATCTCGCCAAAAGCTTGGACAGAAAGAGGGAGTGCGAAGGAAGGTAGCAGGTTCAAGGAGCTTCCCATGTCTGCTACTGAAGCATCTTCGTTGAGAGCATATGAGAAGAGTCTAGGAAATTTATCACAAAGCAATTCGCCACCATACCAGTAATCCTTCCAGAAAAGAGTAGAGCTCCCATTGCCCACATGCGTGGTGGTGATACTTCGGTAGGTGTCCACTAGCTTAAAAATATCTCTCCACCAAAATGATCCCCTTGGCGCTTGAGCTTGAGGTGGCGATTCTGGGTCATAAAGAGACCAAACCAAATTGACCCAGGGAGATCAACTTTGCAGAAGAATTTGTGAAGATGTTTGAGGAGCAAGGCATTGTTTTGTAACTCCAGATTCAGAATACCGAGCCCTCCAAATTTCTTTGGCCTGCAGACCATGTTCCATGCAGCAAGGGAGTTGACAGAATTTGAGTCTTCATCTTTTGCCCACAAACAGTGCCGCCTTGCTCGATCATACACTTTGATTATCGTCTTGTGAACTTTGAGTGTACACAAAAATGTATTGGCAGGCTGGAAAGGATCGAGTTCACAAAGGTAAGTCTGCCACCATAATCAAGAAAACGAGCACTAGCATTGAGTCGCCTCTCGACATGATCAACAATAGGCGAAAGGTCCTGAACCGTAGGTCTAGAGGAACCCAGCGGAAGCCCAAGATAAGTGAATGGCAGTTGGCCAACAGCACAGCCAAATGTATTTGCCAGGAGAGCAAGCCGATCAGCATCAATATTGACCGGCATGAGACAAGACTTGGCATAGTTCACCCGAAGCCCAGTAGCAGCCGAGAAAGTAGAGAGCAACTCTTTGAGGGCAAGAAGCTGGTTAGGACAAGCCTGCAGAATTAGCAACGTGTCGTCTGCGTATTGTGCAATGGGGAAGTCTGTCCGCGGGATAGGTAGAGGGGGGACAAGCACTCCATTTCAGCTAGTTGATTAACCATGGTTTGGAGCAGATCAGCCCCAGCGACAAACACACAGGGGAAAAAGGATCTCCTTGACGGACTCCCCGTTTGCAGTGGAATTTCTTCCCGGCAATCCCATTCAACAGAACCGACGAAGTACCCGAAGAGAAGATTAAACGGACCCACTCCAACCATCTAGCGTCGAAATTCCAGCAGCGTAAGATTTCCAAGATGGCTTGATGCTCGATGGTGTCAAATGCTTTAGCAAAATCCAATTTAAGAATGACCACTTCTTTTTTGGACTGCTTGCATTGGTGTATATACTCATATGCCCAGGCGACACAATCTTGGATCGTTCTTGATTTGAGAAACCCATATTGGTTGACATGAACAAGGCTCAAAATCTTTTGCTGCAAGCAATTGGCTAACAACTTCGTCAGAAATTTCAGACTAGAATTAATGAGGGAAATTGGCCGAAAATCATTTGGGCTTGAAGGAGAGGCCACTTTTGGAACAAGAGTGATGAATGCATCATTTATGCTCTGGAGATTCACGCGCAGATGCCAGAAATCATCACAAAGCTTATAGAAATCATGGCGAATGATTGGCCAACATGTTTTCAAAAACAGTCCAGAAAAGCCGTCCGACCAGGAGCTTTGTCACAGGGCATCTCAGCAATCACCTTATCCATTTCCACTTGCGTAAATGGTACAGATAGGTCTTCCAAGTTGACAGATGGGTGGATGAACGCCGAGAAATTAAAAGAGGCGTCAATGGGGTTGGAAACTCCTAATCTGCCCTTGAAAGAATTCCAAAGAATTGCCTCCTTCTCATGGTGATCCGAGGCAAGAGACCCATCCTCCCGTGTCAGCGTCGAGATAAAGTTGCTTCTGTACCTAATCGTGGCCATGGAATGGAAAAACTTGGTGTTCTCAGAACCAAACTTTGCCCAACGAGCCGTGCAGCGCTTCTTCCAATATTCCTGCTTACAAGCTAGCAAATGCTGTAATTTCCGTTTTACAATGTTCCGAAAGTTCCATTCTGTAATGTGCAGCGGCCTAAGTTCCTCAATATCATCAAGCCATAGAATAGTGGCATTACACTTATCAATGATTTGTGAAAGGACAGAAATGCTAGTGCTCCAGATGCGCAGCCCCTTCCTCAACAGCTTGAATTTTGCAGAGATACATTTCGCACCATCCCCTGGACAATGGATGTCCCAAATGCGTCTGACAACATCAAGAAAGCCTGGCATTTTAATCCAATGATCTTCGAAACGAAAGATTGAAGCTTTTGGGATGTTAGTACCAATAGAAACAACACAAGGTGTGTGGTCAGACGTCGGTCTAGCTAGGGGTTTAACCATGGTGTTTGGGAAATGCAAGGTCCACGCCGGCGACGTGAAAAACCAGTCCAACTGAACCAAGAGGGGGTCAGTCTGCATGTTACTCCAAGTGTAACTGCGGCCCTTGATCGGCAGCTCTATCAAGCCCAGGTAGCTGATAATCTCGTTGAAGGTTGCAATGTCCTCCAAGTTTGCCCCGGTCTGTTGCGACTATCAGAATAGCGGTAAAAGTTGAAGTCTCCTAATATAATCCAAAGGGAGTCAGGCAAAATATCCAGATGAAAGAGCCAGGCAACGAAATTCTCACGCTCAACTCCATTGCAGGGACCATAGACGTTAACCAAATTGAAATTTTCAGCCGACATAGTGGAGGTGAAATTAAGAACCATCCCAAAGCTTTCCTGAGTAATAACCTGACCGACAAACATGTTACTTGCCCAAAGGATCAAGAGCCCACCCGAGGCGCCAACAGAAGGAACAAAGGCGAATTGATCAAACCGTCTAGGCGCAAAGTTTTTAATAAAGCTAAGGTCAAACTCGGCTCGTTTAGTTTCTTGAAAACAAATTATCGACGCTCCACTCTCTTCAATCTTATCACGGATAAGAGGCCACTTCTCCGGACTATTAATACCACGGACATTCCAGCAAAAGAAGAACCAAACACGCTTATCACGACGAATAAAGTCTGACATAGTATGAGAATAACAGACGCAGATTAACAGAGCACAGCAGGTTACTCTTCACGCGCCTTCAGGAGAAGCTCCTCCGACAGCTCTTCTGGGGCAATGTGGCAATCTTCAATGCCAATACGCTGCAGCTCCGAGACCTGCAGCACTGGGGGAGGAGTAGCCTTGGACGCCTGGGACTTGCGGCGAGAGGTGGTGTAGGGGATGGATTCATGCTTGAACCCCTTGCTGTTGCTTCTGGTGGAGCGACGAGAGAACTCATCCGTGGGCGGAGGATCCGTTTTACGTGGCCTGCCTCGAGCACGTGGAGCAGAAGTCTGACTAACCGCCAATGCAGAAGAAGAGCTAGAACCAGCGGCGCCCAGCGGAGCAGAACCAACTCCAGAATGAGCCATAGTATCCGTCGCAGCATTCCCACTGCCAGAGGATATGAAGTTCAGCATGTGATCCTGGACAGCAGAGAGATTTCCTCCAAACTCAGGAGAGGAGTCCACAGTATTAACATCAGACAGCGAGCCAGAAGAAGCATCAGACTGAATCACATTAGTAATGCCAGGTGTATCGAAGTGGACCCCAGCAGTCAGAGCATCAACAATTGCATTTCAGTAAACAGTGAGCTTGAGATCACAAAAGGGCCCTCAAAGAGGGAAATTGGGCCAAGCACCGGGGTCCAGGAATGAAGAGCCAGGTCCCAAATCACAGCAGAAAACAACTGGGCACCGAGCAGGCCAAAGTTCAACAGAGAGACATCAGCTTCAGTAGCCATCTCCATATTAGGCAGAATACGCCGAGTGTGGGTGGAGCACAACAACCAGGCTAGGAAATGCATGAACGATGGCCAAAAAACCAACACCAGAGAGCTGTTACTAGTCACATTATCACTATCAGAAGTAGTAGGGGCGAACATAAAACCAGTGACTTGAGCATCAGTTTCTTGTGCATGGAAAAGCACAGTCTCAAGAGGAGACTCAGCAATAATTCTGTCAGCCTCTAATTCACTGCCAGCAACATGGGCATTCCAAGCATCCAAGCCATCATCTGAGACATTTTCTTCAGCAGCCGTAGAGCGATGAGAAATAATTTCAGCAGAGTCAGTCACGCAGGGAGAGGTGTATCCCTAGTCAAAGCAGGAAAAGAATCGCCAAAATGGGAAGGAGAGGATATGCCATTAACGCCTGACGGGTAAATTGAATCATAACCGGAATCAATCAGAGGAGAGCAGTCCACAACGGCATCCTCCTCTAAGAAGGAGGAGATTCTTCCCGCGATTAGAAGGCGAGGAGATGAAAAGCGGGATCCAACAGGCTCGAGGCGAGATTTATTAGTTGGGTCACACCTATCGGCCCGGTGGCCACAAAGCCCACAACAGAGCATAAAATTTTCCCCGGGCAGAGACTTGAAGGATGATCCGTTAACTTGCAACTCGAGCAGGCCGGAAGATTCGAAAGTGGTACTGAACCAAAATCAGGAGCTGGACTCAAACAAGAAGCTGCGAGGTGACCCATCTTGTTACAATGAGAACATCTGCCCCAAAATTCGAAAATATCTTCCGTAGAAGGCACCCAGCAGATACCAAGGGATAGCATGATTTCAGCATCGTCATAAAGAGCTTGTCGAGCATCAAGGATCCATCTCAGGGCATTACGTCGCTTAGACAAGGAAACCATGAGATCCTTTTTGAACTCCTTTCCAAACAACCGAGGGAAAGGTGGAGCCGTTTCCACAAGAGGGAAACAGAAATCCCCAATAAAGACTGATTGATTCACCAGCAATGAATGTTCCGCTGACCCAGATCGCGTGATTGGTGGGGGAAAATCAAACGAGCCGAATTTCAAATTAACTTCAGAGTTCATCAGGGAGTATGATCCCTATGTTGATTGATCGCTAGCTTAGCAGGACTCGGATGAACCTCCTCTGGTTGCCTAAGAAAGTCCAAATTGGTGCGAATGGCAACCGGTCGATGAACAAACCCCGTAGACAAATGCTTAGAATTCAACCAAACTGTGGCAGCGGAATCAACTGCAGATAAATCACCTCGGAAAAGTCTGAAATGACAGACGAAGTCTGGCCAGACTCTATCCCGTAATCCATAGATGAAATGCCCCACCCGATTGGAAGCAACCGAGAAACGGAAGCGCCGATCAGACAATTGAAACACCCGAAAACCAGCAAGATCACCACCCAAACAGCATTGTAAAGCCAAAGCGACTGACTCCACCGAGAGTGGGAAGGAAGCGTAGGAGAAGGAGACGACCAAGAAGAATTTCTTGGACTTGGAGGAGGGAGAGAAATGAACCGTGGATCGGAAACGCCGACGAACCTGTTCCGCGAGCGCTAAGCCCGGGGAGAAATCCCAGTGTAGGAGGCCCTCCATCGCCTAGAGATCAGAGGAGACTCCATGGACGCCGGTGGGGAGGTGGGAGGAGACTCCATGTTCTACAGACGCAGTCAAGCTCATCAATTATGCTTAGTAGTCTTTCTTTTTCTTTTTTATACTTTCCACTCATATTTTTTGCCCAACCTTTAAGGTACCTTCTTAGATGTCTAATTTTGTTTTGCCACATCTCAATAGGGGTATTACCCCTCACTGGGGCAGCCCACTCAACCGCCACCATCTCGTAAAAACCCTCAGCCCGAAACCACGATAACTCAAAAGAAAAGTGTGCCTTGTTTCCGAGATGTGCATGGACCCCAGAATCCAGAAATAAACGGGTGTGGTCCGACCCTGTACGAGTAAGGGCCTGAACCGTAGACAGGGGAAATTTCTGTTCCCACTCCGAAGTGGATAAAATTCGATCCAACTTCTCGAACGTTGGATTTTCTCTCCTACTGGCCCAAGTATATTGACGAACCGACATCTCAATTTCCTTTAGGCCAATTCCCTCAATTATTGCATTGAACATAAAAGACCACCTCAGGTTAAATCTATCATTATTTTTTCAGTTGGCTTTCTGATTAAGTTGAAATCACCACCTACCATCAACGGCAATGGTTCATTCTCACACATGCAAACGAATTCAGCAAGAAATTGATTCTTTTTATCATCTTGAGCAGCTCCATAGACCGACACTAGGACCCACTCAAAACCATCGCTCTTGGATTTAACGTAGAGTTTGACACAGAAGTCACCGACATCCACGTTTCTAACCTGAATTGTGGCCGTGTTGATACCAATCAACATACCACCCGATCGCCCCTGTGGCGGGAGGCAGAACCACGAAAAATCCTGCCCCGCCGCTAAGTGCGCCAAAAATGGAGTAGAAAATTTTGATCTCCCCGTCTCCGAGAGAGCAAGGAAATCTAAACGATGCTCCCTAATAGCTTCCTGAATAAAAAGATGTTTTCCGGGATCACGAAAACCCTCGCTATTCCAAAATAAACCTCGTAATCCACTCATCTCGAATTTTTGTTTTGGTTTTTAATTCTAACACTCCGACGTCGAGTCGAAGTTGAATAATCTTTTCTAGGACGAGACTTCTTTGTCCTCTCAAAAGGAACAATGGGATCCAATTGATCCTCCAAATTTCTTTCTAACTCATCCTCCACTAAATCCTCCGAGAGGCTAGCAGCTCTATTAAGAATCAAATTTTGCGGGTGTTCTAAATCAGTTGAAACACAATGGAAAGCCGAAGCTAAAGCTAACAAAGCTGACTACTCCCCATCATCGTCAACATCAGATTCCTCCACAGACGTCACAGCAGCCTGACCATGAAGGAAAGATCCCACCAGCAAAAGATCATCGCGGATGAAATCCATCTGTTGCGCTTCCGAAGTTACGGCATGTTGGAACACCCTTCTGCATCTCTCCTTCCAGAGGTGCCACACTCCATAGATCGCGATAAGAAGCTCATCCTTTCTCAATGAAGTCGCCATAAAATGCCACCAGGCAGCAGGATTTTCGAACTGCATATGCATAACAAGCAGCCCGGGGCAATTGGCCCATTCAGCAAGCAGGTGCCAAACTGAACGGGCAAAAGGGCAGTTGAACACCAGGTGGGTCGCCGTCTCTTGCTCCTGATCACACAGAGAACACTTGTGACCTAGTTCAGTAACCAATTGGCCCATCCAGTAACCTAGTTCTCGTGGAAGATATCCGGTGACCTGATTACTATAAAGGTACAAGACAGCAAGCTTAGTCAATTTTTTTTAGAAATAAAGGGCCTCGCCCCTGGTTCCATTAATATGCAACCACAGCGTCAGACATTGGTTCAGCTTATTACATCTCAATCCGAACGGGGAGCAAAGGTTCCAGAACTGGGAGCAAGAAGCTAAGGTTCAGCTTAGTCAAATTTCCAAAAGTATGGGGGATTGAACCCACTAGTTTGTTCTTCTCAAGTTCCAAAGTTTCCAGATTCACCAAATAACCTAGTTCTCGAGGAATACACCCGGAAAATTTGTTGTCCCATAGGTATAAGCCGGTGAGGTCAATCAAACTTCCGAAGGAACCGCCGTACCGGGGATGAGACCCGTGAGTTTATTCTCGCTAAGAGCCAGCTCTTGTAAATTCACCAGGCAGCCTATTTCTTGAGGAATAAATCCAGATAGTTGGTTTCCATCAAGGTATAAGATAGTGAGTTCAGTAGCATTCGCTAGATTTCTTGGAATGGGACCTGTGAGGTTGTTGCTGGAAAGATCTAGTCTGAGTAGCTTCTTTAGGTAGCCTAGTTCACCGGGGATGAGACCGGACAAGCGATTAGCCGACATGTCTAGCCCCACAAGACTCTGCAGTTGCCCTATTTGCTTTGGTATTTCACCGGAGAGTTGATTCTCCTGCAGCATCAGGTGCCGCAGTTCCGGCAAAGACGATGCTAGAGCGGGTGGAAAAGAACCCCTTATCTGATTGCGCGCGAGCTGGATACTCGTTGTGTCGCCAACGCCGAGAAGTCGAGGGCGTCAAGCTCCCCTCTCAGCCCCAGCCCCCGCAGAGAGATCCCGGTGATCACCACCGGGACGCCGTTCCGAACCCTTGCTTGTTGTTGGTGCTTGCTGCAGCTGATGCCGTGCCATCTGCAAGGCCAGGTACTGTTTTCCCAGGATTGCAGCTGGGCCGGTTGGTTTTGGAGTGTGGCTTTCCAGGCGAGGAGAGCTCCTGCTTGTTGCTCCAGGGATGGTGCCATGGCCCGGGGAAACGAGTCTGTTAGAATAGGTATATGATCTCCAAGTCTATCTCCCTCCTTGTACCTCCTTATATACCCCATGAGGATCAACGCAATACAACAACAAAGATTAGGGATTAACAAATTTCTACATGGTATCAGAGCGGTTAGTCTCACGACGCCGATCCTAGGGTTCTAAACAATTTCCGCAGCGCGCCGCCCCCGGGGAGATCAATCTCTCCCCGGGGGCGCGGCACCCGGTTCAACCGGTTTCTTAGATTCGATTCAAGTTCATAGTTTAGACTAGTTTCAAAAGTTCAATTCCATAGATTAGATCTAGTTAGCCACCGAATAAATCTCAAGATCAAGACGACCCACAACTCCGGTGTACAGATCGATTCATGGCGGCACCCTTCTGCAATGACGAATCGAAGCGCGGAGTCTTCCCCAACTCGGATCACGGGAGGGCGAACTCCCGCTCGCACACGACGGCCTGATCTAAACTTCCTGTGGCGCGTCGGTCTCCAGACGCGAGCACACCGCCATCAAAGATCGCAGCAGAAGCCAGGCCCACGCGGAGGCTGCCCACGAAGCGCGAGTTCCATGGGGCACATGCATGTCCAGGCTCCATGCATGTGCAGCATGCGTGTTGCTTCCTTGCATGCAGCTGGGAGCACGTCAACATCCACGAGCCAAGATGCACCAAGTCAACATATTCGATGATTTCAGGTATCATACGGGCTGGCACCACTGCATCTTCTGCGTCGATTCGTGCAACAAGTTCTACAACTACATCGGGCACGTCGTCTACACCGAACTACACCGAGCCGAGCACATCGACAAGCCGTACGACAACGCCAAGCTACAACATCTACGATAAGCAACGTCTACCACGCGCAGGCCGGTGTGGATCTTCATCGACTTCTCCGACATCCGACGGCAAGGCATCAACATCATCGTCGTCACGAGGGACGCCTCTAGTCGACGAACCACCTCACGCCTGCCGCTACATCGCCGACACATCATCGCCAAGGTCTACATCAACGTGGTCTTCATCGACAAAACTCGTCAACACACCGCCGCCGCGCTGCTACAACCTCGTCCACAAAGATGGACACCCGCCCTCTGACAGTACTACTGCAACGCGACACACGACACCGACGACGGCATTGACCGCGTCCGATGGATAAGACTGCAAAAAAAACGGCATCACTATTGTGAAAGCTCCTACAACCGGCGCACATGGTTTTGGCAAAACCGTTGTGTGCGGTGAGCTTCCCCCAGTCTTGGCAAAATTGGTGGACTCACGTACGACCTACGACCGCGTCCTCTGACATCCGCAAGACGCCCCGACGGTACCTCTCAAGGTGCGAAACGTCAGCTCCGACGGTACCCTCAAGGGTGCAAAACGTCGTGAAAACAAAACAACTGCAGCTCCGTCATAAAAATCGCGCAATTTTTTGCGCCTCCGGCATTGCGGCTACAACAATTACGACGAGTACTACATCGACCACGACTACCTCGACCATGGCTACATCAAGATCGGCTACCACGACATCGACATCAAAGGCAACGTCTACAGCAACACACATCGGCAACAACTCCAGTCAACAGCGTTCGCATCATCACTTGTGTCCACGCCGCTCCCGCTGTGACTGCGGGAGGGAAGAGAGGAGAAAGCATTTGATGATGACGAAGGGGAGAAGATGACGGAAGCGCGAGACTTCAAATCCAGTCGCAAGCGTCCGCTTCACTCCCGCTACGACTGAGGGGGAATGTTAGAATAGGTATATGATACGAGTTGGAAATAGATTAGGATTCCTAGACTTGTACTCCAAGTCTATCTCCCTCCTTGTACCTCCTTATATACCCCATGAGGGTCACCGCAATACAACAACAAAGATTAGGGATTAACAAATTTCTACAGAGTCTAGTAGGAGAGTAATAAGTGAGATGAGCTTTAGGAAACGGGAGGCCTCCATGAGCAGCTGCATAGTGGGAGTTGGTTTGCTATGGGAAACTTGATGAATGATGGATGGTGTCACCTATATATGCTAGGCTAGCTTTTTGATTGAGAACCGCGTGGAGAAGGAAGACTGGTCTACAAAACACGACAGCCATTCATTTGCGACCCCGCCAGTCGTCTGAAGAAGACAGAGGTCCACATACCTACGACTGGACGACTGGGCTGTTGGCGTGCACTGAGTTCCTCTTTTCAAATTATAGCAAATATCGTGGTATCCTGAAAGATGTAACTGTCAGTATCCTGGACATGTACTAATTTACTACTAGAAACTTCCAATTGTTGTGGTCTAGAAAACATTTTCATCGACTAATTTTCACAGCAGGTCACAAAGCTTTCCGTTTGATACTTTCGGGTGTCTATCGGAAAGATATTAGCAATGTCCTGCTACGAAAGGCCGTCAATTCCATCAAAACCGCTGACATATTTCAGGATTTTAAAGCCTCCTTTACTTAAAGAATGTAGGATACCTCGTACACAATAGTAAAGATGCAGCGAGTACCTGTATTTGCAACCAAAAATGATGTTTAGAAATATTACCCTTGCAGTAATGCACAAAACAAGTTAACAATGTTGTTCGACAAGCAACTTGCAAATTTGAACAGGGGTGAATGAATTTCATTTCAGTAAACTCAAAGTTGAGTAAAAAAGACAGATCAACTAGTATTTTGCTCATCGGTAACATGTTCAACAGCCAGATCAAGGAAAGGCAGAAATGTCACTAGACTGAACATCCTTGCAACCAAAAACATGGTGGACTCAGTTGCCTCTTCAGACTTCATGCGTGCATCTCCCGTTCTCATGGGTGTACTGAGGCTGCCATAAACACTAGAGTATGCCAAAGTGGCATACCTTATCTTTATAGAAGAAAAGCAAGACAATTACAAGAACCTGAACTCAGTTGCAAACAACTGATTCAGCTTACAACTCACACCCCCACAAGACATCAGTAACTGGTGTATGGCCTTTGGAATTTTGACAACGGTATATTTATGGACGGTATATTTTTTTCTTCAGAATTTCATAGAACTTTGAATCTTCAGTCAATTTTCAAGTTATTTTCGACATAACACATTTTTAGAACGGCGAGGCTATACCGTCAGTCGACTCATCAGTTTCGTCGATGTGTTCACTAGTGACCTCTGCTCGCGAAACGCTGACGCCCAGAAAGCCCTAGACCTTCCCCGGCCACAGGCGCAAGGCAGGGCCGCAGGGAAAAAAAATCTTATGCGACCCATGGGGGAGCGACCCACTCGTTGGACCACATGCAGCGATCAACACCTGGCAAATCACATGTTTCTCGTTAATTAATCCTGCTGCCAAACTTGCTTTGAGATTGGTGTATGAGACGTGTACGTTGATGCATGTGGTCCACCAAGTGGGTCGCTCCACCATGGGTCGGATAGGATTATTTTCCGGGCCGCAGGGTCTCGCGCGCGGCGACCTACCGGCAACTGTGCTGGGAAAGCACCAGCCGCAGCCCGCAAGCCGGAGTCCCCTCCTCTTCGGCTGTCTTCATCGCCGCCACGCCCCTTTGCCCGTCCGCGATTACAGGCGACGGTATACATGGTCGCCAGTTTTGTTTTTCATGTGGATATCGAGAATCCTAGGCTTCCGTTGATCTTTAGTACTTGTTCAACATGTCAAGCCTCCAGTCCAGTTACCTTCCATTGCAGGTGGACAGTTGGTTATGTATTTATGTTAGTGCAATTAGCATTTAGCAATCACCAATGAATTTGTGATATGCAAAAAGCAATCTGAGATGGTTAATATTCTTGCTGATGGCTTCACCAGTGCTGACTCTATGGAACTGTGTTTGCCTCCAATTGATTTATCTTTTTATTTCTAGCACCAGTTTCAGGTCAGGGTGCTGTGAGATGGATGTTTTGTACCAGTGCAAGGAGATCTTAAAGATTCAGAAGCTCAGGCGCGTGGCATCGTATGCTGGATTCTATGCCTTCACCACCCTCATTACCTATGCCTACACGAGCAACACGTATGTCGGTGCTGAAGTGCCCTTCTTTACACACTTGCAGTATCTTGCCACTTTTTACTGTTCTTACCCGTTAGTAGTATTCTTCACTCACTGAACTTACTGCAGGACAAGGGCTGGCATTTCGAGGGCTGATCAGTATTACGCCTCCTACCCTTCTGGTACTGAGCTACTAACTGACACTGCAAAGGTATGGAAATAGAAATGATACTTGTTGGTTAAGCCTTGGGTAAATTTTATTAAGCAGCAGGTGTAAGGGAAGTGGCATTTTGTTCACCATTTCATTTGTTCACCATTTCATTTGTTCACTTGCATAAGGGAGGTGATATCTGATACCACCGTCTGTTTGCAGCTCTACAAGGCTGCATTAGGTAATTGTTTTGAAATCGACGACTGGGGCCCAATAGAATTCTCCATCATGGCAAAGCACTTTGACCGGCAAGGCAAACCACCGTATGCTTACCATGCTGTAAGATTCTTAAATATTTTGCAAGAATATATATGGATTAGAAAACAGCTGTGCTCCTTGTTTTGGATTTGTTTTCCCCATGTAGTCTGCAAGTCTTATACCAGGTTTTGTTGTGTTTTTCAGCAATACATGTCGCACCTTCTGTCCCATGGCCAGATCGATGGAAGTGGTTAACTGCAGGATGCATTTTAGTTGATTCCCGTGCCGCGTGGCTGTAGACCATCAGTTGTAGAACCTGTAAAAAGGAGCTGTATTGCTGAATCTTGAGTTATCATAGCTTGTGACTACGAATGGCAAAGCTGAAACCATAGATGCTGAATATTTGGCCATAAAGTAATGAGCCACTAGAGTGTCAGCTTATCATTGCACATACGTTTTCCACTTTCATTTGCACCAAACATTTTCATGAGACCTCCTGTTTCAAGCATTCCAGGTTGCAAAATTCAGCACCTATGGATGCTAGCTAGCTTGCTTCATATGGTCATGGTCGATCTCTATTTTGGCATGTGTGCTCAGTCTATTTGTTTGCATCTTAATCTGTTGAATTCAGCACATTTACAGGTTTGCAAGGGTGGCAAATCCTTGCTTTTTTCATACCACCCGCAATTCTTTTGGTACAGCGATCCAAGCATGTATCTCTTCTGATACTGTGATCCTAGCTACTACTGGATCACCTACTGGGCTAAACGCCAAGCTGCTTTCTGTTGGTGGCAAGTGACGACGTTCATTGTGGCTGGAACGGACTTTGGTGTGTTGCGCTTGGGGAACAGCTGAAGAACAATGTTTTGCTCTCTTTCTGCTTATCTCTCTATCACTGAACATGTTTGCATGTGGTTCAGTCAGTGCCTCTTAACACGAGTAGTAGTTTCAGTTCAGGTATGTGGTTCAGAAATGTGAAACATGTTTAACCTGCCAAGTCCAGAAT
Source organism: Poa pratensis (assembly GCA_947311845.1). Lineage (NCBI taxonomy): Eukaryota > Viridiplantae > Streptophyta > Magnoliopsida > Poales > Poaceae > Poa > Poa pratensis. Next base: position 161,234,553 of record CAMZMU010000063.1, read on the forward strand.
ATAAGGCTCACAGCACCATAAGTTAAGAAAGAAGACGTTTAGAAGCTGCAATTGAAGAAAGTAAATAGAATGACGACGTCAAAGACTGTCAACTTTTTATTTAAATGAAGATCAGACGTCACCTTCTCTGGAGCCTACCTTGTGGAATCATAAGAACAAGATTGATGTAAATGAGTTGAAGGGAATGACTGATGAAGTGATTAATTATTCCAGGAGAGGATGTGCTGAAACTAGATATAAATAGATGGTGCTTTCTTCTTCAACCAAGAGGTGAACGAAACATGGCGACTATGGACTTGCCTATAGAAAGGTGATTCTCAAGGAGGATAAGCCTCGGTCTGGATTATATTGCAGGACTTGACGACGCTGTCACTAGTCTGTGCTTGCCTGACCTTAGTTGGGTCCGTGAAAATTCCTGTCGTATTGTCTACTCCAATATACAGCCATCCAACCGGGGCCTAACTCTGATTTCATTTACTGATGAAATTTATCTCTTTTACGGCGTCCGTTTCCATTCACTAGCCGGGGGGCAAGTCTCTTCTTCTTAACAAAATAAACGTTATTTCTGTCACTATGCATTTGTTTGGGATGTGGCATCACGGGCATTTTGGAGCGCATGAAGTGACAAGGCCTCAAGGCCCACTGCCCGGAAGAGTTGGACTTCAAAGCCAGAATCTTCATCCCCTAAATAGAACACACTCCTGTCTAGTACTCTGGCAGTAATGCTATCAGAAAAATTACTTGCAAGTCTGTACAAAGGTGCAATCAATTTCACTACAGTAAACTAAACTTTAATGTCTGATCAACCAGAAAAATTACTTGCAAGTCTGAAGCATGTTCAAGCTGCAGCAGAGACATGGTGATTGGTGAGTACTGCAGCATTCACTGCCCCTGGATTGTTGAGGATCATTAGCAAAACCTTCAACCTGATAGCATAGCTTGGAAATTACAGAAGCATTGTCCGTAGCCGTCACGTTGACCTTTCTAGGCATTAAGAAGATGTTTCGTGTGTGCGAAAAATGTAATTAGCAACTACAGTTCTGGTACCTTTTTTTCTTTTCGAAATGTAATTAGCAACTACAGTTCTGGTACTTGTATATATAACTGAAAAGACATAAGTTAGTAACGCAAGCTTAGGCATAAGAAAGACAATTGTACAGGGAAAGAGGTGTTTTGGCCGCTGGATTAACAGCTCCCTCGTAGAGTCCCAGTTACAACTTTCGGCACTAATTTTTTGATGCCTACACAGTATAGTACTACTTTTTAGCATTAAAAAAAAATCGTGTGCAGTTTTAACAGGGGTGACTTCATAAGTTGCTGAAATTACATAGGAATTTCAGACTAAAAATGGAGCAGACATTTTTTTCGATAAAGGAATTTTATTACTTAAAAGTTAAATGGAGCAGACATATACAGAACACAATGGAATTCTTCTGGCATCAACGTGTCTACACATTCTTCAGGCATCAACCCTGTCTACACATTCTTCAGGCATCAACCATGTTATGGGTATCTGAAGGGGTCGCCCACAGACAGATCATGGATGTGCTTGCTGAGATGGTAATCAATACCAAAACAAGTTTTCCTGAATTCAAACCGAGCATCCTGTGAAGCTCTGTTATCAACTTGTAGCAGTCTGTGTTGGCGAGCCACCGATTTAGTGCTGCAGTCACTGAATCCTTCAAATTCAATTTTGTTTAGCACCTTTGCATTCAAAACAAAGAACCTGGCAAAGTCAACCTGTTGATCATAGCCTACGTATGACTTGAACACCACCTTTTTGAGATGCGTCTGGGGCACTCGATTGGATTAAGCGGGTCATACCGGGACTCAGTTTTCTTATCCGTCTCACACTGTTTGTAAAACTGTAAAATGGAAAGAGGCATATGTTAAAACTGTTGCTAAGTAGACTAGATAATATGTCAACCAAATCATTCATTCAAAGCGAGCAAAGAAAAGTACTAACCATAACATAGAGACTTTCCAAACAGGGGAAGCCCCTGAGGGCGTTAAGAACTTTGTACAATCCATGGGCAAAAGACCTGAGAGCCAAAACCTTCAAGGTTCGCATTGAGTTTTCCGAATTGATTAGGCCCATTCCCTGAAGAAATAAACAATGAACGTCAAAAGACAATTATGTGTATGACGTATTAGGAATGCCAAATGCTGGCTGCGGCTGCTACCTGGAAGATCCATAGTTTCGGGAAGTACAGTGGGCAAGGGCCAAATATCTCCAGTTTAGGTGCGCTAATTACCCGGATAGTCACACAATCAACTTGAAGACCATGAGGTATTAGTAATCTTTCAAGGCGAGGAGCATCCTTGATGATCAACTTAACGTTTCTATCGTGGAAGCCAATGCACCTAAGAGTCGGCGAGCTAACAAGGAGGATGCGACCCGGGGCACGAACGTGTGACATGTATAAGCTTTCCAAGGCAAGGCAGACGGAGAGCAAGCTATGGAAGTCGCCCCTCGAGATAGAAACGTGGTGCAAAGAGAGCTTTTTGAGGAAGGGGAAATTTATAGACGGCAAGATCTGGTGGCGAAAATCACAGTTGCTGATCTTGGCAACGAGGAGGGTGGATGAACAGCGAAGCGTGGACGGCGGCAACGAGTAGCTCTTATGACGACCCAAGAAGCTGATATCGAGCTCTTGGAGGTTGGCAAGGGCTCGGGAGTTGAACCAACGCTCCACCGCAGAACAGATGTATCCAGTGCGTAGGCCCGGGAAGTAGAATCTGCGGAGCGGACCTCGGTGTAGGGAGATTATCTTGGAGGCGGCGGAGAAGCACACGGCGGTGGCCGGGAAGAAGGCCGGTCGGCAAATGCTGACCTCGAGGTTGAGCGGCGCAGAACGCCACAGGTAGCGCCATCGGCGTGAGAGAGCCTGCGTGCGGCCTCCTTCCTTGACAGGGAGGAGGGAGATGACGGTGACGAGGATGTCATCCGGGAGGCGGCTGATGAGATCATCGCGGTCGACACTCCGTTCCAGCTTCCACTCGACTCCATTTGATTTTCTCTGGTCAGGCGCGGGTGCCGACGCTGTAACCTCCTTCTCCATGGCCGGCGTGTTAGCTTAATCTTGCCGCTAATACGCTCTGGTTAGTTTCCATGTTAAAAGATCATTACATGTCCAACTATATCCCGTGTGTTAGTAGCCGACTAGCCGTTGTCCTAGTTCGAGTAGAACTACAGTAGCTAGTTTGGTCCGAGTTGTGCAAGGTTTAGGAGTTGATCATTTAGTTTTGCGTTCGATCTGGAGGGGCATCTTCCACAGCTTCTAATAACGAGATTTCAGTACTTCAGTAACAGACCAACTAGTAATTTTCTCATGGTTAAACAGCTTTAGCAGCTACATCAAGGAAGAACAGAAATGTCAGCTAGACTCAACTGAACATCCCTCAGCAACCAAAAACAAGGACGCAGTTGCCTCTTCATACTTCACCCATTTGCTGCCACTGGCCATGCTCTCCGAGGAGTACTGAAGCTATATTTGATCCCGAGCTCCAGTGCTCCTGCCACATTTAAAAATTCGAAAAACATATTTAAAAGTTTCAAAAAAATCTGGAAAAAATTATAAATGTTCTCAATGATGCATACTAGAACAGTGCAAATTCTCAGTGCAAAAATCGATATATTATAGTCTACGTAAAAATGATAAATTTGTAGATTTCAAACTATACATTGTTAACTACAATCAGATATGTAAATTTGTCATTTTTGTGTAGGTCGAAATATAAAGTATTTGTCACTAAACTTTTGCACGTCCATATGATACATCATCGTAAACATGCATGTTTTTTTTCATAATTTTTGAAACTTTTAAAAATAGTTTTTAAATTTTTAAAAGTGGCAGGAGCACTGGAGATCGGGTGTAAGAAATCTTTACGACAACATGAAATATAAAGCCGTCAGCACTGCCAATGAAAATTTTATTTCTTAATGTCAGTATAACTTGGTTTAGGTGACAACTATTAAAGCCGTGTGCATCACTCCGATGCAGAGGCTGGGGCGTTAAGCTCCCATTTCGAAAAAAAGGTGCCAACTATTAGGGATGCGAAAACAGGACCCGTTTGTCCCACTTTTTCTCATTTTATACTAGTATACGTGTACGTGCAGTGCAACGTACGTCTCATAATTTCGTTTCCATACACTTTTGCAGCACACCACCTCTGCACCCGTCTCACCTCCGTCCTCCATCTTCCAATCACCGCACCGTTCCGTCCCCGCTCCTACTCTCCAGCATCTCCTCTCCCCTTTCCTTCTACTCTCAGGCGTTGACTTCCCCTCTCCTATCTTGAATTCTCGTGAGCTGCTCAGCTTCGCTGCATCATCTTGGACCTGAGGGTTGAATTTTATGGGCATATAAATTACAAGCTAAAACAGATTCTAACACTGATTTTGCAATGTACAAACACCGTAAAAGAAGTAATCTACATACGTTACATTCGTGTAAATACGTGAACTTGTAGCAATTGCACCGGATAACTGCTGGCAGGTGTAGGAAATTCAGAGTTGCGTCTATGTTGGTAGCTGAATTTTATTTATTTATTTCGGAACTCAGCTGAATCTTTGCGACAAAGCTGTAACTCTAGCAAATGAAATAAACCAACAGGCGCCCCAAATTCATGACCAGAACGGGAGCTATTTAGATTTTAGACTTTACATCGATAGCCATATTGCAAGCGAAGCAGATTGCAGAGCAGTTTTTGGCAGGGACTGCGTCATCTCGTACAGGGAAGAACACGAAACTCAGCAGGACACCAAGCAGCAATTCCTAAGAGCCACGTCATGCTCCCAGCAGCAATGAAGGCCTTCCTACCCGCGGCGACGGGAACCCGAAGGGGTGCAGCCGCGCAGGCACCTTCCCGCGGTAGGGAACCGGAGGGGAGAAGCTCAGCAGCGTATATTCGCGTGTTTCCGATGGCCTCGTCACGTCCGCCGCGAGTTCTCCGCAGGTTCAGCACAGTAGGCTCATCTGCACATGGCGGTGGTCTGTCTCGAGCCTAGAGCGGACCTGCTCCCTTCCTCCTCTTCTCTCTGTTACTTCCGGCCTTGGCAGCGTACAGGAGCCAGCTACATCACCCGCGTGTCGCGTGGGCGGCGAGGACGCCGCCGCTCGTCGCGGAGCTCCTATTATCCGCCGAGCTGGTCTCGTGCATCCGCGCGACGGCCGGCGAGGGTGCGGCGCCGGCGCGCCCTTCGACGGTGGGGGCAGGGGCAGACCAGGCACAGCGTACAGGGAGGGCGGCGGCTCACGCTGGGAGGTGTCCGGTGACTGCAGGGGACTCGGTGGCGTCTCGGCCACAGCATACAAGGCGGCGACGGCTTGCGCGGGGCAGTGGCCGGCGGGGGCAGCGGACTGGGCGGCGTCTCCGTGACAACGATCAGGGCGGCGCGATGGTCGATTAGCTCGGTGCGGGCGACTTGGGGAGAATAACTCTTCGGTAGTGAGGGCATCCGGTACGTTGATCACATAAACGGTTATGATTTAATGTATCAACATAGCACAACACAAGTTTGCTCTTTTCTCTACTATACTGTATATAATATGGTTTGAGAAGGTGTTGGTACGTTTTTTAAACTTCCAATTTTGCCCCTGTCAGTTGGGGACGAGTTGTGGCCATGATCGCCCAACTGTGGCTTGATCGAAACTATTGATCGCCCAACTGTGGCGTTTTTTTGTAATATTGCCCAACTGTGGCTGCCGTGATCGCCGAACTCGGGCTATTTTTTGGGGGCGGGAAGAAGATCTTTCAAATTTATGGGTTGTTTGTTTTCCTCGGCCGCCGAACGGCTGGTGAGTTCGCCTCCCCCCCACCCAGGTTTCGGTGCCGCCCGGCGCTAACGCAAAAAAGCACCGGATCAAAACCTGGGGGGGGGGGGGGGGGGGGGGGGGGGGGGCGAACGGCTGGAGATGCCCTAAGGTTTGAATTTGGAGAAATTTATAAATTTTAATAAAATGACCTTAGAACTCACTTTATCCTGGAGTTTGTCATGCGACTGCTATTGTTTTTACAAGTCACTGCCAGATTTTATTTACAAGTCATTTGCGCAGTGATTTTTTTTCTTATTTCAAGAGGTGGCAGTGGCAAATATCTGGGGTTGACAAAAAAAATCGGAAATCCGTAGTGGCTCCCGTGATATTTGAAAAGCGTACCTTTTTCTACAAAAAATCTGAATTCTTTTACACACATACATATAAAAAACGAACGTATATTTTGGGCTACACTAAAAATAGAAAATTCTGACAGATTCAAACATACTCACTCCATTCACAAAAAGATGTCTCAACCTACTCTAAATTTGTATATATCTAGACATTATTTTTTGAACAAAAGGAGTACTATTTTCACTTTACTCACCAGAATTATGTTATTTTTATGTAGCTTGGAATATGATTTTTTTTTGCACCGATAGTCGGCATATACATAGAGAACATGCATATTATGTATCATAGGAATTTTATTTCTTAACGTCAGTATAACCAGGTATGATGACAATATAAATTATGTAAAACTCAACGCCACCACAACTCCACGAGCTGAACATCACGTCACTAGGCACATTTTTGTATCCCTCCACCCAACCAGTTTCCAAACAGATTGGTTTTGGATGGTGTTCCAGCCTAAAAAGGGTTTACATATTTTCCAAATAAAATAAATAGAGTAGCAAGGATGATGAAATAAGAGGAATTGATGTGCTGCTTTTGAATTCGTTTTGACAAAGCATCTTCAGTACGAATAACCCTACCAAGGGCTCCAAGGCAGCTTCCACATGAAACTGTGAGGAACCTGAACCTCTCATTTCACCATGCTATTAACTAAAAACTGTCTAATTTGATGCAATCTTCAGGTTATAAATCAATCCTCCTGGCACTAGCTGTTGCCCTGCAATGGATTTGGCACTTTGGCTCTAATCATAGCAACCCTGAAAGATATAATAAAAAGGAATTCATCTTACGGTACATGCTGGAAAATCTGTGAGCTGATACATATTTGCTACTAGAATTTTTACAAACACTGGTACTCTAAAAACACCTTATATAGCTGCACAGCAGGTCAGAGTATGGGAGAGATGCACATGCCCACCGATAAATATGGAGCAAAAATCTCGAGCCTCTTTTTACAAGAGAGTAGACAGTAAAAAGTGGCAAGATACTGCAAGTGTGCTATTTGTCAGGCGTCTGTTTTCAATTTCGGGCACAGACACATTTTTTCGACCAGTCATTTGTTGACACGTACCCCAGCTTTGGCCCGCTCCACCAACTTGTTCAATTTCGCGACATTTCCCGGCCGGCGGCAACGACTGCGTCGAGGCAGATCGAGCACGACGGCCTTCTTCTACTTCCCGCCCGCCCCTTCCTGCACCTCCACGGGCACACCGCCCTGGTCCCCATCCCCTCCGTCGCCCCCCTCCAGCAACCAGTTCTTTACTGGATCCGACCAAATCGGCGGCGATAGAAAGCACAAAACGGTCGGCCAGCGAGGGCATGGCGGTTACAGTGCCGAAATCGACTCCCCGCGCCTTGGAGATCGCATGCGCGCGCTCATCAGGGGCCTCGCGCCATGTCCAATCGGGAGACACACCTTCAGCTCGGGTAGCACGGGCGGCGGCTCGGCGGCGGCGACCGGACAGCACGACGGCGGACGTGATGGCTCAGCTCGGAGAGGATCTCGCCGACCATCTTGTTTGCGGCCACGGCCTTCGAGCAGGTGCTCCCTGACGAGCCGCTCCAGGCCTCAGCTCCTCGGGAGCACGCAGGCGCCATCTAGCACCGTCGTTGCTGCCTTCGGCGAGCGGCCCGCCACGAACCGCGTCGCTGGCCTGAGAATCAGCGGCAGCAGAGACCGCAAGCACGTGTCAGGATCCCTGATGAACTCCCTCCCGTGCAGCTCAGAAAAACTTCACACTCCAAAATGTTGTTTTTCTGATCATAGACTGCATATATGGCCAAACCGCGCTGAGCATACGGCAGTCCTACCATCTGCAAGAAAAAAAATGGAATTATGTCCGCAAATTATTCCTTGTTCAACCAAAAAAAGATCGGTAGATTTGCAAATGAGAAAAATAGGAAAATATACACATTGAACAGATGATCGAAAGGGCACCTGAGAAAAAGCAGGACATTACTTAGAAGTGAAAAGGTCATCCTTCACAATTTCATACAAGCAAAATAGACTGCCGAGACCGAATCTCATCCTGTCACATAGGAACACTCGAACATTCCAAAGTTCGCATAGAGAAGGAGACAAAATATATAAGGTTCTTACATATGAAACTGACAACAAAATAAAGGTTCAAAGCATTACGGTAGATAAAAATGGCATAGCAGTCCACAAACTAGACTAGCTGCCCAACCACCACATAATGATAAGCTAGGACCGTCAAATAGTTGGGCAAATCTTGCTCAACCAACATGCACCATCTGCTAAAAATCAAAACATAATGGAATCGAGCATTTTAGATAACAGAGATATATCTAGCATCGAATAGCTAACTGAGAGTCATTACTAGATGGGTGTCTTCATGTCGAAAGTTTATGGTTCATGATCTAGTGCTCATACAAAATAACACAAGCAAAGCAACATACACGTTTCCCAAATATTTATCGGCAAATCATTGGTAAACCAACATGCACACAAGTATTGGATAATAACACTATATCCAGATGATTGAAGCAACCGTGAACAACACAATAACTTGACCGTATAGTTACTACACCATTGCGCAACCATCATGCACCATTCTGCTAAAACTCGACATCATGTAATCAAGAGTCATCATCGAGCATTTCAAAAAACAGAGACAAATACCTAGTTGATATTCATAACTAGTTGGGTGTTTTCATGTCGACAGTTCCGGCGGATAGTTATCAGCAAAACATTGGTCAACAAACATGCACACAAGTACTGGATAATATGACTACCATCATTTATAAACAAAGAATAAATCAAAACTATGCACTACTCGCGTAACCAATATAAATAAAAAGCAGAGACAACCCTGAAAGAAATAATAGAGAGAAAGAGAGAGAGAAGGGACAGACACAACCATGGGGAGAGAGAGAGCCAAGTGACTGAGACACTAAGCCCTGAGAGAGAGACAGAGAGCGGGAGAGAGAGAGAAAGTGACAGAGACACTCTTTGGCCTCTGAGAGAGAGAGAACCATGCATGGAAAAAACTAAGAGATAGAGCCAAGAGATAGAGACTCTCTTCAGCCCCGAGAGATAGATATATATAGAGAGAGAGAACCAAGGGACAAAGACAACCATGGAAAAAATTGAGAGATAGAGCCAAGAAACAGAGACACTCTTCAGCCCCCGAGAGAGAGAAAGAGCCAAGGGACAGAGACAACCATGGATGAAAAAAAGAGATAGGTGCAAGAGACAGAGACACTCTTTAGCCCCGAAGAGATAAAGATAAAGAGAGAGAGAGAGAGAGAGAGAGAGAGAGAGATAGATGAGATAGAAAAGATCCAATACCAGAGAGATGACCGAAAAGAGAAAGGTAAAGAAAGAAAAAGGAGAGATCGGCTAGAGAATTCAAAATGACCCCACCCCTCCCACGGGGTCGCTTTTTAAGCGAGTAGGTGCGCCCACAACACTCTCCTCATGGGCCGACCCATTACAGCTTATCTTCTTTGCAGGTAACAGCTACTGGAAAGGTGAAATCCCGCCCACGAGGACAGCTCCTTCCTATTCTCATTAAAAGGGAACAAAAATTCTGGCGAGCCAAACTGCCGGTGAACCGAAAAATTATAATGAACCAAAGATAACAAAAAATGCAATTGTGCCAAAAATAATAGTGAACCAAATGCCCGCGAACCAAAAATATTAATGAACCAAAAATGTTGGTAGGCCGAAAAGGAACTAAATTTGGATGAATGAAAATATAGTAGTGAACTGAAAAGGTAGCTCAATAATGCCAAGAAAAAGAACGGCGTATGGGCCGGCTCAGCTGGGCGACGTCTGTGGGCGAGGGATGATAGCGCTCGCTGCGCTCACATGCACTGCACAGAAAGAAAAACAAAAAAGACCCGAACCCTGAAACCTGCAAGCCCATTAGTATCCAAATCCGACAACAAGCCCGGCCCGCGAGGCTGAGACACACGCACGCTCCCAGGAAAAAGCTTGGAGTAACCAGCGTGGATCTTGACGACGATCCGACGGACAGAAATTCGACTGATGACCACATGAAAAACAGACGCCTGTGATACAGCAAAAATCTAATAGTATACCACAACTGAAAGTCATTTGATTGTTTGCTATTTCTGACCAATATGTCATAAGGCTAGTTGAAAAATTAAATCCTATTGACCTCATCATTTGGAAAGATTAGTTCTAGATCCAATTATAAAAATCCAATTGGTAGCATTCCTATATGCAAACTCTGTGAATAAACGCGTTTTTTATGGCGAGAGCTGGTGCGCGCTTGTAATCACCGGTGAACTAGTCCGGTGATTTAGTCTCGCTTGGTAAGTTGAGTCATCTCCAATTTAGCGCCACATAATGAAGATGCATGTACTAGCTTGTTCCTAGTTGTGTATTTATACTAGTGGACTAGCCGGATGAGTAGCTTCTGTAATCAAATCTAAGCTTGAAGTTGTATGTACTGGACGAATTCCAATAGGAAAAATAATATGTCGATGGGTTGTACCTTCTGCATAAATTAAAATTTATATGCCTGTAAAATTCAATGCAATTAATAACCCGAAACATAATCGTTGGGCAAACCAACAAGATACCCAATTACAAAATCCCACATGTGTCGTACGTGAAAGTGCTCAGAACTATATTTTTTTTGGCATAGCTCACTTCCCAACATTGAATACTGCACAACAGAACATGGCAAAGGTGCAAGCACTCCGTACCACATAGAAATGTAGTTTTATCTCAATTTTGCCTTTTTCCAACATGCAGCAACATACTTATGTTCTGTAGATAAGCAAGATATGTGATTGTTTGTTTGCTGTTGTCGAATGAAACATCTGTCACGCAGAAAAATTGTACCTTACTTGGGAAATCTGTCTTGTATTAAGAAAACAATACAACTATGTCCAAATACAACCTATGTATTAATTTGTTGTCTATTACACACTCTGGTATACAAATTCCACCTTTTGTACACAATACCTCTAATGCCTACGAGCAGGTGTCTGAATCTTCATGAATGGAACATGTTTCATGGTTCAAAGTTAATGATCCTAGAAGGAACAATAGTATACCACCACTGAAGCTTGTTTGATGTTTTTGACCAGTATGTAATATTGATTTATTGTCTAACAATGCCATATAAAAGAGGCGGAAAAATATTAGGATACCCGAGTTCCTATAAACTAATCCCCATATTATGGATACGATTACATCACAACACATAATTAATTATTTGGCTAGTTATTTTTCGAAACTTTATCTTATGTTATATTGGTTAAAGAACCATCGAACAGACTATTCTAGAATCAAGGGGGTATGGTTCAAAGTTGTGAGTCTAGTTTTATACTAGGGGAGTCACACTTGGAAGAAAATAATGATGACGACACAACGTTTTGATATGTGAGGAATCAATCGTCAATGTGTTCTTGCTACAGAATAAAGGAAGAGAGAGAGATAGAGAGAGAGATATAGAGGGAGAGAGAGAGAGCCTATCTTCTACTTGTGGAAGGAGAGGGGAGTAGGTTTTTATGTGATTTTAGTTCTCTTATGTCTTGGTATGCATAGATAATGACCATATAAGAAAAAAATCAACCGCTATACCGATCTACTTTTTCGCCATATATTTCTGATGCGTACTGATCTACAAACCCATTCACATCAATTCCAATATACAACACAATAGCAAGCTCGGATACAGATAAATGCAAGCCCATTCACGAGTTATAGGATAAACACAAAAACAATCAAATTCCAGAACGATACAAGAGCGAAAGGGATGAGGGTTCGACCCACACAAAAAAGGATGACATCATTTGACCAAGAATGAAATAAATTCTTGGTCGGTCGAACCCCTCATAGTGTCCCTTAATTATTTATTTATGCAATATATTTCCTGCTACGTAAATGCACGCATGCATGCATAGCCACATGCGATGTACGTAGCCTAGTATGGAGTCTGCCCCTCCACGTTGCCCGGCGGGTTGTAGGCGCAGATGCCAAGACTACCGCTGTCGCCTTCACAAAGGGTACGGGCACATCCAATGACCGTTGTGTTGCTCCACACAACCTGTGTGTAGGCTATACACGACCCATCGCCTGAAGGTGCTGAGCAGGTGTTGCTCTCGTGGTCATAGTATTGTTTCCCAGCCACCCACGCATTCACCATCTCCACCGCCGTCCAGTTGGCCCCACTGGTCAAGAAGAAATTCTCACCATATAGCCCGGCTGTACTGTTTGGTATCTTACAGTCGGCACGGAACTGCTCCACGTACACCTCCGTCCATGCTTCCACCGTGGCGTCCCACGACAACGGTTCTACGCCCACATCGGCACGAGCCGCGTTGTGGGCATCCACCAAGTCCTGCACCGTGTCCTGGGCCATAACGATCATAGCCCACGAGAGTGCTATGAGCAGTACAGGTAACTTTGGCAAGTACTCCATCGCAAAGGCTTACAAAAAGCAAGGAAGTGACAAGTGTATGTGTGTGTGTGAATGAATCTGTAGCGATGGATGAGATTGGAAAGTGCCGTGAGCTGTGTATTTATACTGGTGCAAGAGCTAGATTGATGCATGGGTACCTTCTCTAAGCAGCTAAGGTTAGACTTATTATTCTCCTATATAATATGAAAAAAATCGAACAGAGGCAAATTCCAATACATAAGCAGTGTAATTGACAAATTAAATTCAATTGACCTCATCTTTTGGAAAGATTAGTTGTAGACCTAATTACAGAAATCCAATTGGTAGCTCACCCATATGTGAATTCTGTGAAAAAATTATTTTAGGGCGAGAGCTAGTAAGCCTGCACAGTGAATTAGTCCGGTGATTTAGTCTCGCGCGGTAAATTGAGTCATCTCCATGTTAGCTCGACGTCATGAAGAGACATGTACCAGGTCGTTGCTCGTTGTGTATTTATACTAGTGCATTAGCTAGATATGTGTAGCTTCTTTAGTCAAATGTAAGCTTGAAGTTGTATATACTAGACAAATTCCAATAGGAAAAAGTAATATGTCGACGAGTTGTACCCACTGGAAAAATTAAATGTGTATGCCCGTCGAAAAATTCAGTGCAATTAATAACCGGAGACATCATCGTTGGGACAAAGTAACAAGATACCTAATTAGAAAATCGCACATGTGTCGTACGTGGATGTGCTCAGAACTATTTTTTTTGCATAGCTCACTTGCCAACATTGAATACTGCACAAAAAACATGGCAAAGGTGAAAAGCCCTATGTACCACGTACAAATGCAGTTTTCTCTTAATTTAACCTGTATGTGTTTCAAATATACAGGGAACAAACTTTTGTTCTGTAGATAAGCAAGATATGAGGATGACATGGGCGGCAAATAGGGTGGAGTCATTAGTTCTTCTTCTTCGACCTCCTCTCTTGGTTTTCTTCAGGGTGGTAATGGTGCGTGTAACCGAGCAATGACAGATGCAGGTTTTCATGTGAGGTCTAACTTTTTTTTTTACTGTAACTACGACGGGCTCTTAAAGCCAGCCTGAAGTGAGGTCTAACTACGCCAAACCGAGGTACATCAGCACCAACATTATTCCTTCTATCACTCCATTAGAATGTACATCAGCACCGACACAAGCCCTTTCAGCATCTACCACCAAAATCATAAGGTATGAAAAAAAGATATAGTTGACCACAAGCATACTATTCGCCTCACATCTTGGACAACTGATGATACCATCTGGCAAGAAGACCAAGTTAGAGATGTTTCAACTTTCCATGTTGCATGGCAGATTTTCCTTGACACGCAACCATTGCTCATGCTTCGTGTTTCCAATGTTACTGCGAAGTAGAGATATATACTTGCTAGTACCTACTCCAAACTGGCAACGTGTGCCTTGCTTCACGTGGGGCGCTTGTAATCACCGGTGAATTAGTCCGGTGATTTAGTCTCGCTCGGTAAGTTGAGTCATCTCCAATTTAGCGTGACGTCATGAAGAGGCAGGTACTAGCTCGTTCCTAGTTGTGTATTTATAATAGTGGATTAGCCGGATGGTTCTGTAATCAAATCTAAGATTGAAGTTGTATGTACTAGACAATTTCGAATAGGAAAAAATAATTTGTCGACGAGTTGTAACGACCGGAACAATTTAAATACCTCCAGTGCCTACGAGTGGGTGCTTTAGGAGTTTCATGGTTGAAAGGTTATGATGTTATAAACAACAATATATGATAGTATACATCAACTGAAACTTGTTTGATTGTTTGCTATTTCCCACCATTATGTCATAAGGCTAGTTGAAAAATTAAATCCAATTGACCTCATCATTTGGAAAATTAGTTGTAGATCAAATTATAAAAATCCAACCGGTAGCACTCCTTTTTTTTAAATTTTGAAATCAACCGGTAGCACTCCTATATGCAAACACTGTGAAAAAACATGTTTTTATGCCGAGAGCTGGTGGCCGCTTGTAACCACCGGTGAATTACTCCGGTGATTTAGTCTCGCTCGGTAAGTTGAGTCATCTACAATTTAGCAAGATGTCATGAAGAGGCATGTACTTGCTTGTTCCTAGTTGTGTATTTATACTTGTGGATTAGCCGGATGAGTAGCTTCTGTAATCAAATCTAAGCTTGAAGTTGTACATACTTCCAATAGGACAAAATAATATGTCGATGAGTTGTACCTACTGTGAAAATTAAAATATATATGCCCGTCGAAAATTGAATGCAATTAATAACCCGAGACATCATAGCTGCTACAAAGTAACAAGATACCTAATTAGAAAAATCCACATGTATCTTACGTGGAAGTGCATAGAACTTTTCTTTTTTGCATAACTCACTTCCCAACATTGAATACTGCACAACAGAACATGGCAAATGTGCAAGCACTTTGTACCACGTAGAAATGTAGTTTTATCTTAATTTAGATTTTTTTTAAAACATGCATCCAGTATATTCTGTAGATAAGCAAGATATGATTGTTTGTCTGCCGTTGTGGAATCAAAACTGTGATGCAACAAAATTGTACCTTACTTGAGAAATCGGTCTTGTAGTAAGAAAATAATACAACTAAATCCAAATATGACCTATGTTTTATTTTTTTGTCTATCACAAACGGTGATGTACAAATTCCACCTTTTGTACACAATATCTCCAATGCCTACGAGTATGTGTTTGGATCTTCAGGAATAGAACAAGTTTCATGGTTCAAAGATAATGATCCTAGAAACAACAATAGTATACCACAACTGAAACTTATTTGCTTGTTTGCGATTTCTGACCAATATGTCATATTGATTTTTTTTCTAACCATGCCATAAAAACGAGGCGGAAACAAAATTGTAGGATACCCGAGTTCCTATAAACGTATTCTAGATACGATCACATCACATCACAACACATAATTAACTATTCGGTTAGTTATAACCCTAAACCTTATGTTATGTTTATACTAGGTGAAGAACAATCAAAAAAAACTATTCTAGAATAAAAGGGTATGGATCAAGGTTGTAATCCAAGTTTTGTACAAGGGAGGCGCACGTGGAACAAAATGTTGTTTATGACACAATGTTTTGATATCTGAGAAATCATTCGTCAAGGTGTTCTTGCTACCGAATCGAACAAGGAGAGAGAGGAAGAGCCTATCTTCTACTTGAGGAAGGAGGGGCGTAGGTTTTTATGTGATTTTAGTTCTCTTATGTCTTGGTATCTATTCATAATGAACGTATAAGCAAATTTTCAACTGCTCTATGGATCTACCTTTTCGTCTTGTATTTCTGATGCCTACTAATCTAGAAAAAAACATCCACACCAATTCCAAGATACAACACAATTGCAAGCTGAAATATAGACAAACGCAAGGCTAGCCACGAGTTATAGGATAAATACAAAAACAATCAAATCGAGAACGATACAAGAGCGAAAGAGATGAGGGATTAGACCCACACAGACATGGCTGATATCAGTCGACCGACGGTCGAAGCCCTATGACTGTCCCTTAATTATTTATTATGCAGTACGCTGCTACTTTCATGCACGCACACATGCATAGCACATGCTATGTATGTAGTATAGTACGGAGTCTGCCCCTTGATGTTGCCCGGCGGTTGTAGCCGCAGATGCCAAGACTGCCGCCGTCACCGTCACATACGATACGGGTGCATCCGATGAACGTCGTGTTACTCCACACAACCTGTGTGTAGTGTTCGCATGACTCATCAGCCGGCGCTGAGCAGGTGTTGCTGTCATGGTCGTAGTATTGTTTCTCCGCCACCCACAAATTCACCGCCTCCACCGCTGTCCAGTTGGTCCTACTGCTCCAAAAGATGTTCTCTCCGTATAGCCCGTCGGCTGCGCTGTTGTGTGGCTTGCAGTCAGCACGGAACTCCTCCACATGCATCTCCACCCATGCTGCCACTGTGGCATCCCACGACACCGGTCCGACGCCCACATCGGCACGCGCCGTGTTGTGGGCATCAACCACATCCTGCACCGTGTCCTGGGCGGTAACGATCATTGCCGACGAGAGTGTTATGAGCAGCACAGCTAACTTTGGCAGGTACTCCATCGCTACCGCTTACAAAATCAAGGAAATAAATGTGTGTGTGTAAATGTATGTGTACTGATGGATGAGATTGGCTAGCGGCATGAGTTGTGTATTTATACTAGTGTTGAAGCACTAGTAGAAAAAGTGCTACCGCTGGCGGACAGAAAATGGCTACCGCTGGCGGGGGGGGGGGGGGGGGGCGCACGCAAGTGATCATTACGCCAGTGGTAACAAATACCGCTGGCAGGCAGGACCACTGGCGGGCCATGATCAAGGACGATGTTTGCTGGGTCGTGCGTGATTTTCTGGCGGGAAGGAACTGCCCTTCTGCATTTAATGACACTGTCATTGTGTTAATCCCAAAAATTCAAGCGCCAGAATTGTTGTCCCAATTCCGACCCATAAGCTTATGCAACGTGTTGTACAAGATTGCTTCAAAGGTTGTGGCAAACAGGCTGAAAAGGGTGCTTCCAATTCTGATCTCGGAAGAACAAAGCGCTTTTGTGCCGGGAGGCTCATCACGGATAATTTGTTCGTCGCTTATGAATCCACTGACGCTATCCGGACCAGGAAGAGGAAGACGCCACTTTGTGCTGTGAAGCTAGATAAGGTCAAGGCGTATGACAGAGTGGAATGAATCTTCTTGGAGAAAATGATGATCAAGATGGGTTTTGCACCTAATTGGGTGGCAATGATAATGAGATGTATCACCTCAGTTCGGTTTTCAGTCAAGCTTAATGGAGGAATATATGACTCCTTTCTACCCTCGAGAGGACTGAGGCAGGGTGACCCGATCTCCCCCTACCTCTTTCTCTTTTGCGTAGAGGGGTTTTCGGCCCTATTGAAAGAAGCACAAGCAGCTAATAACCTGAAGGGGGCGAGTTTTGGCGCTCAAGGCCCGCACATCACACACCTCTTGTTCGCGGACGATAGTGTGGTATTCTTGGAGGCTACTAAACGAAGCATGCAAACCCTGAAAAGAATCCTGCAAGAGTATGAGGTGAGTTCGGGCCAAAAGGTTAATCTTCAAAAAATTCTATTTATTTTGGTCCTGGCTGTGATAATGACCTAAAGCTCCAGTTAAAGAATTACATTGGAATTGGTTGTGAGGCCCTGTCTGACCCGTGAATAAGAATTGTTGGGCGCGGCGAAGCAAGATATCTGGGACTGCCCACTATCGTTGGCCGATCCAAGGAAGGGAGTTTCAAGTATCTAATAGAGAGGTCGTGGGGAAAGGTGAAGGGATGGAAGGGGCAGGGCATGTCTAAGGAAGGTAAAGGGACCCTTATAAAATCTGACCTATAGGCTGTCCCGGCTCATGCCATGAGTTGTTTCCAACTCACCAAGAAGCAGTGTAAGAAGCTTAGCTCGGTATCATCTAATTTTTGGTGGGGTGAATCTGATGGCAAAAGGAAGGTTCATTGGATCAGGTGGGACCGGATGTGGAAGAGCAAGAGGAGTGAAGGAATGGGATTCCGTGATTTTGAATGTTTCAATCAAGCGTTCCTCGCTAAGCAAGGGTGGAGGTTACTGACGAATCCCGACTCGCTGTGTGCCTTGGTGTTAAAGGCTCGTTATTTCAAGAACTTGGACTTCCTTAGTCCTTCATGTCCAAAACGAGCCTCGTTCACTTGGCGAGGTATGATTCATGGTCGAAACCTACTCCGGGATGGACTGGTTTGGAGAGTGGGTGATGGGAGCAAAATCAGAACATGGGAGGATAGTTGGATACCGAGGACTGGAGCAAAACATCCACTGGGATGTTTGCTTGATGAACGCCCGGAGTTTGTCATTGAATTCATCATGCTGGGTGGGGGAAGCTGGGATGAAGGTGAACTTGTAAGTACCTCGTTCCAGTTGATGTTGAGGATGTGCTCCGTACTCCGATTGGGAGGCCAGGATCTACAGATTTCCTGGCATGGAATTACACAAAAAATGGTATGTTCTCCGTGCGCTCTGCTTATCATCTAGCTGTTCAGAGGAAGAGAGATGCAAAAGGGGCAGCGGACTCATCGAGATCGTGTGCGGGGCATAAAGGCTGGTTGGCCCTTTGGGATTCAGAGGCACCGGGTAAGATGAAAGTACACTGTTGGCGGCTGATTGAGAACGGTCTAGCTGTTGGTACCTGATGCATGTAAAATGCATACATGAACTTTGCACTATATCACTCATATTTCAATCATATTTGCATCATATAAGGGTCATATCACTGTTATATAATGATTTTTGGGAATAAAATATTTATTTCCTATTTTTATGGAATTAACCCTGCGCAGGCAAAAACCCTATTTTTTCCTTTTAAGTTTCAGGGACCCAAACGACGTCTAAATAACTTGGAAAATACAGGCGTCATTATTTTGGAAGGAGGAAGACTTGGGAGCGAAGGAAGCAAGCAAACGGAGGCCGGAAGCCCAAAAGAGGGGGGCCACGCGACCTCTGTACCTGGCCGCGTGGGGCCCACCCTTTTGGCCCTCGAGGCTCCGCTGTCGTCGATCTTTTCTCCACCGCCTTCGGCTTGACCTAAAAACGCCTATAAAAGAAGTCCCACGGCGTTCTCGAAAACAAGCGCCGCCACAAGACGGAAACACGAAAACGAAGATCTGGAGCTGCAGATTGGAGGGGGAAAACTCCGGCGGGTCGCTGCCGGCGTGGTCTCCATCTTCTCCATCGACATCTCCACCGTCTCCATGATGAAGAGGGAGTAGTCCACCTCTGGACTATGGGTTTGTGGAAGTAACTTATGTATCTCTCTGTAGTGGACCTGCACTTAAAAATTTGGCAAGATCCCTGTGTATAGTGCAAACCCCTCGATCGATTCATTTGCACACACAGTCTAAGATGAATATCATGCAAATGCGTCAAATTCTATTACATCGCATGATCCAGACTTACAATTTTCATTACAAATTGCATAGCTCAAGGCTAGCATTTTACAAAGCACAGCGGAATAAAAGTAGCAGTGAGTCTCCATCATCTTCATGTGCCACAGGCGAATACATGTTGGTTGTAGACTCGAAACCTTAAACGAAATCTCACTCGTCGTCTGAACATCCTGCAAAAGTAAAATTTTGCAGCAACGTGGGTCAGAACCATTAAAATGGAACTGGCAAGCGACACTCTGTGGACTCATATTGGAAAAAACTCTAATAACCTGTATGCATATTTGGCTGGTGGAGTTCAAGGCTATTTGCGTAAAGCCAACTTTATCCTATAAGAATTTGAGATAAGTTAGAAACTTCCATCTTCTTCAAGTCCAGTCGCCCCAAGTTCTCGGCTTCTGTCCAGGTGCTCAAAGTTGTCCACCAATGGTGTCATGACTAAGGAATTTCACAGGATGTGAGCATATCAATAGGTCAGGTCATCGACCACCTACTAGGTCGCTCACAAGAAAATCTAATGTGAACATATCAATAGATCAGGCACTCGGCCTCTACTATGTCACTCGTCGTAAAGTCTAATGTGAACATATCAGTAGATCAGGCACTTCGCCACTACTATGTCACTCGCCGTAAAGTCTAATGTGAACATATCAATAGATCAGGCACTCTGCCACTACTATGTCACTCGTCGTAAAGTCTAATGTGAACATATTAGTAGATCAGGCCCTCGGCCACTACTATGTCACTCGCCGTAAAGTCTAATGTGAACATATCAGTAGATCAGGCAATCAGCCACTACTATGTCACTCGTACATATCAACAAGTCAGGGTCATCTACCTCCCAAAATTGCCACATTGACACGAGGAAATTCTCCATCAGTTCACAGTCCAGTTGCTCTAAGTTGTCTTCTTCTTCTAGTTGCTCAAGTTGTCCGTAATCGGGGACACAGCTAAATTTTAGTTTTACTAAAACATTTTATCTCGGCATAGCTAAGCATGTCTACCAAGTTATATTAGGATTCTAGACCAACTAGTATAGGGGTGCTACTCTAAATAGTTTTAGCATAGCAATACTAATAACATCTACACATGCTTAAGGAAAATACACTAATCATGCATAGACAAAATAGTAGGAAGTTTATGAATGTGCCACTTGCCTTTGAAAGTTGTCGTTGCTCACAAACTCTTTTCAACGTAACTCGGAGCTCTCCGTTCAATCTAAACAATATAAGCAAACAACAATACAACAATCAAAATAAAACACAACATCAAACATACAAACAAAATAACAATACAATAAAAATATGATATGCATGAAATGCAATTTAACACACAAGAAATTATATTTTAACTTTTTTGGTTTTAAAAATCATGCATGAAGTTAAAATGCAAAATAAAACAATTTTTAATAAAACAACTAAACAACACAATTCCCAAAAAGGAAATAAACACAAATTTGAAACTACTGTTAAAAACATTACTTATAAAAAAATATGGGAGGAGTTTCTCTGGACAGAGGGCAAATAAGAAAACTCAATGCAATTGGATTCACTCAAAATCTATTTTAAAACTAAAGTTATGTCAAAAATATTCAAACTTCACATTTAAAATTTGAATACATAAAAGTTTGGGAAAACCGAAAACTAATATAGCCAAAAGATTCTACTCGTTCTAAGGATTCCAAATATATAAAACTTATTAAATTTGGCCAAACAGACTCAAGTTATTGAATTTACAAGTTTTGTTAAAAATCTGCTTTAAACAGAAAAACATAAAATAAAACTGGCCACCTGGCACTCTCCGATTTGCTGGCTCTGCTGACTGGATTGCTGACACGGCGCTGACTGGAGGATGACCCGGCGTTGACTGGACGATGACGTGGCCTTCTGTGATTCGTCGGGAGATGAAATGGAAGGAAGCCGTCAGATTTAGATCTGACGCTCCAGATCTGACAGTATCAGTTTGTTTAAGTGAAACAATCTAAACCATACAATATCGATCTAACGACCTACATCTAACAGACAAAAACAGAGCGGTGCCGGTGTGCCGGAGTTGCTCCGGTTGCGGCGGTGCCAAGGACGGCGTCGCGACGGTAGCATGCGTTCTGGCGATAATAGAGCGACTGGGATGGGGCTTTTGTTACCAGGAGGTGCAACACGGCGAGGGGAGCCCGATGGCGAAGTTGGAGGCTGTGGTTCGTCCTGGTTCGCCATGAATTTCTCGTCGGCGTTGAAGACGGCGGCGGACGGTCTCGGTCGTGGACGAACACCTGGATCTGGGACGAAACAATATACTTCACCATGTCAAATAGATGCCGAAGGAATAAATACGAAGGTTAGAACAAGATAGAGGGTCGGGGATCACGAGGTTCGCCGGAAACGGAGCTTCTCGCCGGCGGACATGGCGGCGCTTCAAGCTCGAATGCGAGCGGCCTGGGGGCTCTCGGGCTTGCGGTTTGGGGCCAAAAGAGAGAGGGAGAGTAGGGTCTTCAGAAGAACCAAATGGAGAAGGAAACGGTGGAGTAACTCCTCCGAATTTAAGAGAAGAATCAAGTCGGGCGTTTTTGGCGTTGCGGAGCTCCGGCGATTAAATTCTCCAGACTAGGAGCATTTTTTTTTACTGTAACTACGGCGGGCCTTAGGCCAGCCTGAACCATTTTATTGATAATCACGACTCCAACAGATTAGGGAAATACAAGCAAAGGGGTGGAGGAAGCAGAGATACAACAGAGCTAGCTCAGGGTGGCTCAAAAGAGAGGCACCAAGCTTTAAGAGCAGTAGCAGCTATAGGGGAATTACAACGGTGTGCCCATAGATGGACATCATCAGTACATCTTCGCTGGACAAGAGACAGGGGTTCGTCGAGGTTGTTGAACACTTTGGCGTTGCGCCGCTTCCATATACTCCAGAGGATGGCGGTACAGACTATGGAGTCCGTGAAGCTGCCGCATCTTGCAGCCCACAGCTCCTGCATGGAAGAGTGGAGAGGGAAGAAAAGCTACCATACTTCTTGAGCCTTGGGGCAGCGAATCAACAGATGGTCAATGTCTTCGACCTCGGAGCAGAAGGCACAATCAGGAGAGGCGCCAAGTTGATGGCGAAAGTGACGATCGTTGGTGGGGAGCCGTCTTTTCCGGACCAACCAGTTGAAAATCCTGCATTTAAGCGGGGCTGCATTTTTCCAAACCTTATCTGCCAAAACGTCAGAATGAAGCAACATAAAATTGTTAGCATAGAAACCTTTGTTTGAGAGCTCATTTGAGGAGTACGCACATCGTCGGAATCAGGAAGAGAAGGGTCCAGAAGGATCCCTTGAAGCTCAGAGGAGAGAATATGAAGTTCGGAGGTCGCATGGGCAGAAAGCCGGGGAGCGAGAGACAAAGAAAACCCGTCGCAAAGGACGGCGAGAAGTTGGGCATTCGGTCGCGTAGTGTGGGAAAAGAGGGCGGGAAACCGGTCACATAGACGCTGTGAGCCGGTCTAGAGATCAAACCAGAAAGCGTTGGAACGTCCATCCCCAATGGTGACGGAGGTGTGAAGGCGAAAAGCAGGAAGGCCAGCCACGATGTCCTTCCAAATGGGGGTGTCAAGAGAGTGGTGGTCGCCGAGATCCCGTCTGGCAGACCAGCCATACTGGCGGCGAAGCCAGGCTGCCCAAGGAGAGTCGATAGGCGAGTGAAGCTTTTTTAGGAATTTGGAAAGGAGGGCCGAATTTTGGAATGGAATGGAGAGGACCCCGAGCCCCCCGAGGTGTTTAGGTTTACAAACCTCGTCCCAGGCCACCTTGCAGTGCCCACCGGAGCAAGTTTCCTCGCCGATCCAGAGGAAAGCCCGGCGCCTTTTGTCAATGGCCTCAACCGCACCAGCTGGAAGAAGGCCTGCACTCATGGCATGCGCAAATTTTGCGGTGATGACAGAGTTGACGAGGACGAGCCGCCCCCCGATCGGTAGAGACCTCCCTCGCCATCCGGAGAGCTGGGTGTCGCATTTGGAGAGAAGGGAAGAGAGGTCAGACAACCGGAGTTTGTGCAGAGAGAGAGGGAGGCCCAAGTAAGTCTGCGGGAAGGAGGAAACATCGCAGCCGAAGGAGGAGGCCATGGCCGAAGCCGCCTCAGGGCTAGTGTGGATAGGAACGAAGGTGCTTTTATGAAAATTAATAACAAGGCTGGTGGCGGCCGAGAAGTCATCGAGAAGCTTTTTGAGGTTGGCAACGTGTTCAGGCACGGCTCTGATGATGATGAGAGTATCATCGGCGTATTGGAGGACCGGGCAGGGGAGGTCATCCACGATAGGGTGGAGAAGGAGGCCCAACCGGGAAGCATGAAGGAGTTGCTGTTGGAGAACATCAACGACAATATCAAAGAGGAAGGGGGAGAGGAGGTCACCTTGGCGAAGCCCCTTGCGACATTGGATCCACCTACCCGGAACCCCATTGAGGAGAACGGCAGTCTGACTAGTTTCATTTAGGGCTTTGATCCACATCCGCCAAACCAGAGGGAACCCTTTGGCCTGAAGGATGAGGTCGAGAGCGTCCCAACTAATGGAATCAAAAGCTTTGCGGAAGTCAAGTTTGAAGACAATGGTCGTCTTGGAGCGTTTGTGACAGGCCTGAACAAGGTCTGCCGCATACACAAAGTTCTCTGCAATAGATCGCCCAGAGATGAAGCCAGTTTGGTCGGGGTGGACAAGCTTGGTGATGAGCGGGCGAAGACGGAGGGTAAGACACTTTGTGAAAAATTTAAGACATGAGTTTTGGAGAGGGCTTTTGTGAGAATGTGAAGGAGGAGGTCGAGGGCTTGACGTAGGAAGAAACGGCTCATCCATTGAGGCTTTAAATCGCCGGAATCAATTGGACGAGAAACTCATGGTGGGCAATTTTGGGCTGGAAATCCGTCCCTGCGGGAGCTTGAAGACGGCTCTGACGTCATCGCTGACGTCAGCAATTTTTCCTTTTCTTTTTCTGTTTTTTTTGTTTCTTTCATAACTTTTGTTTTAAATGTCCAAATTAACTCAAATTTGTTTCTAAAAATTTGTAAAAGCAAAATCTGTTATTAAAAGCATTCAAACAACTTTTTCAAACACATTTCAAAATTCGAATTTTAAAATATTGCATATTTGCTTAATTGACACTTATGTCAATTTTAAAATAGGGTTTTAAATAAAATCATTTGTGGTTCAATAAATTCAAATAGCGTTCCAATTTTTTTATCCAAATGCAAACAAGACAAGAAAAAGATGAATGCATGCATGATTTTATATTTCAAAGCAAAATAATAAATAGTTTTCAAAAAGTTTTTTTAATTTTTCTGAATTTCAAAATTTTGAAAATATTGGGATGTTACACTCTCCTCTCTTTGAGCTTCACTAATTAGTACCGTATGAGCTGCTGAACATGATTATGGTCACCGTTGTAATTCCTATGTGGTGGATCTTTTTGTGAGTTAATATATGTTTGAGATTGCAATGTTTGTTTCAGTTATGAGTATAGATGCATATTATGTACCCCGTTCTTATGTACTTGTTATGATCAAGCATGTTTATGAGAGCGTGTGTGGGGTGATGTGTGCATTAGTTGGAGTAACGAGGGGTGGTGAGTGCGGTAAGTTGACCACTGTAATATCGCGATCCACTTGGGTGTTTTACCTTACTTTGTTACCTCACTAGGGATAAACAAAAATACCATGCTACTAGGGTTGTGGGTGACTTGCCACTTCTCCGTGACTAGATCTATCATGTTCTTATTTTAACTTCATGTCATGATACTTAAAGCTATACTCTGAGTTATCTTAATTACTAAGATGTATGATTTAGTTCACATCTTGGTGGAGTATAAGTGAGATTAATATCCAAAAGATTTCTATGTTAGGACGTGATGCCCATATAATTAGTAACTTTATGTCAAACCCTGTGTTGCAATCTCATATGTCAACTCTATGTGTCCATTGTCTGCCACTTTATTAAAGAGAGAGTGCATTTGTGAAACCATGAACCCCGGTCCCTTTTTAATCATAAGAAACACCTTTACAACAACTTTTACCACTTTTCCATTTTCTGCCATTATTAAATCCGAAAATACAAAAACACTTTTACATCTTACATTCATCATAAAAAAACCAAAAATATCATTCATCATTGTTATCATCATCCTTGCACATTTATTTACCACCATTGCATATTTATTTCTTGTTTGCATTGCATAATTATCTTGATATCATTCATACACCTTGTGCTTGACAACCACAGGTGAGGTTGAGGACCAAAACATTTAACTCTGTTTTGTAGGTGACCAAAAAGAAGGATAAGGAGATAAACTTTTCACTAGTGATTCCCCGAGAGTTCGATATTAAACCCTCGAGTCACCCTCGTGGGGAAAACACGTCTTCCACTTACTACACACTCTGCACTTGGAGTCTCAACCTAACCCATTTACTTTTGACGCCGGTAACTACGCACCGGAGATCAAGACTGTTTTCTGGAGCTGTAGATCAACCTCTTCAAGGGCCATCAAGACTGTTTTCTGGCGCCGTTGACGAGGAATCATAGCTGCGAAGGTTTATCCAAGGAGATCACAACAAAGTCAACATCACCAACTTGTGCTAACACCTAAGTTTGGGGAGGTTGTACCTACGTGAGCATCATCTTATCCATCTTTACCTTCAAAGCAAAATTATTTGTTTTGTCATTGTCTTGCATTTGTAATTCGGTTTGCATTTGTGAGACTCATTTTATTTTCAGTTTTGCATAAAAAATTAAAAAAATACATAAAAACTTGCTAAAATGGGAGAAAGAACTAAATTGTGTGACTACACAAACACTCCTAATGATCAATTCATCTCTAAAGCTATTGCCACACCTGAGATTAAAGCTGATAGCTATGAAGTAAGTCCTAGTTTGTTAAAATTGATAGCTAGGGAACAATTTGGTGGTAAAGGATGGGAAGATGGTCTTGAGCATCTTAATAATTTTACCAGCCTTTGTATTATGCAAGACCTTAAGGATCCTGATGTTGTTATGCCAAGATTATTCTTTTTTTCGCTAAAAGGAGAGGCAAAAGAGTGGATATGTTCATTACCCCTCACCGAAATTAAATCTTGGAGAAAACTGGAAAAGGCATTCCTTAGGAAATATTTTCCCCTTTTTAAAGATTGGTATCATAAAAACAAATTGGGCAATTCTATGCATGTTGAAAAAAAGCTAGAAGTGGAGAAGTATTCCCTGTTGAGAAACAAGTTTGGGTTAAAAAGGAAAAGAAAGTTGAGGAAGTTAAAATGCTTAGTGAAGTCAAGGATCCTTTGCTTGACTTAGAAAATTGTAGCTTGCATGAATTAATCTCTATCTTACAAAAGTTTGCAAGTGACCCTTCCATCAACACTGATCAAGCTGGCTTTGGTTCCTATATTGCTAATCATGTCTTGAAAGAGAAAATTGCTAGGTACAACCAAGAAGCCATGATACCACCTAAGCTTGGGGATATATGGATCCCCAAGGTGCTAGTAACTATTGGTACACACCATGCCATACTTGATCTAGGATCTAGTGTCTCTGTCTTGTCTAAAGAACTATATGAAGTACTTGAATTGAAAAATCTTGAAAAATGCTCTATTGAACTTGCACTTGCTGATGACTCCATTAAACATGATTTAGGGAAAGTAATTGATGTTATGGTAGAGTTACATATGACTTTTGTGCCTGTGGATTTCCTAATCATGGACATGGGGAATAAAACCTCTAGTCCTATTATTCTTGGAAGACCTTTTCTTCGTACTACAGGTGCCATCATTGATTCAAAAGAGGGGAACGTGAAGTTTCGGTTTCCACACAAGAAGTGCATGGAACACTTCCCAAGAAAAAGGGGGACATCAAAGTTCAAGCTCCCTCATGAGCTTCATCTTCAATAAACAACAAGTAAGAAGCCTAGCTATATGGCTATAAAGAAAGCGCTTTGCGGGAGGCAACCCGGTTATTTGCGTGTGATTTTCTTTGTGTCCTCTTGCTGTAACAAGAGAGTTTGTTTTTAGTTTAGTTTCTGGAGTTTTGAATAAAGTGCCAAGTTTTACCCCTTTTGGTTTGAGAAAGTTGCTTATAGCGTTCGGAGATTTTATTACTGCACGAATCTGTGCACGGTATGATTTTTAATTCTTATTCTGTAACTCCGAATGAGCTCATATTTGAACTGTAGTTGCAAATTTTCATCCTATGTATGCATGAATTTTTACGGAATTTTTAGGCAAAGTTTGGCAGGGTAGAAAAATACGTTTTGCTGCTCCTGTTTTTCTGGACAGATTCTGTCCCATTTTGTTTTATGCATGTTTTGAACTTTTATCTTGAATCTTTTTGATTCAAATGAGTTTATGAGTAGGCATACAACATTATATACTTTATGTACATTCATATTATGTTTTGTTTAAGGATTATATGCAGTAATAAACCTATATGTTTATCACTACTAATGCACCCCACAGAAAAGAAAATGAGAGAAACGGTGTTTTGAAGTTTTTTCACAGGGATTGGAGAAGATGCACCAAGAGCTATCCAAGGATGGTGAAGACCATAAGCTTGGGGATGTGAAGACAACACCACTGGACCTACACGCTCTCCGTTTGCACACGTCTAACTTCTGTTTTTCGATCGAAACACTTTATCGTGTAAACTTGGAGCGTGTTTTTGTTTGTTTTTGGTTTGATTGTTATTTTGTGAGACCATGATTACCCCCAAGAGCAGGGGATCACCGTAGCATCACTCAATGTGGAAGTAAGGTATCGATCCGCAGGAGCAAGAAGGAAAAATTATCCATTCCCTACAACTAAAGTGCCACAAGTTTTAGTTGATTATGCACTAAACAAGTTTAAAAAACAAGATGGTTGATTTAATGGATGGAAGTTTAATGCAACGAAACAAGAATGTAAAAGTGTTCCAATCCTCTTCAATGCAAGAGGATAAGATAAAGGTTTTCTCTTATGGGAACAATGGACATGGTTTCGTGGGTTCACTTAATCCTCCCTCTCTCATCTGTGGTGATCATCATGTTATAGATAAAGTACACACAATTGTCATGTTCTAATGGTAGTTTTTTTATGACGGCTATATGTCCTAAAATACATA
Organism: Poa pratensis; assembly: GCA_947311845.1. Lineage (NCBI taxonomy): Eukaryota > Viridiplantae > Streptophyta > Magnoliopsida > Poales > Poaceae > Poa > Poa pratensis. The sequence continues at coordinate 161,263,204 of CAMZMU010000063.1, forward strand.
GCTGAAAGAAGTACGCATTTGTGTTGCTAGGTCACCCCTCGTAAGGCTAGCGTGGTTGCTGTCACTCCCACATCATACTCTTTTTTTTACCCCAGATAAAGGATGTTGGGCTGTTTTTCACAAGTCACTCAATACATATGCCGTGTCACATCGGCCATCCCGTACCTACATACATCATACTTCATAATGGACAATATTCTAAACACTAGTGCAATGATTTATATTTTGTGTGTGTGACCACATCTCTCTCATCTATCTACACTTGGTGGTGTCAATCACCTCATGATAAGAATAAACAAGGCATTATGCATAAATCAAACCATCACATGCATCATAGAATATCTCCAAAGTATGACAAGTCATAAAAGTTTCAACACAATAGTAAATGCATAGCAAATCATCTCATACCACAATATCCACCATGGGAATTACATAGATGACCGTAATCATGTTCAGCAGCTCATACGGTACTAATTAGTGAAGCTCAAAGAGAGGAGAGATACATAAGTTACCACCACAAACCCAAGTCCAGGGGGTGGACTACTCCCCCTTCATCATGGTGACGGTGGAGAAGTCGTTGGAGAAGATGGAGACCACCCCGACAGCGCCCCGCCGGAGTTTTCCCCCTCCAATCTGCAGCTCCAAATCTCTGTTTTCGTGTTTCTGTCTTGTGGCGGCGTGATGATCCCGAAGAGCAAGGCTTTGATACCTGCAAAAGTAAACGGGATTAGGTTGAGACTCCAAGTGCAGAGTGTATAGTAAGTGGAAGACAGTTTTCCCCACGAGGGGTGACTCGAGGGTTTAATATCGAACTCTCGGGGAATCTGAAGTGGTAGATTTATCTTCTTATCCTTCTTTTGGTTACCTACAAAACAAGGTTAGATGTTTTGGTCCTCAACCTCACCTGTGGTTGTCAAGCACAAGGTGTAAGAATGATATCAGGATAGTTATGCAATGCAAACAAGAAATAAATATGCAATGATGGTGGATGCAATGATAAATGATATTTTTGGGTTTTTGAATGATGTATGCAAGATGAAAAGTATTTTTGTATTTTCGGATTTAATGATGGCTGAAAATAGAAAAGTGGTATATGGTGTTGGAAAGGTGTTTCTTATGATTAAAAATGGACTGGGGTTCATGGTTTCACAAATGCACTCTCTCTTTATAAAGTGGTAGACAATGGAACACACACAGTTAACATATGAGATTGCAACACAGGGTTTGATAACAAGTTACTTAGATATATGGGCATCACGTCCTAACATAGAGATCTTTTGGTTATTAACCTCTCTTATACTCCACCAAGATGCGAACTAAATCATAACACCTCAGTAATTAAGATAACTCAGAGTATAGCATTAAGTATCATGACATGAAGTGAAAATAAGAACATGCTAGATCTAGTCATGGAGTAGTGGCAATGGTCACGCCCACATCCCCGGTAGCATGGTATTTTAGTTTATCCCTAGTGAGGCAACAAAGTAAGGTAAAGATACCAAAGTGGATCGCAGAACTTTCTCTCACGTTCACTGCACTAGCCACCCCCCGTTACTCCAACTAATGCACACGTTCCCCCACACACGCTCTCATAAACATGCTTGATCAAAACAAGTAGACAAGAACGGGGTACATAATATGCATCTATACTCATAACTGAAACAAACATTGCAATCTCAAACATATATTAACTCATAAAGATCCACCACAAAGGTATTACAACGGTGACCGTAATCATGTTCAGCAGCTCATACGGTGCTAATTAGTGAAGCTCAAGAGAGGAGAGATACATAAGTTACTTCCACAAACCCATAGTCCAGAGGTGGACTACTCCCTCTTCATCATGGAGACGGTGGAGAAGTCGATGGAGAAGATGGAGACCACGCCGGCAGCGCCCCGCCGGAGTTTTCCCCCTCCAATCTGCAGCTCCTGATCTCCGTTTCGGTGTTTCTGTGTTTGTGCGGCGCTCCTTCCAGAGAACGTCGGGGGACCTTTTTTATAGGCGTTTTTAGGTCAAGACGATGTCGGTGGAGAAAGATCGACGGCAACGGAGCCACGAGGCCCAAAGGGTGGGTCCCACGCGGCACAGTACCTGGCCGCGTGGGCCCCCCTCGTTTGGCCCTCGGCCTCCGTTTGCTCGCTTCCTTCGCCCACAGGTCTTCTTCCTTCCAAATATTGACGCCCGTAAATTTCCAGGTGATTTCGTTGACGTTTGGGTCCCTGAAACATTAAAATAAGAAAACGGGTTTTCTGCCTGTGCAGGGTTAATTCCATAAAAATAGGAAATAAATGAATATTCCCAAAATCATTATAAAACATTGATATAACCCTTATATGATGCAAATATGATTGGAATATAAGCAATTAAAGTGCAAAGTTCATGTATGCATTTTACATGCATCAACATCCCCAAGCTTAATCCATGCTCGTCCTCGAGTATGAAGATGATAAAACTAACATGGACTTTGCAATTTAATACTTAACAATGATATCAAAGATGATTACTATTGCTACATATAGTCAAATGATTCATTCTTCAAAGGAGTAGCAATATGCAAATAGTTTATGAAGTGATATCAAGTATTCAAGACAAGGATGTTCATTGATAGTTCACAAAGTGTAACATGGTAGCAAGTAATATGGAACACATGTATGCATAATGATAAGTAGAACATCCTACAATGGTCATAGAGTGTAGATGAAAATCTGAATATGATAGGTGTACACTTTGGAAAGATGTATATGTGAGTAGAGGTAAAGCATGCATAAGTTTCATCCAACTTCCAAACTCTTCTACTTAAGTTAATGATTGCAATAAGGTATTCATTGGTGTCAAGCTCTCATTGCCCCTATCATAGCATCTTGAATGATTAAGGTTAAAGTGAAAGCAAATATGAGTAGTGTGCTTGATAAAGAATGGGTTGAATGTCTCATGCCCCTTGAATACAAGTACTTACACCATGTGTTACTCAACTTGGGAAACAAAGCAAGTTCAATTAAATATCATTGTAAGCATAATAGTATCATCAAGAGCGTCAACTGGGGTACCTCTTGTCCCAAGATATGGAACAAGCCCATATCAAAATGACAAGACAAACAAACAAAATGAACAATCTCAACACCCTTTTTATTTACCATTTGGAATAGTTTTTTATTGCAAGGTGTATCACAGAAGGTTCACCATAGTATGTAAGTAAATTTCCACCATGAATGATGCATGGCTTAGATTAGCGGCCCAGGCGTCTCTCTAACCATTTACACAAACTCATTTAAACTCACTCTATTTCCACATTTATTTCAACATGATAAGCATCCATAGACAAAAGCACATGATATCAACTAAATGAGATGAAGAGCGTGTTGAAAGCTTGCCATGTGACAGCACATATGGGCTAACTTCCAACCCAAAACATTCATCAAGCCACAAACATCATAATCTTAATCACAATGGGTCAAGTTTTATTATGCAAATAAAAGAACATTGTGCATCAAGTTCGTGAGAGCTATATAACCAATTTTTTCCATTGCAATCAATAACATAAACATTTTCATTCAGAGGTAAGATAACACAAACAACATGTTAAACATACTCGGAATAGCATAAAGCCAATAGGTAGATATGGTGGACTCACTGGAATAACTTTGGTTGAAGGTGTTGGAAACAAGTTTTTGCTTGTTGGAGTTTTTGGGCTAGCAAAAGGGAGAAAGTTGACCATCTAGATGCATGCATGAGTGTCCATAGAACTAACTAATCCATGTTAAACCAAGTAAATAACAATCAGCACCAAAACATGAATAAGTGATAGCTCTACAAAAAGAATTTGCAAACTATTACTCATAAACAAGCTCATGAATCATGCAACTATATGTATCATTAAAAATCAAGTCAAACATCCCTTTTCCCAATCTTATAAAAGCATCCAACATATTTCAACCCATATTTCCAGTAGCTCTCTCATATATAATTGATAGTGTGGTGGTCTCTCAAGACTCAAAAAAAACAAAAAACGACGCTCCAAGTTTATGCGATAAAGTGTTTCGATCGAAAAACAGAAGTTGGACGTGTGCAAACCGAGAGTGTGTAGGTCCAGCGGGGTTGTCTTCACATCCCCAAGCTTATGGTCTTCACCATCCTTGGATAGCTCTTGGTGCATCTCCTCCAATCCCTGTGAAAAAACTTCAAAACACCGTTTCTCCCATCTCTTTTCTGTGGGGTGCATTAATAGTGATAAACAAATAGGTTCCTTGCTGCATATAATCCTTGAACAAAAATTCATATGAATGTCCAGAAAGTATATAATGTTGTATGCCTACTCATAAACTCAATTGGATCAAAAAGATTCAACTTAAAAGCTCAAAGCATGCATCAAACAAAATGGGACAGAATCTGTCCAGAAAAACAGCAGCAGCAAAACGTATTTTTCTACCCTACCAAACTTTCTCGAAAAATTCCGAAAAATTCATGCATACAGAGGATGAAAAGTTGCAACTACAGTTCAAATATGAGCTCATTCGGAGTTACAGAATAAGAATTAAAAATCATACCGTGCACTGACTCGTGCAGGAATAAAATCTCCGAACGCTATAAGCAACTTTTTCAAACCAAAAAGGGTAAAACTTGGCACTTTATTAAAACTCCAGAACCTAAACTAAAAAAATCTCTTGTTACAGCAAGAGGACACAAAGAAAATCACACATAAAAATAACCGGGTTGCCTCCCGCAAAGCGCTTTCTTTATAGCCATATAGCTAGGCTTCTTACTTGTTGTTTTATTGTGGACGAAGCTCATGAGGGAGCTTGAACTTTGGTGGTTCCCTCTTCCTTGGAAAGTGTTCCATGCACTTCTTGTGTGGAAACTGAAACTTTACATTCCCTTCCTTTGAATCAATGATAGCACCTGTGGTACGAAGAAAAGGTCTTCCAAGAATAATAGGACTAGAGGTTTTATTCCCCATGTCCATGATTAGAAAATCCACAGGCACAAAAGTCATATGTAACTCTACCATAACATCACTTACTTTTCCCAAAGCATGTTTAATAGAGTCATCAGCAAGTGCTAGTTCAATAGAGCATTTTTCAAGATTTTTCAATTCAAGCACTTCATATAGTTCTTTAGATAAAACAGAGACACTAGATCCTAGATCAAGTATGGCATGGTGTGTCTCTTTTCCAATAGTTACTAGTACCTTAGGTATCCACATATCCCCAAGCTTAGGTGGTATCATAGCCTCTTGGTTGTACCTAGCAATCTTTTCTTTCAAGACATGATTAGCAATATAAGAACCAAAACCTGCTTGGTTAGTGTTGATGGAAGGATCACTTGCAAATTTTTGTAAGATAGATATTAATTCATGCAAGCTACAATTTTCTAAGTCAAGCAAAGGATCCTTGACTTCATTAAGCATTTTAACTTCCTCAACTTTCTTTTCCTTTTTCACCCAAACTTGTTGCTTACCAGGAACTTCTCTCGCATGTTTGTTTCCAAGCACCATGATAGCAAGTTTTTTTTTTTGTTGGTATTTTTAATTTTTTATGCAAAACTGAAATAAATATGATATGATATGCAATGATACTAACAAAACAAATAAATTGCTTTGTAAGTAAAGATGGATAAGATGGTGCTCACGTAGGTGCAACCTCCCAAGCTTAGGTGTTAGCACAAGTTCGTGACGTTGACTTTGTTGTGAGATGAATGCGATGATGCACACCCTTGGATAAATCTCTCAGCTACGATTCCCTGGCAACGGCGCCAGAAAACGTCTTGATGATCCCGAAGAGCAAGGCTTTGATACCTGCAAAAGTAAACGGGATTAGGTTGAGACTCCAAGTGCAGAGTGTATAGTAAGTGGAAGACAGTTTTCCCACGAGGGGTGACTCGAGGGTTTAATATCGAACTCTCGGGGAATCTTAAGTGGTAGATTTATCTTCTTATCCTTCTTTTGGTTACCTACAAAACAAGGTTAGATATTTTGGTCCTCAACCTCACCTGTGGTTGTCAAGCACAAGGTGTAATAATGATATCAGGATAGTTATGCAATGCAAACAAGAAATAAATATGCAATGATGGTGGATGCAATGATAAATGATATTTTTGGGTTTTTGAATGATGTATGCAAGATGAAAAGTATTTTTGTATTTTCGGATTTAATGATGGCTGAAAATAGAAAAGTGGTATATGGTGTTGGAAAGGTGTTTCTTATGATAAAAAATGGACTGGGGTTCATGGTTTCACAAATGCACTCTCTCTTTATAAAGTGGTAGACAACGGAACACACACAGTTAACATATGAGATTGCAACACAGGGTTTGATAACAAGTTACTTAGATATATGGGTATCACGTCCTAACATAGAGATCTTTTGGTTATTAACCTCTCTTATACTCCACCAAGATGCGAACTAAATCATAACACCTCAGTAATTAAGATAACTCAGAGTATAGCATTAAGTATCATGACATGAGGTGAAAATAAGAACATGCTAGATCTAGTCATGGAGTAGTGGCAATGGTCACGCCCACATCCCCGGTAGCATGGTATTTTAGTTTATCCCTAGTGAGACAACAAAGTAAGGTAAAGATACCAAAGTGGATCGCAGAACTTTCTCTCACGTTCACTGCACTAGCCACCCCCCGTTACTCCAACTAATGCACACGTTCCCCCACACACGCTCTCATAAACATGCTTGATCAAAACAAGTAGACAAGAACGGGGTACATAATATGCATCTATACTCATAACTGAAACAAACATTGCAATCTCAAACATATATTAACTCATAAAGATCCACCACAAAGGTATTACATAGATGACCGTAATCATGTTCGGCAGCTCATACGGTGCTAATTAGTGAAGCACAAGAGAGAGAGATACATAAGTTACTTCCACAAACCCATAGTCCAGGGGTGGACTACTCCCTCTTCATCATGGAGACGGTGGAGAAGTCGATGGAGAAGATGGAGACCACGCCGACAGCGCCCCGCCGGAGTTTTCCCCCTCCAATCTGCAGCTCCTGATCTCCGTTTCGGTGTTTCTGTCTTTGTGCGGCGCTCCTTCCAGAGAACGTCGGGGGACCTTTTTTTTATAGGCGTTTTTAGGTCAAGACGATGTCGGTGGAGAAAAGATCGAAGGCAACGGAGCCACGAGGCCCAAATGGGTGGGTCCCACGCGGCTACAGTACCAGGCCACGTGGGCCCCCCTCGTTTGGCCCTCGAGCCTCCGTTTGCTCGCTTCCTTCGCCCACAGGTCTTCTTCCTTCCAAATATTGACGCCCGTAAATTTCTAGGTGATTTCGTTGACGTTTGGGTCCCTGAAACATTAAAATAAGAAAACGGAGTTTTCTGCCTGTGCAGGGTTAATTCCATAAAAATAGGAAATAAATGAATATTCCCAAAAATCATTATAAAACATTGATATAACCCTTATATGATGCAAATATGATTGGAATATAAGCAATTAAAGTGCAAAGTTCATGTATGTATTTTACATGCATCACGGCGCTCCTTTCGCGAAACGCCGTGGGACTTCTTTTATAGGCATTTTAAGGTCAAGACGAAGGCGGTGGAGAAAAGATCGACGGCTGCGGAGCCCCGAGGGCCAAATTGGTGGGCCCCACGCGGCCAGGTACAGTGGCCACGTGGGCCACCCTCTTTCGGCCCTCCGGCCTCCGTTTGCTTGCTTCCTTCGCTCATACGTCTTCCTCCTTCCAAAATAATGACCCCTGTATTTTTCCATATTATTTGGACGTCGTTTGGGTCCCTGAAACATAAAAGAAAAGAAATAGGGTTTTCTGCCTGCGCAGAGTTAATTCCATAAAAATAGGAAACAATTATTTTATTTCCTAAAATCATTAAATAACAGTGGTATAACCCTTATATGATGCAAATATGATTGGAATATAAGTGATATAGTGCAAAGTTCATGTATGCATTTTACATGCATCAACATCCCCAAGCTTAACCAATACTTGTCCTCGAGTATGAAGGTGATAAAACTAACATGGGCTTTGCAATATAGCACTAACAATGGATATCAAAGATGATTGCTACTGCTACATAGAGTCAAATGATTCATTCTTCAAAGGAGTAGCAATATGCAAAACAGTTTATGAAGTGATATCAAGTATTCAATGTAAGGATGTTCAACGATAGTTCACAAAGTGTAACATAACAGATAGTAGTATGGACCACATGTATGCATAATGATAAGTATGAACATCCTACATAGGTCATAGAGTGATGATGAAAATCTGTATATGTTTGGTGGACACTTTGGAAAGAAGTATAAGTGAGTAGAGGTAAATCATGCATAAGTTTCATCTAACCTCCAAACTCTTCTACTTAAGTTAATGATTGTAATGTGCTAATACTTGGTGTCAAGCTCTCATTCCCCTATCATAGCATCTTGAATGATTATAGTTTAATGTGAGAGCAAATATGAGTAGTGTGCTTGACAAAGGAAAGGTTAGGTGTCTCATGCCCCTTGAATACAAGTACCTACACCATGATTACTCAACTTAGGAAACAAAGCAAGTTCAAGTTATATATCATTGTAAGTAATAATAGTATCATCAAGAGCGTCAACTGGGGTACCTCTTGTCCCAGGATATGGAACAAGCCCATATCAAAATGACAAGACAAACAAACAAGATGAACAACCTCAACACCCTTTTTATTTACCATTGGAATAGCTTTTTATTATAAGGTGGATCACAGACGGTTCACCATAGCATGTAAGTAAATTTCCACCATGAATGATGCATGGCTTAGATTAGCGGCCCAGGCGTCTCTCTAACCATTTATACAAACTCATTTAAACTACTTCATTTCCACCTCATTTCACCATGATAGGCATCCATAAACAAAAGTACATGATATCAACTAAATGAGATGAAGGAGCATGTTGAAAGCTTTGCATGTGACAGCACATATGGGCTAACTCCCAACCTCGAACATTTATCAAGCCACTAGCATCATAATCTTAATCACAATGGGTCATGTTTTATTTATTGCAATGATAGTAAAATGTGCATCAAGTTCGTGAGAGCTATATAACCAACTTTTCCCATGGCAATCAATAACATAATCATTTTCATTCAGAGGTATAGATAACACAAATATCATGATGAACATACTCGGAATAGCATATAGCTAGTAGGTAGATATGGTGGACTCACTGGAATAACTTTGGTTGAAGGTGTTGGAAACAAGTTTTTACTTGTTGGAATGTTTGGGCTAGCAAAGGGAGAAAGTTGACCATCTAGATGCATGCATGAGTGTCCATAGAACTAACTTATCATGTTAAACAAAGTGAAATAACTTTCAGCATCAAAACATGAATAAGTGATAACTCTTGATAAATCATTTACATATTATTACTCATTAACAAGCTCATGAATCATGCAACTATATGTATCATTAAAAATCAACTCAAACATCCCTTTTCCCAATATGATAATAGCATCCAACATATTTCAATCCAATTTCCAGAAACTTTCCATATACAATTATAATGTGGTGGTTTCACAAGACTCAACAAACAAACAAAAAGAGCTCCAAGTTTATGCGATAAAGTGTTTCGATCGAAAAACAGAAGTTAGACGTGTGCAAACCGAGAGTGTGTAGGTCCAGTGGGGTTGTCTTCACATCCCCAAGCTTATGGTCTTCACCATCCTTGGATAACTCTTGGTGCATCTCCTCCAATCCCTGTGAAAAAACTTCAAAACACCGTTTTCCCATTTCTTTTCTGTGGGGTGCATTAGTAGTGATAAACAAATAGGTTTCTTGCTGCATATAATCCTTGACAAAAATATATGAATGTCTAGAAAGTGTATAATGTTGTATGCCTACTCATAAACTCATTTGAATCAAAAAGATTCAAGATAAAAGTTCAAAACATGCATAAAACAAAATGGGACAGAATCTGTCCAGAAAAACAGCAGCAGCAAAACGTATTTTTCTACCCTACTGAACTTTGTCGAAAAATTCCGAAACAATTCATGCATACAGAGGATGAAAAGTTGCAACTAGAGTTCAAATATGAGCTCATTCGGAGTTACAGAATAAGAATTAAAAATCATACCGTGCACAGATTCGTGCAGGAATAAAATCTCCGAACGCTATAAGCAACTTTTCAAGACCAAAATGGGTAAAACTTGGCACTTTATTAAAAACTCCAGAACTAAACTAGGACACAAAATCTCTTGTTACAGCAAGAGGACACAAAGAAAAATCACACACAAAAATAACCGGGTTGCCTCCCACAAAGCGCTTTCTTTATAGTCATATAGCTAGGCTTACTTACTTGTTATCAAGAAGGTTGGAGTGAGGTGGCTTGGCATCCCCAAGCTTGAGTGGTTGTCCCTCTTGATCTTTGAGAAGTGTTTCATGCATAATACCAGGATCCCATGGTGCTCTCAAGCCATTGAAAATAATAATCAAGTTGAAACCTAGTAGAGAGAAAAACAAAACACCAAAGTAATAACAGCGAAGCCTAACTTTCTTTCTATGCATTGGCATTTTGTATATGAATGAAGTTTTCCAATGCATATTAACATTAGTTACTTGCAGCCCATAATTATTAGCAGCATAAAGAGGGTTCTCATCACCTCCTCTCTCATAATAGTTGCAAGTAGTAGAAGTGTATTCAACCATATAACCAATAAAATCTTCCAACTTAGATAATTTAGGCACATAAAGAGAATCATTAAATTTATTTTGGAATTCATTAGCATGCTTTCCTCTTTCAAAATAGTTATTAAGATCAATATCAAGTTTAATATCATGGTTGCAACAAAGATTTGGAACTAAAGATAATTGCAAACCACATAAGTATTTCTCAACATAAGCAAATTTCTCCTCTATGGTGTTATTAGGAGAATTCAGGAACAAGGTAGGACTCTCATGAGTGAGAGTATTATCACAAGCAGCAAGTATATCATTTTTATCCTCACATAAAGTAGCAACTAAACATGGAGGATTATTAATAAGCATAGGACCATCATCTAAAGCATTATCATAAAGCATGTCTAAACCATACTCCTCATCATCATCAAGTTCATTACTTTCATCATCATAGCATGGGTTATCATAAGCTTCTTTAGGAGTAAAATATTTCAGAAAAATCTTCCTCAAAATACTCCATTCACTTTTCACTTCTTCATCCAAAGACCTGTACCAATCACGAGCATTACCAGATAAAGACAAATATAATAGGTTCCTTTTTACCTGATCCTCAGAGATACCACGGAGTCTAAATAAGCCACATATGTCCTCAATTCTCTCCACGTGTTCACTTGCAGACTTAGTTCCATCCCCTGCAAATGGATGTTTCATAACTCTTTAAACATGACCAATGGGAATTTTAAATCCCACTTTAGGTACCTCAGACACAGTAGTTTCAACCACTTTAGGACTAGTGGCATAAGCACTTTCATATAAAGCAAGGTGCAGCGATGCACGATTCATAAAAGCCATAGTAAAACCAATGAGAAACTTACAACCAAACAAGTTTAAAGGAACCTCCCCAAGCTTAGATGTTTGCAAGATATAAAACAAGTTAAAGAGACCTCCCCAAGCTTAGTCTAGTGCACACAAGAATAGAAACTTAAGCGCTACGCTCCCCGGTAACGGCGCCAGAATGGTACTTGATTACCCCCAAGAGCAGGGGATCGCCGTAGAACCTCTCAATGTGGAAGTAAGGTATCGATCCGCAGGAGCAAGAAGGAAAAGTTATCTATTCCCTACAACTAAAGTGTCACAAGTTTTAGTTGATTATGCACTAAACAAGTTTAAAGAACAAGATGGTTGATTTAATGGATGGAAGTTTAATGCAACAAAACAAGAATGTAAAAGTGTCCCAATCCTCTTCAATGCAATAGGACAAGACAAAGGTTTTCTCTTATGGGAACAATGGACATGGGTTCGTGGGTTCACTTAATCCTCTCTCTCTCATCTATGGTGATCATCATGTTATAGATAAAGTACACAATTGTCATGTTCTAATGGTAGCTTTTTATGACGGCTATATGTCCTAAAACACATAGTTGAAAGAAGTACTCATTTGTGTTGCTAGGTCACCCCTCGTAAGGCTAGCGTGGTTGCTGTCACTCCCACATCATACTCTTTCTTTTTATCCCCAGATAAAGGATGTTGGGTTGTATTTCACAAGTCACTCAATACATATGCCGTGTCACATCGGCCATCCCGTACGTACATACATCATACTTCATAATGGACAATATTCTAAACACTAGTGCAATGATTTATATTTTGTGTGTGTGACCACATCTCTCTCATCTATCTACACTTGGTGGTGTCAATCACCTCATGATAAGGATAAACAAGGCATTACGCATAAATCAAACCATCACATGCATCATAGAATATCTCCAAAGTATGACAAGTCATAAAAGTTCCGACACAACAGTAAATGCATAGCAAATCATCTCATACCACAATATCCACCATGGGAATTACATAGATGACCATAATCATGTTCAGCAGCTCATACGGTACTAATTAGTGAAGCTCAAAGAGAGGAGAGATACATAAGTTACCACCACAAACCCAAGTCCAGGGGGTGGACTACTCCCCCTTCATCATGGAGACGGTGGAGAAGTCATTGGAGAAGATGGATACCACCCCGGCAGCGCCCCGCCGGAGTTTTCCCCTCCAATCTGCATCTCCAGATCTCCGTTTTCGTGTTTCTGTCTTGTGGCGGCACTCCTTTCGTGAAACGCCGTGGGACTTCTTTTATAGGCGTTTTTAGGTCAAGACGAAGGTGGTGGAGAAAAGATCGACGGCTGCGGAGCCCGAGGGCCAAATTGGTGGGCCCCACGCGGCCAGGTACAGTGGCCGCGTGGGCCACCCTCTTTCGGCCCTCCGGCCTCCATTTGCATGCTTCCTTCGCTCCTACGTCTTCCTCCTTCCAAAATAATGACCCCTGTATTTTTTCATATTATTTGGACGTCATTTGGGTCCCTGAAACATAAAAGGAAAGAAATAGGGTTTTCTGCCTGCGCAGAGTTAATTCCATAAAAATAGGAAACAATTATTTTATTTCCTAAAATCATTAAATAACAGTGGTATAACCCTTATATGATGCAAATATGATTGGAATATAAGTGATATAGTGCAAAGTTCATGTATGCATTTTACATGCATCAGACCACCACACTATCATTTATATGAGAAAGAGCTACTGGAAATATGGGTTGAAATATGTTGGATGCTTTTATTGTATTGGGAAAAGAGATGTTCGAGTTGATTTTTAATGATACATATAGTTGCATGATTCATGAGCTTGTTTATGAGTAATAATTTGCAAATGCTTTATCAAGAGCTATCACTTATTCATGTTTTGATGCTGAAAGTTATTTTACTTTGTTTAACATGGATTAGTTAGTTCTATGGACACTCATGCATGCATCTAGATGGTCAACTTTCTCCCTCTTGCTAGCCCAAAAATTCCAACAAGTAAAAACTTGTTTCCAACACCTTCAACCAAAGTTATTCCAGTGAGTCCACCATATCTACATATTGGCTTTACGCTATTCCGAGTATGTTTATCATGATATTTGTGTTATCTATACCTCTGAATTGAAAATGTTTATGTTATTGATTGTTATGGGAAAAGTTGGTTATATAGCTCTCTCAAACTTGATGCACAACTTTATTTTTATTGCATAAATAAAACATGACCCATTGTGATTAAGATTATGATGTTAGTGGCTTGATAAATGTCCGAGGTTGGGAGTTAGCCCATATGTGCTGTCGCATGCAAAGCTTTCAACATGCTCCTTCATCTCATTTAGTTGATATCATGTACTTTTGTTTATGCATGCCTATCATGGTGAAATGAGGTAGAAATGAAGTAGTTTAAATGGGTTTGTATAAATGGTTAGAGAGACGCCTGGGCCGCTAATCTAAGCCATGCATCATTCATGGTGGAAATTTACTTACATACTATGGTGAACCGTCTGTGATGCACCTTATAATAAAAAGCTATTCCAATGGTAAATAAAAAGGGTGTTGAGGTTGTTCATCTTGTTTGTTTGTCTTGTCATTTTGATATGGGCTTGTTCCATATCCTGGGACAAGAGGTACCCCAGTTGACGCTCATGATGATACTATTATTACTTACAATTTTATATAACTTGAATTTGCTTTGTTTCCTAAGTTGAGTAACTCGTGGTGTAGGTACTTGTATTCAAGGGGCATGAGACACCTAACCTTTACTTTATCAAGCACACTACTCATATTTGCTTTCACATTAAACTTTAATCATTCAAGATGCTATGATAGGGGTAAAGAGAGCTTGGCACCAAGGATTCCACATTGCAATCATTAACTTAAGTAGAAGAGTTTGGAAGTTAGATGAAACTTATGCATGCTTTACCTCTACTCACATATACATCTTTCCAAAGTGTCCACCTTTTATATTTAGATTTTCATCTATACCTCTATGACCAATGTAGGATGTTCTTACTTATCATTATGCATACATGTGGTCCATATTATATCTTCTATGTTACACTTTGTGAACTATCATTGAACATCCTTACTTGAATACTTGATATCACTTCATAAACTATTTTGCATATTGCTACTCCTTTGAAGAATGAATCATTTGACTCTATGTAGCAGTAGCAATCATCTTTGATATCCATTGTTAGTGCTATATTGCAAAGCCCATGTTAGTTTGATCACCTTCATACTCGAGGACGAGCATTGGTTAAACTTGGGGATGTTGATGCATGTAAAATGCATACATGAACTTTGCACTATATCACTCATATTCCAATCATATTTGCATCATATAAGGGTTATATCACTGTTATATAATGATTTTTGGGAATAAAATATTTATTTCCTATTTTTATGGAATTAACCCTGCGTAGTCAGAAAACCCTATTTTTCCTTTTAAGTTTCAGGGACCCAAACGACGTCCAAATAACTTGGAAAAATACAGGCGTCATTATTTTGGAAGGAGGAAGACTTGGGAGCAAAGGATGCAAGCAAACGGAGGCCGAAAGCCCAAAAGAGGGGGGCCCACGCGGCCTCTACCTGGCCGCGTGGGGCCCACCCTTTTGGCCCTCGAGGCTCCGCTGTCGTCGATCTTTTCTCCACCGCCTTCGTCTTGACCTAAAAACGCCTATAAAAGAAGTCCCACGGCGTTCTCGAAAACAAGCGCCGCCACAAGACAGAAACACGAAAACGAAGATCTGGAGCTGCAGATTGGAGGGGGAAAACTCCGGCGGGGCGCTGCCGGTGGTCTCCATCTTCTCCATCGACATCTCCACCGTCTCCATGATGAAGAGGGAGTAGTCCACCTCTGGACTATGGGTTTGTGGAAGTAACTTATGTATCTCTCCTCTCTTTGAGCTTCACTAATTAGTACCGTATGAGCTGCTGAACATGATTACGGTCACCGTTGTAATTCCTATGTGGTGGATCTTTTTGTGAGTTAATATATGTTTGAGATTGCAATGTTTGTTTCAGTTATGAGTATAGATGCATATTATGTACCCCGTTCTTATGTACTTGTTATGATCAAGCATGTTTATGAGAGCGTGTGTGGGGTGATGTGTGCATTAGTTGGAGTAACGAGGGGTGGTGAGTGCGGTAAGTTGACCTGTAATATCGCGATCCACTTGGGTGTTTTACCTTACTTTGTTACCTCACTAGGGATAAACAAAAATACCATGCTACAAGGGTTGTGGGTGACTTGCCACTTCTCCGTGACTAGATCTAGCATGTTCTTATTTTAACTTCATGTCATGATACTTAAAGCTATACTCTGAGTTATCTTAATTACTAAGGTGTATGATTTAGTTCACATCTTGGTGGAGTATAAGTGAGATTAATATCCAAAAGATCTCTATGTTAGGACGTGATGCCCATATAATTAGTAACTTGCTGTCAAACCCTGTGTTGCAATCTCATATGTCAACTCTATGTGTCCATTGTCTGCCACTTTATTAAAGAGAGAGTGCATTTGTGAAACCATGAACCCCGGTCCATTTTTAATCATAAGAAACACCTTTCCAACAACTTTTACCACTTTTCCATTTTCTGCCATCATTAAATCCGAAAATACAAAAATACTTTTACATCTTACATTCATCATAAAAAACCCAAAAATATCATTCATCATTGTTATCATCATCCTTGCACATTTATTCACCACCATTGCATATTTATTTCTTGTTTGCATTGCATAATTATCTTGATATCATTCATACACCTTGTGCTTGACAACTACAGGTGAGGTTGAGACCAAAACATTTAACTATGTTTTGTAGGTGACCAAAAAGAAGGATAAGGAGATAAAATTTTCACTACTGATTCCCCGAGAGTTCGATATTTAACCCTCGAGTCACCCTCGTGGGGAAAACACGTCTTCCACTTACTACACACTCTGCACTTGGAGTCTCAACCTAACCCATTTACTTTTGACGCAGGTAACTACGTACCGGAGATCAAGACTGTTTTCTGGAGCTGTAGATCAACCTCTTCAAGGGCCATCAGTACCGAGCTAAGTCATAGGAAGATCAAGGACGGCGTCGTCTGTCTTGCGTGCGGCAGAACTGAAAACTTGGTACATCGGTTTTGGACTTGTCCTCATTCTAAGTCGGAGTGGTCTTTTCTCCACGAGCTACAACAGTGTCGTGTTGATCCCCCGCCTAAGAGGCTTGTCAGCCACTCCGAGCTGAAGGGTTGGCTCCTGGACTGGTTGGGGAAGGCCTCGGACAGCAATGCACCTGGTTGATCACAATGCTTTATATGCTCTGGCAAGGAAGGAATGTTGCGAGGGACACGCAGAAGTTAGCAGACCGAAGGCGGTGGCGATGCGCACCATTGCGGCAGTGGAGGAGTGGCACGAAGTTCACAAGCCAACGCACTCCAGCCGTGACGGGGTGAAGCCAAAGGAACCATGGACAAGACCTGACACTGGTTGGGTCAAAATCAACACAGATGGGGCGTTTCATGCAAATTCAGAAGAAGGAGGCGGGGGTGTGATTCTTCGGGATCACCATGGTGGCTGTATTAGTGCAGCATGCCATTTTTTTCCCCGTGTCTTGGATGCTGAAGGTGCGGAGCTCTTGGCGTGTCGACGAGGTCTACTGCTTGCGACGGAGCTACAGGTTCCAAAGGTGGTGCTGGAAACGGACAGTACAGGGGTGGCTGCCAAGTTGATTAGGGATGAACATGATCGATCAGTTTACGGTCCGGTGGTGGAAGAAATAAAGTCCCTTCTCCACAACTTCGGTGACTACTCCGTCAAGGCGGTGCGGCGATCGGCTAACGAAGCGGCGCATCTTCTAGCTAAAGAAGGTTGTGATAAGAAGCTTTTCAATGCGTGGACTGGTGTAGTACCAGCTTGTATTGGGAACCAGATCGCTCTGGACTCAAATTAGAAATCGCAGTGTAAATCTCAAAAGAAAAAAAAAAGATACTATTCATTTTTCCTCGTGTACAATACGGAGGCGCTTGTGGACCGGCCTGGATATTGATTAAGGGCCTGGAGCGTTGCAGACAACCGCGCTAAGCTGGTAATTATATTTTCTTGAATTGTTTTTCACTTGAGTGTCCACATAAGAGCAACACCATTCTGTATGCTCTTAAATTAATTCCTACATTTAGTTTCAAAAAAAAAAATTCCTACATTTCATTCCTATCTTTTTGTGACGTGGGCAATAAACTTAAAAATTCGTACATGCATATATTTTTGTGTGTATTTGTATATTTTCTGCGCCATGGGTTTTCGTGGGGGTCTAGCCATGGGCTTATGGACCATCGAAACAAAGCTGAAAGTCACGGCCTCTCAGTGGCAGCAGGTGTAAGGGAAGTGGCATTTTGTTCACCATTTCATTTGTCACTTGCATAAGGGAGGTGATATCTGATACCACCGTCTGTTTGCAGCTCTACAAGGCTGCATTAGGTAATTGTTTTGAAATCGATGACTGGGGCCCAATAGAATTCTCCATCATGGCAAATTGTTTTGAAATCGATGACTGGGGCCCAATAGGAAAACAGCTGTGCTCCTTGTTTTGGATTTGTTTTCCCCATGTAGTCTGCAAGTCTTATACCAGGTTTTGTTGTGTTTTTCAGCAATACATGTCGCACCTTCTGTCCCATGGCCAGATCGATGGAAGTGGTTAACTGCAGGATGCATTTTAGGGCCTGTTTGGTAGCTTGCAGAGGTTTCTCACCTGCGACGGGGCAGGCTGTGGAGGGCAGTGCTGAGCTAAAACAGCCTCTGGGCCATCTTTGGCAAGTTGCTTGGTTGCCTGCACCAAAGAACGCCGCAGCGGCTTAGCCACTCGTACTGCGTGTTTGGTTACGTCGACTGCATGTTCAAATGCAAGTACGCATGTGTTTGGTTGTATGCAATATTGCTGCTACGGTAACCTCTTCCAGCCTATGGTGAGGTTACCAGACTATGAAATACACACAAATGAACATGACCAGACTTAGCATAGAAGTACGATAGTTTTAACCAAGTACCATAATCGAGATACATAAGTAGCATAGCACAAACTTAATCCGATCTACCAAGTAGGACGAACATTCAACAGGCTTCGTCTTTCTTGAAGTTCAGTGGGTGCTCAGGGCACTGTCTCACCACCTCACAGCCAGAGTTGTCGAAGATGATCACCTTGTACTTCATTGCATAGAGCTTCTTGAACATGACCAGATAACCAAGATCTAAGCCATGTGCTATGGCAAATGCTGGCCATCCTTTGACGAGGCAAGCTCTTCCATTGACATCAGCAACGGTGATAGCCCAGATGCACCCAGTGTTCGTCTTGACTGTGATATCACCAGGCACCTCACCCAGGTAGGGTCTGAAGGCGGCAGGAACTGGGAGGAGGTCAAGTCTGGGTGCTAGCACCACGTTGCAGAAATGGTTGGGGGAGGCTGTGTCCTTGATCCATCCAAAAGATGTCTTCCTTCTCTTGAATACGGTGTCAATGTCATCCGTGGTCATTGTCATCTTCTCAGCCTGGCACAAATATATTGGTTTGGGTTATAACACTGACGAAGATCATCACACTGAACAAGCTGCGTAAGATAGATAGAAGGAGTCCAAGTACTCCCAAGTTTGATCATTCTGATGGAGATTGTAATGGTTGGCCTAAGTTTGAAGAGAGGGTTGAGACAACATGGTCTACCAGACCGTCCAACAAAAGCAAGTAGAAGCCACAACGATTTGTGACTGGTTCTCAATTTTGTTGGCCGTCTGGTGGAAATGGTTGTGTCCCAGCCCTTACATCATTGGCCTCAAACTTACACGAAAATTGTAGTTACAACTCAAAATCGAATGCACAAAAAGGGTTGCTTGGTTTCAGCACATGTAAACCATGTTTGCGCTTACTGACTAGCTAGCAAAAGAGATGAACGTCCACATATCATTGTGGCTGCTTTTAACTTTTGCTAGCAGTCAATAGGTGATAGCTCTAACACATATCATCATGGACCAAATCTAGTATGTCAAAATCGAATTATGAAAATAGTGTTGCTTGGTCTCAGAAGATGTAAACTATGTTTGCGCCTTTTGAAGAGCCAGCAAAAGGCACGAACAGCCACATAAAATGGTGACTGTATATAGCTTTTGCTGGCACTCAGCAGGCGACAGTTCATCATGGACTGAATCAAGATGCCTCAGTTAGCAAAAATGTACATTCAGGCCTCATATGTGAAAGGTATTAGTGGGAAAAAAGAGTGCCTATAAGAACGAAGTATAAATAATAGCACTCTCATTGCCATTACCCTTGGTTCTATAGGCAATCTTCTTTCAACTAGGATGCCTTGAGTTTAATCAAAGGCTACCATGGAAATGGCTCACGAAGACTATGAAAAGTTGCTACAAATATAGGCCTCAGACTTGCATTTTGACATGGTAGGTTTTAAAGAGGTGATACTACTGAACCAAGAACACAGGATAATCAATTAATCGTACGTTGCACAAGGTTCAGTACCACAACCTCTATCACGAAGGGCGCGTTTGGTAGCTGCAGATTCATCATAGGCCAGAGAAAAATAGATCAGACTTTGTAACATACTGTAAAACCATGGATCAAGTATGAAGAACACACCAAAATGAAGAACACACCAAATAAAATGCAACCTGGTTTCAGTGCAAGCACATATCTGTAATGAACCTTAAAACAACGTAGATCTACGGTGCATGTCATAATACCGGAGTAAATCAAGCCGGATCTACAGATTTATGGTGCGTAAGATAGATAGAATGGGTCGAAATCATCATACCGCCATTGACGAAGAACTCGACGAACTCGAGACGACTCGGGGCTGCCGATGGACAACGAAGCTCCGCTTGGGCCACGGACGAGTCGACGATGGTCTGCCTTCTTCTCCCGCCGAAAATGGCCGCCGATGTGCCGCCGGTGAATCAACCGCCGTCGAAGAGAGAGAGGTGAGAGGAGAGCGAGTGCAGTTGGGAGTGGGAGAGTGGGCGGTGAGGGGAATAAATGGCGCGTGTCCCCGAAGGGACGCGGCGTCTCGCCGTGTGCGACCTGCTGCCACCGCTTGCGCTCCACTCGGCATGGCTCCAAGAAAACGGCCGATTCGGCCGTTCCCGCAGGGCCTGGCCCGAGGGTGCTTTGAGAACCGCGCTATGCAGGCCCAAGAGCAAAAGCAGGCAACCTAACTAGAGCACGCTGCAGCTGGCGGGCCGGGCCAAGGGTGCTGCAGGCTACCAAACGCGCCCTCGGGTTTCCCGTGCCGCGTGGCTGTAGACCATCAGTTTAGAACCTGTAAAAAGGAGGTGTATTGCTGAATCTTGAGTTATCATAGCTTGTGACTACGAATGGCAAAGCGGAAACCATAGATGCTGAATATTTGGCCATAAAGTAATGAGCCACTAGAGTGTCAGCTTATCATTGATATAAATTGCGCTGAATTTTCATGGTGATACCTAGTTGAAGCATTGGTCTTTTTTTGCTGAATGTAACTGTTTCTTTGTCATGTTTATTAGTAGTAGTATTAGTTTGTGTGCTCTTGTCTACATCTGCCCTTGCACCAACATAGATCATAGACCTGAACATCTACCACACACTGGACGTCTCACAGGAGAAGTCGCATATTTTGGTTGAATGCAGCTGGTTTGCTCCTGAACTTGAGGTTTTCGGAACCGTTACGGAGTTCCTGGAGGGAGGTTCCTGTTCAGGAACCTGTAACAGTATATATTTTCAGTAGAGCTTTGTAAACCTTATTCTCAAATAAGTAGGACACCACATGGAAGGAAGGCCTATGAATGTTGCATGTTTGGGAGTATCAGAAAGCATGGAGGCGGGCCTATGAATGTTTTTTTAGAATAACTGCAGGAGAGCTGCTGTATTAACTAAAGAGTATGCAATGGCATAGCGTATCTTTATAAAGGCAGCAACAACAATTACAAGAGTCTGGAAACTGTTGCAAACAACAGCTTCAGAAACACCACACACCCAACTCTCTCAAAGCCTACTCTCTCACACCATGATTAACTCCAACTCCCACTCCTACTCTCGCGCTCTCCCATAACAAGTACTCCTCGCGAACCCTCTTGATCAACTGGATGGTGCCCAGTTGCTCTCTCGTGTTGCCGAACGCCCTGGCGTTTCGCTGCTTCCAGAGAAGCCACGCTGTCAAAATAACCAGTGTATCGAACTTCCTCCTGTCCCTTTTCTGAACCTGATTTCTGGCTGCCTTCCACCAATTGGACGAAGCTTGTTGTGGTTGAATCAGTGTAATTCCCACTTCCTGCAGACATCCCCACCACACTTGTTTCGCATAAGAGCACTGCATCAGGATGTGATCTACCGTATCCTGTTCTTGTAAACAAGTAAAGCAAGGGTCTGGGTGCTCCTGCAGTCCATGTCTCGCACACCTATCTGAAGTCCACAATCTTCTCCTCACCGCAAGCCAGCTGAATATTTTACACTTCGGTGTTGCTTGCGATTTCCAAAATTTGTTTGCCATCAGTGTGGATCAGGCGGCGAAGTGCATGCGATATGCCGAGTGAGCCGAATAGAACTCATTCTTGCCGCCTCCATGCATGTTCCAATGCAGACAGAGACATGGCGAGTACTGCACATTAACTTCCTTGGTTGTGAGGATATGCAAAACTTTCAACCTGATAGCATCTGGGAAATCCGAAGCATTGTCCGTCGCCGCCACGTTGACCTGCTCATTTAGAAGATGTTCTGTGTTTCCGAAAAATGTAATCAGCAACTAAGTTCTCGTATTTGATATCTTATCTTAACATATCACTAATTGGAGGCACCATACGAGGCACCACCGTAATCCTGCAGGAAACATCAAAAATAACCTTAGCTTCTAAATTCTATCGGTAGATTCAAACATCGTAAGTTACGATCGGTAAAGTCCTACACCCGTCACATCCAAAGACGGATCATATTCCTATTCTGAAACAAAAAAAATCCACCCTTCCCATCACGCATGCCTCCCATGCCAAGAAATAACCAAAATCCTGCCCTAAGTCTCCCTTTTGGAGACGGTTTGGACATGGAGCAGGCATATGCGGAAGACAATGGAATTCTTCAGGCATCAACGCTGTCTACATATTCTTCAGGCATCAACCCTGCCTATGGGTATCTGAAGGGGTCGCCCACTGAAAAATCATGGATATGCTTGCTGAGATGGTAATCAATACAAAAGCAAGTTTTCCTGAATTCAAATTGAGCATCCCGAGAAGCTCTGTTTTCAACTTGTAGCAGTCTGTGTTGACGAGCCACCGATTCACTGCTGCATCACTAAATCAAATTGAATTGTTGTTTAGCACTTCGTGTTCAAAACAAAGAACCTGGCACGACCTGTTGATCATAGCCTTCGTACGACTTGAACACCACCTTTTTTAGAGTTATGACGACTATAAATTCTCCAAACTCACGATGAACATCACATCACTGGCACATTTTCCCCACCCACCCGACCCCAAACACATTGGTTAAAGGCAAAGCTTTTGCCCTTGTTTCAAAAAACAAAAAATTGGTTATGGATTTGTTCTGGCAAAAAAAAAGCCTATTTTTTCAAATAAAAAAAAGGCATGGTAAATCAGAGGACGGTGTATATCCTTTGAATTTCGTTTGTACAAAGCATTTCGGTACGAATAATCCCTTTTAGCACCACATGTGAGCTCACCATAATTATTGTCAAATTTTATTCTTCGGTTCTCACATAACAACCCGGCACTAGCTGTTGCCATGCAATTGGTATCTAATTATAGCTATCCTGAAAGAAAAGATTATAGTTTTTGAGGGAATACAGAGCAACGTATTCATTTCATTGAGTGGAGCCAGAGAAATGCCGGAAAGTAACAGGAAAGGTACAGGTAGAAAAAAGAAATAAATGTATTCATTTTATTCGCTACTAGGTTTTATTGAAAGGAATTGGGCTTATAGTACATGCCTGAAACTTGAAAGTGTAGGAGCTGATATACATTCGCTACTAGATTTTTACAAGCAACACCCAGGTTCAGAAATACTACTAAGGTCCATAGCCAATACGGTGTTGTTCTCAGAAGAAAATATCTGCACGTCTGTACATGCAATCAATCTCACTATAGTAAACTCAAACTTAAATAACAGATCAACAAGTAGGCAACCGAAGCATGTTTCAGCTGCAGACAGAAACATGGTAAATAGGCGGAAAAAAGCCACAATTCTACATGGCAAGAGGTGTTTTTGGCAGCTGGATTACCAGCTCCCTCCCAGTTACAACTTTCGACATTATTTTTGCACCTCTACATATTAGAATGTTTCTGTAGTTGACTCCTTTAGAATCCAACATATCGTGAGCAATTTTAACGGGGGTGACTTCATAAGCTGCTGAAATTACATTGAATCTTTGCCAGGATAAAAAGAGCACACACGTGCCGATGTGCAGAATACAATGGAATCTTCAGGCATCAACCATGTCTACATAACCTTCAGGCATCAACCCTGTCTATGGCTATCTGAAGGGGTCGTCTACGGACAAATCATGGATATACTTATTGAGATGGCAATTGATAGAAAAACAACTTTTCCTGAATACAAATTGAGCATCCCGAGAAGCTCTGTTTTCAACTTGTAGCAGTCTGTGTTGACGAGCCACTGATTCACTGCTGCAGTCACTAAATCCTTCAAATTCAATTTTGTTTAGCACTTTTGCATTGAAAACCAAGAACCTGGCAAAGTCAACCTGTTGATCATTGCCTACGTATGACTTGAACACCACCTTTTTGAGATGGGTCTGGAGGCATTCGACTGGATTTAGTAGGTCATACTTAGGCTCACTTATCTTATCAATCTGATACTGTTTGTAGAACTGCAAAATGGGAAAAGGCATATGTTAAAACTTGAAACTGTCGCTCTTTTTTACCTTGTTAACTAGACTAGATAGTATGTGAATTAAATCATTCATTCAAAGCAAGCAAACATGATGAGGACTAACAATAACATAGAGGCTTTCCAAACAGGGAAATCCCCTGAGGGCGTTAATAGCCATGTGCAATCCACGGCCAGAAGATCTGAGAGCCAAAACCTTCAAGGTGCTCATTGAGTTTGCCGAGCTGACTAGGTTCACTCCCTGTAAAAAAATGGATATCACATGATAATTATCTGTCCGATTTCCTCTAAAAAAATAATTATCTCTACGTAGTAATGTCAAATACTGACTGCGGCTGCTACCTTGAAGAACCGTAGATTGGCGAAGTCTGGTGAATAAGGGCCAAATATCTCCAGTTTAGGCGCACTAATTACCTGGATAGTGACACAATCATCTTTCTGGCAATAAGGTACTATTAGTAACCTTTCAAGGCGAGGGGCGTCCTTGATGACCAACAGAACTATTCTATCATGGAAGCTAATACACCTAAGAGTCGGTGAGCTGACGCAGAGGAGGCGACCTGCGGCACGAACTCCTGTCATGTGTAAGCTCTCCAAGACAAGGCAGACGGAGAGCAAGCCGTGGAAGACGCCCCTCGAGATCGAAACATGGATCAAAGAAAGCTTTCTGAGGAAGGGGAAAATTATACGCGGCATGCTCTGAGGGCGGAAATCGCAGTGGCTGATCCTGGCAAAGAGGAGGGTGGATGCACAGCGGATCGTCGATGGCGGCAGCGAGCTGCTCGTATGACGATTCATGTAGCTGATCTCGAGCTCCTGGAGGTTGGCAAGGGCTCGGGAATTGAACCAACTCTCCACCTTTGAATAGAGGTAGCCGGTGCGTAGGCCCGGGAAGTAGAACCTGCGAACCGGACCACGGTGTTCCGAGATTATCTTGGAGGCGGCGGACACGGGGACTCCGGTGGAGCCAACCTCGAGGTTGAGAGGCGTGGAGCGCCAGAGGTGACGCCATCGCCCGGAGAGGGCCTGCGTGCGGCCTCCTTCCTTGATGGGGAGGAGGGAGATGACGGTGACGAGGATGTCATCCGGGAGGAGGCTGATGAGATCGCCGGCGGTCTCATCGCGATCGCTACTGCGTTCCAGCTTCAACTCGGCTCCATTGGATTCTCTCTTGTCAGGCGCGGGTGCCGACGCTTTAACCTCCTTCTGCATTGCCGGCGTGTTAGCTTAATCTTGCCGCTAATACGTTTGGTTAGTTCAACTAGATCCCGAGTGTTAGTACTTACGGAGTACTACTTAGTAGCCGTTGTCCTAGTTCTAGTAGTACTAGTTTAGTCTGATCCGTGTTGTGCTTGGTTTAGGAGTTACATGTCGAGTCTGCTAGCTAGTATATATCTTCAACAGCCTGTAATAACGAGATTTGAGTAAACTCTAACTTAAAGTAACTGATCAACTACGGAGTAGTAATTTGTTCATTGTTAAACAGATTTAGCAGCTACATCAAGGAAAAATAGAAATTCGCTAGACTGAATATCCCTTGCAGCAAAAACCAAGGACGCAGTTTCCTCTTCATACTTCATCCAAGCATTGCCTGCCGAAAATCTCAGTGGCAACAATCTCCAGAATTTGACTGCCGTACTGGGCCTGCAGTTCGGGGTGTGCTGGTGCTGACGCTACAACAAGGAACATCAAAGCCATCAGCCACTGTACCCTGACGCTACGAAAATACTACTATTTCTTAACGCTCTAAAATTCCACGAGCTGAACATCACATCACTGGGCTCGTTTCATATTCACCCACCCGACTTTCCAAACATATTGGTTATGGATTGTGTTCTGGCAAAAAAAAAAAGTTTGCATATTGTTTTTCGTTTGAGTTTGAGTTTACTAAATGCAAATAAAATTGCAAGCATAGTGAAATCATAGGACTAGATGTACTGCCTTTTGATTTTCGTTTGGACAAAGCATCTTCAGCACGAATAACCCCTTTACGAAGGCAGCTTCCACATGTGATTAAGGCTGGCAATCGGGTTGGGTATGACCGGGTTGACCTATCACCCCATGCCCGTTTAACAAATGGGCGATAATCCTTGCCCGCGACCCTGCCATGGGTCTGATGGCAGACCCATGCCCGTACCCGTCGGGTCACCCGACCCTACTGGAAACCCATCGCATCGCGTGCATGTTGCCTAGTTCGCTGGCCACCCCTATCTCTACTATAACTAGCTAAATGCCCGTGCGTTGCTACGGAGGACAGAGATAAATTTAATTTGAAGAATACATTCATTTGGAACAAAATGTTTGGTGGATGTCACTTTGTCGTGACACACATTTGTCTTCTTGAACTCGGTTTAATCTTTGTCGTTAGATGTTTCTATAAGCTGCAACAACGAATGTGAGTTAAATGTTGGCGCGTTGTAACAGAATAAAAAAGACACATTGATAAAAAATAATAGTTCGAGTTCACAAATATAGGTCCAATATGATGGGATATAATTTGCACTTATATGACAACAAATAACAACTCTCTCGCATTACTTTCCTCACCAGCTGTCATGTCTCCATAACGGCCCTCTGGTAAAAAAAATGAGTGTCTTTCCTTGCCCGGTTGGGCAGCTTTTGAACTCTAGCAAATAAATGAAATGTTCCCCCACAGTATACGATATAAAGTAGTGTAAAATTAAAAATTTCCAACATTATGCGATACGAGTGTACGTTTGCTATACAAATGAAATGATTCACACCTACAACGAGAGATAGTGGTGTAAGAAATGTTTTTAATAATGAACTATCCACGTATTGCAATTAAAAAAATTGTACTTCATGTTTCTGACAGCAAATATGATGTTTCTTTTAATGTAAGAAACATGAAACCGAGCGAATATTTATCTGATAAAACAAACTACAAAGACACGACCCTCCATCCTTAAGCTTCTCTCATGTTACCGTGCTACATACTCTATAGTGCATTGGTCCAATACATTGTACTGTTTTAGCCTATTCCATTGTACGAATCCTGACTCAGCAGTCACTTGCCTGAACAAGAGGCTTCTACTCTTCTTGGTTTCCCCACTATTTCATGCTGCAGCCTCCTACCTCAAAGTCATCCTTCGAGCAACTCCACCGTCCGGCTTTGTTTATGTGGCCTTCTTCTACTCAGGTAACATATATGTTGCATTGTGTAGTCAGCTCGGCGGCTCCCACACAAAAACTCACGGCACACTCTAAACACACACAAACACAACCCAATTAGCAACAATATGCATAAACAAGATTGATCTAGGAATAGTAGATATTGATGGTCACAGACAATAGACACTTTAAATCCAATCGTTCCTTGTAAGCCACGATACATTACAATGATGATCGGACCACACAGTAGTTACACAACTACCAACCCTTTGACCTACCATATATATTGGCATGCCAACTAAACGAGATGAGGAAGTAAAGTGACACTTGATATTACACCAGGTCTATCCAACTCCCTGGCAAGGCTAAAATGAAAGTATTTGAAAGTCCTGTAAAACTAAATGAATTAAATGGTCTTGTAGAACACTAAACTAAAATTATAACTCGTCCCTATTAAAACCCTCACAAATCAAACACAACTCTTATTGGTGTGATATGCATTAGGATCACATGTCTGAAAATCTTTGTGTATCTAGGATAAGGCGGTCGACTAAAATCTAACAACTCTCACTAGTGGAAACAGGACCTTTGGTGGAGAGGGGTGTTGGGCTCTAGTCCCGGGCGTGGTTCGAACCCGGACTAGAGGAGGGAACTAGTACCGGGCCGGCGGCTCTGACGCTGCGCAGGTCCGGTCCCGGGTCGTAGGGCACCTCTAGTTCCGGGCCGTGATACCACCCAGGACCGAGCCAGTCAGCGACAGGGCGGAGACTGGAGGGTGGACCTTTCGTCCTGGGCCGTGGTACAACCCGGGACTAGAGGTCCCGCTATATCATCTCCCACCCCGGGCCAGCCACCATTTTTGAACTCTCAAGCTCATCTCCATTGTTTCCTCTCTCAAGCTCAAGTGTAGCCCCATTTTTTTCCAAGATTTGTCAAGATAGACGGCACCCATCTCTCCAAGGGTTAGCAACACTTGATCCTTTCACCCGGCGGCCGAATTTTAGCCATTTCCATACAAGTTTAGCTCATTTCATTTTTGTAGTGCTACCTAGGTGTTTGATGAAATGCCTAAGCTAGGTAGTTCATTTTTTTATGTATTTTGAGCTCAAATTAATTTATGATTTGTGGATTTTAGTGTCGTCTCGGTCCTCACCGCCGTCGATAGCCCCCGCCGTCCCGTGACCGGCACCACCTCGGTGAGCCTCTTTTTTATCTTTTATTTTACAAAATTACTTGTATGATTTGAATGCATAATTATTTTTCTTGTATAATTTTCTTATGTTTTTTATATGTATAGTGTCATGGTTTTGATATCCGTCCCCGTCGGCCCTCGTCCGGTCTATGATTCGGATGTGGTATATTTTTATCACTATTTATTTTGTTTCGTGTTTATAACAATCATGCCGACCAACTTGACATAGATATATTTTTATTTAGGAGGTAGTTGAACCGGAAATTCCAGCCGACCCTATTGTCGAGTTTTTTAAAAAAGAAAAAACGATTTGAAAGCAAAATTGAAGATAAGTGAAGATCTTCGTCTCCAATGCCTAGAAGAGAAGATGGTATTGGACTTGAAGATTGCCGACATCGTTGATGCTCACGGGGTCGAGCTTACCGACGTCGTCGCTGTTCACGAGATGAAGATGGATGCAATGCGCTTGAAGCTTAGAAAGATTAGAAAATATGTCATTAGTCAAGAGGCTTGGTATCATTATGCTGTTGGTTCAATAGTTACCTTAGTTGCGATTCTGATCGCATTTGTTGTTGGATTTAAATTCTTTAGATAGTTGTATTCTAGTTTCAATTAATTTATGTTTTATGAGAACTATGTATTACATTTGGTCACTACTCTACTTTGGTTTTAATGTGATGAACTTGTATTAATGAATATGGTATGTTTCCTATTATGTTGGTTTATCGTAATGGGTTTTAGCGGTGATTTGCAGATGAGTCATCCATGGATGTACGCTGACCGACGCTCTAAAGAGTACATGGATGGCGTGCAATCTTTTCTCAATGTGGCTAAGGATAACAAGGGGCCGAATGGTTTTATGTGTTGTCCATGCAGTAAATGTCGGAATGAGAAGGATTACTCTAACACAGACAGAATTCACCTCCACCTGATAACTTCTGGTTTCATGCCCGGCTATAATTGTTGGACCAAGCACGGAGAAAAAGGGTTATGATGGAAGACAACGAAGAAGAAGAGAACGATGACAACTACATGTACCCTGAATATGATGGTAACCCAACAGGGAAGCTGATGATGAAGAGGTACCAGATGATCCCATCATACATGATGATTTACGTGGGGTCATCGTTGATGCACATACCCTAGCAGAAACTACACTTGAGAAGTTGAAGTTGGAGCGCATGTTAGAGGATCACAAAACAAAGTTGTACCCAACTTGCGAAGATGGCAACACAAAGCTCGGTACCACACTGAATTATTGCAATGGAAGGCAGCGAATGGTTTATCTGACAAGGGATTTGGGAGTTTACTGAAAATAGTGAAGGACAAGCTGCCGGCTGGTAACGAATTGCCTGAGAGTGCGTATGAAGCAAAGAAGATTATCTGCCCTCTAGGATTAGATGTGCAGAAGATACATGCATGCATTAATGACTGCATCCTCTACCGCGGTGAGAAGTACGAGAATTTGAATGAATGCCCGGTATGCGGTGCATTGCGGTATAAGATCAGAGCAGATGACCCTGGTGATGTTGAGGGCCAGCCCGCCAGGAAGAAGGTTCCTGCCAAGGTGATGTGGTACGCTCCTATAATACCACGGTTGAAACGTTTGTTCAGAAACAAAGAGCATGCCAAGTTGTTGCGATGGCACAAAGAAGACCGCAAGAGCGACGAGATGTTGAGACACCCGGCTGATGGGTCGCAGTGGAGAAAAATCGATACAGAGTACAAGGAATTTGCACGTGACAAGGAACTTAAGGTTTGGTCTTAGCACGGATGGCTTTAATCCTTTTGGGGAGCAGAGCAGCAGTCATAGCACCTGGCCTGTGACTCTATGTATCTATAACCTTCCTCCTTGGTTGTGCATGAAGCGGAAGTTCATTATGATGCCAGTGCTCATCCAAGGCCCGAAGCAACCCGGTAACAACATTGATGTGTACCTGAGGCCATTAGTTGATGAACTTTTACAGTTGTGGCGTGATGAAGGGGTACCTGTGTGGGATGAGTACAAACAAGCGGAATTTAACCTACGAGGTTGTTGTTTGTAACCATCAATGATTGGCCTGCTCTTAGTAACATTTCAGGACAGTCAAACAAGGGATACAATGCATGCACGCACTGTTTAGATAACACTGAAAGTATATATGTAGGTAACAAGAATGTGTACCCGGGTCATCGTCGATTTCTTACAACTCAGCATCCCCTAAGAAAGAAAGGCAAGCAGCATTTCAAAGGTGAGGTAGATCACGGCGAAGCCACCCCTCCAAAGTGGTGAAGATATATTGATGCGGTCAAGGATTTAGATGTAATCTTTGGAAAGGGTCCTGGCGGACAGTCTGTTCCGAAGGACGCTAACAACCACGTTCCCCTGTGGAAGAAGAAGTCTATATTTTGGGAACTACCCTATTGGAAATCCTAAAGGTCCGCTCTGCAATCGACGTGATGCACGTGACGAAGAATGTTTGCGTGAACCTGCTAGGCTTCTTGGGCGTGTATGGGAAGGCAAAAGATACTCCGGAAGCACGAGAGGACCAGCAACTTTTGAAAGACCCAAAGAACCTGCATCCAATGAGGACGGATAAAGGACGTCTACGTCCTGCTAGCTACGTTCTTACCAAAGAAGAGAAGGAGATATTTTTTGAAGTCCTGAGCAGTATGAAGGTCCCGTCTGGCTTCTCGTCGAATATAAAGGGAATAATAAATATGGCAGAGAAAAAGTTCCAGAACCTAAAGTCTCATGACTGCCACGTGCTGATGACTCAATTGCTTCCGGTTGCATTGCGGGGGCTTCTACCGGAAAATGTTCGACTATCCATTGTTCAGCTATGTGCGTTCCTCAATGCAATTTCGCAGAAGTCAATCAGCCCAACCACTCTAGTAAGGTTACAAAGGATGTGGCTCAATGTCTCGTTAGTTTTGAGTTGGTGTTCCCACCATCCTTCTTCACTATTATGACACATCTCCTAGTACACCTGGTCGACGAGATTCGCATTCTGGGTCCTGTATTTCTACACAATATGTTCCCCTTTGAGAGGTTCATGGGAGTGTTGAAGAAGTATGTTCATAACCGTGCTAGGCCAGAAGGAAGCATCTCCAAAGGGTATGGAACAGAGGAGGTCATTGAGTTTTGTGTTGACTTTATTCCCGGCATTAAGTCGATTGGTCTTCCTGAATCGCGACATGAGGGGAGACTAAGTGGAAAAGGCACTCTAGGAAAGAAATCATACATATGCAGGGACGGGTATTCTTTCACAAAAGCACACTACACAGTTCTGCATAATTCCACTTTGGTGGCTCCGTATATCCAGATGCACAAGGATATTGTACGCTCCAACAACCCGGGGATGGATGACTCCGCCATTGCAAAGGAACACATGGAGAATTTTGGCGGTTGGTTGGAAACGCATCTGAACAACAATAACACAGTCTCAGATGAGCTGTACTTGTTGTCTAAGGGGCCATCTTCGACTATTTGGACTTTCCAAGGGTATGAGATAAACGGGAATACATTTTACACGAACGCCCAAGATAAAAAGAGCACCAACCAAAATAGTGGTGTCCGCTTTGATGATAAGAGCACGAACTGCAATGGGCGAAATGAGGCCACGGTCACATATTATGGTTGCATAGAGCAGATATGGGAACTTGACTATGGACCTTCTTTTAAGGTCCCTTTGTTCTGGTGCAAATGGTTCAACCTGAAAGGGCCGGGGTAAAGGAAGACCCATTGTACGGAATGACTACAGTGGATCTCACGAATGTTGCGTACGACAACGAACCATTCGTTCTAGCCAAGGATGTGGCTCAGGTTTTCTATGTGAAGGACATGTCTACCAAGCAAAAAAAAGAAAAGATAAGGAAGTGAATACATCAGCCGATGAGCCAAAGCGCCACATAGTTCTTTCAGGAAAAGAACCATCGTGGGAGTGGAGGACAAGACAGACATGTCAGAAGATTACGACAAGTTTCATGAAATTCCGCCCTTCAAAGTGACCACTGACCCAAGCCTCAAGTTATATGCAGACCCTTGTCCATGGTTACGGAGCGATCAAAGAAAGGGCCTCACAAAAAGAAAAGCGAGCAATATGTAATAATTTATATGCAGACCCTTGATGTTGTTCATGATGTGTAATAATTTATTAAACTTTGATATAATTTTGTTCTAAGCGCGAGCATCAAACATTGTCAATTAAATCAAGCGTATGTAGTACTTGATTTATAAATTTTTGATGTAGCATCAAACTTAGTGATGTGAAATGATCCACTGTGCATGTAGTACTTGATTTATAAATTTTTGAATTGATTTTAAATCAAGCGTATGTAGTACTTAATTTAAAACCAAGCGCATGTGGTACTTCATTTTAAACCAAAACAGAAAACAGGAAAATGAAAGCAAATTTTACTTGATTTGGACAACTACATCAAAAGATATAAAAACGTATGAAATCAGAAATTTTAAAAAAAACAACCTCTAGTACCGGGCCGTGTGACCACCCGGTACTACAGGTCCACTGGGCTTGGCGCTCAAATTTTCGCGGCCCTGAGGGACCTCAAGTACCGGGTGGTAACACGGCCCGGTACTAGCGACCCTCTAGTACCGGGTGGAGCCACGGCCTAGTACTAGAGGCCTTTTTGGCGCTAATTTGAGTGGCTCGGGCCGAAAATTTGCCCAAGTCCACCAAATCGACGCTCTGCCTCCGGGCTCCAGACGACACCGCCCCTGCACCGCCAGGCTGCCGGATTTCGTCCCCGCGCCGCCGCCGCCCCGGCCGTCGCCGCCCTCTCCTTCTCCGGCCCCGTGCGTCCCCGTCCTGCTCCGGCTCCGGCGGCCGTTGCCCCGAGAAAAGATCTTCCCCGAGCCGCGAGCAAAGATCGTCCCCAAGCCCCGGCCAAGCAAGATCGTCCCCGAGCCCCGAGCAAAGATCGTCGTCCCCGAGCAAGATCATCGCCCCGACCCAAGGTGAGCTCGTCCCCCCTCTCCCAGATCTAGTGCGCGGCGGCGGCGGCGGACCCTAACCCTAACCGTGGGGCCGGCCCCGGAGTTGGCAATGCAAATTCAAGGACACACATTTTTTAGGGCCTAAGGGCCATTTCATTATACTTAGGGGAGGCCACAAACGGCGATTACATAGGGGAGGCCATTAGGGCCATTACATTTTTGGGGAGGCCATTAGGGCCATTACATATGAGGCCAGGGAGGGGTCGTTGTCGCCGGCGCCGTGCCTAGTCGTCGAGGATGACAAGGGTGGGCCGGGTCCAGAGGTGGTCAGGCACTTCCTGTTCCTGCGGTGCCTGCCCCTACGGTGGCTGCGGTGGCGGTGGCTGCTCCAGCCACTGTGGCCACGCCGCCTCCTCCTGTTCCTGGGGCCGATCCGGGGACCAGCTTCCGCCGGTCCAGACCCAGGACTGGCCAACGAGGCCGGGAGGCAGAGGAGGCGGCGGCGGAATGTCCTGCCGCTCCTGCTCCTGCCGGTCCTACGCCACCTCGCGTTCGAGGGCGTAGTACCACGGCTCGACCTCGTCCGGGTCGACGTACCACGGTGGTGGCGGTGGCGGTGGCGGCGGCGGCATCAGGTCCGCGGCCGCATCAGCCTGGACCTGGGCCAGCACGGCCTCCCACCGCTTGATCTCGTCCTCGACGAGGGTGCGGTTGGAGGCCTCGAGGGCGGCCTACATCTCCGGATCGTCGTCGTCCTGGACCTCCTCCTCGAACCACAGCGCGTCGGGCAGCGCTGGGTAGGCGGAGGGGACGGCGCGAGGTGCCGAGGCGAAGTACGAGCGGCGGCGGTCCTCGTGCTCGGCCTTGAGCCACTCCTCCCAGTTGGGGGAGTCCGGCGCGTAGGTGGGGTCGTTGCGGAGCTCCGGCGGGAGGAGGCGGCGCCGGCGCGCGATCTCCCTGTCCAATTGCCTCCCAGGGAGGCGGGCCCCACTAGGGGCGGTGGCCAAGGAGGAGGCGGTGGGGAGGGGAGTTGGGGTTCCACCCCAACTCCACCTTCCTAGCCGAATTGGGCAAGGGGAAGTTTCCCCTTGTCCAAGTTGAGTTGGACTAGGAAAACTTTCCCCTTGTCCAAGCAACCCTACCCCTTGGGACTTCTTTATAAACCCCACCCCCTCCTCTTTTCGAGACACACAATAGACTTGAGATTTCTCCTCGGAGGCTCCCAAGGTCTAGATATAATCTCTCTCCCTCTCTCACATGTGTTGGGGCTCTCTCCACCATACGCATACCAGTAGCACTTAATCCTGGCACGGCGAAGCGCTGCTGGATCTTGACGGACGGACATGTGCGAGCTCACAGAGGGGTGACGCGTCATAGACGTTTGACCCTCACTCGTTTGGATCAAGAAGGCATACGAAGGAACGGCAATATTCTCACTGTCAGGCTTGACCGTGAGAATCTTCATCAAGCTTCATCATCTACATCGGCGTCATCGTCATCGACATCGACATCGTCACTGACAACTCTTCCGCAACTCGTTGTTGGTAACGACAGTACTATCCTCTCCTGTATCTACATAGTTGATCCTGGACGTTACGTAGGTCGGAAAATTTTAAATTCTGCTACGTAACCCAATGCCCCCAATCCCGTTGTGGGTTGTGCCCCGGATTGTTGTTGAAAGGCTCCGGATTCCGCCTCGAAGGAATTTCGATAGTGGAAGGTGAACCAAACCTTTGTGGTGCGGTTCATCGGAGAAGAAGGTGAAACCTTTGTGGTTGTTGAACCGTTGTGTCGGTTCACACCTCTCCAATGAGACGTACTCCCTTAACAAGGAGGAACTCGGGAATACATCCTCGTCTCCGCGTGCCTCGGTTATTTCTATACCCGAGCCTTTTACTTATGCACATTACATTGTGATAGCCTTCGTGCTTGAAGCATTCTAGCTACCACCTTGTTGTTTGTCTTGCTTAGCATAGGTTGTTGGTGCACATAGGTGAGCCTAGTTTATTTAGGTTGTCGGCTTGTTAATTTAAACACCTAGTTTTATTCTGCAATTATCAAGCCTAAACCGGAAAAGTTTTAAACCGCCTATTCACCCCCCCCCCCCCCCTCTAGGCGACATCATTGTCCTTTCAATCCCTTCGCCACGTTTGGCCAAAGCAGCCTGAGGTGCCGTTGCCGCCATGTACTAAATGCTCACGCAAGGAGCCACTGCTCCGTAAGGCTAGTAAGGCGGAGACACCCAACAAGGTGCGCGAGTATTTGAAATGACTGAGCCTGCCACATGATGTAAAGATCTTTCTCTCGCATCCTTTTGCTTTGATTTCTTCAGTGTTTTCAATTTCTTGCTCAGATCTGAGATTTAGGGTTCAGCTTAACTTTTTCAGGGATTGGAACCATGCAACCATTTTCAGTGGTTGGATGAATACGTTACGCAGCTTAGACGGGATGGAAGGTGGCGCGCGCCCAATGACCTTCCTCTGCCGTCTGATGTGGAGATTGCGCCCTCTGCTCCGTCGATGGGCATCGTTGCTTCGCCGATGGGGTCTGACATGGTTGCTCCTCCGATGGGGCTTGCGGAAGTGAGAGGCGAACTGAAGAAGTTGAACAAGCACTTAAGGCAGATGAATGATCTGAAGAAACAGGCTAATCTGATAGCTGCAGGATTTTATCTCTGTATAGTTGCTCTATGATTTGTTTATCTGCTGATTGTCAGTCGTAGTTAATTAATACGATGTAAGCATAATTAATGCAATGTAAGCTCTATGTTATTTGGACCAACGGCTTATGATAAATCAGTCGTCTCATTTGGACCAATTGGGACAAATGACTAATCAAGCGTACCGAAACTATCTACAGTTTTAGGGGCAGATCTACACACCAACACGTATTTTACACCAGAAATTGCTTATATTTTTTGGGACAAATGACTAATCATCCGTACCAAAACTATCTACAATTTAAGGGGCAGATCTATACACCAACACGTATTTTACACCAGAAATTGCTTATATTTTTTGGGACAAATGACTAATCATCCGTACCAAAACTATCTACTATTTTAGGGGCAGATCTATACACCAACACGTATTTTACACCAGAAATTGCTTATATTTTTTTAGGACAAATGACTAATCACCCGTACCGAAACTATCTACTATTTTAGGGGCAGATCTGAACACTGGATATAAAATTAGCATTGAAAGAAGGGGGTCCGGGCCCGGTTAAACCCCGCTCCGTTCAATGCTAACGATAGCCTTCGAATATTGTGGTATATAAAGAGGTCGCGCACACACCCAACTAGCGAGGTGGGACTAAAAAACAACATCAACACCAACACGTATGATTCAACACCACAGCGGAAGACCGTGGTCAGCCTGAGCTCACATGCGGTGACCCGAGACCGTGAGGCTTCAAGGTGCTGTTGGGCTATATTTTTCAGTTTGATGAATCGTTTTTGGATGTTGCAGTTCAGACGTTTGACAAATTGATTCTTGGGCATCTACCTAGAGTGACGTTGTATATCTTGCTATGGGCCTATAGGTAGGTTTACTGAGAATTTCGTTTTTAGTTATATATATCAAGAACTATTGTGCAATATTTATTCTTTTGCACATCCGATCTACTACTGTGCCTACTACTGTACATGCGATTTTCAGTTTCTTACAGAAGTAGTGTGACGTTCATGCAGATACAAGTTGCCCTGATAGATGATCTCAGAGCAGCAAACAACAACTGTGCCAAATTTGAAAGGTTTAACTGCAGGTATTGTATTATTATGCTGTGGGGGTACTGTTTTTTCTATGAATTATATGTACTCCCTCCGTCCAAAAATAAGTGTCTCAAGTTTGCTCAAAAGTGGATGTATCTATACATGAAACATGTCTAGATACATTCACTTTTGGGCAAACTTAAGACACTTATTTTGAGACGGAGGGAGTATCAAATTGTATGCTCAGCTTCCATGGTCCTGTCCTCTATAACTTCAGGATTTGCTGAGGCTTTTTACTGTATATATGTGCAAACGTACCTCTGTGAGCATCCATAAATGATGTCCAACTCGGATAAAGTGTGCAGTTACTCCTCGCTATAATAGTCGTGGCCTTCTTCATGGGATGCTTATTACAATTTTGGTATACAACTGAGATGTGATCTCCGTGGTGGAACAATGGTAAAAGGTCAACATACCATATCATCAGTACAAATTTTGTGCCGTAGTTCTTTAACAACGCGCAATTATGCAATTTATTCCTCTAGAATTTACTATATCTTGCCAGCTTCTTCCCAGGTATGTTTACTGTCAATCAGTAAATAATGACCGACATTGAAAGGTTGCTGGAGATGTCCACTTGGTGCAAAAGTGTCATGTTGGATTTTCTTTGCATTGCATACTTTTAATAGAACACAATGATTCTGGCCTGATGCTTTGTCACATCAGTAGTATTTTGATATCTTATAATTTTTTAAATAGGGATTTTTCTGTACTTTTACATATGCTAGCATCAAGTAATATTTGACGGTTTAGCTGTAGAAATTGACCCCCTGCCCTCTGTTCTGCACAATAGTAAGCTGCTAAAGAATGTGTAAGCTATAGTAGAACACAATGATTCTGGCCTGATGCTTTGTCACATCAGTAGTATTTTGATATCTTATAATTTTTTAAATAGGGATTTTTCTGTACTTTTACATATGCTAGCATCAAGTAATATTTGACGGTTTAGCTGTAGAAATTGACCCCCTGCCCTCTGTTCTGCACAATAGTAAGCTGCTAAAGAATGTGTAAGCTATAGTAAAGGGGCTCACTGATTTAAGAAACGATTGATATGCAATGAATATAATAAATTTTCCTTTCCCAGCAAATAAAAAGGTTCATCCATTGTGCTGACTCTCCGAATTGTGCTGATTGTATACCTGCGCGGAAGAGACGTGAATAACCGAACGACTGAAGTTTGCACAACCCCGACGAACTACACTGAGTATTGGGCGGCTTGCGCCTGCAGAGTTGGTCAAGTGCCCTCTACTGATAGTTGTAGAGCGATATGAGGTATCCGAATCACTCTTCACTTTAAAGCCAAATCAGTCAGTAGAACATATTTTTCCACCACTTTCAGTTTTGCCAACCATGCATTCACCTACTTATGCAGTTTCTATAGTAGGTGACGTGCATAACTGAATTTCAGTGAAACTCTTTAGGTTTGTTCAGTGAGTTTGCATTCACCAAAGAAGATATGTTCGATTTTTTGTGGATTGATGGCAACTAAGATCTTTTAAATAATCCTTAAGAGACATATTCTCAACCTGTATTGCTTAAATATTCCTTCTGCATATTTTTGACATATTTTTAGGTCACGGCTTCTTTTCGATTTTTGGCTTATAAACATCAATCAAGAAAGTGGTCAGGGAACTAAAAAAGGATGAAAGTATACAGAACTTAAAAGAGCTGATGATGCTACTTGAGAACCTAATGCCTCTTTGTCCATGTGAACAAATACAAATAAAAAATCTTAAATGATTATCAGCACATCGATTATAGGAGCTCGATTACTACGTACTTTGCCTGTAATCTGCTGCTTTTGGCAACCGTGGAGAAGAAATGCTGAGATAATTATAGTGGTTTCTCCACGGGATATTCACAACGGGTAGTGGGTGCAATTTTCCAAATGTCAAAAAATTCAAAATAAATTTTTTGCATGTAGTCCAACACATTTCAAGTCAGCACAAAAAGTTACGCGAAGAAAAAACTTTTTTTGCAACCTGTGCAAAAAAGACAAATTCGGACATACCAAAATGTATATATACGTGTCAGAATTTTGTCTTTTTTGTACAGGTTGCTAAAAAAGTTTGTTCACCATGCCAATTTTGTGCTAACACATCACGCTGTAATGTACATCCAGATTTATTTCTGGAATTTTTTGACATTCTGAAAAAAAAAACAAAAAAAAATTACCTAATGGGTGCATCTAGACCCACTACCCAAATCGCCGCTTTCCTACAGAAACATTGGTGTTAGCAAACATGTAAACCAGTGCAGACGTTTGTTTGATTCACAAGTGTTATTTCGGAAGTACTATTAAATATTTTGCTAATTTCTTGAACTAAGACGAGGCTATTTTTCTGATTCAAGTAATTTTATTTTCCTTGGCTTATCAGGACAACTCAACCTTTGTCTGTATGAGAACACAAATATGTTTTGAAATGAGCAGTCGAAAGCTTCCAGATCTGACACTCATTGGTGTATATGTCACCCTTCACAGATTTAATAGAATAGAAAGGGTTTAAAGCCTACTATTTTTCTCAATCATATTTCATCTTACGGTTTGCTGCTCCTCATTATGTAATTTATGTATTGCAAGTTTAAACTATTTTGTAGATGATGTCGTTTCTAACTGTTATTAATCAAATAGTCTTATACTTTCTCTCTCAAAAAAATGTGCTTATACTTAGGCTGTAATCCACTGATTACTTTTTTCGTGGCACGGATATGCCAAAACTAAAATGAACATATGCGGAGTAAAATAACATGGCCATAACGCACATGCGCAATATTTGTTTTTTACAGTGTCAATGTCTTCATGCAAGTGACATGTTTCATGAAATTCTAGAGTTTATCTTAATAACCATGCTTTAAGCATTTCATGCCGTTTCCGGAAGTCCCACAATATATGTCTTCTGCCTTTATCTTCTTATAATCTTCTGCCTTTATCTTCTTAATCTTCTCCCTTTATCTTCTGCTTTTGAAATTCTCAGAACGTGGGACAATGGGAGTGCTTTGAAGGTATGTTCTTTTAGAGATCTACATATATGTTTCTGCAACTCACTTGGGAGGTGTTATAGACATGGTAATATCATCTACGAAGGGTTGATCTCATTGACAATGGCACAAGTTTGTAATCATGTCTTTCTCCTTCAGAGCCAAGTTTCGTTTATGAATTAAGCTTCCAAATGTGCCTATGAAAATTTTGTGGTACGGTGCAACCAGGAGTATAATATCCAAGATAACAAACAGTACACTATTATCACAAGTTGTGCAACAAAATCAGGTTCGTCTATTCTAAGCGTACTGTATCCATATGGTAGATTATTTTGACCAGCCTCCATATGTAACATACCGGTTCATCATATATGTCTACTAACTTTTTTAATGTAGTTAATGTTGTGTGCTTTATATACTCTAGAAGGCCAAAACTGGGAGTACAATATATGTCCAGTTTTCCATTATTTGTCTACTCCCATTTCACTTGATGGCAATGAGAATTCCGACAGCAAAAGAAATGTGCTACACCGATGGTTCTTGATGTGATTCTTATTTTCCAACAGATTCTGATATTATATGATAGCTTTAGTATTAACGTGTCATATGATATAATAAGCCCGTGCGGATGCACGGGCTGATGACTAGTATAACTAAAGAGTATGCCAATGGCATACCGTATCTTTATAAAAGGCAGCAACAACAATTACAAGAGTCTGGAAACTGTTGCAAACAACAGCTTCAGAAACACCACACACCCAACTCTCTCAAAGCCTACTCTCTCACACCATGATTAACTCCAACTCCCACTCCTACTCTCGCGCTCTCCCATAACAAGTACTCCTCGCGAACCCTCTTGATCAACTGGATGGTGCCCAGTTGCTCTCTCGTGTTGCCGAACGCCCTGGCGTTTCGCTGCTTCCAGAGAAGCCACGCTGTCAAAATAACCAGTGTATCGAACTTCCTCCTGTCCCTTTTCTGAACCTGATTTCTGGCTGCCTTCCACCAATTCTCGAGGCTGCTCATGTCCTGTGGCTCTATCAGTGTAATTCCCACTTCCTGCAGACATCCCCACCACACTTGTTTCGCATAAGAGCACTGCATCAGGATGTGATCTACCGTATCCTGTTCTTGTAAACAAGTAAAGCAAGGGTCTGGGTGCTCCTGCAGTCCATGTCTCGCACACCTATCTGAAGTCCACAATCTTCTCCTCACCGCAAGCCAGCTGAATATTTTACACTTCGGTGTTGCTTGCGATTTCCAAAATGGCTTTGCCATCGCATCCTTCACTCGCCCAAAATTAAGCCTGTGATATGTGGATTTAGCCGAATACATCCAAGATGTAGCCGCCGTCCATCTGAACCAATCAGGCTCGTTTCTCTCTCTCTCTCTGCACATTGCCGATCGCAAGCCACGGTGTGACGATATGCAAGTATCCTTCTTCAGATAAGTCCTCTCCCAAGTCCAGAACCCAATTTTGATCTGTCGTCGCTTCCATGACTGCTCATTTATTCTTGATTCTGGTAGACACCGAGTCAAACAAATCAGGTGCCAAGTCCCTCGCCGCCCGACCGCTGATCCAACAATCACGCCAGAACAGAACTTTGTTTCCGCACCCCACCGTAATCTGCAGTAGATTATCGAACACCCTTGCAGCTTCTGTATCTCTAAACATCGGTAATCCTTGCCATGGTCTGGATGGATCGGTTCTGCATAACCACACCCATCTAACTCTCAAAGCCAATCCTTGTAGCCTCAAATCTTTAACACCCAAGCCACCCAATTCCTTCGGCTTGCAAATGTTCTCCCACGCAACAAGGCACTGACCACCCAAGCCAACCCCAAGTTGCTGAAATTACAGAGGAATTTCGGACTAGAAATGGAGCAGGCATATGCGGAAGACAATGGAATTCTTCAGGCATCAACGCTGTCTACATATTCTTCAGGCATCAACCCTGCCTATGGGTATCTGAAGGGGTCGCCCACTGAAAAATCATGGATATGCTTGCTGAGATGGTAATCAATACAAAAGCAAGTTTTCCTGAATTCAAATTGAGCATCCCGAGAAGCTCTGTTTTCAACTTGTAGCAGTCTGTGTTGACGAGCCACCGATTCACTGCTGCAGTCACTAAATCCTTCGAATTGAATTTTGTTTAGCACTTTTGCATTCAAAACAAAGAACCTGGCAAAGTTAACCTGTTGATCATAGCCTTCGTATGACTTGAACACCACCTTTTTTAGAGTTATGACGACTATAAATTCTCTCAAACTCCACGAGCTGAACATCACATCACTGGGCACATTTTCATGTCCACCCACCCGACCTTCCAAACACATTGATTATCAATATAAAGGCAAAGCTTTTGCCCTTGTTTCAAAAAACAAAAAACATTGGTTATGGATTTGTTCTGGCAAAAAAAAAAGCCTATTTTTTCAAATAAAAAAAAGCAAGCATGGTGAAATCAGAGGAATAGGTGTACTGCCCTTTGAATTTCGTTTGTACAAAGCATCTTCGGTACGAATAATCCCTTTACCAAAGCACCACATGTGAGCTCACCATGCTTTTAATTAAAAATTGTCAAATTTTATGCAATCTTCGGTTCTCACATAACAACCCGGCACTAGCTGTTGCCATGCAATTGGTATGACTCTAATTATAGCTATCCTGAAAGAGAAAGATTATAGTTTTTGAGGGAATACAGAGCAACGTATTCATTTCATTGAGTGGAGCCAGAGAAATGCCGGAAAGTAACAGGAAAGGTACAGGTAGAAAAAAGAAATAAATGTATTCATTTTATTCGCTACTAGGTTTTATTGAAAGGAATTGGGCTTATAGTACATGCCTGAAACTTGAAAGTGTAGGAGCTGATATACATTCGCTACTAGATTTTTACAAGCAACACCCA
The DNA here is from genome assembly GCA_947311845.1 of Poa pratensis. Classification (NCBI taxonomy): domain Eukaryota; kingdom Viridiplantae; phylum Streptophyta; class Magnoliopsida; order Poales; family Poaceae; genus Poa; species Poa pratensis. The sequence goes on from CAMZMU010000063.1 coordinate 161,306,474, forward strand.
GGTTCAGAAATACTACTAAGGTCCATAGCCAATACGGTGTTGTTCTCAGAAGAAAATATCTGCACGTCTGTACATGCAATCAATCTCACTATAGTAAACTCAAACTTAAATAACAGATCAACAAGTAGGCAACCGAAGCATGTTTCAGCTGCAGACAGAAACATGGTAAATAGGCGGAAAAAAGCCACAATTCTACATGGCAAGAGGTGTTTTTGGCAGCTGGATTACCAGCTCCCTCCCAGTTACAACTTTCGACATTATTTTTGCACCTCTACATATTAGAATGTTTCTGTAGTTGACTCCTTTAGAATCCAACATATCGTGAGCAATTTTAACGGGGGTGACTTCATAAGCTGCTGAAATTACATTGAATCTTTGCCAGGATAAAAAGAGCACACACGTGCCGATGTGCAGAATACAATGGAATCTTCAGGCATCAACCATGTCTACATAACCTTCAGGCATCAACCCTGTCTATGGCTATCTGAAGGGGTCGTCTACGGACAAATCATGGATATACTTATTGAGATGGCAATTGATAGAAAAACAACTTTTCCTGAATACAAATTGAGCATCCCGAGAAGCTCTGTTTTCAACTTGTAGCAGTCTGTGTTGACGAGCCACTGATTCACTGCTGCAGTCACTAAATCCTTCAAATTCAATTTTGTTTAGCACTTTTGCATTGAAAACCAAGAACCTGGCAAAGTCAACCTGTTGATCATTGCCTACGTATGACTTGAACACCACCTTTTTGAGATGGGTCTGGAGGCATTCGACTGGATTTAGTAGGTCATACTTAGGCTCACTTATCTTATCAATCTGATACTGTTTGTAGAACTGCAAAATGGGAAAAGGCATATGTTAAAACTTGAAACTGTCGCTCTTTTTTACCTTGTTAACTAGACTAGATAGTATGTGAATTAAATCATTCATTCAAAGCAAGCAAACATGATGAGGACTAACAATAACATAGAGGCTTTCCAAACAGGGAAATCCCCTGAGGGCGTTAATAGCCATGTGCAATCCACGGCCAGAAGATCTGAGAGCCAAAACCTTCAAGGTGCTCATTGAGTTTGCCGAGCTGACTAGGTTCACTCCCTGTAAAAAAATGGATATCACATGATAATTATCTGTCCGATTTCCTCTAAAAAAATAATTATCTCTACGTAGTAATGTCAAATACTGACTGCGGCTGCTACCTTGAAGAACCGTAGATTGGCGAAGTCTGGTGAATAAGGGCCAAATATCTCCAGTTTAGGCGCACTAATTACCTGGATAGTGACACAATCATCTTTCTGGCAATAAGGTACTATTAGTAACCTTTCAAGGCGAGGGGCGTCCTTGATGACCAACAGAACTATTCTATCATGGAAGCTAATACACCTAAGAGTCGGTGAGCTGACGCAGAGGAGGCGACCTGCGGCACGAACTCCTGTCATGTGTAAGCTCTCCAAGACAAGGCAGACGGAGAGCAAGCCGTGGAAGACGCCCCTCGAGATCGAAACATGGATCAAAGAAAGCTTTCTGAGGAAGGGGAAAATTATACGCGGCATGCTCTGAGGGCGGAAATCGCAGTGGCTGATCCTGGCAAAGAGGAGGGTGGATGCACAGCGGATCGTCGATGGCGGCAGCGAGCTGCTCGTATGACGATTCATGTAGCTGATCTCGAGCTCCTGGAGGTTGGCAAGGGCTCGGGAATTGAACCAACTCTCCACCTTTGAATAGAGGTAGCCGGTGCGTAGGCCCGGGAAGTAGAACCTGCGAACCGGACCACGGTGTTCCGAGATTATCTTGGAGGCGGCGGACACGGGGACTCCGGTGGAGCCAACCTCGAGGTTGAGAGGCGTGGAGCGCCAGAGGTGACGCCATCGCCCGGAGAGGGCCTGCGTGCGGCCTCCTTCCTTGATGGGGAGGAGGGAGATGACGGTGACGAGGATGTCATCCGGGAGGAGGCTGATGAGATCGCCGGCGGTCTCATCGCGATCGCTACTGCGTTCCAGCTTCAACTCGGCTCCATTGGATTCTCTCTTGTCAGGCGCGGGTGCCGACGCTTTAACCTCCTTCTGCATTGCCGGCGTGTTAGCTTAATCTTGCCGCTAATACGTTTGGTTAGTTCAACTAGATCCCGAGTGTTAGTACTTACGGAGTACTACTTAGTAGCCGTTGTCCTAGTTCTAGTAGTACTAGTTTAGTCTGATCCGTGTTGTGCTTGGTTTAGGAGTTACATGTCGAGTCTGCTAGCTAGTATATATCTTCAACAGCCTGTAATAACGAGATTTGAGTAAACTCTAACTTAAAGTAACTGATCAACTACGGAGTAGTAATTTGTTCATTGTTAAACAGATTTAGCAGCTACATCAAGGAAAAATAGAAATTCGCTAGACTGAATATCCCTTGCAGCAAAAACCAAGGACGCAGTTTCCTCTTCATACTTCATCCAAGCATTGCCTGCCGAAAATCTCAGTGGCAACAATCTCCAGAATTTGACTGCCGTACTGGGCCTGCAGTTCGGGGTGTGCTGGTGCTGACGCTACAACAAGGAACATCAAAGCCATCAGCCACTGTACCCTGACGCTACGAAAATACTACTATTTCTTAACGCTCTAAAATTCCACGAGCTGAACATCACATCACTGGGCTCGTTTCATATTCACCCACCCGACTTTCCAAACATATTGGTTATGGATTGTGTTCTGGCAAAAAAAAAAAGTTTGCATATTGTTTTTCGTTTGAGTTTGAGTTTACTAAATGCAAATAAAATTGCAAGCATAGTGAAATCATAGGACTAGATGTACTGCCTTTTGATTTTCGTTTGGACAAAGCATCTTCAGCACGAATAACCCCTTTACGAAGGCAGCTTCCACATGTGATTAAGGCTGGCAATCGGGTTGGGTATGACCGGGTTGACCTATCACCCCATGCCCGTTTAACAAATGGGCGATAATCCTTGCCCGCGACCCTGCCATGGGTCTGATGGCAGACCCATGCCCGTACCCGTCGGGTCACCCGACCCTACTGGAAACCCATCGCATCGCGTGCATGTTGCCTAGTTCGCTGGCCACCCCTATCTCTACTATAACTAGCTAAATGCCCGTGCGTTGCTACGGAGGACAGAGATAAATTTAATTTGAAGAATACATTCATTTGGAACAAAATGTTTGGTGGATGTCACTTTGTCGTGACACACATTTGTCTTCTTGAACTCGGTTTAATCTTTGTCGTTAGATGTTTCTATAAGCTGCAACAACGAATGTGAGTTAAATGTTGGCGCGTTGTAACAGAATAAAAAAGACACATTGATAAAAAATAATAGTTCGAGTTCACAAATATAGGTCCAATATGATGGGATATAATTTGCACTTATATGACAACAAATAACAACTCTCTCGCATTACTTTCCTCACCAGCTGTCATGTCTCCATAACGGCCCTCTGGTAAAAAAAATGAGTGTCTTTCCTTGCCCGGTTGGGCAGCTTTTGAACTCTAGCAAATAAATGAAATGTTCCCCCACAGTATACGATATAAAGTAGTGTAAAATTAAAAATTTCCAACATTATGCGATACGAGTGTACGTTTGCTATACAAATGAAATGATTCACACCTACAACGAGAGATAGTGGTGTAAGAAATGTTTTTAATAATGAACTATCCACGTATTGCAATTAAAAAAATTGTACTTCATGTTTCTGACAGCAAATATGATGTTTCTTTTAATGTAAGAAACATGAAACCGAGCGAATATTTATCTGATAAAACAAACTACAAAGACACGACCCTCCATCCTTAAGCTTCTCTCATGTTACCGTGCTACATACTCTATAGTGCATTGGTCCAATACATTGTACTGTTTTAGCCTATTCCATTGTACGAATCCTGACTCAGCAGTCACTTGCCTGAACAAGAGGCTTCTACTCTTCTTGGTTTCCCCACTATTTCATGCTGCAGCCTCCTACCTCAAAGTCATCCTTCGAGCAACTCCACCGTCCGGCTTTGTTTATGTGGCCTTCTTCTACTCAGGTAACATATATGTTGCATTGTGTAGTCAGCTCGGCGGCTCCCACACAAAAACTCACGGCACACTCTAAACACACACAAACACAACCCAATTAGCAACAATATGCATAAACAAGATTGATCTAGGAATAGTAGATATTGATGGTCACAGACAATAGACACTTTAAATCCAATCGTTCCTTGTAAGCCACGATACATTACAATGATGATCGGACCACACAGTAGTTACACAACTACCAACCCTTTGACCTACCATATATATTGGCATGCCAACTAAACGAGATGAGGAAGTAAAGTGACACTTGATATTACACCAGGTCTATCCAACTCCCTGGCAAGGCTAAAATGAAAGTATTTGAAAGTCCTGTAAAACTAAATGAATTAAATGGTCTTGTAGAACACTAAACTAAAATTATAACTCGTCCCTATTAAAACCCTCACAAATCAAACACAACTCTTATTGGTGTGATATGCATTAGGATCACATGTCTGAAAATCTTTGTGTATCTAGGATAAGGCGGTCGACTAAAATCTAACAACTCTCACTAGTGGAAACAGGACCTTTGGTGGAGAGGGGTGTTGGGCTCTAGTCCCGGGCGTGGTTCGAACCCGGACTAGAGGAGGGAACTAGTACCGGGCCGGCGGCTCTGACGCTGCGCAGGTCCGGTCCCGGGTCGTAGGGCACCTCTAGTTCCGGGCCGTGATACCACCCAGGACCGAGCCAGTCAGCGACAGGGCGGAGACTGGAGGGTGGACCTTTCGTCCTGGGCCGTGGTACAACCCGGGACTAGAGGTCCCGCTATATCATCTCCCACCCCGGGCCAGCCACCATTTTTGAACTCTCAAGCTCATCTCCATTGTTTCCTCTCTCAAGCTCAAGTGTAGCCCCATTTTTTTCCAAGATTTGTCAAGATAGACGGCACCCATCTCTCCAAGGGTTAGCAACACTTGATCCTTTCACCCGGCGGCCGAATTTTAGCCATTTCCATACAAGTTTAGCTCATTTCATTTTTGTAGTGCTACCTAGGTGTTTGATGAAATGCCTAAGCTAGGTAGTTCATTTTTTTTATGTATTTTGAGCTCAAATTAATTTATGATTTGTGGATTTTAGTGTCGTCTCGGTCCTCACCGCCGTCGATAGCCCCCGCCGTCCCGTGACCGGCACCACCTCGGTGAGCCACTTTTTTATCTTTTATTTTACGAAATTACTTGTATGATTTGAATGCATAATTATTTTTCTTGTATAATTTTCTTATGTTTTTTTATATGTATAGTGTCATGGTTTTGATATCCGTCCCCGTCGGCCCTCGTCCGGTCTATGATTCGGATGTGGTATATTTTTATCACTATTTATTTTGTTTCGTGTTTATAACAATCATGCCGACCAACTTGACATAGATATATTTTTATTTAGGAGGTAGTTGAACCAGAAATTCCAGCCGACCCTATTGTCGAGTTTTTTAAAAAAGAAAAGAACGATTTGAAAGCAAAATTGAAGATAAGTGAAGATCTTCGTCTCCAATGCCTAGAAGAGAAGATGGTATTGGACTTGAAGATTGCCGACATCGTTGATGCTCACGGGGTCGAGCTTACCGACGTCGTCGCTGTTCACGAGATGAAGATGGATGCAATGCGCTTGAAGCTTAGAAAGATTAGAAAATATGTCATTAGTCAAGAGGCTTGGTATCATTATGCTGTTGGTTCAATAGTTACCTTAGTTGCGATTCTGATCGCATTTGTTGTTGGATTTAAATTCTTTAGATAGTTGTATTCTAGTTTCAATTAATTTATGTTTTATGAGAACTATGTATTACATTTGGTCACTACTCTACTTTGGTTTTAATGTGATGAACTTGTATTAATGAATATGGTATGTTTCCTATTATGTTGGTTTATCGTAATGGGTTTTAGCGGTGATTTGCAGATGAGTCATCCATGGATGTACGCTGACCGACGCTCTAAAGAGTACATGGATGGCGTGCAATCTTTTCTCAATGTGGCTAAGGATAACAAGGGGCCGAATGGTTTTATGTGTTGTCCATGCAGTAAATGTCGGAATGAGAAGGATTACTCTAACACAGACAGAATTCACCTCCACCTGATAACTTCTGGTTTCATGCCCGGCTATAATTGTTGGACCAAGCACGGAGAAAAAGGGTTATGATGGAAGACAACGAAGAAGAAGAGAACGATGACAACTACATGTACCCTGAATATGATGGTAACCCAACAGGGGAAGCTGATGATGAAGAGGTACCAGATGATCCCATCATACATGATGATTTACGTGGGGTCATCGTTGATGCACATACCCTAGCAGAAACTACACTTGAGAAGTTGAAGTTGGAGCGCATGTTAGAGGATCACAAAACAAAGTTGTACCCAACTTGCGAAGATGGCAACACAAAGCTCGGTACCACACTGAATTATTGCAATGGAAGGCAGCGAATGGTTTATCTGACAAGGGATTTGGGAGTTTACTGAAAATAGTGAAGGACAAGCTGCCGGCTGGTAACGAATTGCCCGAGAGTGCGTATGAAGCAAAGAAGATTATCTGCCCTCTAGGATTAGATGTGCAGAAGATACATGCATGCATTAATGACTGCATCCTCTACCGCGGTGAGAAGTATGAGAATTTGAATGAATGCCCGGTATGCGGTGCATTGCGGTATAAGATCAGAGCAGATGACCCTGGTGATGTTGAGGGCCAGCCCGCCAGGAAGAAGGTTCCTGCCAAGGTGATGTGGTACGCTCCTATAATACCACGGTTGAAACGTTTGTTCAGAAACAAAGAGCATGCCAAGTTGTTGCGATGGCACAAAGAAGACCGCAAGAGCGACGAGATGTTGAGACACCCGGCTGATGGGTCGCAGTGGAGAAAAATCGATACAGAGTACAAGGAATTTGCACGTGACCCAAGGAACTTAAGGTTTGGTCTTAGCACGGATGGCTTTAATCCTTTTGGGGAGCAGAGCAGCAGTCATAGCACCTGGCCTGTGACTCTATGTATCTATAACCTTCCTCCTTGGTTGTGCATGAAGCGGAAGTTCATTATGATGCCAGTGCTCATCCAAGGCCCGAAGCAACCCGGTAACAACATTGATGTGTACCTGAGGCCATTAGTTGATGAACTTTTACAGTTGTGGCGTGATGAAGGGGTACCTGTGTGGGATGAGTACAAACAAGCGGAATTTAACCTACGAGGTTGTTGTTTGTAACCATCAATGATTGGCCTGCTCTTAGTAACATTTCAGGACAGTCAAACAAGGGATACAATGCATGCACGCACTGTTTAGATAACACTGAAAGTATATATGTAGGTAACAAGAATGTGTACCCGGGTCATCGTCGATTTCTTACAACTCAGCATCCCCTAAGAAAGAAAGGCAAGCAGCATTTCAAAGGTGAGGAGATCACGGGCGAAGCCACCCCTCCAAAGTGGTGAAGATATATTGATGCGGTCAAGGATTTAGATGTAATCTTTGGAAAGGGTCCTGGCGGACAGTCTGTTCCGAAGGACGCTAACAACCACGTTCCCCTGTGGAAGAAGAAGTCTATATTTTGGGAACTACCCTATTGGAAAATCCTAAAGGTCCGCTCTGCAATCGACGTGATGCACGTGACGAAGAATGTTTGCGTGAACCTGCTAGGCTTCTTGGGCGTGTATGGGAAGGCAAAAGATACTCCGGAAGCACGAGAGGACCAGCAACTTTTGAAAGACCCAAAGAACCTGCATCCAATGAGGACGGATAAAGGACGTCTACGTCCTGCTAGCTACGTTCTTACCAAAGAAGAGAAGGAGATATTTTTTGAAGTCCTGAGCAGTATGAAGGTCCCGTCTGGCTTCTCGTCGAATATAAAGGGAATAATAAATATGGCAGAGAAAAAGTTCCAGAACCTAAAGTCTCATGACTGCCACGTGCTGATGACTCAATTGCTTCCGGTTGCATTGCGGGGGCTTCTACCGGAAAATGTTCGAGTATCCATTGTTCAGCTATGTGCGTTCCTCAATGCAATTTCGCAGAAGTCAATCAGCCCAACCACTCTATTAAGGTTACAGAAGGATGTGGCTCAATGTCTCGTTAGTTTTGAGTTGGTGTTCCCACCATCCTTCTTCACTATTATGACACATCTCCTAGTACACCTGGTCGACGAGATTCACATTCTGGGTCCTGTATTTCTACACAATATGTTCCCCTTTGAGAGGTTCATGGGAGTGTTGAAGAAGTATGTTCATAACCGTGCTAGGCCAGAAGGAAGCATCTCCAAAGGGTATGGAACAGAGGAGGTCATTGAGTTTTGTGTTGACTTTATTCCCGGCATTAAGTCGATTGGTCTTCCTGAATCGCGACATGAGGGGAGACTAAGTGGAAAAGGCACTCTAGGAAAGAAATCATACATATGCAGGGACGGGTATTCTTTCACAAAAGCACACTACACAGTTCTGCATAATTCCACTTTGGTGGCTCCGTATATCCAGATGCACAAGGATATTGTACGCTCAACAACCCGGGGATGGATGACTCCGCCATTGCAAAGGAACACATGGAGAATTTTGGCGGTTGGTTGGAAACGCATCTGAACAACAAAACACAGTCTCAGATGAGCTGTACTTGTTGTCTAAGGGGCCATCTTCGACTATTTGGACTTTCCAAGGGTATGAGATAAACGGGAATACATTTTACACGAACGCCCAAGATAAAAAGAGCACCAACCAAAATAGTGGTGTCCGCTTTGATGATAAGAGCACGAAGCAATGGGCGAATGAGGCCACGGTCACATATTATGGTTGCATAGAGCAGATATGGGAACTTGACTATGGACCTTCTTTTAAGGTCCCTTTGTTCTGGTGCAAATGGTTCAACCTGAAAGGGCGGGGTAAAGGAAGACCCATTGTACGGAATGACTACAGTGGATCTCACGAATGTTGCGTACGACAACGAACCATTCGTTCTAGCCAAGGATGTGGCTCAGGTTTTCTATGTGAAGGACATGTCTACCAAGCCAAAAAAAAGAAAAGATAAGGAAGTGAATACATCAGCCGATGAGCCAAAGCGCCACATAGTTCTTTCAGGAAAAGAACCATCGTGGGAGTGGAGGACAAGACAGACATGTCAGAAGATTACGACAAGTTTCATGAAATTCCGCCCTTCAAAGTGACCACTGACCCAAGCCTCAAGTTATATGCAGACCCTTGTCCATGGTTACGGAGCGATCAAAGAAAGGGCCTCACGAAAAGAAAAGCGAGCAATATAAATAGGGATGTTGTTCATGATGTGTAATAATTTATTAAACTTTGATATAATTTTGTTCTAAGCGCGAGCATCAAACATGTCAATTAAATCAAGCGTATGTAGTACTTGATTTATAAATTTTTGATGTAGCATCAAACTTTGTGATGTGAAATGATCCACTGTGCATGTAGTACTTGATTTATAAATTTTTGAATTGATTTTAAATCAAGCGTATGTAGTACTTAATTTAAAACCAAGCGCATGTGGTACTTCATTTTAAACCAAAACAGAAAACAGGAAAATGAAAGCAAATTTTACTTGATTTGGACAACTAATCAAAAGATATAAAAACGTATGAAATCAGAAATTTTAAAAAAAACAACCTCTAGTACCGGGCCGTGTGACCACCCGGTACTACAGGTCCACTGGGCTTGGCGCTCAAATTTTCGCGGCCCTGAGGGACCTCAAGTACCGGGTGGTAACACGGCCCGGTACTAGCGACCCTCTAGTACCGGGTGGAGCCACGGCCTAGTACTAGAGGCCTTTTTGGCGCTAATTTGAGTGGCTCGGGCCGAAAATTTGCCCAAGTCCACCAAATCGACGCTCTGCCTCCGGGCTCCAGACGACACCGCCCCTGCACCGCCAGGCTGCCGGATTTCGTCCCCGCGCCGCCGCCGCCCCGGCCGTCGCCGCCCTCTCCTTCTCCGGCCCCGTGCGTCCCCGTCCTGCTCCGGCTCCGGCGGCCGTTGCCCCGAGAAAAGATCTTCCCCGAGCCGCGAGCAAAGATCGTCCCCAAGCCCCGGCCAAGCAAGATCGTCCCCGAGCCCCGAGCAAAGATCGTCGTCCCCGAGCAAGATCATCGCCCCGACCCAAGGTGAGCTCGTCCCCCCTCTCCCAGATCTAGTGCGCGGCGGCGGCGGCGGACCCTAACCCTAACCGTGGGGCCGGCCCCGGAGTTGGCAATGCAAATTCAAGGACACACATTTTTTAGGGCCTAAGGGCCATTTCATTATACTTAGGGGAGGCCACAAACGGCGATTACATAGGGGAGGCCATTAGGGCCATTACATTTTTGGGGAGGCCATTAGGGCCATTACATATGAGGCCAGGGAGGGGTCGTTGTCGCCGGCGCCGTGCCTAGTCGTCGAGGATGACAAGGGTGGGCCGGGTCCAGAGGTGGTCAGGCACTTCCTGTTCCTGCGGTGCCTGCCCCTACGGTGGCTGCGGTGGCGGTGGCTGCTCCAGCCACTGTGGCCACGCCGCCTCCTCCTGTTCCTGGGGCCGATCCGGGGACCAGCTTCCGCCGGTCCAGACCCAGGACTGGCCAACGAGGCCGGGAGGCAGAGGAGGCGGCGGCGGAATGTCCTGCCGCTCCTGCTCCTGCCGGTCCTACGCCACCTCGCGTTCGAGGGCGTAGTACCACGGCTCGACCTCGTCCGGGTCGACGTACCACGGTGGTGGCGGTGGCGGTGGCGGCGGCGGCATCAGGTCCGCGGCCGCATCAGCCTGGACCTGGGCCAGCACGGCCTCCCACCGCTTGATCTCGTCCTCGACGAGGGTGCGGTTGGAGGCCTCGAGGGCGGCCTACATCTCCGGATCGTCGTCGTCCTGGACCTCCTCCTCGAACCACAGCGCGTCGGGCAGCGCTGGGTAGGCGGAGGGGACGGCGCGAGGTGCCGAGGCGAAGTACGAGCGGCGGCGGTCCTCGTGCTCGGCCTTGAGCCACTCCTCCCAGTTGGGGGAGTCCGGCGCGTAGGTGGGGTCGTTGCGGAGCTCCGGCGGGAGGAGGCGGCGCCGGCGCGCGATCTCCCTGTCCAATTGCCTCCCAGGGAGGCGGGCCCCACTAGGGGCGGTGGCCAAGGAGGAGGCGGTGGGGAGGGGAGTTGGGGTTCCACCCCAACTCCACCTTCCTAGCCGAATTGGGCAAGGGGAAGTTTCCCCTTGTCCAAGTTGAGTTGGACTAGGAAAACTTTCCCCTTGTCCAAGCAACCCTACCCCTTGGGACTTCTTTATAAACCCCACCCCCTCCTCTTTTCGAGACACACAATAGACTTGAGATTTCTCCTCGGAGGCTCCCAAGGTCTAGATATAATCTCTCTCCCTCTCTCACATGTGTTGGGGCTCTCTCCACCATACGCATACCAGTAGCACTTAATCCTGGCACGGCGAAGCGCTGCTGGATCTTGACGGACGGACATGTGCGAGCTCACAGAGGGGTGACGCGTCATAGACGTTTGACCCTCACTCGTTTGGATCAAGAAGGCATACGAAGGAACGGCAATATTCTCACTGTCAGGCTTGACCGTGAGAATCTTCATCAAGCTTCATCATCTACATCGGCGTCATCGTCATCGACATCGACATCGTCACTGACAACTCTTCCGCAACTCGTTGTTGGTAACGACAGTACTATCCTCTCCTGTATCTACATAGTTGATCCTGGACGTTACGTAGGTCGGAAAATTTTAAATTCTGCTACGTAACCCAATGCCCCCAATCCCGTTGTGGGTTGTGCCCCGGATTGTTGTTGAAAGGCTCCGGATTCCGCCTCGAAGGAATTTCGATAGTGGAAGGTGAACCAAACCTTTGTGGTGCGGTTCATCGGAGAAGAAGGTGAAACCTTTGTGGTTGTTGAACCGTTGTGTCGGTTCACACCTCTCCAATGAGACGTACTCCCTTAACAAGGAGGAACTCGGGAATACATCCTCGTCTCCGCGTGCCTCGGTTATTTCTATACCCGAGCCTTTTACTTATGCACATTACATTGTGATAGCCTTCGTGCTTGAAGCATTCTAGCTACCACCTTGTTGTTTGTCTTGCTTAGCATAGGTTGTTGGTGCACATAGGTGAGCCTAGTTTATTTAGGTTGTCGGCTTGTTAATTTAAACACCTAGTTTTATTCTGCAATTATCAAGCCTAAACCGGAAAAGTTTTAAACCGCCTATTCACCCCCCCCCCCCCCCTCTAGGCGACATCATTGTCCTTTCAATCCCTTCGCCACGTTTGGCCAAAGCAGCCTGAGGTGCCGTTGCCGCCATGTACTAAATGCTCACGCAAGGAGCCACTGCTCCGTAAGGCTAGTAAGGCGGAGACACCCAACAAGGTGCGCGAGTATTTGAAATGACTGAGCCTGCCACATGATGTAAAGATCTTTCTCTCGCATCCTTTTGCTTTGATTTCTTCAGTGTTTTCAATTTCTTGCTCAGATCTGAGATTTAGGGTTCAGCTTAACTTTTTCAGGGATTGGAACCATGCAACCATTTTCAGTGGTTGGATGAATACGTTACGCAGCTTAGACGGGATGGAAGGTGGCGCGCGCCCAATGACCTTCCTCTGCCGTCTGATGTGGAGATTGCGCCCTCTGCTCCGTCGATGGGCATCGTTGCTTCGCCGATGGGGTCTGACATGGTTGCTCCTCCGATGGGGCTTGCGGAAGTGAGAGGCGAACTGAAGAAGTTGAACAAGCACTTAAGGCAGATGAATGATCTGAAGAAACAGGCTAATCTGATAGCTGCAGGATTTTATCTCTGTATAGTTGCTCTATGATTTGTTTATCTGCTGATTGTCAGTCGTAGTTAATTAATACGATGTAAGCATAATTAATGCAATGTAAGCTCTATGTTATTTGGACCAACGGCTTATGATAAATCAGTCGTCTCATTTGGACCAATTGGGACAAATGACTAATCAAGCGTACCGAAACTATCTACAGTTTTAGGGGCAGATCTACACACCAACACGTATTTTACACCAGAAATTGCTTATATTTTTTGGGACAAATGACTAATCATCCGTACCAAAACTATCTACAATTTAAGGGGCAGATCTATACACCAACACGTATTTTACACCAGAAATTGCTTATATTTTTTGGGACAAATGACTAATCATCCGTACCAAAACTATCTACTATTTTAGGGGCAGATCTATACACCAACACGTATTTTACACCAGAAATTGCTTATATTTTTTTAGGACAAATGACTAATCACCCGTACCGAAACTATCTACTATTTTAGGGGCAGATCTGAACACTGGATATAAAATTAGCATTGAAAGAAGGGGGTCCGGGCCCGGTTAAACCCCGCTCCGTTCAATGCTAACGATAGCCTTCGAATATTGTGGTATATAAAGAGGTCGCGCACACACCCAACTAGCGAGGTGGGACTAAAAAACAACATCAACACCAACACGTATGATTCAACACCACAGCGGAAGACCGTGGTCAGTTTGAGCCGACCCCACCAGTCAGACTAGTGCCCCGGTCCCACTCGATGCGATTTCAACCGAGCCACGCCAGGCCGACCCCACAAGTCAGGCCAAGTGACGGTCAAACGAGGTTGACCAGACGGAAACGGCCGTCTTGGCCGTCTGCGGGCCATCGGCGAGTTTGCCAGGGCACGGACGAGAGAAACTACGCGGGTAGGGCACAAACAGATAAATTAGAGGGAACCAGGGCACAAAAGCAATTGTCCCTAAAAGGAATTCATCTTACGGTACATGCCGGAAAGTCTGTGAGCTGATACATATTCGCTACTAGAATTTTTACAAACACTGGTACTCTAAAAACACCTTATATAGTTCCACAGCAGGTCAGTGTATGGGAGAGATGCACATGCCCACCGATAAATATGGAGCAAAAATATCGAGCCTCTTTTTACTTGGGTAGCAAAACACCCCATACTCAGTGATAAAATTCCAGTAAAGCTTGGTTTTGCAAACAGTAAAGATGTCTAGAATAAGTAACTGGCAATAATGCATAAATTAAGTCAACAAGCAGTGTACTGTGTACACCAGGATCCCTGCCAGGCCAACGCTATTTTCAGGTCATTACCCCAATCTGAGTACATATACATGCAAGCTTGTACAATGATGCAATCGATTGCATTTCAGTAATTCAATAAGGTAACCGGTTGCAGTCGAAGAGAAATAATGACCAGAAAATTACTTTAGCATCTCCTTCCTAGCTAAATAGCATAGGGGGCTAGCCTACAGGTTGCCTCTTTCGTAAGCACCAAAGAAATGCTATATGTACACCAAAAACCAAATCAACAATTAAACATCTCATGTTTCAATGTTTGCATAAACCTGAAAAGACAATGAAGTTTCCAACACAAACACAAGCCATGTGTTTCTAGCCTAGCTTAGGCAGAACAAAGCCATAATTGCACAGGATAAGATTGTAGGAGTTTCAGCAGATAGGGCTACCACTTGTCAGCCCTCTGTTTACAATTTTGGCAGCAATATTTGTGCATGCCTCACCATTAGAAGTTTTCAGCATGCACAATTTTTGTATCTAAAAACGACTCCTGCAGTTTTAACAGGGGTAACTTCATAACTGACTGGAATTACAGAGGCTTTAGATTAGGAGAAGGGAAGACTTATGTGAAAGACAATGTAATCTTCACTTCTTCAGGTGTCACTACAAAATATGAGCACAAGACAGTGCAATCTTTCCACATCACCACCGTCTACAAAATGAGCACAGGCCAGTGCAATCTTCAAACACCAACCCTCTCTACGGTTGGCTGAACGGGTCGGCCACAGAAAAATCATGGATATGCTGGTCGATATTAGTATGAAAATATTGACTCCTGAATTCAAATCGAGCATCCTGAGAAGCCCTGTTTTCCACTTGTAGACAAGCCACAGATTCACTCTTGTAGTCTCCTTCAAATTCACTTTTGTTTAGCACTTTTGCATTCAAAACAAAAAACCTGGCAAAGTCAACATGTTGATCATTGCCTAAGAATGACTTAAACACCACTTTTTTCAGATGGTTCTGAAGGCATTCAATTGGATGTAGTGGGTCATACAGAGGCTCATTTTTCTTATCCATCTCACAGTGTTTGTGCAACTGCAAAACGGAAAAAATAGGCTTATGTTAAAGCCGTTGCTAACTATACTGTCTAATATGTCCGTAAAATAACACATATATTTAAGCAAAGATGACTACTCACAGTAACATAGAGCCTTTCCAAACAGGGGAACCCCCTGAGGACGTTAAGAACTGTGTGCAATTCAGATGACCCGAGAGCCAAAATCTTCAAGGTGCACACTGAGTTTGCCGAGCTGACTGGCCTCATTCCCTGAAAACAAAAACAAAGAACATCAAAGATAATCATCTACGTAGGAAAGCAAAATGCTGGCTGCGGTTCTTACCCGGAAGATCCGTATCGGTGAGCAAGGACCCAATATCTCGAGCTTAGGCGCCCTAATTACCCTCATAGTCACACAATCCTCTGGGAAAGAATAATGAGGTAATAGTAGCCTTTCAAGGGAAGGAGCGTCCTCGATGACTAGTTCTGGTATTTCATCAGAGCCATGGCTGAAACCAATGCTCCTAAGAGTGGACGAGCTAACACGGAGGCAACTCGTAGCAGTAATTCCTGACATGAATAAGCTCTCCAAGGCATGGCAGCCCGAGAGCAAGCCATGTAAAACGTCCCCCGATATTGAAACGGAATCCGAGGATAGCTGCTTGAGGAGAGGGAAATTCATGGACTGCACGATCTTGTCAGGGAAATCGCAATTGCAGATTCTGGCAATGATGAGGGTGGATGCGGAGCGTAGGGTGGAGAGCAGCAGCGGGTAGCCCGTCCCAGGTGGCGAAGAGATGTGAAGCACCTGGAGGTTGGCGAGGGCTGGGGAGTGGAACCAACTCTCCACCGCAGAGCAGAGGTCGCCGGTGGGTCGGCCCAGAAAGCAGAAACTGCGGGCCGGACCACGGTGTTGGGAGATTATCTTGGAGACGGCGGAGGGTGGACAGCGGTGAAGCGGAATACTCGGGCCCCTGTGCTGACCTCGAGATTGAGAGGAGCAGAGCGCCAGAGATGGCGCCATCGGCGGGAGAGGGCCTGCGTGCGGCCGCCGTCCTTGGTGGGGAGGAGGGAGATGACGGTGCAGAGAATGTCGTCGGGAAGGCGGCTAATCAGATCTCCGGCGGTCTCGTAGCGGTAGCCACTCCGTGGCGGCTTCCACTGGGCTCCTTTGGATTCCCGCCTCTCGGGGTCGGGTGCGGGCGGCGACGCTGCAGCCATGGCCGGCGGCTGGCGAGATGGAAGATGTGGCCGCGGCCTTTTCCTCGCTGCCTCGCTCGGGCACCAACGCGGTCGACGCGGCTGGGGAGGAGAGTTGGGGAGGTCGGGAGACGGAATGGATAGCTAGGTTTGGCCGCCGCCGCCGGCCCAGCCGCGGTGAAGAGGTTCAGGTCGGGAGACCGAATGGGAGAAATTTATAAATTTTCATAAAATGGCCTCACAGCTCACTTTATTCTGGAGTTTGCCATGCGACTGGTCTTTTCTTACAGGTCGCTGTCAGATTTATTTACAAGTCATTTTGTGCAGTGTTTTTTTTTGTCTTATTTCAGAAGGTAGCACTGGCATATATCTATCTAGTTAACTAATTTTCTTTCATGAAATTATCGTAAAATTGAGGTTTGCTAAAAAAGATACAAAGAGTAGGGAAAATAAAACTATGTCTTTTTCTGAAAACTTGTAGAGACAAAATGATCGTATCCCACTAGATTTATGGGCTTGCAGCATCTCCACAAACGCCTTCAAAAGTCCCTCCCCCACCCCCCGCGTTTAGCTCAGTGTGGTACCTAACAGGAAAAAAACGCAGCGACGCTCTGTATCAGTCGGATTGTCCGAAAAACTATTCATCCCCAACTTCTAGAGCCGCTGAGAGGAGGACAGTGGGGAAGAGGGCCGGGTGGCAGAGGCTGACCTCGAGGTGGCCCCGTGATGTCTACGCACGCTTCTATTCTTGTAGACAGTGTTGGGCCTCCAAGAGCAGATGTTTGTAGAACAGCAGCAAGTTTCCCTTAAGTGAATCACCCAAAGTTTATCGAACTCAGGGAGGTAGAGGTCAAAAATATCCCTCTCAAGCAACCCTGCGATTAAGATACAATAAGTCTCTTGTGTCCCCAACACACCTAATACACTTGTCAGATGTATAGGTGCACTAGTTCGGCGAAGAGATAGTGAAATACAAGTAATATGGATGATTATAAGTGGTAATTGCAATCTGAAATAAAAATGGCAGCAAGCAAACATGTAGCAGAACTTGTTGTAAACGGTGTTTCAATGCTTAGAAACAAGGCCTAGGGATCATAATTTCACTAGTGGACACTCTCAACAATGACCTCATAATTGAATAAATAAATGCTACTCTCAAACACTCTCTTGTTGGATAACGAACACCATTCATTGCGTAGGGCTATAAAAGCACACCTCAAAGTCTGAGTAAAAAAACGCCACAACGTCATAAAGGAGTCACACACGATGCGCACACCGTCACCTTCACACCGTGGAGAGTGACTCCGGAGTTCATATTAAAGTAACCTCTAGAGTGGCATAATAGATAAAGAGTAACATCTACTTATTCAACTAGATTACAAAGCTCATGATCACATAAAGATCACACCATGAGAGAGAGAGATAAACCACTTAGCTACCGGTAGAGCCCTCAGCCTCGGGGGAGAACTACTCACACATGGTCATGGTGAGCACACTTGCTGGAGAGGTTGATGAAGAGGTGCAGCCCGGAGTGGAGACGGCGGCCCGCAGCAGCCCGTGGAGGCGGCGGCGGCGGCGAGGCGCGGCGGCGGCGGCAGCGGCCCTTGGCGATGAAGATGGCGGTGGCGTTGATGGAGATGGCTCCGGGGGCAATTCCCCGTCCCGGCAGCGTGCCGGAACAGAGACTTCTGTCCCATGGCGGCGGAGCTACGGGTGGAATTTGGGAAAATCCTTCGGGGTTTAAGGTTTTTATGACAGGGGCAATATATAGTCCGAAGGGCGGCGCGAGGGGACGCCTGAGGCGGCTTCACCATGTGGCGGCGCGACCAGAAGAAAATCTTCTGGTCTGTGCCCTAGCGTGGTTCGGGGTCTTCTGGGCCTCTTCTGGAGGTGTCCTTTTGGCCCACGCAGTTTTTTGGCATTTTAGAATTTCTGGAATTTTTCCAGATTTTTCTGGGAACTTTCATTGTTTGACCTTTTCTGCAATGCACAGATAAAATAAACAGGAACTGGCACTGTGGCATCTTTTTAATATGTTAGTCCAATAAATGTCATAATATGATATAAAGTGCATATAAAACATGTGGCAATTGATATAAAACATGCATGGAATATTAAAAATTATAGATACGTTTGAGACGTATCACCCCGCCTGCGTGCGGCCCGTGTCCTTAGTGGGAAGGAAAGAGATGATGGTGGCGAGGATGTCACTGGGAAGGCGGCTAATGATATCGTCGGCGGAATCGCTGATGTCGCCACTCCCTTCCCGCTTGTTGGTCGCAGTTGTCGCCCCGCGGCCTCGTTCCTCTCCATGGTCGGCGGCTAGCTAGGGACGAGCGATTTTGCTGCAAAACTTGGCCCGTCTCTCCTGGCCACCGATCATCACTTGTGGCTTCACTCCGGCACCGGCGCGCTCGAGGAGACAGGGGGTGGTCGGAAATCGGAACGGATAGCTAGGGCTGGCTGTCGCGACGGCGAGAATTCAAGGTTTTTGCGGGAGTCCGGCATAGGCCGACGGTGCAGTTTGTGGGCTTCGGCTTTGAATTTGGAGGAGAATTACAAATAAAATCCCATCGCACTCACATTACTTGGGACTTTGCTGATGTTGCTGAAAAAGACAATGAAAATCGCTAAATCTTGGATTGTTCAATGAATGACAATGTGATAGTAGCATTCATCAAATGAACCCTTTTTTTTTCAAGAACACGAGCGAGCATCGCGTGTCTTTTTTATTAAGACAGAGTGAAGATGACGGCCAGGCTTCACCCACACACACACTTTCATCCAATTCCTCTCGTCTCTCCGCAAATTCCCGCCGTAATCCACAGCTCAAACTCCTCTCTGATGCGTGCGCACACGATCGGCACTGAAGACACCACCTTGTCGAAGATGCGGTTGTTCCTCTCGAGCCAGTTCGATCTCGTCGTCAGGATGACTAGGCCGTTGATCATCTTCCTCGGGGCAACATTGGAGAGGGCTGCCCACCATTGCGCAGGATTGGAGTCCTGGGATGGCGTCCTGCTCTGCAGCCCAACCAACTGCAGCGACGCAAACCAAATTTCCCGCGCAACCACGCATTGAACCAGCAAGTGCGCGCCCGTCTCAGTTTCCTGTCAACAGAGCGAGCACACCGGCGGATGTTGCAAGCCGCGCCTCTGAAGTCGATCCGCCGTCGATTACCATGTGGAAATTTAAGTTTTTTGGCACTGTTTTTTAACAAAATTATATCATTTGATTATTTAGTGTTTCTTAGATAGTGTCTCTCCTCAAGTAAATAGAAGAGAAGTAAGGGTGACATGATGACGACAACAGTGCGGAAAGACAAATGAATTTCTTGGCATGAATACAATGATCATGTTACATTGGAATTTCTGAGCACAAAATCAATAAAAATGTACAGTATATTGTGTCAATCACTCAAATTTGAACAAACCAAAGTAAGGGATCCTTTCTGCTCAAAGTCCCCAAATAATGTAGGAACTTCATTAAATTTCTCTTGAATTTATAACGAATAATCGATGCATACAACATAGGCATAAGTCATTCATCATGAACAAATTCAACAACCGCTCCCTTGAACAAAATGGGGTCTGGGAAATGGAAAAGACATGACTGGGATCGATATACCTATCCTATACTTCCTCATCAAACTAGTTGCGGAATACATTCCCGACAATGTGACGCATAATATTGTGTACCGGAAACATTTTGTTCATACTCTTACGAGCACCGGCTGTTGGCATGAAATGATCGTCTCTCCAATGGTGCGTATCTTACTATCTTAGTTGCTACAACACAGTTCCTACGAGCCACCTGCCTACCCTGTGAAGCGTTGCATACTATACTGAATAAACAGTTATAATTTATAGAGTGAAAGGCACCAGAGGTCACGACGTTGCGCGAAAAGTAAGGATTGGTCACCAAGTTGAAAAACCTCAAAACGAGGTCACGAAGTTGTGGAGTAGTCAATTTTTGGTCATTCCGTCACGGTGGGTGTCAAGTTGCTGACGTGGCAGTGTGTTTTTTTACAAAAAACACCTTGAACTTTTATATGTTCTAATTGTTAGGTCCTTCTCCATATTTATTTTCGAGCTGCTAGCCGTGGCTGGGCTGCTCGCCATGGAGGATTCTTGGGTGCGGCCTACAGCGCCTGGTGCACGCTCGCATAGTGCCAAGATCATGTTATCAGTGTATATCTCCAGTTCAGTTTTCTGCAAGCAGAGCAGCACATCGATCATGCTCTTCTTCTCGTCCTCGCTGCCGCCGTCCAGCCTACGCCGCTCGGCGTCGACGAGCGTCTGGAGGAACGCGTCCCTCCTGTGCACCGCGGCCTCAAGCCTGCGCCTCACGCCGAAAACGTCGACCCACCGTAGCACCGGCAGGAAGTCCCACGCGTGGGCCGCGCCGACGAGCGGCACGATCTCGTCCATGGACTTCTTGAACTCGCGAGCCTCGGGCGACATGTCCGTGTCCTCCTCGGTGCGGGACGTCTTTGTCCGCGCGATGGTCTCCATCAGGACGCTGAGCGAGACCTCGAAGAGCGTCCGCTTCAGCTCTACGAGTGCGGCGCCTCCAGGAGCGGCCGCGGCGGCGCGGCCCATCCGGCGTACCATGGCGCGCACCTCGTTGGAGATGTCCCCCGACATGCAGGCCACCCGGTGCGACGACAGCAGCTGCACGGTGGCCAAGCGGCGGAGCGTTCGCCGGTACGGGCCGTAGGAGGACGTCGGGAGTGTGGTGCAGCCGATCGAAGGAGGCCACCAGCAAGGACGGGAACCGCGGGCGGTTGGCGAGCACCAAGATGAACGCAGCCGACGACACCACGATGGCGTCGCGGGAGCCGACGCCATGGCTGAAACAGGAGCTCGCTGGAGCCCGTCGAGCTTGAGAGGCGGCGCCGACGCCATGGCTGAAACTCGGACCGCGCCTGCTCGCCGTCGGCGTTGGCGTTCGTGCAGCGCTTCACGGCCACCATGGCGCCCGTGTACACCACGCCGGACGCGCCGTTGCGGATGACGCGGGACGGGTCGAAGCACCGCGTGGCCGCACTGAGATCCTTGTAGGTGAACTCCCGCGGCGAACGCGCCATGGCCTCCGCCGACGCGAGTGAGGATAAAGTCCATGACACGGCCTGGAGCTCGGACCCCTCTGGCACGGCCTGGAGCTCGGACCCCTCTGGCACGCTCCATGACGCGCCGGGCACGAACACCTCCGCGACGCCGCTGGGCTTGAAGCCGAACTCCTCGAACAAGATGAGCGGCCGCGAGTCCGATGGCGGCGAGGAAGACGGACGCGGCCATGGTGGTAATACCCCTCCCATGGCTGCGGTGGCCGGTTGCCCGATCTGTACACGCCGAGGTGGGAGAGCGGTCAAGGTAGCCACGCAGGTCGGCCTCCAGTGCGAGCGCCTCGCGAGCCCAGCCACGGCTAGCAGCTCGAAAATAAATATGGAGAAGGACCTAACAATTAGAACATATAAAAGTTCAAGGTGTTTTTTGTAAAAAAACACACTGCCATGTCAGCAACTTGACGCCCACCGTGACGGAATGACCAAAAATTGACTACTCCACAACTTCGTGACCTCGTTTTGAGGTTTTTCAACTTGGTGACCAATCATCACTTTTCGCGCAACTTCGTGACCTCTGGTGCCTTTCACTCTAATTTATAAGTAGTGTCTTTTGCTTGTACATGCCGCGGGTAGTCGCTACTGCCTACCTTGTAATGTGATTCTTACATGTTTATGGGAAGAGTAATGCATCATGCATGACCAGCAAGGTCAATTAAGGTCAATCCATCGAAACTGCTAGGCATCAGGGTCTCGAAACTCTTTTGTTTAAAGCTAAAGAGATAAAGATCCAGCAAAAAAAAAATCTGATTTTGCAAGAAACAAAGATGTTTAGAAATATTATTTCTCTAGCAGCAATAATACACCAGGATACCTGCTAAAGCCAGCACTATTTCAGGTCATATAACAATCCAGTGTTATGATTGAAACTACTAGCAAAAATTGTACAAGGATATAATCAGTTCAATTTTTTTTTTTGCGATGAAACATCAGGTGATTACAGCAAGAACGCAGAAAAGAACACCACAAAGATAGAAATTACAACCCAGTCCTTCTGCAACTCGATGTCGCCGGCGAGGAGAAGAACGTGCCGATAACGCGCCGCCGCTGCATCTTCCCTCTTGCCTTGGATCGGAAGAAGCCCCCTAGCGGACGGGAAGCCGTCGGACCTCGAATCCCGAAGGACCTCCATCCTGCTCCACCGGCAACAACGCCTCGCATCCTCACCATCTGCTTCAAAAGTCAACTGGATCCGCCACCACCAGATCCAGAGGGGGGAACCCGCACACGGCGATCCCAGAGGACCGCGAGCGCGGGGAAGAGGATGCTCCGCCGTGGAGCTCCAGGGAGCTTCACCGCCGAAGGGGACGAACACCACCTGCAAACACAACACCGGCCACGCCACCACCTCCATGACGACGCCGGCTGGGTCCCTACTACTTCCTACACTATGTACACACCTGGATCCGGCGATTCCCCACCCTCCCGCCGCCGGAGCAGCCGCCGGAGGGCGGGGAATCACGCGAATCGCCGGCGGCGAGGTGGGAGCAGAAGGGGGTCTCAGAAAATCGCCTCTCTCTTTACTGTGCGGGAGGGAGGGGACCGGTCCAAGGTCGGTCTGGCCAATCAGTTCAATTTCAGTAAGCTCAAACTTTATAAGCAACAAATGAAGCATGTTCCAGCTGCAGACGGACATGACGAGTGTTGCAGAATTCAATAAACCTGGCTGTTGAGGATCATTAGCAGAACTTCAACCTGATACTAGTATGAAAATTACAGAAACGTCTCCTTCCTAGCTAGAAAAGCATAGTGACTTGCCTACAGGTTGTCCTTCCATAAATGATATAGGTATGAAAAAATCTAATCGGCAAATGAATTTCTCATACTTGTATATATAACTGAAAAAACAGTTACGTTCACTGTTGCCGTCGTAGGCGCAAAATCGATCTACCGAGGAACAAGCAATCACAGCACGATGACGACACCGAGATTTGTTAACGCAGTTCGGCGAACTCGCCTACATCTGCGGGGCAAGACTACGGGCGCTCCTCCCCAGTGATACCGCAACCCTGGCCGCCCTAGGCGCCGGCACAAGCCGCTGTCTCCCCTGCGTGCCTGTTGCTATCAAGTCGTCATGGGTTAAACGTGTGATGCTCTCTTCATTATATGGGAGGCCCAGGTTACAAGAACTCGACTCGAACACTACTCGTACCTATCCACACCTAATACAACTACAAGTCCAAACCTAACCCAACTCGTACATAATTTTCGACACACACACAACAAACTCCACCTTGGCGAATATTGTCCACCACCTTGAATTCGTCATTGCGTTAAACTTCCATGCACTCCGGACTTGAGTTGTCTCCATGAGCTCCACTGCTACTCTCAGACTCCACGTGACTCCACCTGCAACTGCAACTGTAGTCCCTTCTTCCCGTTCAACACTATCACACACGGACTACAAATTTGCGTGAAAGTGCTTTCAACTTGAAGGAATTTCGCCGTCGCCTTTTAGTCACCCCGAGTCAAATTCACAGTCGTCTCATCCTGGATAGTCTTCTACATGTCCCACAACTATAGCGCTCCGCCTCCTTCTGTATCTAGTCACCTGCACTTTGCCATGTGCACTGAACATCACAGAATATACGGCCATGTACTCTCTACGCGTCCGACATTTCAGACTCTCCAACACTTTCTCAGATTCCCTATGGCTGACTCTTGTCTATCACCTGACATGTCAATATCCATAGACCCAGTCTCCAACTTGAATCCGATACTCGCCAACACTACTTCAGCACCCCTGCACACTCATCTGACCACATGTCTGACCGCCTGTGCCCTGGTCTGTCGTCGTGTCTCGTGCTTACTGCACGCCTCGCCGCTAGTACCGCGTCGAGCATCCGCAATCTTGGCCAAGATCTACTGGGTCGCGCACCCACTGCAGACAACCATCAGTCATACCCGACCGATGCCGAGTTCCACGCATCTCTCCAGACACTGAGCTCCAGTCCAGACCACGTGCCTCTCGCCTTCCCGCTGACTAGGCTTCGACTCTCCGCATGCTTACGCCGCAGCCCCTCCATCAGCCGAGTGAAATCTCCGCCAGAGACTCCAGCTCCACCTTCAACATGACTCCTTGGTAGATGATTAATCCACCCCACGCCCCGTCGACTTCAAGATTTCATGTGTGCACCATCTTGAATCAACCCCGCGTCATCGCATGTCGAAGCACGCATATCCATGCGCCACGTGTTTCCACGCCACAGAATTCGGACACCATCAGCCCTCACGCTCCTACGTCGTTGTCGCCGATCTTCACCGTCTTCTGTCCGACCGACCTCCAGTCGATCCGTCAGACTGTCTAGTCCGACCCAGCCGAATGTATCCGACTGCACCCATGCTCCACCCTGTGCCCAGTCCACCTTCCGCGCACTGTCCGACACTCTGTGTGTGCATGATCCTCACGACACGCTCCAGCACGTCGTCACTCGCCGCATCTAGTCCATCTTGATCAACTTGGCCCCATGCTAAATCATCAAGCGTCGCCCATACAACGCTCGGATCAAATAACAATGACCAAACCTTGTCAATTTTCCTGTGAACCTGCGACTCCGCGTCTTTCTCCCTATCGTGCAACTGCCGCCATCCCGTACACAGCCTTGTACCGAGCAAAGAAACCAAAAGAAAAGACATCATTGGTGCCTTCCAGGTACACGTAGCAAAGAAAAGCCAGCACTATTTCAGGTCATATAACAATCAAGTGTTATGCTTGAAAGTACTAGTAAAAATTATACAAGGATGAAATCAGTTCAATTTCAGTAAATTTAAACTTTATAACAAAGAAGCAAATGAAGTATGTTCTAGCTGCAGGCTACATAAGGTGCAGGCGCCACGTTGATCAGGCACCAATCTGAAAGGGTCACCCACCGACAAATCATGGATATGCTTGCTGAGATGGTAATCAGACCAGCCACAATTACTCCTGATTTCAAATTGAGCATCTTGAGACGCTCTGTTTTCCACTTGTAGCAGCCTGTGTTGATAAGCTACAGGTTGACTGTTGTAGTTGCCATATGCTTGGTCACGTCCTTCAAATTCAATTTTGCTTAGCTCTTTTGCATTCAAAACAAAGAACCTGGCAAAGTCAATCTGTTGCTCATGGCCTGAGTAATTTCGCAACACCACTTTTATTAGATGTGTCTGAAGGCATTTAATTGGATGCAGTGAGTCATACCGAGGCTCATTTTTCTTATCCATCCGATAGATATCGCAAAACTGCAAAATGGAAATAAGATGCATATTGCTGAAGCTGTTCCTTACTAGGCTAGATAACATGTCAATCAGATCAGACATTGAAGAAGCTAAGATGAACACTCACAATGACGTAGAGTGTTTCCAAACACGGGAACCACCTGAGGACGTTAAGAACTCCATTCAATTGAGAATTACAAGAACCGACGGCCAAAACCTTTATAGTGCGCATCGAGTTTGTCAAGCTGACTGGACTCAGTCCCTGAAGAAGAAAACAGGAGCATCAAATATAATTATCTGTATGCAGGAATGCTGGATTTTATTTTCGTTTTTTGTGAAGAGGAATGAGGGATGTTGGCTGCTGGTACCTGGAAGACCTGGAGTTTGGAGAAGTCCGGTGAGAATGTACCTAATATCTTCAGTTCAGGTGCCCTTATTATCCGGACAGTACGAAAACCAGCTCTGTGAGTACCAAGTAATAACAGCCTTTCAAGGCGAGGAGTGTCCTCGATGACCAGTTCTGTTCTTGCACGAGGCTTACCCTGGAAGCCGATGCTCCGGAGTGTCGAGGAGCTAACACGGAGGCAACCCGTAGCACGAGCTTCCGACACAAACAAGCTCTCCAAGGCATGACAGCCAGAGAGCAAGCCATGGAAGGCGTCCCCCGAGATGGAAAGGTCAAACAAAGAGAGCTGCTTGAGGAGAGGGAAACTCATGCACGATGCGATCTGGTCAGGGAAATCCATATGGCTGATCCTGACAGCGAGGAGGGTGGATGCGGAGCGGAGCACGGATGGCATCAGAGACGCAGGTGGCGCAGAGGCATGGTCGCATCGGATACAAAGCTCCTGGAGGTTGGCAAGGGCTCGGGAGAGAAGCCAGCTCTCCAGCTTAGAGTAGAGGTCGCTGCCCCTGCCGGCGCAGAGTCCGAGGAAAGAGAATCTGCGGGCGGGACCTGGATGGTCGGAGATTATCTTGGAGACGGCGGAGTGAAGGACGGCGTTGGGTAACAAGACCAGAGGGCAGGTGTGGACCTCGAGGTTGAGGGGCGCGGAGCGCCAGAGGTGGCGCCATCGGCGGGAGAGGGCCTGCGTGCGGCCGCCGTCCTTGGTGGGCAGGAGGGAGATGATGGTGCCGAGGATGTCATCGGGGAGGCCGCTGATGAGATCGCCGTTTCCATGGGATTCTCGCTCCGCCGCCGCGTCCTCCTTCCTCTCCATTGCCGGCGGCCGGCGAGGCGGAGGGTTTGGGCTTTGTTGGTGGTCGTTCTGGGCTCGTGGGCTTTTAATTCGAAATTGCCCCAACTAATAGTAGCAGCAGAAAGGGAAAAAAAAACTAGAGAGAGGCCTTCGAAAATGGTGGCGCTCACTTCCTTATCCCCGCACTCGCCGCGGCCTTCGCCGTCTCCGGCCAAGCCTCGCCGCCGGCCGCCGCCGCATCACGTCACCGCCCCACCACGCGGCCGTGTCCGGCCCGTTGCCTCCGTCGCACCCGCCGCCACCAATCCCGACGGCGGGGGCGCCGCCGCCGACGACTACCACTCCACCATCCGCTCCCTCAACTCCCGCGGCCGCCACGTCCCCCGCAAATCCCTCGGCCAGGTCCGTCCAGCCACCGTCTCCTACCCATGGTGATACCGCCTAATCCCTTTGCTACCGTGTGCCTGACGTTGGGTTTGGTGGACCCCATGTGTTGCAGAACTACATGCTGAACGCCAGGGTGAACGAGGAGCTGGTGGCGGCGGCGGACGTGGAGGAGGGGGACGTCGTGCTCGAGATCGGCCCGGGGACGGGCTCCCTCACCGCCGCGCTGCTCGCGGCCGGCGCCACCGTCGTTGCTGTCGAGAAGGTCTGCTCAGTTCTGTTTGCTAGTTTATACGATTGCCCGATCAGTGACCCGTGCCATTTATGTGTTGAAATTTTCACGATGGATTCGATTTAGTTTGTGTAGATTGGTAGTTTGGCAGAGATATTATTCTTCGAGATTATTAAGTAAGTTTGGATAGAGTTTCTACTTCATCTGGGAAGCATTATCAGTAGCTTCCTGTTATAGTGTGCCTAAACAAGTTCGTTTTGCCTAAACAAGTTCGTTTTACATTAGCCTTGGAGCCTTTGGGATGCAACAAAGCATTAGGCTTTGACTTCACGAGAACATGTGCGATACAAACAGTGAAAATTAGATTGCACTTTCTATTCAAAATAAACTAAATAGCTTGCACTTCTTCTAACTGTTTACCTTGTCTGTTTGGTGACAGGATAAGAATATGGCCGCCCTTGTCAGAGATAGGTTTGGATCAACAGAGCAATTGAAGGTATTGTCTTCTTCTCAAATGAACATAGTGCATTATTCATTCTGCATATCGACTACTGATATTGCTATAATAGCAAAAAAAAAACTCCATTGCTTGTGTCTACATTAATCCTGTAAAAACAGTTGAGGTCTATAACTCGGGTAATAGATACAACTTCCAACAGCAGGGTAGCTCCCCTGATTAAACATAACTCTGACATGTGCATAAAATAAATGAATTTAGTTTACACGCGTTCCATTATGAAATTTGTTTTGAATACCTTTAATTTTTATTATGTATGTTAGTATCAATTTGTTCTTTGTTCTTATTCATTGTGGTTCACACTGAACTGCACACTAATTAAACCTACGAGGTAAAACAAAAATTTTCGCTTTCTGTACATGAAAAATAAGATTCACAAATTAAAATTTAGCCCATGAACATTTTTGTTGGTTGTATGCTTCCAGGCTCCAAGTGCTGAGCTCAAAACTAATCACTTAACAGTGTTCGTCATGTGGTAGTTAACACTTAACATTTTGTTCTTATGGTGACACAAGTTTTAAAACCGTGCCTGTGTTTCCTTAATAAGAACTATGCGTACTGATCGAATATCTAAGACGACTAATTTTACTGCTTTAATAATTTGCTCTTCTGGTCACTAGAGATGGATTATGTTTTGCCATATATTACGAAGCTATAAATTCGATTAGGTATATTCATACTGAGTATTGCCAATAAACTTAGTTATCGATGTGTAATGACTTTAAGAAAGTAATGCAGATCATTGAAGAAGATATCACAAAATTTCATGCTCACTCCCATTTTCTCCCTATCCTGGAGGAGAAATCCCGTCACGAGAAGAAATATGCCAAGGTTAGCATTAATGTCTGGGGTTGCTTGTATTTAACTAAAAACATTGTAGAATTATATAAGTGTTGGTGATGAAGGTGCTATTGTGCCCTCATGAGTACATGACACTTTGTACTTTGCAGGTTGTGTCAAACTTACCATTCAATGTCAGCACTGAAGTTGTCAAACAAATTCTCCCAATGGGGGATGTTTTCTCTGTCATGGTGCTTATGCTTCAGGTTTGAGTCACCTAAGTTTTTCCAACTAATTAAGTGCCAATGTAGGTTCAGTAGATATTGATTTTTTTGGTATTCCCTGTAGTCTAAACTACTTCAGTACGATGTATTTTTAGTTTTATAGTTTAGAAATACTCATTTCTGTTTATCTATCTGTTTTGAACATGGTACATTTATGCATCTTCTGTTTTCCTGCTACTATCACATCTGATGAACTTTTTTGTTCGATTTCTTTCTGCGGGAATCATTCTTACTGTTTGGTGTGTGGTTTTTTAGTCTCATTATTTACGGCGATTTCTATTACACCCCCTGTAACAGAAGGTTCATCTTAGTAATCCTTCATTTCAGGATGAAACAGCACTACGCCTTGCAAATGCTGCAATACAAACCCCCGAGTACCGACCTACCAATGTGTTTGTGAATTTTTACTCTGGTAAGAAGGTCTCCCTCCAGGCACACCTGTTCGACAACTTTATGTCACTGTGGAATGCTCTTTCTCTACATGCTCTCATCCAGGACTGACAATTGGCCTGCTTTCTTATTCCCTTTGTCTAAACAATGCATGCTTCTTTATATCCCTTTTTTTCTTGAGGGAAAATACTATGTAAACCCTCATTGGCAAGGATGTACTGGTTTGGGCTTTCTATAAGGAATTCATCTTTTGCCTTGACTATTATGAAAATCACCTGAATTGTTTCCCCAGACTTGGTTATTTGGTTATTATTTGCCTAATTATTTTGATGGACCACTGTTATTAAAACACACACATACATTTTCTTTGTTCTTCGCACAGAACCTGAATACAAGTTCAAAGTTGAGAGGGCAAATTTCTTCCCCCAGCCAAGGTAAGTACTTTCTTATTTCCAGTGCCCTTATGCACAGCGTATTCCTATAAGCCAATTGCTCAGAGTTTCATGAATGTGACATGTAATGACTTATCACAGATACCATATGCAGGTTGATGGTGGTGTTATAAGATTTAAATTAAAAAATTCTGGGGAGTATCCGCATGTTGGTTCGAACAAAAGTTTCTTTTCAATGGTGAGTCTTAATGCACACCAAGTTTTCTGCCTTACATCTTCCAGGTTCAGTAACCCCAGTTGATGATAATAGCCATTAAGAGTTTAAGACTAGCTCCTGCTCTTCAATTCCAGGTGAATTCCGCGTTCAATGGGAAGCGTAAGATGCTTCGAAAATCACTTCAACACATCTGCTCTTCTGCTGACATTGAGGCCGCTCTTACTAATATCGGTCTTCCAGCTACAGTAAGCTCTCCCTCGGACCCTCCCACAGCCCTCCTTCACTCTCATGTGCTTAATTTACTTTTGCTTCCAGGCTAGACCGTCTGATCTGGTTATGGATGATTTCGTGAGGTTGCACAATCACCTGCCAAAAGTATGACTCCCTAGGTTCAAAATGCATGGGAATCATTTTATAGGTTCACTCGCAGACTCGCTGCATTAAGCATGTCACCAAAGTGATCTGCTCCCTAGCTAGAGCACGCTGCAGCTTGCAGATAGGCAAGTGGACTGACTTGAGTTATTTGTTCCTTAATCTGAGAAAATAACTGGTTCTGCAGATCATTTCGGATTCTGCTTACTTACAGGGATTGGATAACATTCTCCAGCGGTCCCATGGCCTTCATCTGCATTCTGCAACAAAATTTGTGTTGCAGCACCAATCCGTACTGCCTTGCATGGATAATCATAGTGATCGCACTCCTACTTCGAAAGCAATCGTATATGCATGCCATGATTTTGTTCGCGAGGGAATTGCAGGCTTTTCCGTGATTGCACTCCTACTTCGAAAACAACTTGTGTACAACCTCTTGTACCGACCTTCGCAGTATGGAGGCTGAAATGTAGAGGGACCAAAGGTGTCTATCAGGACAATTTTAAGTAGGCGAAGATGTTTGTTATATTGTAAATGCCAATGCTATTCATGCGTGCTGCGTAGATATATGTATTGCTGTTATATTTTTGGCTTAAACTTTCACTCGTAACTGCACCAAAAGAAGTAGATATTCGATGTTTGAGCACAAACCTCTGTTGATATTCAGTAATATATGTAATGCAGTGCTAAACTTTGGCTGTGATCAAAACACTATCTTTCCTTGGATTTTCCTGTGATTTCTGTGCGTTGACAATTCAGCTTTTAAATTTAAAACAGCCCCCTTGTACATATTCCCTCGTTTTATAATAAATAGAAACTGTACACTAGGTGTTCTCCCTACTGTTTTTGTGCCAATTTCTGGCACTCTAGGGCTCAGTTTGCGGTTAAAATTGTACTGTCATGTGCTTATTATGTAATCTTCTGTAGAAATGGATCAAACAAACGCTTATTTGATTCATAGTATTTCCATAGGAGTTTTAAAAGCCGTTTGGTTAAAAGAAATTTTGTAGGAACATTTGGATTATTCATATTGCTAAGGATTGTTTTTCCTATAAAGTTTGTATGGTTTGTAGGATTGGAAACCATGGGGATTTTTCCTATGGACTACTTTATGTGTGCAGCTGCATAGAAAAAAAATCCCTTAGGTCCAACCTCATAGAAATTTCCATTGTTTCAGTGACAACTGTGGCTTGCACCAAGTACTTCAATTCCTAGTTTTTTACTGTGGTGCAACCACACAAAAACTATTATAAAATCTTATAATTTTTTTTCCTGTAGGATTTTGTATGACGTATCATTTTAATCCTACGTTTTATCCTACTCTTCCCTTACCAGAATCATGCGAAACAAACAGTATATGATTAGAAAGCTTAGAAATTTTTCCTACATCTTCGCTTCATTCATATGATTGAATCATGGGAAATTATTTCCTACAAATTTATTTGTACTATATTCCATGGGAGATTTAACATCCGATCAAACCTCTTAGAAGAATTCTTTGGTTTTCGTACCGTGTAATCAAATACACAAAAATCTTGTAAGATTGAAATGGACATGACGGTGCAATTCGTTGTATTTTCCGTTCTTACTGTTTTAGAATCTTGGGAATCAAATAGGCCCTAAATGATGAGTAATCACCGCCACTGGGACAACCCAGATAAGAATTCACAGCATACAAATAAGTAATCGGGTGAATGCGAACTTAAGCATATGTTCTAAACTTGGTTGATTGGGCATTCATCTTGTTGTTGACTAAACTCAGGTGTCATGAAATGAGAAAGTTTCGAGTTAATGAAGAAATAAATTTGACGAAACAAGTTTTGGGTAATTCACATGTTTTTAGCACTTGCCTCCAATATGATGTTGGTTCACCACCATCGTGGAAGAGCAACAATGTGGCGTAGCATTCGAACCTCTTTTGAAGCCACTTTTTAACCCGACAAACTTCACATCATTTGGTGGCATGTAGCAAAATCATGGATGTATGGTTGTGTGCATCACTGGATAAAGAGGCGGGAGGACTTTCTCCTTATTACAGAAATAGATCATCAATATATTTCCCACAAAACAATAGTACGTTTCCATATTACATTAGCTATTATCAACTTGAGGTTAGTGTTGTTTTTAACATAAAACCGTACGTTCCTCAACTTTGTGCTTTACTTCGCATTTCAGATTATTTCACACTTAAGTTACATAAACAGATGATGTTTAATTTCACTTTCAGCTTGGGAGGAGTCACCTTTTCTTCACAAAACTTCCACATAGTTGAATAACTACTTCACATAGCTATATTACCCTTTTCTGTTACTAAATTTCTAGTGTTACACGCCATACGAACGGTTCTCACTAGGCATATAAGCAACAAATTCTTGTCTATCATGTCATGTTTTATCCATCTGGTCCTCGTCTCCAGAGCTCTGATGTACAAATCGATCGTTCGACACTCATGAGTGATGACACATCAATGCCAATTTAGACCGAAACTCTATGGAACCCTGCACACACACATGGGCGGAACATTGAGTTCACAAGAAGAGGGACGAGCTAGGCTTAGGAAGGCTGAATCGTCCCCCTAAGGGTGATGAGTTACATATTTTTCGTTCTTTTCTCTCATTGTGCAATCTCGAATAGGGCAAGGCATAGTGCCCTCCTAGTACGAGCCCGCGGCCCATCCCTATACATAAGTCAATGGTTGGAGCCACATCATTGACATTATCTCTCATGGTCATCGGCTGATGAGAAGAAGCGAGGTCACCTGGTACGGTATGAAAAAATAACTGGGGCGCCTCCACACCTTCGTACGGTATTGTTAAGAAACAACAATTTGCAACTCATCTCACATCCATATTTTCTCGACACTAGTGGGGAATTTGTATTCCCACTTACAGGGAGCACATAGCTAGTTTCACACATTAAGTTGACATAGAATTTGTTAAATGTCATGCACCATTCAATGAGTCTCCTACTAGTTCTATACTTCTATCCAATTATAAGATCTGTTTCTTTTCAAGATTAGGGTAATAGGTCACATTGTAGCCCTATTTCATCATTATTCCCTAATACTCGATGAAAATTTGTTGCGCAATATCAATTGCTAAGGTGACCTAGAATTTGTCGAACATGATTGCAACTCCTACCGATTATAAGAGCATCTCCACCGGGGGCCTCTAAAGGACCCCCCAAAGGCCCTTTGGGGGGCCGGACACCAAAAACGCCCACCAGCGGCACCCCCCAAAGTCTCGCCCCGAGCGATTTTGTGTTCGGCACCCCCAATAGGGCCTCCAAGTTTGGAGGCCCTCCTGGGGGTGCCGGACATCGCCTCGGGCATGGCCCTGACAGCGCTGGCCCGCCCGTCATACACACGACGCGCCGCGCCCAATTCCCCTTCCTCTACATTGCCGCCCCCGCGCCAAAATTCGCAATCTTCCCTCCATTTCCCAAACCCTCGCGCCGCCGCCGCGACCTCCTCGCCTTCCGCCACCATGCCGCCCAAGCCCGTCGGCCTCGCGAAACCCAAGGGGCGCAAGCCGCCGGCATCGTCGCAGCCGAAGAAGAAGCCGATGAAGCGGGAGCAGCAGGAGCTTTTGTTGCCGGCGGCCATGAGCCAGTCCCAGCTCCGCGCCGCTGCTTCCCTGCTACGGCAACAACGACGAGTCAAGGCGAAGGACAAGACGGCTGATCTGTCGTCGCCGAACGACAACGCCGCCGAGATGTTGATCGCCATGAGCCAAAGCAGCTCTAGCCCAGCAGCATCCGTCGGCGGGTTTGTTGGGTCGCCGTCTGTCCCGGCCTTCTTCGACGGCACCTCCGGCTACCCGTCGCAGGTGTCGCGGTTTTCCCCCGAAGAGCCGACCATCGATCTGAACGCCGTGCCGCTGTTCAGCGAATCGCCGGCGTTGCGGCGGACACCTGCGACGAGCCAAGACGCGACTGCTTCCCGCGGCCTTTTCTTCGGCGACCAACTCGGCCATGTGAGTGCTATTTATAATCCTGATCTCCCTCATTTATTGTGTTTCCCGGCCGATTGTTTGTTGGGCGCAGTTATTGCGAGCGGCCGGATGCAAATTGTTGTTTTGTGCATTAATTGCCGACGATGCAAATTGTGGTTTTTGCTGGGTAGGACGCTGGCGCCTCGCTCATGGCTTCAGTCATCGACGACGGTACAACCTACGCCGCCAGTGCCTACGCCGAGACAGAACAGTTCGGCCAGGGCGACGAAGAGGATGCCAGCGAGGGCCAGGAAGGGGATGACGGCCAGGGCCAGGAAGGGGAGGTCGAAGAAGAAGCGGATGGCGATGAAGAGGATGGCGTCCGGAAGCCTGGAAACAGAGCAAGACTTGGTGCGCGACTGAGGACGTCTTGTTGGCCCAGGCGTGGATGAACGTGAGCATGTGCGGCGAGACGGGCGCCAACCAAAGGAAGAAGGCCTACTGGATACGCATTCAGAAGGACTACACCGAAAGAAGGTCGTATCCTCCTCATGAAGATTTGCCTAACCGCAATGCCAAATCGGTTGAGAGCCGTTGGGGCGTCATCTCGGCTCTCACTACCAAGTTTCACCATTGCAATGAGCAAATCTTGCAAAGAGACGGGAGTGGCAAGAACGATGCCGACAAGGTTAGCCGATCATCTTAACTTGTAACCCATCATGTTTACATGCATACTTGACTTGGCCTTTGTTTGTTTAGCTCAAGGACGCCAAGTACTTGTACCTTGACTTGGAGTCGGATGGCAAGAAGCCATACAAGTTCATGCATGTTTGGGAGGTGGTTAAAGGTTGCCCGAAGTGGAAGAGCCATATAAAAGATGATCGCACCGCGAGGGAGATGAAAGAAACCTGCCGGCTGCTAGCGCCGAGTGTCCCGAGATGGGAGTGAAGGCGTGCAAGGAGGCCGCCAGGGCTGGCAAGAAGCCAGGGGCCTCGGGCGCCGCAGGCAGCATCCAAGAGTCGGTGAAGCTATACATTGCCGAGGTGGCCGCGTCGACTGACGAGAAGAAGAAGCTACAAGCCAAGTCCGACGAGAAGTGGACGCTCTACTTCAAGATGCAGGAGACCAAGCTCAAGAACCAAGAGAAGAAGGAGGAGCATCTCTTCATGGCCACGAACACGACCGTCATGAGCCCCAACCAGAAGGCCTACTTCGTGTCCGAACGGAGGCGCATCCAGGCTGAGAAGGCGGCGGCCGAAGCGGCGGAGCTCGAGTATCCGACGAGGACGGCGAGGAAGAAGTCCAGGAGGAGGCCGCCACGTGATCGGCATGAAGCATTGCGCCAGGCAGGCGCCCTTTTGATGGCCGGCCTTGGAGACTTGTTCTCCGGCGCGGTCGATCCTTTTTTGATGACCGGCGTTGGAGATTGTTCTCCGGCGCGCAAAACTATTTGATTGCCGGCATCATTTGAGACATTTTTATTAATGCATGCACCGCCGTCCTGTTCCTCATTTGTGCTATTCATCGGCGGCGACCACGGCATGCCCGCAAGGTGTTCGACAGTTCGCTCTAATTTCGAGCCATTTGGGGGTGGGCCTTTGAGGAGTGCCGCTGTGGGCGGCCTCTAAATGTTGACCGGACACATGTCCGGCACCCCCAAAGAAGGCCCAATTGGGGTGCCGGACACCGATTTAGAGGCCCGCGGTGGATATGCTCTAATCTCCGTTTTTCTTCTAGATCAAGATAGGGATGGATCCGAGAAACATGAAATAATATTACCTATGCTCCAAAGTAGGTGACACTATAGAAACAGTGCAATCGAATTTCTATAATTCTTACACGCTATCTCTAAATTTGTCAGGCAATATTAGCGGATAAGTATCTTTTTCTGCATGTGGGACGGTGGGCCCGGTCGATCCAGGCCCAGTTCACAATCCACGCCTATTTCCACGTGATCTTCCCCGTATAAACCCCGCCTCCCTCTGTCCCTGTCTGTCTCCTCCCCGCTCCCTTCGCCGCCGGGTCCGAGCCAGCCCAGCCGCCCGACGAAACTAGGGTTTCGCCCTGCCTCCCGGCGTCCTCCTCTTCCCCGAAGGTAACTGGGCAAGCCCGACCTCTCGCTCGCGTGCCACGATTCCCTAGGTCGCGGTGCTCGTTCGTGTTTCCCCGCTGGATCTGGCGCTCGCTTAGGTGAAGCCCCGAGAGCTCAGATCTGGCGGGTTTTGACCTAGGGTTCTAGCTGAGATTGGCTTTGTTAGATTTTTTTATTCCGTTGCTTCTAGTAACCGAGTTTGGGAGACTCTGGAGGAGAGCGTCCGGCGTCTCGAGCCAGCCCGGGAGCTCGTGCTGTGCTATACATTTGAACTCCCTTATTTTTTGTTCATGATTTTTTCATAGATACTAGGCCGAGCCTTCTAAACAGACACTCGTCATGAGAACTGTG
The DNA here is from genome assembly GCA_947311845.1 of Poa pratensis. Taxonomy (NCBI): domain Eukaryota; kingdom Viridiplantae; phylum Streptophyta; class Magnoliopsida; order Poales; family Poaceae; genus Poa; species Poa pratensis. The sequence continues at coordinate 161,343,202 of CAMZMU010000063.1, forward strand.
TGGTGTTTGGACTGCGAACTGCTTAGCGTGGTTGTTTTGGGGCTAAGTAAAGTTAGTTACGGTTGTTGGGGTTGGTTGCCTGATTCGACGTTTTTTCTTCTGATGTCCTCCTGTGCTAGGGTTCAACTGATTTGAATCGTTGACATGTTGACGTTGTACACTGAGTCTAGGCTGTTTTTGTTTGTTGCTTGTGTTATGCACTAGAAACAAGTGGTAGATCTTTTTACCATCTTTGTGCTCATATATTGTCTGACCAGCACTGCTATTAGTGTCTGGTTTTCATTTGGTCTGGATTGCCCTTCATTTGCGCTGCATTTGAAATGAGAAGCTTGGGGTCTTTGTTGATTGGGTACTTTTGTGAGTCCCTAATTCCTTATGGTTGGTGTTTCTTTAACTGGCCTTACTAATACTGTTTAGTGTGTTTGTGCATTAAGAAGTTTTGATTTGATTTAGAGTGGTAATGGACCTTATAACTATTCAGTGTGTTTGTTTCTGTGCAACTTATGTTGGTTGAGGATATTTTCCTAGATCCAGATTAATTCTAAGCTACTACACTTATATATTAAGTAACAGAATATCACCCTAGAAGGCTAGAAATATCCATTGGAGTGCTGATTGGCATGCATACCCAAGACTGATTAAGTGCAAGGACACCATGTATTTATTTAGATCGCACACCAATAAAAGCACAAAGCACATTTGCGTTTACTACTTGACTGGTCATCTGACCAGTTCTGATGAACACCTTTTGTTTTGAGCTTCCAGTCCTTAGACACTCCGTCACCAGTTCATCACTACCCAACTTTTGCAAAGCTGCTAGTGATGTTTCTGTTGCTAATTATCTCGAACATTGACTGTAAAATGCTATTAGCCTTGAGGATTTGTGTTGTAACTGTGCAAACACTTGATAAATTTTTTAAACGTCCATGATTAACACTTCTTTGGCTCTTATCTTTGAATAGGTTTGGAGAAGAGCTGTTGTGCAGTAACATGAGGCCTATTTTCTGTGGAAACCTTGACTATGATGCTCGCCAGTCTGAAATTGAGCGTCTCTTCAGCAAATATGGAAGGGTGGAGCGAGTTGACATGAAGACGGGTAAACTCCTTGTCCATTTAAGTTGATCTTCTAGCACTCTAATTTGCGATTGCATCTCTTTGGTGGTCTCGTCTCAGTATTCAGTTCATCAACGCACCAAGCTCTTCTAAGAAATCAGCTTGTAATGCTGGAATAAATAACTGTGAAATGAATTTTTTAGTTATAAATAGTTTACCTGGTGCAGACTGCTATTTTTTTTTGAACGAGGAGACTGCTATTTAGTGCACCATTACATGATCTCTGTATATATCTTCCAAGTGATTGGTGCTCACAGTTGACCTAACATGATTCGCTGGATGTCAAGTGGAAGCCGCTGTCCTTGTTGCTGCAAAGACTGCCATCTTCATTCAACCATCCCTGGTGCAGGACGCTGCGGTCCATTAGATGACATGCCAAAGTTGTTTCTCATCAGTCAGGAGCCAGAGAAGGCTCAGCAGATTTAGATTATATTTATGTTATATTGTGAAGTCATGGACAAGTCTGAACCAGGATAAATTTAGAAAGAAAAAGAAGTTATTTCTTCAAGTTTAGGTTAAGTACTCAATTATTTCTTTGCCGCAGGAATATCATGCAAGCATCTGTGCTCCTCCTGGTTGATGGACTAGGCTCTACCTTTCCTGCCTGAGACCCCGCCTCATGCCCTGTCCATTTCCAGGAGTTCACAGTCCACCATGGCATCTGTTCACTTGGAAACGACCACCTCGTGACCGATGCCTTACCTTTACATCAACGTTGCACCCTCCTCCCCCGCCCGATTACAATCTCCCACGTCAATCCAACCATGCCAATCTCATGGCCGGCTGGAGAAGAGTGGAGTCGCACCACCACCTCTTTTGATGAACCATGAACGTTTGGATTATTGTACTCTGACATCATTTAGTGCAACATACACAAGGTCTGTTCCTATTTGTTTTGGCGTATCAATTTGTAGCTTCGTGAGGTGGCATTGCTCTTTTTTTTACCTTGCACAGATTTTTACTCACCTTTCTGTGTTCACCCTAAAGGGTTTGTAACATCCTTCATTTTCCGTTTAAATAACTAATCACTATTTTCCATGCTAAACCATTAAGGATTTGCATTCGTCTACATGGAAGATGAACGTGATGCTGAAGATGCTATCCATAAACTTGACCGGTATGACTTTGGCAGAAAAGGGAGGAGACTTAGGGTTGAGTGGACAAAGGTGCGCAGTTCTCGACAAATAATGACCAGTCACTTTGAGTGGCCATAGTTTTTCCTTAATACTTGTCATCTTATATGTGTATAGGAGGATCGTAGTGGTGGTCGAAAAGGAAATGGGAAGAGATCTCCAAGCAGTGTGAAACCAACCAAAACCTTGTTTGTCATCAACTTTGACCCAATCAGCACAAGAACAAGAGATCTGGAGAAGCACTTTGATCAGTATGGCAAGATTGCAAATATCAGAATCAGAAGGAACTTTGCCTTTGTCCAGTATGAATCACAGGAGGATGCTACTAAAGCACTGGACGGCTAATGGAAGGTACTAGCACTTTCTGCTGGCATGTTCTTATAAGGAGTACTTGAATAGTTGTTACAATTTTTTGCTGTATCACATATTATAACTGAATGCATCCTACTTTTGGCAGTACCGTGATGGACAGGGTCATCTCTGTTGAGTACGCACTTCGTGATGATGATGAGAAAAGGAACGGATTCAGTCCAGACAGGAGAGGTGGACGAGATAGATCTCCAGACAGGAGAGGTGGACGTGATAGATCTGCAAGTCCTTATGGCAGAGGACGGGAAAGGGGTAGCCCGGACTATGGCAGGGGCAGGGAGAGGGGCAGCCCGGACTATGGCAGGGGCGGTGCGAGAGCTAGTCCTGATTATGTCCGTGGTGGAAGCCCCCCCTACGTGGCCAAAGGCGATGCAAGGGGTAGCCCCAAGTATGACCGTGAACGCCGCGAAGCTAGTCCTGGCTATGAAAGGCCCCGCAGGTTAGTACGCTGAAAATGGTACATTTATATTTGTATTCTCTGCTAAAACTGCCTTGAAGCATCACACTGAGCTTGTTTTTTACTGCGCAGCCGCTCGCCTGCTGCAAGGGAAGATAGGGACTGAAAGTTCACAAGCTCGGACCAGTGGCTGTAATATCTAGCTAGCTCAAGTTGGTTACATTAGGCAGCCAGAAAGTCCTGTAATATCTTTACTAGCTAGCTCTCCTTGAATATTTTGTCGATTTGATTTGAACCGTGGTGTTAGCAGTCTTTTCCCCTTCGGATGCAAATGGATTCTTCCTGTAATCAGACCTTGGGGAGGGACGTGTATTGACTGAAAGTATGGTTGTAGCTTGCATTACTAGTGAACTTTGCTTTCTCTGCCATATATTTCTGTTCTCTGGTGTTGTTTCTGTTCAGTGCTGGTCAGCATGTTCAGACTGCTTTGCTGCTACTGCTCCCTGCTGTTCTTCCAGGGAGCACGGCCCAACCCTGAGTGGTTTGCTTGTGGTACTCCTGGTGTTGCAAGTAAATGACGCTATATTGAAATTTAGCAGGAAACATTTGAATTCCTGTGGATGGGATTTCACATAAACCTGTCCAGGGTGTTGTAGTGTTAGATTTTGGATGTCAGTAGCTCGGCTGCAACTGAACTAAGCTGTAGTCCTCTGGAAAAAAATGAAACAACAAAGATGGAGCTGCTGTCACTTTTCCATTCTTCATAAACAAAATTGAATCTCAATTCTAAAATTTCGATCATTTTCTGTCATTTGTCCGTTTTTGGATGTAGAACATTGACAAAGAGCCATCACAGCAGACATGAACATTAACCCCTTAGCCGCTGGCTTCCTTGAATACCATTCAATTCGATACACAAAGGCTTGAGAATAATCCTATCCTTTACATTTTCCCTTGAACTAGCATGCCACATAGTAGTAGGCAAAATTCAACTAGCATTTGCCCCTTCGAAGGAGAACATTGACAGGAGCAAGCAATCACGTACACCAGACACAAACATGAACATAACAGCCCTTTTGCCAATTGCGTTCCATTCCAATCGATACATAATGTCTCATGTTTGACAACACAATGTCCCCCCCTTTTTTTTTCTTACAATGTTAAAAAATATCTATATCTAAAAACTAAATATAGATGAAGCATATACCTGTATTCCTTTTCCGTTTTAACCCTTTCCTTTATACTAGTTGGCATGTACGTGCAACGCACGTCTTCATGATTAGAGGACAATTTAGAAATAGGAAAGACTGTACAAAAATCTATATGGATTACTTCTTTTACACTTTTACATCAATTCTATAATTTATATTGCAAACAAAGATTCTTATGTAAACATCATGTAACACAGAATTCTCACACCGAAGCCAACATGAGTGCTTATATTATTTGTGGTTTTGAGACATGCCCAAAAGTATTACCACATTGTTCCTTTGATATATTTAATTTATACAAACGCCGTTAACTACAACTCTCTAGGCTAACAGAAATTAACCTAAATATATTCAAGCTAATGAAATATAATCAATTTCGTTCAAATGTAAAAACACTATGTTTATAAAGTTGAAAAGATGAACTAATGAATAGTGTAGCACGTGCTAAGTCATTTGCTGGGTCTGCATGATATGCTTACAACAATGTAAATAATACACGGTCCTATACAACAATGCAAATTAGTTCACTCTGAAAATATCTGTTGTAAGTGATAATTCTGATACATAAATGATTCCGTTCAAAAGTACCCAATATTTCTGGTTTAGGCTTCCGCTATATTCTCAAGAGCGCACTAACATATTCTGAATTATACACACAACAATACTTTTAACTCAATACCAACCGTATACATAATATAGCTACATATTCACACGACTACATGAGCGTGATGCAAAAGTTTATCGATACAAATAGCTAAGCTAATACATGCTGAACTCTAAATACTCTAAAATTTTGCCTCAGTTTTAGGCCTTTCAGCGAGTCGTGATGATGGGCTGGAGTGATGCTGCTAGATATCCAAACAATCTTCATAAGAGAAGCTTTCTCTGCTGGAACGTGCAAAAAAATAGCCACTCCTCTTGCTCAGTCATGTAGAACGATAGAGAGGGAGATATGCGGAATATGTTGGGTGTTTTATTGAGCCTCGGGGGCGAGTATATATAGGCGTACATGGGGTCATCTTGGAGTACAAGACAAGACACGAGAGTCCTATCTATCCTAGACTACTGTCTAAACGTACAGCCGTATGTATACTCTAACACTCCCCCGCAGTCGTAGCGGGAGCGTCGTGAACAACATGAACGATGTGGACGGTCAGACTGGAGATAAACCGAAGTAGACCCAGAAGGCTGACACCCCCGCAGTCGTAGCGGGAGCGTCGTGGTCGATGTCGTGGCGCGGACGCTTGGACTGGAGAGGAAGCTGATGAGAGCTCAGGCGAGGTGGTAGCCCTTGTGCCGATGTCGAGGGAGCCGAGAGCGCGAGGCGGTGCCGAGGTCGAGGTAGCCGTTGCGAGGGGACGCCGTGGTCGATGTCGTGGTCGGAGATGCCGGTGTCGAGGTAGCCGCACGTGAAGCCGCGGGCGCAAAGAAGGCGCCATGGTGATGATGACGGAGACGCGTCGAGGGCAGTCGTTGAGGAAGTCGATGCCGAGGTCGATGCAGTCCGAGCCGTCGAGGATGAGGTGCGGCCTTAGTTGTGCCAGAACTAGGCGCACGCCGGGGCGTAGGCATACTATGGTTTTGCCAAAACCGAGTACGCAAGATGAATCGTCGGTGACGCGATCGAGGCAGTCGTAGGAGTCGATGCCGAAGAAGACGTCGTCGAGGCCGATGAAGACGAGGCGCCGATCCGAGCTTGCCAGGCACGGGGACGCGTCGGGGACGAAGGCACGCAGCGGTGTTGCCAGCACCGAGCATGCGTAGAGCGGGACCAGTACGGTGTCGTGCCATGTCGGTGATAGACTAGCAGAGAAGGCTCCAGGACGGTAGCGAGGCGCAGAGCGGCGAAGACGGGGAAGAGCCGATGCAGTCCGCGGTCGTCGGAGTAGACGCGAGGGTGGTCGGTGGCGATGCCGAGGAGGCGGCGTAGCCGGGGTGCAGGCGCTGCCAAGGAGGCGTTGCCAGGCGGTGGCGATGACGTTGGCGACAAAGTTGTACTGGACGAGGACGAAGGTGTAGGCGGTGAAACCAGCGGCGGCGAAGGCCGTGCAGGTTACGTGAGGAGGCGCGGCGGCGGTACACGAACGTGGCGATGAAGAGCCGACAGCTTGACGAAGACCATGCGCGGACGGCGGCGACCCGCGTCGTGGGAGCGACGCGGTGGTAGCCTGAGACGTCGGTGCGCGGGGACGGCGAGGTAGACCGCGTGTAGCAGCACTACGGTCCGGGGGGACGACGTAGCTGCAGTGCGCGAGTCGGTGCAGCGGCTTGAGGCCACCGGCGACGTACGCACCAGGGAAGGCGCGCTCGAGGCCGGAGGGTGGATCAAGGCGGCGGCGCTGCGGCCCGAAGGGGCGACGCAACGGCAGCCCGTTGCTCGATCGGTGGTAGGCGTGCGTACTCGATGACGATCTTCACGGGATCCTGCGGAGGCGCGTGCAAACGGCGGATCAGGCCGGTCGCGTGGCCAGTGTGGCGACGTATCGCAGGCGAGCGGGTGATCAATCCGATCGCCCGCAAAGTCGGGGACGCTGCTTGATGATGAGGTCGAAGGCGCAGCAGACCAAGGCGATGACGAAGATGGTGCAGAAGTCCCGATCGGAGCAGGCGGCGATGGTCGGCGCCGGGTGACGGGCGGGCAGATGCGTGGACAACGGCCATGCAGGCCGCCGCGTCGCGCTAGACCGCCATGTCGGAGAAGACGCCTTGTGATCACGCCGGTGTCGGAGTAGAGGCGCGCGAGGATCGACGGGCGGTGGGCGACGCAATCCGATCGATGATCGGTAAACCAAAAGAGAAAAACCGATCAAGAGATCGGAGGAAAAGACTTACAGGGCAGCCGATCACGGATCGGCGGACGGACCCTGCGTACGGGGTGCGCAGCCCCCGGCGGAGATCATGGAGATCGACCTCCCGGGGCAGCGCGGCGGAAGCGTGTCGACGGTCTAGCGCAGCGCCATGGGAGGCGGCGGCGCTAGGGTTGGGAGCGGCGGCGGCACTAGGGTTTTGGCGGCGGCGGCTCTAGGGTAGGATCGATTTAGACTGATACCATGTAGAACGATAGAGAGGGAGATATGCGGAATATGTTGGGTGTTTTATTGAGTCTCGGGGGCGAGTATATATAGGCGTACATGGGGTCATCTTGGAGTACAAGACAAGACACGAGAGTCCTATCTATCTACGTACAGCCGTATGTATACTCTAACAAGTCACATGCTCGTTCATCATCTATAGTTAGGCTAGGATACTGTCTGACTGACTGAATGCATTACAAATCACACGCTACAGAGTCAGTTTGAGAGACTGAAATAAAAGGACGGTACATTATCTGCATTGGAGTCAGCTTGAGCAGTTGGTTCTGCAACGACACTGTCCTCAGCTGAAGGCGATGATGCATCGTACCCAACCTGATATTTTTTCTCCTTGCAGAAAAAGAAGAATTAGTGATGTTATTTCTTTACTGAATATTAAGGATGACTGATACATTGGAGTGCTTATAATTCAAGGAGTTGCTAAAACCTGAATGAAAGAGTGTGTGTGAAAAGCATTTACCTCGTTGGCGCTGCCGTCAGGTTCAGGCTCGTCCGTCGCCTGGCATGCTACCCTTCTGCTCCTATACCTTGAACGAAATTGATTGCGCAATGGACAAAGGATGAGAATCAATGGAAGTAAACACCTGAAGTTTCATGTCCAGGACAGACCAAGAAACGCCCCTCACCTGTTGCTGCGAGGGCCGGCGGCGAGCGGGAGGGAGGAGCGGAGCATGACCGTGAAGCGAGCGCTTCTATCCGTCGTGGAGGTGGACGCGAGGAGGAGCCTGAAGCGTCCGTACGAAGACGCGACCCGCGGCGGGCAAGAAGAAGAACGCATGGCGGGACTGGGAGGGTGCTCGCGGTGGAGGGGAAGAGGAGCGAGCGCATTATATCTTTCTCTCCTTTGAAACAGTGAGAAAGATTGGAGGCTCAACCGTGCCCCTCGCGGCAGGTCGCCTCCCCGGCCAGCCGTGGCTGTCCCCGTCGCGGTGGCCGAGGCCGCACATCTGTCCGGCCATGCCCCGCCCGCCGCCTGCCGTGGCCGTCCCCGTCATGGTGGCCGAGGCCGCACATCCGGCCGGCCACGCCTCGCCCGCAGCCTGCTCTTTCCTAGACGCTCCTTGTAAACTAAACAGAAAAGATGGGAAGGCAAGATGGCCAACAGGCTCATCTACGATCTCTTTATATAGCACCGAGGATTACAATCGTGGAGTACAAGTCACGTACATGATAAGCATACATGGTTAGGATCTACAGCTGGCAGGGTTATCTAGCTAACAACCTGACGAACTAACTATCGAGATAGATACAGATACTAACTGTTTAACACCCTCCCGCAATCTGAACGTGGGTGTCCCATGTTGAGATTGTTTCTGAACTTGATGAACAATGCTGTAGCCAACGGCTTGGTCAGAACATCAGCCAGCTGATCATGCGTGGAGATAAATCGAATGTCGAGAGCCTTGCGTGCAACCCGCTCACGAACAAAATGATAGTCCACCTCGATGTGCTTTGTACGGGCATGGAAAACTGGTTTGACGGATAAATAGGTTGCTCCGAGATTGTCACACCACAGTGTTGGTGCTCGGCGAAGGAAAACTCCCAGCTCCTGCAATAATCCTTGTATCCACATAATCTCTGTTGTTGCATTTGCAACTGACTTGTACTCGGCCTCAGTGCTGGACCGTGATACGGCGGGCTGCTTTCTGGAGCTCCAAGCAACAAGGTTGCCTCCAAGAAATATCGCATGTCCACCAGTAGATCGGCGATCATCCGGGCACCCTGCCCAATCAGCATCAGCAAAACCACTCAGCAATGTTGAGGAAGATTTCTGAAGAACTAGACCATATGACACTGTATGCTTGAGGTAGCGAAGAATACGTTTCACTGCTGACCAGTGCACATCCGTGGGAGCTTGGAGGAATTGACAAACTTTGTTCACACTGAAAGAGATGTCTGGTCGAGTCAGCGTTAAGTACTGAAGAGCCCCTACTGTACTTCTGTACCGTGTGATATCAGCAGCGGAAAGAGGCACTCCAATATACCGAGACAGCTTGTCACTAGTTGCCATGGGTGTACTGACTGTCTTGGCTTGTGTCATGTTGGTCTTTGCTAGCAAGTCTGAAATATACTTGTGCTGAGAGAGGTGGAGACCATCGGGCTGATGCTTGACTTCAACTCCTAGAAAGAACCCAAGTCTTCCAAGATCTTTGACAGGAAAGGACTGCCGAAGCTGCACAAGGAGCTGATCCGTGGCCTGATCAGATGAGCTGACGACGATTATGTCATCGACATACACCAATACGTAAATGGTGACAGCTTCATGTTTGTAGATGAACAGAGATACATCTGCTTTGGAGGGAACAAAACCGAGCTCCTGCAACTTTCCACTAAGACGAGCAAACCAAGCCCTGGGAGCCTGTTTCAAACCATACAGAGACTTCTCCAGCTTGCACACATGATGTGGATACTTCTTGTCAACATACCCAGGCGGCTGCACCATATAGACCTCCTCCTCGAGGTAGCCATGGAGGAAAGCGTTGTCGACGTCAAGCTGTCGCATTTTCCACCCCTGCATCACGGCGAGGGATAGGATGACCCGAATTGTGGTTGGCTTAACCACAGGGCTGTAGGTGTCGTCGTAGTCAATGCCGTGACGCTGCTTGAACCCCTTGGCGATGAGACGGGCTTTGAAACGATCAACGAAACCATCTGGCTTGCGCTTGATCTTGTAAACCCAACGGCTGTCAATGACATTGAGCCCTCGGCGAGGTGGAACAAGGTGCCACGTCTGATTGCGTTGCAACGCTGAGAATTCTGCATCCATTGCAGCCTTCCAAGGGGGTAGCTGAAGAGCAGCAGCAACAGAAGTAGGTTCAGTATCAACACCACGCACAACAGAATAAGTTACCGTGCCATCCTTGTACTGTTTAGGCACAGCCTTGCCAGCACGTAGCCTCGTGCGCATATGGTGCTCGCGATCTGGTGCTGGAGTTACTGAAACAACCTTTGAAGAGGTCAGCAGGGGTGCAGCAGCAGGAGGAGATCGATCGATCTCTGTCGATGCAGATGAAGAAGAAGACTGCTCGTTCGAGTCTTCATGGGCCTCTGTCTCAGACGGACCAGAAGGCCCAGCAGCAGGAGACGCATCCCCTGGCGTGTGCGGCCCAGCATGAGGCCCAGCATGGAGCGGCGCTGTGGCTTGATCGACGTGATCCTGTCGACGATCGAATCCATCAGGTGTACCTGCACGTGGAGACGGAGACTGCACCTCGTGCTATTCATTAGTACAAAAAACATTGCTGCCAAGATCTAAAAGAGAGTCATAGGTGTATTCAGGAGTATTTTGGGGTGTGGTTTTTCGAGAGAAAGGAAAGACATGTTCGTCAAATATGACATCACGCGAAAGGTAAACTCGACCCGTGTCAACATCGAGACACTTGTAGCCTTTGTGGTGATCACTATAACCGATGAAAACACATTCCTTGGATCTAAAGGAAAGTTTCCATGCATTGTATTGTAAAACCCCCACCTTTTAACAAAGGTTGGGATTCCCCGTGTAACGTGCTAGTCCCTGGATCGACTTGCTAGCACACACAGTTTGAGATGCAATACCATAACATTGTATCAAAGTATATTACACGATGATCCAGAATTTAAAAGATTCGATACAAGATGCATAGCCGAAGGCTAGCTCAAACCAAAGTAAACACACAGCGGAAAGCAAATGATACAGTGAGCCCATCATCTTCATGTGCCACAGGCAAGCATGTTGGTTGTAGACTCGAAACCCTGTCGAAACCTCACTCATCGTCTGACGGACCTGCAACGGTGAGTTACAGCCCAACTATATGCGTCAGCACAATTGAATTGTGATGGCAAGATGACACTTATGTGGATATAAATGGCAACCTATCTTCTACATGAATATTTGGCTAAGTGGAGTTTGAGGCTGGTTTGCATAAAGCCAGTTTCATCCTATCATTTGTAAAACAATTTTTCATAGACAAAGAGTACCACTGATAGACATCAGTGAACACCTTTGACAACTACTCACAACAAGCACCACCGATAGACATCAGTGAGCTCCCATCCCTTGTTCACCCTCAAGTTTTAATTTAGAAATTGGGATGAGGAGATCTTCAACAGCTTCCCGGTCTAGTTGCTCAAAATGTCCAGAACCGGGGACACGGCTAAGTATACTTAGTTTTAACTCTCGAGAGGGTGTGCACTTTCACCACAAGACCCAATCATTCCATCCTCCATTGCAACCATTTATGCAATGGAAGAGAGAAGACCAGGACGAGACTTTTCAGGAGCAATTGCCCTTACCTCGGACCCACTCCAACCTACACCCACTACATCTGCTGGTCACGAGGAATTCGGGTTCTCACAACCTACTCCGTCAAGACAGAGCCCATATGACATGTGGCTGCACTAGAAGCTACTGAACAAGGAGAGTCTACAATCTCTTTAAGCCTGGGTGACTTTCCACAATTGTGCACTTCCACCAAGGGCAAATTACCATAGACATGAACCATAGACATGGACCCCTGAGTAGTCACCCACCATGGTTCTCCAACCAGCACCCAGGTAATTCATTGATTAGTTATTAGTTTTCATCACTATCCAACTAATCAAAACATTTTTCATAGCATGTCTATACTAAGTTCCATACTACAAAGTTCTGGGTGGGGGATGGCTACACACTAATAGGAGCATAGCATAGTATAGTATTCAGTAACAAGCCTATCATGCATACTACTGAAAACACTAAGTGCATAGTAGTAAAAAGTAGTAGGACTTTTATGGTGTCACTTGCCTTGGCCAACTGAAGAGTTGAAGTTACACTCTTCACAACACGTAAAGCACTCCGTACAATCTAAACATAGAGATAACACAATAGTAAACAAACAATTCAACAACATCATCACATACAAAAGCAAACATGCATATCAGGGTCTTCACAAAACTTTGGTCGAGGTTCATCACATAATTCAATATGCAAAAAGAATTATTATGATTAGGTTTAGGGTTTACCATTTTGGTTAAAGGATGGTCAAGCAATTATGTATGAACATCATAGATGTCATATATAACTTGCTATGGTGTTCCAAGGGTTCTAAAAGTTGGTCTTAATCAAATGGTCACATAAGGAATTTTGGAAAAGGTTTAACACATTTAAAACAATGATTTTTGTCACACAATATTTTAAAAAGGATCCTAAACACAAAACTTACTAATTGGGTTCACAAACATTTTCTAAAAATGGGTTTTGGTCTTTCTGGACAGAGGCAATTAATGGGTCACTTTTCAAAAAGGAAACATATTAAAATAATTTATAGGATTTAAACTATAACCAAAATACTCCATTTAAGTCTCTGGTTTTTAGTTTGTTTTAAAAGTAATCAAAAATATTTTTACAAGTGACCAAGTTGTTCTACAGAACCTAAGGTTTCCAAAATTATTTTATTTGCAGAAATTGGACTTATAGAAATAAAGTTATGGCAAATATACTCAAATCTCTCATTTGAAATTTGAATGTTTTAAACTTTGCCAAAACAGATAACTAATGATTCTAAAAGATGCTACAAGTCCAGGGCTTTTCAAAAATATAAAATTTGTTAAATTTGGCCAAACCAGTAGAAAGTTGTGAAGGTTCTAAGTTATAGGGGCTTTTCTGCAAAAACGCCAAATAAAATTAATCCGGGAAAATTCTCAGAAATTCCTTGTCCACGTGGCAGCGTGTGAATGGTTGGGCTAGGGCTTGGCTTGGCTTCGGCTTAGCTTAGCCGCGGCTCGGCTTGGCTCGGTTGGATCTAATCAGGGCCGTAGATGCTGGATCGGACGGACGAGGATGGTTGGCTTACAGTGGCGGCGCGAATGGTCGTCGGCTTTGATGGAGACGGCGGCGAGGCGCTCGGACGTGGATGTGGCGGTCGCTCCGGTGGTCCTCTTGCCGCAGGAAGGTGACGACGAGGAGCGCGGCGTCACGGGGAGGTCGATGGCGAGGTTGGAGTCGACCTTCGCTTCCTAAAACGGCGCGGGGACGTGGACGGAGACGGTGGTGGCGTCGGCGAGCTTCGGCCGAGGACGGACACGGCGATACGGCTGCGCAAAAACATCGAGCAAGGGGTCAGGGAGATGCGCCAGGGCATGGGGAAGAGAATAGAAGGTTCTCGGGGTCGGGGGCTTGCCGTCGTCGCCGGAAGCGAGTGAACACGGCGGCGGCCGTGGTGAAATCCGACGAGAGAAATCGGCGGCCTGGGGGCAGGAACCGGAGGGGGGCGAGGGGGAAGAAGAAGCCGCGGGCGTGGGGGATTTAAAGGCATGGTCGAGGGGCCGTCGCGGGGCGTGGGCGAGTGGAGATCGTGCGGGACGTGGGTGCGGTGGCGGTTCCGGCGCGGCTCGGTCATGGGCGGTTGGGGAAGGAGACGCATCTGACAGGTGGTCCCCACCTGTCGGTGAGAGGGGGGGGGGGGGGCGCGGACGGTTGGGCTGGTGACGCGCGGGTGCGGTAGATAGGACGGCGGCTTGTTGGGCTCGGCCCATTTACATTTTTTTTTGTTCTTTTTCTTTTGTTTTATTTTTCTGTTTTTTTCTTATTTCTTTTATAATTTTTGTTTTAAATATTCCAAATCAAATCGAACCAGTTTCTATAGATTTGTAAAATTAAAACCTTTCTTTTAAAACTTACAAACACACTATCCCAAACCTTTTCAAATTTGAAAGTTCAAATTAATTTATAAAGGTTTTATATACACCTTTATGTCATTTTCTAAATTAGGTTTTTATAAGTTCTTTTGGGAAACAAATTTCAAATACAAGGATAATTAGTAGGAGTAATATCAATATGATAAACTTGTTAAAATAATTTGACACAAAATATTTTATTTAAAGGGGTTTGGATAAATTATTTTTAATATAGATACCATTTATAATATGAGCTTTAATAAAATACTTCAATTACAAATCTTGAATAGGAGTTAACAAAATCATTTCAAATCCATATGAATGAATGAAATCAGAGTATGTTTAAATAATTCAAAACAATTTGTAAATAGGGTTTTATTAAGAAATTGAAGGTAATATATGGGATTCCAAATCAGTTTTCGAGTACTTATTTTATTCAAAACATAAGTTTCAATTGTTAGTGATTTTTAAAACATTCCAAAAATCTGGGATGTTACATGTATGGACGCAAAAGGGGCCAACATGCACAACCAAAGGACTTAAGCATAGAGTAGTTTGGTTTGGCCTTGTCACCAAGGAGACGATCAAGAGGTGTTGCATTATCAATAACCCGTGTAGGGAGACGATTAATGAGATACGTGGCAGTACAAAAAGCTTCGTCCCAAAATTTGACGGGCATAGAGGCTTGTGCTAAAAGAGCTAGGCCAGTCTCAACTATGTGCCTATGTTTTCTCTCTGCGGATCCATTCTGTTGGTGTGTGTGAGGACAGGAGATTGTATGAGAGATTCCTGTGGAATCAAAGTATTTGTGGAGACGACGGTACTCCCCACCCCAATCGGATTGGACCCCTTTGATTTTGTGGTTAAGTAAGATTTCAACATGTCGTTGGAATTTGAGAAAGGTGTCCTCAACATCAGATTTCACATGAAGAAGATAAATCCAAGTGAATTTTGTAAAATCATCTATAAAACTCACATAATACTTAAAACCACCAACAGAAGATATGGCAGGACCCCAAACATCGGTATAAATAAGTTCAAGAGGAGTAGTGGAAACATGTCTAGAAATTGAATAAGGAAATTGGTGACTTTTGCCAAGTTGACACGCATTGCAAACATTTGCATGCTCATTATTACAAAAAGGAAGTTTATTGAGCCTTAAAATAGACTGAACTACTTGAGACGAAGGATGGCCTAGGCGCCGATGCCATTGCTCTTTGCTGATCCGTGAGGAGAACATGGCACACTTGAGGGCGCTTATTTCAGAAGACTCGATTGGGTAGGGACCTCCTCTACACCTGCCGTGAAGCAGCGTTTTCTTCGACACCAGATCCTTAATAAGAAAGTAATGAGGATGAAATTCAATGAATACTCTATTATCAATGGCAAGTTTGTGAATGGAAAGCAAATCTTTGGAAATTTCAGGAACGTGGAGAACATTTTTGAGAACAAGATTTTTGGCAGCAGTGTTGATTGTACTATGGCCAGTGTGAGTAATGTGCAAACCTGTTCCGTTGCCGACGTGGACGCGATCGTTGCCGTGGTAGGAGTCGCGCATGTGGAGGCGATCTAGGTCACCGGTGATGTGATCCGTCGCTCCAGAGTCCATGTACCAGTTGGGGTCGACCTGGTACGAGGTGGACGCGTGGTTGGCAGAGTGGTGCTCCTCCTCTCCGCCATAGGCGTGGTCGAAGCGGCTGTAGCAGCGCAGCGCGACATGGCCGACCTTGTTGCAAATCTGACAGACGGGGCAAGGTGCCCCATTGCCACGGCCGAAACCGCCGCATCCTCCTTGTCCACGGCCACGGCCTCCATCGCCGTTGCCGCGTCCTCCTTGTCCACGGCCACGGCCACCATCGCCGTTGCCGCGTCCTCCTCCAGCTCCTGGGTGACCGACCTGGCCACCATGTCCAGCTTGGCCGCCACCGCGGCCCTGGTTGCCACGGCGAGTGAAGTTCGCCGAGGAGTTGCCGATGCCGTAGTCCGAGTCCTGGACATCATGACGATGCTCGTAAGCAAGCAAATGGGCATATACCTCATCGAGGGTGAGGTCGTCCTTGACGCTGAGCGACGTGACGAGCGAGTCGTAGTGCGACCCGAGCCCGGCGAGGATGTACGCGATGATCTCCTCCTCGCGAAGTGGCTGCCCGATGGCAGCGAGGGTGTCCGCCAGTGTCTTCATGTGGCGGTAGTAGTCAGCCGCCGCGACGCCCCTCTTCTTGGCGGCGGTGAGCTGCGTGCGGATCTGTATGACCCGTGCACGCGACCTGGACGAGAACATGCGTTCCAGAGTGATCCAGGCAGCGCGCGCCGTGGGCGCGCTCATGATGTGGGCGAGCACCTCCTCCGTGACAGTGGAGAGGAACCCGCCAAGCACCGTCTGATCGCGAACGTACCAGGTCGCGTAATCAGGGTTGGTGATGACGGTGCGCTCGCCTGCAGCGGTGGTGGAGGCGATCGTCTCGTCTGGTGCCTCGATCGATCCGTCGATGTAGCCCAGCAGCGAGTGCCCGCGGAGGTGCGTGAGCATCTGGGCTTGCCACAGGAGGAAGTTGGTGTGGTTCAGACGGACGGTCACGGCAGATGTCACCGCGGGCGCCATGGACGAGGATGAAGAAGACATGAGCCGTGGTGGCTCTGATACCATGTAAACTAAACAGAAAAGATGGGAAGGCAAGATGGCCAACAGGCTCATCTACGATCTCTTTATATAGCACCGAGGATTACAATCGTGGAGTACAAGTCACGTACATGATAAGCATACATGGTTAGGATCTATCGAGATAGATACAGATACTAACTGTTTAACACTCCTCCTTTCTCAGCTCGTCCTCCTCCTGCTGCATCCGTCCGCCTCAGCGAGTCGGTGTGCAGCCACATCGAGGAGCTCGCGCTCCGTCCCCGCCCAGGATCTTCCTAGAGTTTATTCGGTCGCTGTACCGTAACTCAGTCAGAAAAACAAAAAAAAAAAACGTTTCGTCCAGGATGTCTTGAGTTTGCTCAACACGGACGGAACAATCTGGTTCGTTGGTTTTTGACGGAGGCCAGCGGGCGCTGCCTCATTATATTAAGAAGGGGCCGGGACAAATGCCGGTTTTGGATTACAGGGAGTTTTGCGTAAAGTAAAGGATATGTACAAAACTAAGAAACAGGAGCTACACTAGGAGTTGATGAGGCTTTGCTACACCAACACAAAAGAAGAGAAGAGAGTACGGGATTACTCTCCTTCGGGCCACGACTTTTTGAGGACGCCAGCGCGCCTCCATTCTCCCAGCTCAGCTTGTATCTTGTCAACTGTAGAAACTGCCGAATGCAGCTTGTTGTTGAATATACGGTCATTACGTTCTTTCCAGATAAACCACCAGGTAAGAAGTATCAAAGTTTGCCATCTTTCCCTCCAAGGCTTTTGAATTGAGATAGAAGATTCAGACCACCAATTTGCCAAGTTGCTGATGTCACTCGGTGGTGTTAAGGATGCAGGAAGATTAAGTCTGTAGACCAAGGTTTGCCAGACATGAGAAGAGTATGGACATGAACCGAAGAGATGCAGTCCGGTCTCTGGTTCGGCATTGCATAGTTTGCACAGAGGATCATGTGGCCAGCCCCTCCTCGCGAGGTTGTCAGCTGTTAGAACTTTGCCCCTTAGGATCAACCAGGCCTGAATCTTGCATTTGGGAATGGCCTTTGTACTCCAGATTTCGGGAAGAACAGCAACATGGTGCCTACCCTGGTGAAGGAATTGATAAGCAGACCTTGCCGTATAGGTTCCCGTGCTTGTCCAGCGCCATGAGATAGAATCTCTCTGATTGTTGAAGATGAGCTCACCAAGCAGACGCATTTTTTCCCAAAGCCTGAGGTAGTCAGCCAGAACTGCGGGGGATGGGTTAGCCTTGATGCATCTGATCCAGCCACGATCAGTGAGAGCTTCTCGGACTGAGATGTTGCGTTGCTTAGAGTGCTTGAACAAGTGGGGGAATTGAAACTGCAGGGGAGTGGCATCACACCAATGGCTTTTCCAGAAGCTAGTAGTTCTACCATCATTTATGTTGATTTTGGTAGACACTCTGAATGCATTCCTTGTGATATTATCGATAGGAATAGGCAGGCCGTGCCATGGTTTAGACTCGTCCGTGGCTTCCTGCCATAGCCATCTCATACGAAGAGCTATACCGCTCAGGTACAGGTTGGAGATGCCCAAGCCGCCAAGATGTTTGGGGAGGCAGACAGCCTTCCAGTTTACAAGACATTTGCCTCCAGAAACGGTGTCGCTGGCTGCCCAGAGGAAAGCTCTTCTAAACTTATCCATTTGCTTGAGGAGCCATTTGGGGTGCAGGAGTGCAATGAGCTGGTAAGCAGGCAGGGCAGACAGAACAGCAGTCACAAGAGTGAGGCGACCAGCAAGAGAAATCCATTTAGCCTTCCAACATGCCAACCTTTTAATGAACTTGTCAATGATAAGTTGGTACTCATTTCTCTTTAACTTCCTATCAGAGAGAGGCATACCAAGGTAAATGCATGGAAACTGTGCGAGCTGGCAGCCAAAACTGAAGTCGGAAAATTGTATGAGCTGGTTCGTTGGTTAAACATCGTATGGTATAGAATTAATGTATCCGGTTAAGTTTGCTCTTTTAATAGTAGTATAGATTATTTGTTCGTGAGAAAATTGAAGTCTGAAGCCCACAAGCCCAAAACCACCAACGATCGAGCGCCTCCGACTCACCTATTCCCTCTCCCTCTCGCCAGCCGCCGGCAATGGAGGCGGCGGCGGCGACGGCGCGTGAATCCCATGGAACCGCGCGGAAGCGGGCACGGACGAGTTTCGCCCGCGACGAGACCGCCGGCGATCTCATCAGCGGCCTTCCCGACGCCATCCTCGGCACCATCATCTCCCTCCTCCCCACCAAGGACGCCGGCCGCACGCAGGCCCTCTCGCGCCGGTGGCGCCACCTCTGGCGCTCAGCTCCCCTCAACCTCGAGGTGCACACCCGCCCGTTAGTCTTCCTGCGGGCCGGCGTGCGCCTGTCCGCCGTCTCCAAAATAATCTCGCGACACCCTGGCCCCGCCCGCCGGTTCTCCTTCACCTGCCTCGGCGACGGCGACGGCGACCTCTACGCCGACGCGGAGCGCTGCCTCAAGTCCCGAGCCCTGTCCAACCTCCAGGAGCTGGACATCGCCTACGAGTACGGCGGCTCCGCGCCGACCGGGAAGAACGGCTGCCCGTTGCCTCCGTCCGCGCTCCGCTCCGCGTCCACCCTCCTCGTTCTCAGCATCGTCAACTGCGATTTCCCCGGCGACATCGCGCCGTCCATGGGTTTCCCTCTCCTCAAGCAGCTCTCCTTGTGGGACGTTTCCATCTCGGGTGACATCTTCCACGGCTTTCTCTCCAGCTGCCATGCCTTGGAGAGCTTGTCCTTGTCCGAAGTTCGCACAGTGGATGGACTCCGTGTTAGCTCGCCGTCTCTTAGGAGCATCGGCCTCAGAGCTGGAAGGGCAGAACTGATCATCGAGGATGCTCCTTGCCTCGAAAGGTTACTGCTACCTTATTGTCTCGTGGATGATTGCCTAACTATACGGCTAATTAGGGCACCTAAACTGAAGATATTGGGCTCTTTCTGGGCAGACTCATCCAGACTGCATGTCTTCCAGGTAGGCACAGCAGCTACTATCAGGCATTCTCACATACCGATGATTGTTTTCTGATCTTACCTGTTATCTTCAGGGATTGAACCCAGTCAGCTCGGCAAACTCAATACGGACCGTGAAGGTTTTGGCCCTCAGATGTTCTAATTATCGAGAGAATGCAATTCTTGACGTCCTCAGGTGGCTCCCTGTTTAGAGAAGCTCTATGTCTCTGTGAGTATTGGTCTGATTTGCTTTAGACGTACGCTATGATTTAAACATTAGCTAGTTCTTTAGTTTTCGTCTAACATATGCTTATTTTGTTTCTCGTTTTGCAGTTTGTTGAACACCCCTTGGGCCAGATGTATAAGGAAAATGAGCGTCAGTATGACCCGCTGCATCCAATCGAGTGCCTTCAGACCCATCTCAAAAAAGTGGTGCTAAAGTTATACTCAGCCTATGAGCATCAGGCTGACTTTGCCAGGTTCTTTGTTTTGAATGCAAAAGTGCTAAAGAAAATTGAATTTGAAGTACGTGGGGACTATCGCAGTGAATCGGTGGCTCGTCAGCACAGGCTGCTACAGGTGGGAAACAGAGCTTCTGGTGATGTTCAATTTGAGTTCAGGGATACTATTTATTATATTGATCAATATCTCAGCAAGCATACCCATGATTTAGCAGTGAACGACCCCTTCAGACAGCCATAGACAAGGATGATTCCTGAAGGTTGTGCCGTCTTATGCTCATAATGTTGACAGGAGGCTGATGCTTGAAGATTCCACTGTCCTCCGCATATGTCTGCTTATTTCGAAGTGGTCTATAGGTCCAGTAACTTATGAAGTCACCCTGTGGAAACTTGAGAATTTTTTTTTGAATGCAAAAGAAGTTTACTTCATGAAAGTTCTAATGGGGAGGGATGCCAAAAAAGCTACAGATGAAAGTTTTAACTGTGAGGGACTGGTAATCCAGCTGCAAGAACACCTCTTACCATGTACAATACTACAATTGCGGCTTAGTTCTGTCTAAGCTGGGCAAGAAACACATGCTTGTGCTGCTAGTTTAATTGTCTTTTCAGTTATAATGGAGTATATGAGAATGAGAAGTTCAGTTACCGATTAGTGTCTCTGCATACATATAGCACTTGGAGCAGCGCCGTTTTGGCTCCCGGGTGTAGATGCACCCGGTATTTTCAAAAACATTTCAAAATTTGAAAACTCATCAAAAAAATCTGAAAAAAATCATGCACGTACATGACCATGGTACGCACCCCCGTATTTTTTTTCGAGCCAAAATGACATCGTACGCGACCTGTACAAAAATGACAAATTTCCTGTCAGAAAATGAGATTCAAATTTTGAATTTCTGACAGGAAATTTGTCATTTTTGTACAGGGCGCGTACGATGTCATTTCGGTGCGAAAAAAACTACGGGGTGCGTACCATGGTCATGTACGTGCATGATTTTTTTCAGATTTTTTTGATGAGTTTTCAAATTTTGAATGTTTTTTGAATATAACGGGTGCATCTACACCCGGGTGCCAATACGAATTTCTGTAGCACTTGTTTGATGCTTACGAAAGGTTAACCTGTAGGCTAGGCACCATGCTTTTCTACCTAGGAAGGAAATATTCTTGTAACTTTCAAGGTATTACCATCAGGTTGAAGCTTTGCTAATGATCATTAACAGCCTAATGCAGCAGTCTTTGTGTCTCCTCGGCTGGAACATGCTTTGGTTGTTGCTCCGTAATCCAACATTGTATTTTCTGTAATGACACGATTGGGTCATTGTAAAAGTTCGCATGTGATTTTTCTCTTCCTGGAACAGCTATAACATTGCATTCAGACAAGGACCTGGCATAGCGTAGACTTTTGCAGTGATCCTCTGGTGTAAATTACCACTAGAGAACTAGTATTTCTAAACATCTTTGTTTATCCTTACTATCTCTGTGTATGTGGCTCTTAATTTAAAGAGGCTTCAGATCCTTTAGCGTGCATCAGCAGTTTCTTCTATGGAATTAACAACATTTCGTTGGTGTCATAATTATCTCTTTATGGTGCACATGAAAGATATTCACAATGGGGGGAGAAACTCATGCCGACAGCTGCTTCATTTGATATGGAGAAAAAAGAGTACGTTCCGCAACTATTCGGAAATGTACTTCGCAGCATATGGTGTATTGCATTGATCCATCTTATTCAAGGGGTGGTTGTTTAATTTGTTGATGGTCCTTTTGCTTTGACCAGAAAGGGCCCTTTTGATTTGTCCCGATTTACAAGCATATTATTTAGCGAAATGCCATCTTTAGATTAATATAATATTCTAGATTTTGTTGGGGGCATTTTTTCTCTTATAGCCTAAATCGACATATAAACAGTATGACACCACTCTTTCAGCAACAAATTCTCCAATTTGAGTATGCTAGATGGTGTAGAGTGTTAGATCAGCATCTAAACAGTATGACACCACTCTTTCAGCAACAAATTCTCCAATTTGAGTATGCTAGATGGTGTAGAGTGTTAGATTCAGCATCTCAGATTCTTCTGAGCTAAGCTGGAGCCTTGTCAGAAACTTCAAAGTTTTTTTTAAAAAACTGGAGCTGTTCTTGAGTCAAACCTCGAAGAAAGTTCACGGCCCACAGTGTTCAGTTTCACTTCAGAACACATGCCAGTTTCCCACATAGCACATTTCAACTGAAAATATCCCTAGCCAAATTTTTGATCATTTTCTGGCAGTTGTCCCTTGAAACAACAAGACATTGACAAGATCAAGCACACCAGACAGAGACACAAACATGAACAGGACAAACCCTTTGCCATTGCATTCCTTAAACACCATTCCAATGGTTACAGATAGTTTGACAATACAAATCCCCTTATCCCAATTCCAAGGTTAAAAGAAAATCCAAATCTACAAATTAGGTGGCTGTACTAATTGATTGAAGGGAATGTGTCAGCACAATCATTTTCCAATAAATAAATATGCAGGTTAACCATCAGCTCATCTGCTCATGTCATACAAAATGGTGAGTTGGGTACTCATGCTCAGACCCGTTGTAATCATAGTACAGCCTCTCCCCCTTGGAGATGTCCCTGTTGGCCACCAGGAGCACGCGGCACTCGCCATCGACAGCGTACCGCACACACTTGAGGTTCTGCTTCTTCCTGCCTTCCCTGCAATGATCATACAAGTTTCAGGCACAGCTGCAGTCAAGGTACCAAGTGTGTGTGATTCTGGGGTATCGAGATGCTTACGGTGTGTGGTTGTTGATCCCGTTGATGTACCGCGCGATGTTGCTCCGCTTGTCGGGGCAGACGACAAGGCTCTTGGATGGCGGTGAGGCGGAGAGCAGGGTCATCATGCTGTCACCGTCATCGTGCTCGCGGTTTCTCAGGTAGTCCACGTCGCCGACATACTCGGTGATGATGGTCCAGTCCTTGATGAACCTGTCCGCCTCCACCGTGAACCTGTCCAGGAAATTCCACACCAAATTCAGTGCCCAAATCATCCAAAGATAGAGCAAGATGATAAATCAGCAGCGAATTGTGTGTACCCTTCAATCGGATCAAAGACAACAAGGAGAGGGGGCCATTCCCCTCTCTCCATCATCCTCTTGCACAGACTCAAGGTCTCCACGTCCTCCTTCGGCAGCACCTGAGATGAAATGGCATCCGAGATTCAGTAAAACGAAAAAACAGCCTTGAAATCAGCCAAGATTGGATGCTAGAATTGGAGGTAAAGCGGCTGACCTGCATCCCTCCCGCCTCGAGGGCGGCGCTGTTGGCAGACCGGGGAGCCATGCCAGGCACGTAGGTGAGGTCGTTGCTGAAGACGGCGCCGGTGGGCGTGAGCGCCGTGGCGAGCGACGCCATCTGCGTGAGGCGCCGGACGGGGTCCTCGCTGGGGTTGAAGGGCAGCAGCCTCCTCCGCTTCTTCTTGGACACCACCAGCGCCTTCCGCTTCCTCTTCTTCCCCTCCGACGGCTCGGCCGCCGCCGGGCCACGCTGGATCTTGAAGAAGTCAACGATCTTGGTCTGGATCAGCGGGAACTCTGCAAGCGGAAGAAACAAGATCCGATTCAGAAAACGAGCAGACAACAGATGCAGAAACACGGCCGTGTCGATCGACTCACGCTTTGGCATCTTGGCCTGGACGGCCGTGGCGGCGTCGGCGGATTTGGCCGAGGTAGTGGTGGTGGTGGAGCAGGAGGGGCAGAACCAGTCGCCGGCGGGGACGCGGGGGAGGATGGGGCGGAGGCAGAAGATGTGGAGGCCGCGGTCGCAGCCGTCGCACAGCAGCAGCTCCTCCGCGCCGTGGCCGAACCCGCACGCCTCGCACCGGACGTCCTCGACCGTCGTCGGCCTGCGCCTGGCGGCCGGCCGCCGCGCGCGGGTACGGTGGCGCTGCTGCGTGGCGGGGCCCATCTCCGACGGCGTCGGCGCGGGTGAGCGGAGACGGAGAGGAGGGTGGGGATGGGGGACGAGGGGGAGAGAGGAGAGGTGGGTGGGCGGCACTGTGGAGGGTAGAAGTAATCGGAAGCGGCGGGAGAGGTGGGCGGGTTTTGGCGCGAACGGGGTGGCTTCGCGGGAAGCAACAGCCATGGCGCGCCGAGTTTTTCTCTACGCGGGTTCGGGTTTTGGCGCGAATCGTCGGGCCTAAGAGGGTGACCAAGCGTCTTTATGGGCTGAGCGGGCCGGTGAATTCTGCTTTTCGCTGCCTTGGAACAATGGAGAGGCAAGGCCCGTGCCCGGTTTTAGGGTCCCTGGTTCTGATGTTAAAAAAAGGTCCATGGTTCTACTCAAACGTGATGACAGAGTAGCTAGTATGTAGGGACATAAAGGAAACCGGTTTTTGAATATATTTATAGGTTTTTCAATTTAATTATTGGCGTTACTGTTGTTGGATATGTACATGTGCAAAATATTTTCTTGATCGTTTGACCATTTTCGTTATTTTTTTATGGATTTATTGGTCATCCTAAGAGTATGTGCACTGCGAAACCATTTGTCCACCTCTCGGTTGATGCAAAAAACATACCGTCCCACATTTTACCGATCACTGGCTAGCCAAAATGTTGGCTAGAGACCAACTAAGTAGGAGCAAAAAGATCACATGTTGTCTAACATTTAGGCAAGGAAGATTTTGCCACCAAGAGAACGTACTCTAATGGTATAACTTCCTTGAATCGTCTCCTATCCCTACTTGATGCAGATTGTTATCACCCATGTCAAGGAATGGTTGGTATATTTTTAGTAAATTTTGCATTGGTCCAACTAGATTAACATGCATGCCATTTTATACTTCACTTTGGACTTGCACATATTTTTGTTACATGATTGTTACCCGAGTACTCATGTTTGCTCACAAACTAAAGCCAACAAACATTGTTGTGAATTTGACCGCAAAAGAGCAACAAAGCGAGCAAAACAAGAGAACACATTGTGGATATCTCTTTTGCCTCGTATAATCTAGAATATTACTCTACAACCCTATATAAGTGCATTCTGGTACCATCTATTGAGATATTCAAGTGATACTAAAATAAACTTACAAACATATAAAATACAATTATAGTACACATTTGAGAGTGCACAAGTTGAAATGTACTCCCTATGCTTTTAAGTACCATGGGTCCATGAGTCTAATTAATTTTAACTTCTATGACTTGCTTGAGTTAATGAAATTTAATTACATCAACAAAAATTCTTGAACCAAAATCTGAAAAAAGACCATATCACAATTATCATTGTTGAATGAATGATACATGTTGGTATTACCTAATAGTGAACTTTAGTTATAATATGAAGTGTGTTTTGTATTGTTAGATACAATGAATAATTTTATTAAATTTACATGTTAATCATGTTATAAATGAAAAGATAAAATAATTTGTAAAACGAAAGCAAGTATAAATGTTTAATACAAAAATGTGAGTGTTATTTGTCTTAGCTAGCCATGTGCGAAATTAAAACAATAATAGTTGATTTAAGTTTTTGTAAAAGAAAAATTGGAAACTCTTTATTGGCCCGCATTCGGTTATGGCCAGATCGGTTTTGAACGCTGCCTGGTCCCTACTAACCTTGTAGATCGAACCGTCTAAGATTTACTCCTGGACCACCTGTAATTGAATACTCGGTTAGACCCAGTGTCGAACTCATTCCGGCTCAAACCCTCTTGAACCCATCCATGAAATAACTCACAAGCGCATCTCGGTGAGAGCGATGGTGGCTCCTCCGCATCGCTAGTGTCCCTTCCCCACGACATAAAGATCTCGTCGATAATATTTTTATGTACATAAATTCTGAAGTTAGCATATTATTATTTTCATGAATGACTTGAATCTCAAGCTTAGGCTAAAAAGGATGATCTTTATTGATTTGTTCTTACACAGTCTCATATTCCTTTTAATATAATCTATGGTTGATTTAGTTCTTGAAGACTAACTTTAGTACTGATAGCACTTTTTCTTAGCGCAATGAGAAAACAATATGGTGCAGACATATGAAAAGAATATGTCTCCACTGGTATTTCCCAATAGTTAGGCCTCATTTTGAGCTAACCATGAGGGCCTCAACTTTATGGGTGCAACCCTAAAATTAAATATTATCAGAGACTCTTATAACTGTGAAAAAAGATACTTTGATATTGAAAAGTGCACCAGATATCCCTAAGTGGTTTTGGATGATTAATGACATGGCGATCGAGAAACCAACCTAAGTACTACATGTTATAGTTTTTATTGATACTTGTACTTTTCCAATGCTGCACCTCCACACACCCCCCCCCCCCCCCCCCAAAAAAAGAAAACTTGAGAAGAGGTATTGGAATCCCTTGTGAATATTCGTAGCCAAAGGGGCACTTGGAGAAGCTTGAGTGAAATGAAGCTTTTCAAAATCTCAAATATTTCCTCATTATAATCCACTAGTTCTTTCTTTCTATAAATCCCTCAATCATGACCCAACAGTTTGTCTTTGTACCTTCGAACCAATGAGAATGAGACCGACCGAAAACATCGGTTATACACTTTTATTTGTATGTCTATACGACCAAGTTGAGTTCATGTTAACAACTATCGAGTCCTATTTTGTTTCCCCATTCAGGCAATCCTCTATACAGGTCAAGCACTTCCTAGCAAAATTGACCTTAATCATCCGAGAAGGTGATTGACATGAGAAATTACAAAAAAAATCAAATAGTATCTTTCTACGCGACAGGGGGAATAAATATGTGGACATGCCAGTTCATGAATAACAAAAAGTTTTATATTTTATGGTTCTCTTAGCGGAGAAACAAACATGATGTTATACTTATACATATGTGCTCCGCGGACTCCTAGCGTGGCTGATACGATCATACAACTTAGGAGATTGTGTGATCAGTGATGACTCCCAAGTGCAGGAGATCAATTGTAGTACCTTTCAATTAGAAAAGGTTGTCGAACCCACGAGGAGCTGAAGGTATTGGTTAGTAAGATTGATAAATAAAACAATAAAAGATGCAATGTTTTTGGTATTTTAGGTTGTATAATTCAATGCAGCAAGTAACAATAGCAAGTGAAAGCTCTCAAAGAGAGAAAGCCCAATCCTCTTATGTGGCAAGAGGACAAGCTCAAGTGATGTGTAACTTATATGTGGAAAACGTTCCCGAGGGCGGCATGGATATGCTAGGCATAGAGATTTATTAAACAACACGTTGAATATCTTGTCAAGTTTTAATCTTCTTTGGACGGAGCCATAATTCGGTATAGCTAAATAAATAACTACAACCCCTTATGATGGATCATGTGGCCAAGTAAATGACTGCACAAGAATTATTAAGACATAAAGTCCCACCATAGCATTACACTCTAAGGTCCCCGATACTAATACCCTCATAATATAACTTCATGACTCAATCTCAGGTTTACGTGTCCTCCCAAGTCTCCTCAATTCATTATACTACGGTGTTCTCCTATGAGCCCATATAGGTGAAGTGTTGTGCAGTCGACGTTCGCACAACACCATCATAGAATCACATAAAAGATAAACTCTTGACAAAATACCAACACATGTTATATAAATCATTGCCAATTCATCCTATGCCCTCAGGAACATACGGGAACTACTCACAACGTGCAAACATGATCATAATCAGTGGCATAAGTGGTACAACACAATCTGAAATTATAACTTCACCACCAAATAATGACAAGTACTCAATCACAAACATGAATAGTAGCACAAGACAAGTATCTAGGGTATAGCAACTCTCAAACTGAGGGGAACGGAGTGGATCACGGAGATGATGATGGAGATGGTGCTGGTCTTGATGGGGGTGATGATGTAGAGGCCTCCTCCCACGCCAAGGAGGAGAGGTGATGACGATGACGATGATTTCCCCCTCTCCGGAGCTCCGGAGCAGCAGGATCTGACCCCCTCGGAGGGATCAGGAGTTTCGCCGCCGCCGCGACCTCGGATGGACTTGGAAAAATTAGGGCGTACTTTTCGGGCGAGACGAAGGCGTTGCTAAAAAGCCCCAGGCGAGGAGGTGCCCGAGGCCGATTTTGGTGGGCCCACGCGGCCAGGTACATGGGCCGCGTGGGCCCCCCCTTTGGCCCTCGTGGCTCTCCTCTCTTCGGTCTTCTTCCCTCTGCCTTCCTCCGATGAAAAACTCCGTGGTATTTTTCCTTTTATTATTTGGGTTCCTGTAGCTCCTGAAACATTAAAAACAAGAAAAGGGGTTTTCTGCCTCCCAGAAATTAAATACCAAAAATAGGGACTTTGTATGAAAGTCCCCAAAATCATCTAAAACATGTAAAAACAATCATATAACATGCAAATAACATTCTAATGATACTAAAAGTTATAAATGATGATATAAAATGCACGTATCAACTCCCCCAAGCTTAAACCTTTACTCGTCCTCGAGTAAGTAAGGACATAGATCATTACATGCATCAATGGACTTATGGTTGATAAATAAATACGGCATTGTATCATCATCATATTCAATTGCAAGATAAGATTAATGAACTAAAACTCATACATGAGGGCAACATAAGTAGAAGCTCTAGCAATCACCCCTTACTTTTGAAAGCAAATAACCATTGTATGTTGGACAATCGAATCATATTGTTTTTCACATGCTTTTGCTCTTTATGGCAAGCATTATAATCTTTTATACTTTGCTGAAATTTAAAGACAAGATAAACTCTCATTGGATAACAAGTTCAAAGAAGACAAATGAAAAGACAGATAGATATAAAAATTGTTATCACCTTGCTTCTCTAGTAACTAGTGCAAACTTTAGTCATGGATATCTCAATCAAGTTCCTATGCTCTACCAACCTTTATCTTACACTTTCCATGGCTAACTGAAATTTCAGGTGCCTTCCTTTCATTCACATTCAAGAGCATAAGTATTGAAATATCCATGATCATTAATTTGCTCAAAAGATACTAGGTTAACAAGAGTGTTTTATATCCTTTTCATTATCTTCTCAACTTTTATCCTACAAGACTATATCTCAACCTCAAACTATTAATTCCAAGTCATATTGACTTTTTACTTATTTTATATGAGATAATTCTACAATTGTCCAACATACTCAAGTTAATTAATTTCAAGGCAAGATGTGATTGAAACTCTAAATATGCCACGCTCATTTGCATGAGTGTTACCCATAAATCTCCAAACAAGAGAATCATGGATGACACCATACTTTAATATTCATTGATAAACCATAAGATAGGATACATGATAATGCTCCATGAGCTCACACACGCCTAAGAGATATTGATAACTAAACGATAAAAGCAAAACACCATGACTAGATAGATATGATAGATGATAAAGAGAAAGACTAGGTGGAACTCCCCCAAGCTTGACGTTCTCCAGACTCTCTTTGCTGCAGCCTCCTCCTTCTCATATTCTTCCTCCCATTCAGCCATCTTCCATGGGAAAGGCCTTCCATCACGGAAAGATGTAGGTGGATCATTATACCTGAGGGTGGCGGCTGCTGCAATCTTCTTGAAGCGTTCTTCATATTCGCAGTTCTGGTTCTCTACATCCCACATGAAGCATTGGAACTTCTCCCACTTGTCGATGACGTCCTTGTACTATCTTCCAGATCTTCAAGCCTTTCTTGTACTCTTCAACCTTCTTCTCCAGCTCCAGGTTCATGAAGTGATGAGCATCAAGGCTGCGGTAAACCACAGTGCCATACCTGAAGGTCTTGTCCTCCAACTCATCCAGCCTTTCCTCCACCGTGCCGGTGGCCTTGGGAGCCTTCACCTCCTCCACGAGCATCACGCCCTCCTTGAAGCACACGGTCTTCGGTGGTGCCATCACGGAGTTGAGGTAGCGGTTCACAACACCTTCCTTGGGAGGCTCTCCCCCTTGGTTGGATCCGGAGCAAGACATGGCTAAAACCTGACAGACAGAAACAGCAGAAACAAAGATCGCTCGAGAACGCTCGGTGCGAGATTAGATCGGCAGAGAGGGGTATATATTGAGGGTTTTTAGGTCAAGACGAAGCGTCGGGATCGAAAACGAGACGAAAAGGGACTCCGAGGGGAAAAGGAGTGGGCCCACGCGGCCAGGTACTGGCCGCGTGGGACCCCCTCTTTCCTTCCTCGGGTCTCCGCTTCGTCCAGTTTTCTTGTCCCATACGTTAATTTCCATAAAAAATGACTTCCGTAAAATATTATGCAATTCCGAGAAACTTTCCAACAGTAAGTTACCTTCTATTGATTTAGGGTTTCTGAAACTGCACGGTTTCTCTCAATTACCTCCTCCGGTGTTTGTAAATTCAACTCTCCACCATTCCGATGAAGCTCTTTCCTGCAATATAAGGTTTAAGGCGTTGTCCATTGACTACATGAGGTTTACCTTTCATGTCACCGTGAAGACGGATAGCTCCTGAACGGTACACCTCCTGTATCACTAATGGTCCCTGCCACTTTGAAGCTAGCTTCCCTGCAGAAAACTTGAAACGAGAGTTGTATAAAAACTTGATCACCTACTTTGAATTCCTTTTCTTAATTTTCTTGTCATGCCAAATCTTAACTTTTCTTTAAACATTGCACTTTCATAAGCTTCATTTCTCCATTCATCTAGTAGGTTTAAATCAAGAATTCTCTTTTCTCCGCAGTTTTAAAATCAAAGTTCAATTGTTTAATAGCCCATCTAGCTTTATGTTCTAACTCAACAGGTAAATGACAAGCTTTTCCATAAACCATTTTATAAGGAGACATTCCCATAGGATTTTTAAAAGCAGTTCTATAAGCCCATAATGCATCATTAATTTAATTGGCCAATCAGACTAGACTTATTCACTGTCTTTTCCAAAATGAGTTTAATTTCCCTATTACTTAATTCAACTTGTCCACTTGTTTGAGGATGATAAGGAGATGCAATTCTATGGTTAACATCATATTTTGCCAAAGTTTTTCTAAGAACACCATGCAAGAAATGAGAACCACCATCAGTAATTAAAAACCTAGGAACACCAAACCTGGGGAAAATGATGTCCTTGAGCATCTTCATTGCTGTGGCATGATCTGCACTTTTGGTTGGAATTGCTTCCACCCACTTTGTAACATAGTCAACTGCAACCAAAATGTGAGTATGCTTTGTCTTTGATTCTGGGAAAGGTCCCATAAAGTCAAAACCCCACACATCAAATGGTTCAAGTGGCAATGAATAATTCATAGGCATTTCATTTCTCCTACCAATATTTCCTACTCTTTGACATTTATCACAAGATTTAACATATTCAGCACAATCCTTAAATAAAGTAGGCCAATAAAACCAGATTGTAATACCTTTGCTCCTGTGCGATCTCCTGCATGATGCCCTCCATAGGGACTATCATGACAATCTCTTATAATAGCCTGTTGTTCATGCTCAGGTACACAACGTCTAATAATACCATCCACACTTTTCTTATAAAGGAAAGGATCATCCCAAAAATAATGTCTAAGATCATAAAAGAATTTCTTTCTTTGTTGATAAGTGAAGTGTGGAGGTAAAACTTTACCAACAATAAAATTTGCATAGTTGGCAAACCAAGGAGATGCAACTTTAGCACTAGAAACATTAATTGCAAGTTGTTCATTAACAAAGCTATCATTAATAGGAATAGGATCATCAGGTATATTTTCCATTCTAGAGAGATGATCAGCTACTTGATTATCTTCCCCTTTCCTATCAACAATGTGTAAATCAAACTTGCAATAAAGTACCCATCTTATTAATCTAGGCTTAGCATCTTTCTTATGCATCAAGTATTTAATAGCAGAATGATCAGTATGCAATGTGACTTTTGAATCAGTAATGTAAGGTCTAAACTTGTCACAAGCAAATAATACTGCTAAAAATTCTTTTCAGTTGTAGCATAATTTCTTTGAGCAGCATCAAGTGTTCTACTAGCATAATAATAACATTCAGTTTCTTATCAACACGTTGGCCCAAAACAGCCCCAACTGCATAATCACTAGCATCACACATAATTTCAAAAGGCAATTTCCAATCAGGAGGTTGAATAATAGGAGCACTTATTAAAGCATTCTTCAAAATATTAAAGGACTCAATGCAATCATCATTAAAAGAGAAAGGAACATCCTTTTGCAAAAGATTGGTTAGAGGTTTTGATATTTTGGAGAAATCTTTAATAAACCTACGGTAAAAACCTGCATGCCCAAGAAAACTTCTTATACCTTTGATGTCCCTTGGGTATGGTAGCTTTTCAATAGCTTCTATCTTTGCTGGATCAACTTCTATTCCTTTCCAGAAATCTTATGCCCAAGAACAATACCTTCAGTAACCATGAAGTGACACTTCTCCCAATTAAGAACTAAGTGTTGGTCTTCACAACGCTGCAAAACTTTGTTAAGGTTGAACAAGCAATTATCGAAGGAAGTACCATACACAGAAAAATCATCCATAAAAACTTCCATTATCTTTTCAATATAATCAGCAAATATAGCATTCATGCATCTTTGAAAAGTAGCAGGAGCATTACACAAACCGAATGGCATTCTCCTATAAGCAAATGTACCATATGGGCAAGTAAAAGTGGTCTTTTCTTGATCATCCTTATGGACAGGAATTTGTGAGAAACCTGAATAACCATCTAGATAGCAAAAGTGAGAGTGTTTAGATAACCTTTCTAACATTTGATCAATAAATGGCAATGGATAATGATCTTTTCGAGTTGCTTTATTTAATTTTCTGAAATCAATACACATCCTATAACCAACAACAGTACGTTGAGCCACAAGTTCATCCTCATCATTTGGAACAACAGTCATTCCACCCTTTTTAGGAACACAATGAACAGGACTAACCCACTTACTATCAGCTATAGGATAAATGATACCAGCTTCAATAAGTCTTATTACCTCTTTCTTACCACTTCTTTCATTTTTGGATGGAGACGGCGTTGATAATCAACAACAGGTTTTGCATCCTCCTCCAAATTAATTTTATGCATACATAGAGCTGGGCTTATACCTTTAAGATCATCAAGAGAGTATCCAATGGCTGGTCGGTGAGCTTTTAGCACATCAAGTAATTTCTCTTCTTCTTCAGCTGAAAGGTTAGCACTAATAATGACAGGATATATGCTCTTCATCCAAATATGCATATTTCAGATTTGCAGGCAAAGGTTTTAATTCAAAACTAGGATCCCCTTTAGGTGGTGGTAGTACTCCTAAATTATCAGGTGGGATATGCAATTGTAATTGTGGTGGTTGTTGCCATAATATTTGTTCCAAAGCCTCTTTTTCCTCATCATTAAATGGTTCATCTTGATTAAGCATATAACGTTCTACAACATCTGTTGAAGCTACAGCTATATGAGCAAGAGTTTCAATTATATCTTCAGAAATTGGCTCTTCACAATATGTTTATCAGCAAATTTAGAAAAGTTGAATTCAAGTTTTTCATCAGCACATTTAATAAACACTTTCTCTTTAAGCAAATTGATTTCAGCACCAACAGTACGCAAGAAAGGTCTATTAAAAATGATAGGACAAAACGAATCTTGAGGACAACCAAGCACAATAAAATCAGCAGGATATTTTATTTTGCCAACCAATACCTCAACATCTCTAACAATCCCAAACGGACTAATATATTCTTTATTAGCAAGTTGAATTGTCATACCTGTTGATACGTCTCCAACGTATCTATAATTTCTTATGTTCCATGCAAGTTTTATACCAATAGCTACATGTTTTATTCACACTTCATAGCATTTTTATGCATTTTCTGGGCTAACCTATTAACAAGATGCCACAGTGCCAGTTCCTGTTTTCTGCTGTTTTTGGTTTCAGAAAAGCTGTTCTGCAAATATCCTCGGAATCGGATGAAACAAATTGCCAAAGTCCTATTTTTCCTGACACGTTCCAGAAACCCGAAGGAGAGACGAAGGGGGGCGACGAGGCGCCGTCCCCACACCGTGGCGTGGGTGGGCCCCCTGCCGCGCCGCCACGTGGGGAGCACGCCTCGTGCCTCCACCGACATCGCCCCTTCGCCTATTTATTCCCCCCGACGCGAAAACCCTAAAGGAGAGAGCCATTATTCCAGAAAACATCCGCTGCCGCCGCCGCTGTCAACCCTAACTCGGGGGTTCTGAAGTTCTCCTCCGGCACCCTGCCAGAGAGGGGAATCATCACCGGAGGGCTCTACATCGCCATGCCTGCCTCCGGAGTGATGCGTGAGTAGTTCATCTCTGGACTACGGGTCCATACAGTAGCTAGATGGTTGTCTTCTCCTTTTGTGCCATCATGTTTAGATCTTGTGAGCTGCCTATCATGATCAAGATCATATTATTGTAATGCTACATGTTGTGTTTGCTGGCATCCGATGAATATTGAATACTATGTCAAGTTGATTATTGATCTATCATATATGTGTTGTTTATGATCTTGCATGCTCTCCGTTATTAGTGTAGGCTCTGGCCAAGTTTATGCTTGTAACTCCAAGACAGAGTATTTATGCTAGATAGTAGGTTCATGCCTCCATTTAATCTGGGACAGTGACAGAAAGTTCTAAGGTTGTGGATGTGCTGTTGCTACTAGGGGTAAAACAACAATGCTTTGTCTAAGGATATTAGTGTTGTTTACATTATGCACCATACTTAATGCAATTGTCTGTTGCTTGCAACTTAATACTGGAAGGGGTGCAGATGCTAACCTGAAGGTGGACTATTTAGGCACAGATGCATGCTGGATAGCGGTCTGTGTACTTTGTCGTAATGCCCAAGTAAATCTCATAGTGATCATCATGACATGTCTATGCATTGTTATGCACCTCTCTATTTTGTCAATTGCCCAGCTGTAATTTGTTTACCCAGCATGTTAGTATTTTATTATGGAGAGACACCACTAGTGAACTATGGACCCCGGTCCATTCTTTTAAATCTGAAATACAACCTACTGCAATCATTGTTCTTTTACATTCTCTGCAAGCAAACATCATTTTCCACACTATACACCTAATCCTTTGTTTTCAGCAAGCCGGTGAGATTGACAACCTCACTGTTTCGTTGAGACAAAATAGTTTTATTGTGTTGTGCAGGTTCCACGTTGGCACCGGAATCCCTGGTGTTGCGCCGCACTACACTCCTTCACCAACACCTTCGAAACAACGTCGACTTCCTACTGGTTCGATGACCTTGGTTTCATACTGAGGGAAACCTTGCTGCTGCACTTATCATACCTTCCTCTTGGGGTTCCCAACGACGTGTGACATTACACGCATCAAGCACTTTTTCTGGCGCCGTTGCCGGGGAAGCCGAATTGCTTCTGCAAGGGGAGTCTCTCACGCCCAATCACTTTACTTTGTTTTTGTCTTGCTTTATTTTTATTTTGTCTTGTTTGCTTTCTTTATATCAAAAACGCACAAAAATTAGTTACTTGTTTTACTTTTGTTATTTCGGCCACTTGTTTTTATTTTCATCATGCTACTCCCTACGTTCGCTTTGAAAGATGTAATGGTAGGAAGTGGGTCTATCGTTGGAAGAGATAACATTGAATAATTCTTTAGTCATGTTAGCAAACTGAAAGATTTTGAAGATAGATCCTTGGTAGAACTTGCCCCTAATTATGAAATTGTTGCTGCCTCTTTAGTTCACATGCTTGAAGCTAGGTTTGTTAACCTTGACCCTATAATGCAGCACATGTTTCTTAAACTTCATAATATGGAAGAGGGGAAATGAAGGATTTTGTTTTAGAAACCCTTCTCAAGGAATTTGGTGATGTCGCTGGTGAAGCTAGAAAAGTTTTTATGCGATACAAGATGCTTGGTTATTACATTGATATTGCTAATATACT
The DNA here is from genome assembly GCA_947311845.1 of Poa pratensis. Taxonomy (NCBI): domain Eukaryota; kingdom Viridiplantae; phylum Streptophyta; class Magnoliopsida; order Poales; family Poaceae; genus Poa; species Poa pratensis. Next base: position 161,379,085 of record CAMZMU010000063.1, read on the forward strand.
TGAGAAATTAGAGAAGGAAAGATGCAAGCACACTATTGAAACTAGTCATGAGGGAGACGGTAAAATACCAATTCCCTTTAAACTTGTAGGAAAGCATGAGGCACTAGAAAAGAAATTTAATTGGATTGTGCCTGAAAATTTATTTGAAGAGGATAGTGTGCCTAAAAGTAATGAAAGGGGAGTTTCTGAAACTTACATAGATAAGGTACAATGCATCGTTGAGAAAATTTCTAATCTTTCTGCTGATGCATCTTCTCTTGAGAACACTTGATTTTCACTTTCTGCGCCTAGCTGAAAGGCGTTAAAGAAAAGCGCTTATGGGAGACAACCCACCTTTTTATTTTCTGTCATTTTATTTTATTTTGAGTCAAGGTGTTGATTACTTCTGTAGCAACTCCTTTGTATCTTTATTTTATTGCATTGTTGTGCCAAGTAAAGTCTCTAGTTGAAAGTTGTTGCTAAAATTGGATTTCTGCGCAGTGACAGATTTTTGCTGTCCACCGTTTTGAGCTGTATGCGCTACAGAAAATTAGAACAATTCTGAAAAAATCACGCATGATCCTTATATATGTACGCAACTTTCATTAGTTTGGGTTTCTTCCATCTGAGCAAGTTAAGTGCCTCGAAAAAATTCGTCTTTCCAGATTGTTCTGTTTTTGACAGATTCTGCCTTTTTTTTGCATTGCCTCTTTTACTATGTTTGATTGGATTTCTTTGCTCCATAAACATCAGTGACTGTAGGTAATGTCCAGAAGCTTTGGTAATGATTGTGTCACAGTAGAATATGAGAATTTTTGATTATGCACTAACCCTCTAATGAGTTACTTTGAGTTTGGTGTGGCGAAAGTTTTCAAGGAGCAAGAGAGAAGGATGATATGATGTGATCAAGAAGAGTGAAAAGCCTAAGCTTGGGGATGCCCCCGTGGGTCATCCCTGCAATATTCAAGAAGACTCAAGCGTCTAAGCTTGGGGATGCCCAAGGCATCCCCTTCTTCATCAACAATTTATCAGGTCATCTCTAGTGAAACTATATTTTAATTCTTCCACATTTATGTATTTTACTTGGAGCGTCAGTGTGCTTTTATTTTTGCTTGTTGTTTTTATTTTTCTGAATAAAGTTGGATCCTAGCATTCTTGTGTGGGAGAGAGCTCCGCTTTTTCGTGTGAATACTCATATTCTTCACTTATATCTTTTGAGTATTCTTATCTAGCTACTGCTATGTTTTTATCTCCTGTTTTTCATGCATCTCTTTTAGAGCTGTTAATTCTTGTGGAGTAGTACTCTCTTGTTTCTTTTGCAAATCACTTGGAGAGTTTTTGTTTAGTTGCTTGGTTGATGTGTTGGTTCAGAAAATGCTGCATGTTGTAGATCATTGAACTTTGATGACTTGATTCTTTGCAAATGTTTTGAGGTATTTAGATGGTAAAGCTTGCTGGTTAATTAAGTTAAAATTATTAGTGGATAGTTGTCGTTAAGATTGTACCGTACTACAAACTCTATTTAAATTGTTGAAGGTGTAGTTGGACTTGATAACTTTCCATGTCTAAAAGTAGTTCGTAATAACTAAGTTGTGCTGAAGGTCGAGGGATCTAACGGGGTATTTGTGCCGCCGTGTACGGCCCTTCTTGGAGTAACTTTAATCATGTTCTTAATGTTGAACCTGCTAGATGTTTGCAATAAGCTTGTGAGATCTTTTTGACTAATGTTGAGCTACGGTTTTTGGCACTTCCACCATCCATATTTGCTAGCCTCTTCGGTGCTGTGCATTGCCTTCTGCTTACATTGAGAGTTGTGCATACTTCGCCAGTACATCCAAACCCGTGGGAGAACTTTCTCTTGTTCTCCTACACATAAACCCATACATCTTCCTCAAAACAGCCACCATACCTACCTACCACAGCATTTCCATAGCTGTTCCGAGATATATTGCCATGCAACTTCCATCTTACATTACATGACTTGTTGTCATTCATCATATACATATTTCTTTGCATGATTCTATACAGCTGATGTGTGGTTTACCCATGTTACGCTAGATCATCGCACATCCTGCTACACTGGCAGAGGCATACAGTTTCATACATCATGATTAGTTCGTTGTGAGTTATTTGTACCAAAAAGTGTGTTGTCATATTAGAGTGTTGCCCCTAAAAGTGAAAAGAGCCATGGAGGCCATCGAAAAGAGAAACAGAAAAAGAAAAAAAAAGAAAAATAGAAAAAAAAGAATAAAGAAAAAAGGGGGCAACATTACTATCCTTTATCCACACTTGTGCTCATGTTTCAGCACCTGCATTATTCATAGTCATCATTTGTGCTGATGTTTAGCACCTATACTCCATGTGAGAGAGTTTTCATGTTTTACTAGTATAACTATATGGGGAATTTACACTATAGAACTTGGGTTGTATATTCCAATGATGAGCTTCCTCAAAAATGCTCTAGGTCTTCATGAGCAACCAAGTTGGATGCACCCCCACTAGTTCCATTGGAGAGATTTCATACACATATAGCTCTATGTGCATCCGTTGCATGGCAATCACTACTCCTTACATAGCTTCGATTATAAGACTTCCTCTTGTCTAATGATCACTTATAGCTTTGTGAGACTTTCTTCCTTTGGCTTTCCAAACACCCATTAATGTTCTTTTAGCCATAACATCCTGGTGCCAATACCAAATGCTTACGCTCACCGGTTGAGTAGACTTCGAAACAGTTGATTCATGATGTTCGTGTTTATTTTTACTTGGCTGAATCCTCCTTTGTTATGAAAAATTGCTTGATGCTTGGAATTGAAGGATAGAACTCCTACATTGGATACTTAACACATCTTTAATGAACCTTGTACGGTTTCATGTCTTTAAAGCAATCATTAATGAAAACTTTTAGCTTGTTTAACTAACTTGCTTTGTTGTCTCTTATATCAATTATAGACTTTTGCTTTGAATGATTTGATCTCAGCTCATATGCTTTACAATATTATTGATCAAGATTATGTTGGTAGCATGTCACTTCAGAAATTATTTGTTGTTATCATTTTACCTACTCGAGGACGAGTAGAACTAAGCTTGGGGATGCTTGATACGTCTCCAACGTATCTATAATTTCTTATGTTCCATGCTAGTTTTATACCAATAGCTACATGTTTTATTCACACTTCATAGCATTTTTATGCATTTTCTGGGACTAACCTATTAACAAGATGCCACAGTGCCAGTTCCTGTTTTCTGCTGTTTTTGGTTTCAGAAAAGCTGTTCTGCAAATATCCTCGGAATCGGACGAAACAAATTGCCAAAGTCCTATTTTTCCCGACACGTTCCAGAAATCCGAAGGAGAGACGAAGGGGGGCGACGAGGCGCCGACCCCACACCGTGGCGCGGGTGGGCCCCCTGCCGCGCCGCCACGTGGGGAGCACGCCTCGTGCCTCCACCGACATCGCCCCTTCGCCTATTTATTCCCCCCGACGCGAAAACCCTAAAGGAGAGAGCCATTATTCCAGAAAACATCCGCTGCCGCCGCCGTCAACCCTAACTCGGGGGGTTCTGAAGTTCTCCTCCGGTACCCTGCCGGAGAGGGGAATCATCACCGGAGGGCTCTACATCGCCATGCCTGCCTCCGGAGTGATGCGTGAGTAGTTCATCTCTGGACTACGGGTCCATACAATAGCTAGATGGTTGTCTTCTCCTTTTGTGCCATCATGTTTAGATCTTGTGAGCTGCCTATCATGATCAAGATCATATTATTGTAATGCAACATGTTGTGTTTGCTGGGATCCGATGAATATTGAATACTATGTCAAGTTGATTATTGATCTATCATATATGTGTTGTTTATGATCTTGCATGCTCTCCGTTATTAGTGTAGGCTCTGGCCAAGTTTATGCTTGTAACTCCAAGAGGGAGTATTTATGCTAGATAGTAGGTTCATGCCTCCATTTAATCTGGGACAGTGACAGAAAGTTCTAAGGTTGTGGATGTGCTGTTGCTACTAGGGGTAAAACATCAATGTTTTGTCTAAGGATATTAGTGTTGTTTACATTATGCACCATACTTAATGCAATTGTCTGTTGCTTGCAACTTCATACTGGAAGGGGTGCAGATGCTAACCTGAAGGTGGACTATTTAGGCACAGATGCATGCTGAATAGAGGTCTGTGTACTTTGTCGTAATGCCCAAGTAAATCTCATAGTGATCATCATGACATGTCTATGCATTGTTATGCACCTCTCTATTTTGTCAATTGTCCAGCTGTAATTTGTTTACCCAGCATGTTAGTATTTTATTATGGAGAGACACCACTAGTGAACTGTGGACCCCGGTCCATTCTTTTACATCTGAAATACAACCTACTGCATTCTTTGTTCTTTTACATTCTCTGCAAGCAAACATCATTTTCCACACTATACGCCTAATCCTTTGTTTTCAGCAAGCCGGTGAGATTGACAACCTCACTGTTTCGTTGGGACAAAGTAGTTTGATTGTGTTGTGCAGGTTCCACGTTGGCACCGGAATCCCTGGTGTTGCGCCGCACTACACTCCTTCACCAACACCTTCGAAGCAACGTCGACTTCCTACTGGTTCGATAACCTTGGTTTCATACTGAGGGAAAACTTGCTGCTGCACTCATCATACCTTCCTCTTGGGGTTCCCAACGGACGTGTGACATTACACGCATCACCTGTCTCTTCCATAACAATAGGATCAATATCAGGCTTGATTTCAAGATAGAGAGAATATGGGATGACACTAATGCTTGATCCAATATCACATAAACCATGATAACTTGAAGTACCAATAGAGCATGATATAACAGGTTTCCCCACCTTGGTCGAATTACCTTTGATGACTTTAGTAGCATCTTCACATAGATAAACATCAACAGGATCTTCTTCATTAAGTTGCTTGATGACAGAAATTTGAGTGTTGACTTCCACCTGTTCATATGGCTGAGAACACTTTCTATTACTTTTGTTAGTAACAGCAATAAGTAAATTCTCTTTAACTTGATTTGGATAGGGAGGTGCTTCAACATACTCATCAATTGTCATAGATGACACCGGTTCAACCTGTTTAATAAATTTAGGAACAACAATAGATTGTTTAACAGGTTCAACATAAACTTCAAACCCACTTTTAGGAACACAGATATGCTCAGCAAAAGATTTTGCTATTTCAAGTATAACATAAGGATCAAGATTAAATGTATCACTCATATTTTTAAACAGGATAGAAGTAGAGAAATTATCTACACATGAATATCCATAATCAAAATAAGGCTCATTACCTTTATCGAGATCCCAATGTCCAGTATTTTCAGAAATAGTCTCCAATAAATTCCATGCTTCTTCTTAAGTATTATTTGTAAAACTCCCACTAGATGAGTTATCCAGAATCTCCTTGTGCTTCATAGGTAGCCTCACATAAAAGTTTATCAATATAAGTTTCCTCGTAAGATCATGACAAGGGTTCTTGCGAAGGAGTTCCTTCAATCTCCCCCAAGCTTGAGTAATACTCTCTCCCAGATGTGGCCAGAAATTGAATATGTAGCAGCGGTTCTCATAAACTTCTTTAGGAGTAAAGTATTTAAGAAAGAAAACCTTCCTCAAGATATTCCAGTCAATAATAGCTTCTTCATCCAGAGACCTGTACCAAACACGAGCGTTACCAGATAAAGACAAATATAGTAACTTTCTTTTTACCTCATCCTCAGGAATACCAGGAAGTCTAAATAAACCGCATATGTCTTCAATTAACTCCATGTGTTCACGTGCAGACTTAGTTCCATCCCCTGTAAATGGATTTTTCATAACTCTTTTAACATGACCCATGGGAATTTTATATCCCACTTTAGGTATCACAGGCACAGTAGTTTCAACCACTTTAGCAGTAGTGGCATAAGCACTTTCATATAGAGCAAGGTGCAGCGAAGAACGATTCATAAATGCCATAGTATCAATGAGATAATACAGCAAATAGAATTCAGCTTTCAAGTTTCCTTACCAAACTTCTTACCAATAGCGCAACGCTCCCCGGCAACGACGCCAAAAAAGGATATTGATGACTCCCAAGTGCAGGAGATCAATTGTAGTACCTTTCAATTAGAAAGGTTGTCGAACCCACGAGGAGCTGAAGGTATTGGTTAGTAAGATTGATAAATAAAACAATAAAAGATGCAATTGTTTTTGGTATTTTCGGTTGTATAATTCTAATGCAGCAAGTAACAATAGCAAGTGAAAGCTCTCAAAGAGAGAAAGCCCAATCCTCTTATGTAGCAAGAGGACAAGCTCAAGTGATGTGTAACGTATATGTGGAAAACGTTCCTGAGGGCGGCATGGATATTAAACAACACGTTGAATATCTTGTCAAGTTTTAATCTTCTTTGGACGGAGCCATAATTCGGTATAGCTAGATAAATAGACTACAGCTCCTTATGATGGATCATGTGGCCAAGTAAATGACTGCACAAGAATTATTAAGACATAATGTCCCACCATAGCATTACACTCTAAGGTCCCCGATATTAATACCCTCATAATATAACTTCATGACTCAATCTCAGGTTTACTTGTCCTCCCAAGTTTTCCTCAATTCATTATACTACGGTGTTCTCCTATGAGCCATATAGGTGAAGTGTTGTGCAGTCGACGTTCGCACAACACCATCATAGAATCACATAAAAGATAAACTCTTGACAAAATACCAACACATGTTATATATAAATCATTGCCAATTCATCCTATGCCCTCAGGAACATACGGGAACTACTCACAACGTGCAAACATGATCATAATCAGTGGCATAAGTGGTACAACACAGTCGGAAATTATAACTTCACCCACAAATAATGACAAGTACTCAATCACAAACATGAATAGTTGCACAAGACAAGTATCTAGGGTATAACAACTCTCAAACTATGAGGGGAACGGAGTGGATCACGGAGATGATGACGGAGATGGTGCTGGTCTTGATGGGGGTGATGATGTAGAGGCCTTCTCCCACGCCAAGGAGGAGAGGTGATGACGATGACGATGATTTCCCCCTCTCTAGAGTAGCAGGATCTGATCCCCCTCGGAGGGAATCAGGAGTTTCGCCGCCGCCGCGACCTCGGATGGACTAGGGAAAATTAGGGCGTAGGTTTTCGGGCGAGACGAAGGCGTTGCTAAAAAGCCCCTGGCGAGGAGGTGCCCGAGGCCGATTTTGGTGGGCCCCACGCGGCCAGGTACATGGGCCGCATGGGCCCCCCTCTTTTGGCCCTCGTGGCTCTCCTCTCACTAGTACAGAACGACACATCCGATACCCCTCTATAGAAACGACACGAGTTAGGCGACGGAGAATCGTGCTTTCCGCGTGAGAAAACCCGCCCCGCCAGGCAAGCCGGCCCGCGTCCCGCCTTCATAGGCAACGGTCGCGAATTATTAACCGTTGCCGATTTGTTGGTAACGGAGTTTCTTTCGACTCCATTTGCGATATGTTCTTCAATGGCATCGGACATTTGTATACAACCGTTGGCGAGGTTGCTTATATAAAATTCCTTTTTTAGCACTATCTTGGATATTATAAAAGACTGTCGATTCGCCCTTGTTTCTCCGCTCCAGCTTGTTTTTACTCCGCACTCGTGTCCTCCATGGCCAAGAGCATGAGCTCGTCGGGGAGATCGAATGCGTCCTCCTCCTGCGCCACCGGGGCCGGGTCAGATCTGCCGCTTGTGAAGTGCGTTTGCTGCCGCTGTCGGAACGCGATTCGTCGAGTGTCGCGTTCGGATCTGAACCCAGGCCGGATCTACTTCAAGTGTCCAAATCACAGGGTTAGTTCGACGCTTCGACCAGTTTTGATTGATTCTATTCTATGTGTGATGCTGATTTGCCTCTGGATTCGATTTACCATTTGGCAGGGGAGCGACGAAGAGTATTCTGGGAGCTGTGATTATTATTTTTGGATTGAAGATTATGTTGAGATGCTGCTTGCTAATGGCGTCGAAGTGGAAGCTGCAGAGCTGGAAAATGTAGCCTTGATAGTCAAGAAGGCGAACATGGAGATGAAGCCGCACACTGCAGCAGCTCTAGCTGGTTTGGCATGGAGCCCAACAAACACTTCGACTAAATCTGACCATGTTGTTGCTGTGCGCAAGGAGCGGCATAAAGGAACAGAAATAGCTCAGTTAAATGTTCTTGTGAGCATTGCTAGAATGATTTTGTGTGTTTGTGTGCTGCTGTTAGGTGTGAACTTGTATGCAGCAATGAAAATCAGTAGAATGTATTAGGTTCGTATGCAGCTATGCAAATCAGTACAATGTATTAGGTTCGTATGCACTTTGAAAATCACTAGAATGTATTATGTTCGTATGCAGCTACGGAAATCAGTAGCACATAGTAGTTGTGAACATGTATCCAATGGAAACGGTTATATAAAATGTCCACTGCCAATTGGGTGCCTATAAATGTACTGGCGAAGCAAGCCCCATCAGTCTCATTCTCAATCCCTCACTGTCCATCTTTCAAGCCTAGCCGCCGCACATTGTAGCTTTTTACTCTCCTCACTCTCTCATGGCTTCCTCTGCCGGCGCTTCTAGATCTCGCCATCGCAGCCGCGGCTCTAGCGGCCGCACCGATCTAGCTGCATCTGTTCGTGATAGGGCAGATCTGGAGGCGGCTGTGATGCGACAGGTGTGGGAGCGCGTCAGGTTCATCACCTCCGGTGATGCCCCGCGTCCTCTGGGCCACGCGGACCTGGATCAGATCATTCATCGGGTGGTGATGCAGCAGTTGTGGCGGATCCGCCGTCAACGGAGGCCGATCTGGAGGTCGCCATCGACGGAGGAGGAGGTGGCCGATCTGGAGGCGACGTCCCCGGTGGAGGAGGTGGCGTCCACGGTGGAGGAGGTGGCCGATGTGGAGGCGCCATCCACGGAGGAGGAGGTGGCCGATCTGGAGGTGGCGTCCACGGTGGAGGAGGTGGCCGATGTGGAGGCGCCGTCCACGGAGGAGGAGGTGGCCGATCTGGAGGTTGCCGTCGACGAAGGAGGAGGTGGCCGATCTGGAGGCGACGTCCCCGGTGGAGGAGGTGGCGTCCACGGTGGAGGAGGTGGCCGATCTGGAGGCGCCGTCCACGGTGGAGGAGGTGGCCGATCTGGAGGCGCCGTCCACGGAGGAGGAGGTGGCCGATCTCGAGGCGCCGTCCACGGAGAAGAAAATGTGAGGTCTAAATCGCTCAGCTCATGAACTAGTTCATCAATTGGTTTTATATAGAACTTGTCTAGTATATAGAACTTGTCTAGTATATAGAAAACTCGTCTAGTATCTTGCACTTTATTGTTTCTGTCTAGTTTTCTAGTCTAGCATAGAAAACTTGTCCAGTATATAGAAAACTTGTCTAGTATCTTGCACTATTTTAAAGTCTAATAGGGTGAATTAATTTCAACTCTTTGCAGTACTACCGATGATGAATAGATTCAGTCACAACTTTTTGTCAATGTGCTAATCCTCGTTATTGTTTTGTGTAGCTAGTGTATGAAGTAATAGTATTTCGGCGACACTGTATAAAAAATGGTGAGTCTCTTGAAGGAACCATCACCTTCAAGTTATGCCTCCAAATCGTTTGATCGGACTGCAAGCACACGGATATAGGCGCTTAAAGGTGTGAACAGTTTTCACATTAAATTATATCTATGTCATGTAGCATCATATTTTGGCCCTTCTCTAACTATCAATCCATGTATTTTTATCCAGAAGCACAAAGCTGATCCGAACAAACTTTAAATGTGCTACTTATAAAGTGGGATTATATTTCGGCGACACCGTCCAAGATGGAGCAAGCCTCAGTACGAAGAATTTGGCAATTTGGCTTGGTGTAGTTTCTGTTTTTTCAGCTTCTCCGGCTATTTTGTGGATGTGTGTTTAGGGAGCAAGCCTTAGCTGCAGTTTAGGGAGGCATGAGAATGATAGGATTAGCGAAGCATGTGTAACTCATCTTTTGATGCTATGTAATGGTGACAATTGTTATATAAGTTATGAACGGTTTTGCTAGCAACTTTGTGCTTCTGCTGTGATATTTTGAATGTCAATTGGCAACTGTATTGCTGCTGTAGGCTTATGAAAAAACCTCAATGCAAACGAGTAAAATAGAATCTCCGTTTCTGATGTCCAGATACATCGGCAACGGAGACTGGATGGCAACCGTAGCCAAAATCAAGCCTCATCGGTGACGGTTTTTCTTGTCCGTTGCCGATGAGAGTCTTCACATCAGTGACAGGGTCGGGGACACGGACCCTTTTTCCGTTGCCGAAGGGGGTTTTGGCCCGTTTCCGATGTGTCGTTCTGTACTAGTGTCTTTTCGGTCTTCTTTCCATCGCCTTCCTTCCGATGAAAAACCTTCGTGCTATTTTTCCTTTTATTATTTGGGTTCCTGAAACTCCTGAAACAATAAAAACAAGAAAAAGGGGGTTTTCTGCCTCCCAGAAATTAAATACCAAAAATAGGGACTTTGTATGAAAGTCCCCTAAATCATCTAAAACATGTAAAAATAATGATATAACAGTGCATATAACATTCTAATATGCTATTAAAGGTTGCATAAATGATGATATAAAATGCACGTATCAATCAGCCTCGTTGAAGCGGTTCAACTTAGAGCATCTCCAACCGGACCCCCTAAATTCGGACCCCAAACTGCGCCCGGACGCGTCCGCGGACAGTGACCGGACAACCCCTAAAAACATTCTTCTACAACCACAAACCTCTAATCTAGATGCCAAATTACTACAAAAGCATGCAACGTGCACATATTGCTACACTACGTGTGCACTTGCTGTCGCCTTGCTACTTCCGGTTAGCTATCCTATCCTACTCGTCATCGGATAGGACGGTGACCGTTGCCGCTGCGCCGGCGGAGCCGCTCCGTGCTGCACTGGCGGGAGGAGCCAGAGAAGAACCCTGTTCTTCGGAGTCGGAGAAGAGCGAGAACGAAGAGGATGGTTCCCCCTTGTAGGGTCGGCCTTCACGAATCGTCGCCTCCGCCTCGATCTGCTTGTCGAGGAACCCGGACCGGTTCCTCATCTGCCGCATGAAGATGCGGTCCGCCGCCTCCGCCTTGAGTTGTGCCTTGGCCGCACGGTGCTCCGCCTCCTCCTCCTTGAGCTGTGCCTCCTCACGTATCCTTCCCGCTTCCGCCTCCGCCTGCGCTCTCCAATGCTCCGTCGCCGCGTGCACCCGGGCGCGATGCGCTTCGGCCGCCGCCTCCGCCCGGGCGCTATGCGCTTCGGCCGCCGCCTCCGCCCTGGGGCGATGCGCTTCATCCGCTTGTCGGATGTACTCCGAGCTTGTCAGCTCGACGATGTCGGAGTTCTCACGTACCACGACATATCCCACACTCTCCGCCGCCACCTCCGCCGCCTCCTCGCGTGCCATGGCTTGGAGGTGGGCCTGCGCCTGCGCCGCCTTGTCCGCCGTCATCTTGGCGAACATGGTGTGGAGGCGGCGAGGCATGGTGGAGAAGAAGCGGGATGTGGATGAACAGAACTAGGGTTCCGGCGGCGGATGTGGATTGTAAAGCGGCGGCGGATGTGGATGTGGATGAACAGAACTAGGGTTCCGGCACCGGTACATATAGTGGGAGGTGGCCGGTCCGCCATGAATGCTGGCCGTTGGCCGCTAGCCACTCCGCCATGAATGCCGACGCCGGTCAAAGGCTAGATCCTCCGCCTGGTAGGCCGGTCAAACGTGGGTCCGCGCTGTCATCGAACAGGGGGCGGACGCGTCCGGGCCGCCCCAAACCCGCCCCATATATGGGCTGGGTTTGGGGTGTGCCGGACCGCCCGGACGTTTGGGGTGGTTTTGAGGGCCTCCTTTGGGTGGTGGTTTTTAGCCCAAACCCTGTCCGGGCTGTCCGCCCGGACGTTTGGGGTGGGTTTGGGGCCTCCGGTTGGAGATGCTCTTAAGGGGCATATGGACTTTCGTGACATTCTTGTTGCTATGAATGACCGTGCTAATAATTTTGATCTTGTTTACAAAACAACACCAAAAAATGAGAATAAATCAAATAAAATAAAAGACATAAGAAGAGTCTTTTTTATGTGACATAATCTTCAGAAAAAAATCTTAAATAAGACACTTTAAAAAGGTTTCTTTTATATTCATGCCCTGGGTCCTTAGTACTAATCAGTTTTCCCATGCTCTATTTCTTTTCCTCATTCGTGAAGGTTTCTGGGGGATTTCTTGGGGGCATATTTGAGCATTCGTGAAGGGGATTTTTTTAGGGCCTGGGGAAAGTGAGCAAATGTTTAGCGAATGGGAAAAGTGAGTACAACTAAGAAACCAGGGGCATGAAAAAATGGGCTATCATGTATAGTTTTTCTTTAAATTTCAACTAAAATGACAAATGTGATGGTCGTATGCATGACAGACTTGATTCATCAAGGAGACACGGTTTAACTACCAATTTCATAACCAAAATAAGTGATCACAAACAATTGGATATAGCTTTCAGTAGGAATTACCACAAATTCGACTACCAATATTCACAAATTGTGCAGACAAGCACAGATTCACTACGGCAAGCACAATCAATAAGATAGTGTTGACAAGTCTGGAAGGCCACAATGTATAGATAGTTCAAAAGTACGAGCCTCCTTCTTGACGATAGGAGAACAATTTCAATAGCTATAACTTCACCATGGCAAGCCGATCAGTAACATAAATAGGGCGGCATGCATGCTTGAATACATATTTGAAATTTTGAACTACAAAACAGCAGCTGGAGAGTATCTGTTGGACGGCCTTTTCTGCCAGGACATGCCCCAGTACAGAGACCATAAATCGCGTTTGTGAAAAAAAAATTCAGCCAACACCTTTTTTTTCTTTTTTGACGCACACGACACACCAGCTTGCTTGCCTCAATCGCCACGACGGGGTTCTTCTAGTGTCCTTATCCTCTTACAACAAATTGATCCGTGTCGCAATGCAAACATGATGATGCACGTCGCTACAATCAAGAGATGGACTAAACGCATCCCACGTACGTACCGGCTGCTGAGCAACATGACGAACGGAAACCAGCTGGACGCGCCGTCGTCGAACGACACAACCATGATGGAGATCCTCCCTTACCTGCCGGCCAAGTCAATCGGCCGCTTCCGCAGCGTGTCGCGCGCCTGGCACGCTGCACTCTCGTCGGCCGCCTTTGTGGAGCTCCACCTCCAGCGAGCCAACAGGTCGTCGGTCCAGCCCAGGCTTTTCTTCTGTCCAGACAGCAACGTGACATCCGGCCGAGAGGAAGAGTACGTTCACCTATGGCAGCCCGGTGGTGGTCCGGTGAAGAGGCTCATGCTCAAGCCCACCGAGTTCTGGGAGGACCCGGCTCCTATCACCAGCCCTGTCCGTGGCCTCCTCCTCATCCGCAGCAAGAGCTACTTGGTCTACAACCCTAGCACCGGTTCATCGTTGGTTCTTCCTGACAGCATAGCGCCGATGAAGATGAGCCAGCGGCGTGAAACGGCGACGCAACCCCAGCCAGCGTCTTTCTTCCAGGTATCCTACGGCTTGGGCTACTGCACGGTCACCTCTGAGTATAAGGTGGTGCGTGTATTCAGCGACAGCTACAATGATGTTGATCCACCCTGATCCGAGGTCTACGTCCTCGACAGTCCGGCCTACTGGAGGCCCACCGCCCAACAGCCTCCACCCATGCCCATGCTCGCCGTGTCGGAGGACAACCCAGGCGTGTTCTTTTTAGCGAAAAAGGGCAGGAGCTCTGCCTATTCATTATAGAGAAGAGAAACGTAGGACATTACAACCCTACGCAATTACAAGAACCTCCGCATGCGGATTACTCCCGGCGGAGTAAAACACATGCCGACCCCGAAGGGTGCAACACACTCAACACCTGACGAAACTCCTCTAAAGCCAGGAAAGCCACCTCAAGATATGTTTGGCGCGTCGCGGTGAAGATACGCCGGTTTCTCTCCTTCCAGACATTCCACATGACATAGATGATTCTGCCACTTCTTTCCCGAGCTCTAATGGAGGAGGTGCTCGAGATGGTCTTACACCATGCCGTGTCTACGGAGTCGTGAGACCCGGAGAAAGGACCAAGCTTGTCCACGGACCAAGCATCGATGGTATTCCACACCGCCACCGTGAAAGGGCACTCCATGCAGAGGTGGGAGGCCGTTTCGGGGTGGGAGAGACAAAGCTGACACGTAGGATCATGAGGCCAACCCTTGGTGGCAAGCAGATCGGCCGTGAGGATGCGCTTGTGAAGGACTAACCAAGCGAAGAACTTGGCCTTAGGTTCAGCAAAAGCCCTCCAGATTTTGGAGGACTCAAACTTTGGGAGGGAGCCTTCGAACTGAGCAGCGTAGGCCGAGGAGGCGGAGTAACTTCCATCCGCCGTCCAACGCCACCTGATGGAGTCGGCCTGGTCCATCACAAGGTGGGTGTCTTGGATGATGGTGGCTAAGTCCAGGAACTCGGCAAGCTGCGTGAGATTGGAAAGACGCGCGACCGACTGGATCCAGGTATCATTATGAAGCTCGGCACTGACAGTTCTGTTCTTCCGGGTAGCAATCTTGAAAAGATTAGGGGCCCTGATGGAGAGGGGGCCGCCCGGCGCCCAAGAATCATGCCAAAAGAGGGCGGTTTGACCATTTCCAAGGGTGATCTCAGTGGATGCCCTGAAAAGATCCATATCTGAAGCATCACAGGGGAGGGGGGATCCCACCCAGGGCCGATGAGGTTCCGTCCACTGTAACCAGGGCCATCGAAGGCGCAGCGCCCTACTGAATCTGTCAAGGTCCGCAATCCCTAACCCGCCAAGAGATTTAGGCCTACACACCGTCTTCCAATTTACCAGAGATTGGCCGCCGCTGCTAGACTCCTCATCGTCCCCGTGCCAGATAAACCGGCGAGAAATCCGGTCGAGCAAACGCAGCACCCATTTCGGCAAAGGAAGCACCATGAGATGGAACGTGATGATGGACGTAAGTACTGACTTGACCAAGGTCACCCTCGCAACACGAGTCAAGTTTTTTCCCATCCATCCAGGAAGACGGGCGCGGGCCTTGTCAATAAGAAACTGAAGATGGACTCGACGGAGGCGCTTGTAGTGGAGAGGAAGACCCAAATAGCGACCTGGGAACTCCATGATCTTAGCAGGGAAGGACGCCAAGATGGAGTGTAGATCGATGTTGTCGCAGCGGATGGGAAAAACTTCAGACTTGGTCTTGTTGGTGATAAGGCCACTAGCGTTGCCGAAAACGCCAAGAATGTCAGAGATTGCCCGAAGCTCCTCAAGAGTAGGATTGGCGAAGATGCCAGCATCGTCGGCATACAGGGAAACCCTGAACCTAGCCGCACGGGCAGGGATAGGCTGGAGGATACCCTGCGAGGCCGCCAACTCAATAATGCGCTGAAGGGGGTCTATGGCGAGGATGAAGAGCATTGGAGACAGCGGGTCGCCCTGCCGCAGGCCTCTGGCATGACGGAACGGCCGCCCAGGCGTCCCGTTGAGAAGGACCCTGGAGGAGGCAGAAGCAAACAAGTGGCACACCCAGCTACGCCACCTGGGCCCGAAGCCAAGCTTCTCCAACACCTCGATCATGTAGGCCCAGTTGACAGAATCGAAAGCCTTGGAGATGTCGAGCTTGAGGAAAAGGCCAGGGGAATTAGACTTGTGCAACTCTTTAAGAACGTTCTGGACTTGAAGGAAGTTGTCATGGATGCACCGCTTCTTAACAAAAGCACTCTGGACGGAGGACACCAGCGTGGGGAGGATAGGTGCTAAGCGGTTCGCCAACAGCTTTGAGAAGATCTTCGAGACACTGTGGATGAGGCTTATGGGACGGTAGTCCCCCACGGCCGACGCATCAACCTTCTTCGGAAGGAGAATGATGTTGGCGGAATTCACAAGACCGGCGCAACCTCCACTGTGACTGGCGAGGTGTCGGATAGCGGAGGATAAATCTTCACGCACAGTGTCCCAACAAGCCTTGAAAAAGGCACCAATAAACCCATCCGGTCCCGGAGCCTTGACCGAAGGAAGGGAGTGAACCGCCTGTTTGATCTCGTCGTCATCGAAAGGGGCCTCGAGCGCGGACAGGTCGCGGGGGAGATATCCAAGAGTCTCCCAGTTAAGCAACGTACTGCGGTTAGAGATTGTGCCGAGGTGATCATGGAAGTGCTTATGAAGCTCAGCTTCCTTGTCTTCGCGAGTAATGGCAAAACCGGAGGCAGTGCGAAGGGAATGAATGAAGGTCTTGCGACGTCTACCATTAACCCTCTGGTGGAAAAGCTTGGTGTTCGCGTCTCCAACCCGAATCCAAGTAAGCCTGGACTTCTGGCGAATCTGTATCTTCTGGATGGCAAGGAGCCCAAGGTAGCGAGCCTTAAGGGATCTCCTGAGCTCACGCTCAGCATCAGAGAGGCCCCTCACTTCCTCCGCAACATCCAGGCGCCCAATAATCTCTTTTGCGACCCCAACCTGCATACGGATGTTGCCGATGGAGGCACGGTGCCATTTTTTGAGGGCCCTGGCAGTACGATTGAGCTTGATGTGGATCCGGCGAATGGGGTCAGTCGCCGAGATGTGCTTATTCCAAGCGTCGAACACCGTCTCATGAAAACCAGGCATTTTTAGCCAAAACTGCTCAAACTTGAAGGAGGGCTTTCTTTCCTCGTCCGAGGCACCTTGGAGAAGAAGAAGGCTGTGATCCGAGCAGCCGGAGGGGAGAGCCTGGAGGTGCACGTCCGGGAAAAGCATGTCCCAATCATCCGAAACGAAGACATGGTCGATCTTGGTCATAGTAGGGGTTGCCTGACCATTAGACCACGTGAATCTGCGTCCCGAAAGCTCGATCTCGCGGAGTTGAAGAGCGTTAAGAGCAGTCGTGAATTTGCCTATCATGCGGCGGTTGATGTTGGTGTTGTTCTTGTCGGAAGCCTTCGTGATAAGGTTAAAATCCCCCAACAACACCCATTCGGTGCGCATAGACGGACCGAGAAGCTTGAGCTCATCTATGAAAGCAACCTTCTCAGCATCACCCTGGGGTCCGTAAACCACCGTTAGAGACCATTCCACCCGCTCATTCATCATCATAACCGTAGCTGACAGAGTGTGGGTGGTGACGGAGGCGTTGGAGATGGTGAAGAAGGCGTCAGACACAGCTAGAATAATGCCTCCCCGGGTGCCAACGGCCGGAAGGAGGCGTAGTTTGCAACGAACTGAGGGCCAAGGGCACGCGCGATGATAGCGTCGTTGACCACAGCCAACTTGGTCTCTTGGATGCAGACGATGGTGGCGTGGGCATCACGGACGGAGTCACAGATGGCATCACAGTGGCTTGTGGAGTTCATGCCCTGGGCATTTAGGTTCAGCAGCCGAACATCATGTTGCGCCATATGGATGATACGGTATAAACTCTGAAGAAAAGTCGTTGACAGCACTGAAACAAACTTTTATTTTAGAACGGAACCACGACCTGAACCACGACCTGGCAAAGGTAGGTGGTTTGCAAAGACAGATGCAGCGCCACAGCCGGCCGCAGCAGGTACACACGACGAGGGGCACGCAGGCAGCCCAGAACAGAGAACAAGGCGACATGGACCTGGCTTGAGGCGCCAGGTGCGGAACAGGACGCATTGCACGTCTACACATCAGTAACCAGGGGAGACGCAGCGGCAGTGATCTTCTTGAGATGTGCCTTCTTCACCTTCTGGATATTCTTGACAAGCTTCTCAATCGCTGCAATCACAGGAGCAGCAAGGGGGCCCGCGAACATGTCAATGTAAGCAGCTTGGGCCTTGTCGTCGAAGGTGGCATCCTTCTCCATGAGGCCACAGACCTTGGCAAGCAGCTCGCGCACGGCCAGGACAGTGGCATCCGCCGTCTTCGCTTTCTTCTTGGAAGCGGCCTTGCGCGCAGGTTGAGCAGCAGCCGTGGCCAACTTCTTGGCCTTTTTCATGGCGATCCTTGCGCTCTGACGAGGATTTGCAAGGGAGAAGGTGGGCGAAGAACGCGTAGTCTTCGAAGGCACCGGAGAGGCCATGAGCTCAAGCAGGGGAGGTGGCACGGGCATGGTGATCTCCGCAAGAAAACCCTCCAAAGTTCCCTTAGCCGCCGGCGGCACCTCATCAGGCTCGGAAATTGGCTCGGGCGGAGCGAAACACGCCAACTGGAGCCCGGGGGCCGTCGTGGTAGGGGGCGACGGCGAGAACAGCGTGCCAAAAACAGAGCTAGTGGGTGGTGATGCACGGGCAGGGGACGACCTTGGAGTGGACGGCGACGCCGGCTGTAAAGGTGTGCACACAGAAGATGTGTGCACGGAGAGCTGCAGCATGGAGGAGTCCCGTGGTGATGACGGCAGAGCTGGCCGGGGCGACCTGGAGCGGGCGCGACGCACGGGTGAGGACAGCTCCGGCATAGATGGTGGAGTTGCATACTCGAGCGTGACACCCTCCATGTCATCAGTAGCTTCTTGTTCAGCAGCCTCTGATTGTGCAATGAGGTTGCGCAACTCCTCTGCCTCCTTCATGACTTCCGCACGCACGGCAGCACGACGTACGACCTCCTTGGAGCCAAAAGAGGCTTGGAGCTTCGCCTCAACCATGGAGACGATGTTGAGGTGACGGAAGCAGTTAACTGGCGACGAGGATCCCTTGTGGCGGCGTTGTCCTTTGCGACGCCCTCCACCGGAATGGCGCCGTGGCGAGCGCGAGCGGACGCGCTTGTGAGCAGCACGGTCGCCAGCGTTCCCGCGATCAGCCCGGCGTGGACGGTCTCTCCCCGTGCCCTCCTTGTCCCGGTCTTCTTCGTCGTCGCCGTCACGACGTCGACCCTTGTCTCTGCCTTCCTTGCAGCCACGGCGGCCGCCGCCGCGGTCAGGTCCCAGCAGCCGCGAAGCCGCACCCGAGCCTCTGGAATCGAACTCCTTAGGCACAACGACAGGTGGAGGGGGCGGAGGTGCTCCGTCGATGGAGCCAAGCACCCAGTTGAAGGACTCCGTTGGCGGAAGGTACGGAGCATATCCGCCGGAGGGGAGGAGCACGGGCTCACTTGGGGCGGCGTTGTAGTCCTCCACCTTGTCGATGTGCACGAGGACCTTGTAGGTGGCGCCACGCTTGCGGTGCTCCGGTGGAACATCGGAGACGGATACCTTGGCGTCCGGCGAGCGCGTCGTGAAGGTCACCCAAAGGACCTTGGCGATGGCGCTGGGGTTGGCCGTCCACGCCCAAAGCCCGAGAGTGGATGTGACGGTCATGAGCGCGGAGTGGTCATCGATGCTGTGGAGGGAGCAGCGGCGCGAGATGAGGCGGTCGACGATGGCCGGAGTCCACGCAAAGGCGGGCAGGTTCTCGAGCTCCAGGTGGACGCGGAACGGCAGCACCGCGCCAACGGCATGGGCAAGCGGGCGCCATGGACGGATGAAGACGATGGTGCCGTCGTCGGCCTTGACGCGTCCCTTGCGCAGCACCTTGTCGCACATGTCTTTGGTCTCGAACTTGACCAGGAACTCCTCGGGGTAGTGAGGGCTCACCACGAGGTCCTGGCGGTTGAGGTTGAACCTGAAGACAAGCATCTTGGCGACCTCGGCAGCGGACACCGGCGTAGGCGCGTCGACTGCCCAAGCGATGGCAGCCGTGGCCTGCCATTCACGACGGTCGCGGTCGATCTCGAAGGTGGCCGGGATGATGCACACGTCCTCATCCGGGCGGGAGGCCGGCGCGCCGAAACCTTGGGTCGCCATGGGAGCGGAGGAGCAGCGCG
Source organism: Poa pratensis (assembly GCA_947311845.1). Classification (NCBI taxonomy): domain Eukaryota; kingdom Viridiplantae; phylum Streptophyta; class Magnoliopsida; order Poales; family Poaceae; genus Poa; species Poa pratensis. The sequence continues at coordinate 161,398,837 of CAMZMU010000063.1, forward strand.
GAGGCTCGGAGACGACCGTGGGCGACGGAGACGTGACGCCGGCAGTGACACCAGCCCAGGAACGGCGGTCGCCCGCCCGACGCAGCCCGGAAGGAGTGGCGGCGCGGGTGGGGGGAGACGGAGAAGGCGTGGCGGTGCAGTCCCGTGCCCGGTGGCCGAGCTTGTCGCAGGTGAGGCAGCGGAAAGGGTTCCGGCAGTTGGCGACGCGGTGGCCGCGCTCAAGGCAGCGGAAGCATCTGCCCCAGGTGCGCCTTTTGAAGGCCAACTCGCGCGCGGTGGCCGGCCTGGCTCCCCGCCCCTCCGACTGTCGAAACGGGCGCCGTAATGGCGCGTCGTGGTGGATGCGTGGGCGGCGCTTCGGGCCCACCGTCTTCCACTCACCCTCAGCAGCCGAAACGGCCGGGGATGGAAGCGTCTCCGCGCAGTGGAGATGGCCTCCATTAAAGCCGGGAGTCGCGAAGATCTCCGAGCGAAGCCGAGGCGGCGGGGAATCTGCCCGTGCAGACGAGGCGGCGACGCTTGGGGAGCCCAGGGCCGACTCAGGGACGGCCTCGGAGGAGGAGGAAGCGGCGCGTCGCGGCGGCGACACGGACGACGGCGTATCCACGATCTGTGAGCTTTGCGGGAGAGAAACAAGGTGCGAGGCTAGGATGGTGGAGCGCTGGGATGGGGAGAGGAACCAGGGGGCATGGGGGGCGAGAATGGTGGGCTGGAAGGGTGGGGGAGGGAGGGTGCGCGGCGGCGGCGGCGGTGGCGGCGGCGGCGGGAGACGGGTCGCGGGAGCGGGCTTACCTGCCATCGCTAGGGCCTTTTTGCTCTTCTGCTCTTTCTCTATGCAAATACCCAGGCGTGTTCTTTGAAGGGTATTTGCACTTCCTTTGCTAAGATGGCCATGACATCATCACTTTCCACGTCAGCAATGAGACGTTCAGTTTGCTTAGGCCCCCTCCGCCCCATCCCAAGGATGACCATGTCCAGATCGAGATGGTGGAGCTGCATGGGAGCCTATGCGTGTGCCATCATGCCATGGATTTATGGGCTACCGAGACGGCGCATACCGTACATGGAGGATGCTAGGAGATGACGACGAGCCCCGGCGGCGGTGGGAGCAGCTCTGCAGCATCGATCTAACGGCGGCCTGGAAAACGGAACCTGAGATGACAGCAGTCTGGATAGCTCTGCTCTACATGTTTGATAACGATAAGGACGGGCACCAAAAGATCATGTTTGAGACAGGAGACTGCAAGGTGTTCACCGTCGAAGTTAATGGCGGCACGCTGGAGACCCTATTCGGAGCGGACAACAACGATGAGATCAAGGGTAGCAGCACTGTTGACCACGGTCACCCGACGCTAGGATTGTTCCAGGAGAGCCTGATGCCCGTGGGGCGAACGGTCGACGAGATTGTCCTCTCATCGCCAACCATGCAGGCTTGGTTCCACATCCTCAAGTGGATGGATGCCCGCACGCTCGGTCGCCGACTTGGCGACTTGAGCTTGGTCTGCAGAGAATGGCGTGCGATGATCATGACTGACCGATTCATACAGTCACACGTCCTCCATGCAAACCTGAACAAGAGCCCTAGGATCAAGATGATCAATAATCCCCCCATCGTAGGATCACCAGAATGCGATCCTAGTCTGGCATGTTCACAACCCTGTCACCAGATAAGAAGCTACAGATCAGGCAGGTATGGAGTGTATCGCGACTGAATTCTATGAAGATCTGTTGGGGGTTCCCAGGCCACGAGTGGATACCATTAACCTTGATGCTCTACTACTCCCAAGACTGGACCTTGACGACCTTGAGGAGGATTTTTCAGAGGCAGAAATTTGGCATGTTACCAAAAACCTCCCAGCGGACAAATCACCTGGTCCGGATGGATTCACGGCGAGCTTTTTTCAGCGATGCTGGTCTACTATAAAAGCTGATTTCATGGCAGCCATCACCCACCTCACTAGGCATGACGGCCGTAGCTTCCACTGGTTAAATCAAGCTTACATCACATTACTGCCAAAAAAAGAGGTTGCTCTGGATATTGCGGATTTCAGACCCATTAGTCTGGTGCATGCTTTTGCAAAGATTTTCTCCAAGGCCTTGGCAAACAGAGTGGCCCCTCGCCTGAATCAGCTGATCACGATTAACCAGAGCGCGTTTGTGAAGGGCAGATCTATCCAAGACAATTTTATGCTTGTGAATCAAACTGCTAAAACTCTGCACAAGAAAAAAATACCAGCTCTATTCCTCAAATTGGACATTGCTAGGGCCTTTGATTCGGTATCTTGGCCGTTTCTTTTGGAAGTGCTGCGGAAGAGGGCTTTGGTAATAGGTTTTGTTCGTGGGTTGCCCTTTCGCTCTCCTCAGCAAATACACGTGTACTGATCAATGGGAGCCCAGGGGAGAAATTTTGGCATGCAAGAGGGTTGAGACAGGGTGATCCAGCCTCTCCTATCTGGTTTATCCTAGTAATGGACATTCTGAACTTCATCTGCGGTATGGCTGAAGACAGAGGGGTTTTTCAGGATTTGACGAAATGGGGCATTCGACACAGGCTATCTCTTTTTGCGGATGATGCAGCGGTCTTTATCACACCGGTGAGGCAGGAGCTAAATGCTACTAGAACTCTTCTGGATTTATTTGGCAATGCTTCTGGGCTTGTGTGCAACCTTGCAAAATGTGCTATTGCACCGATAGCTTGTGAGGATATTGACCTGCCACAAGTCAAGCAACCTTTTCCCTGTTAGATTACCAGTTTCCCTTGCACCTATCTCGGACTGCCTATATCTTTGACCAGACTGAAGAAGGAGGATTTCCAATTATTGCTGGATAAAATCCTGAATAGACTTGCCACTTGGAAGTCTCATATGCTCACCCCCAGCGGAAGGCTTCTCCTCATCAAAGCAGTCCTCTCTGCTATCTCGGTATACCATATGCTGTCACTGGAACTACCTCAATGGGTGATCAAAAAGATAAATAAAATTTGCAGGTGCTTTTTCTGGCATGGATCGGCAGAGGCTAATGGAGGGAGTAGCCGAGTTGCTTGGAGCCAAGTTTGCATGCCCACAAAATATGGTGGGCTGGGAGTGCACAACCTCAAATATCTGAATGATGCACTACGCATTAGATGGAGGTGGTTTGAAAGAGTTGGTGATCCCCGGGCCTGGTCTGGTTTAATTTTCAAGCTATCATCGGATGCTGAAAACCTGTTTCAAGCTGCCCTATGCTGTTCTTTGGGAAGAGGAGACAAAATGCACTTCTGGACTGATAGGTGGCTAGAGGGAACCAGCCCTAGCATGTTGGCACCTGATCTGTTTAAACTGGTAACTGCTAGAGGTGCAAAGACAAGATCTGTGGCAGAAGCCTTGTTGAATGGAAGATGGATCACCGATTTAAGAGGGAATCTCACCTTGGCAGCCATTGCACAGTTCTTGCAGCCGTGGGCAATGCTGCAAGACAGAGGCAATCTTGCGGATGAAGACGATAGCTTCAAGTGGCGTCTGACAGCGAATGGGCAATACACAGCTGCCTCTGCCTACCGCGCTAGGTTTCACGGATCGATTGAGGCGGATTACGCGAAGGCATTGTGGAGCAGCAAAGCTCCTCTGAAGGAGAAAATCTTTTGTTGGCTCCTAATGCGAAACCGTTGCTGGACTGCTGACAGGCTAGCTAAGAGAGGACCGCAAGGTCCTGTGGTTTGCACTCTTTGCGACCAAGAACCCGAAACTCTTGATCACCTGATGACTGGGTGCTCCTTCTGGAAATCCTTCTGGTTCAGGCTCTGTCAACAGGCCCAGCATCAAGACATCACTCCTATAGGACTCATCACAGCAAGAGAATGGTGGAACTACACACTCCAAAATCGCAAGGGCAAACAAAAGAGAAAAACGGCCACCTTCATGATCGCGGGGCTGAGAAGAATTTGGCTGGAGAGGAACGCAAGAGTCTTTGAAAGCAAAGAAACGAACCTCAACATTCTTGTTAGACATGTCAGCGAAGACCTTGCGATCTGGGCGGAAGCTTGGAAGAAAGCGGATCAGCGAGAGGAGTAGTTCATAGTTCTTTCTGGGAGCGGGCGGTGATGCCGTTTGTAACACTGCATAATTTGTAAAACTCTCTATTCCACTCTTAATGAAATGACAGCAACCTTTGGTTGCGTGTCCATAGAAAAAAAATGAAGACCACTCCTTTGCTGGTCGTTTAGGGATGGGCTACAAATCGGAGACTAGCAAGCATGTGCTAGTGTTAGCCAGGTACATGGCCAAGAACTTGACAACACTAGAGTACCAACTCGAGTGCCAACTCGGTACGTGGAAGAACAGGAATGGCGTCCAATAGACCCTCCTCCTAGACCTATATTAGCTAGCACGGCACCCACTTATGTCAATGGAAATTTTTTCTGGCTGGTAGAGCCCAATCTAGGAGAAGCTCCTCCAAACTGCGAAGTCGTGGCCTTTAAAGTTCAGTCAGAGGAATTCGAGGTTTTTCAAGGTCCATGCTGCGGCGGCCATCCTGTCGGCTGTTTGTCCATCCTCTGTCTACAAGGCGCGCTTTGTGTGGCTTGCTCGAATCAGACCATTAACACGATTGACATATGGATGATGAAGGACGACAATGGGAGCTGGTTAAGAGAGTATCACATAGACCTTGCAAAGTTCTACCCAGAGTATTCGTCCGAGGTGACCACACTGTTGGCTATCGACCCAAAGGACGGACGGATTTTGCTCAGCACGGGTTGGTCACTGGGCTACTATGACCCCAACACGGCCATATTGGAGACCATCTACAATATGGGACGTCGGGATGATTACTGGAAGTTCTCTCCTATTATCTGTGATGAAAGTTTAATCACACTTGGCTTGGCGTAATCTGTTGTATGTTCTCTCCTAGGTTATGTAGTGATTTTCTGCTAATAGACCTTTTCAATATTCACTATTCAGTATGTCATTGCCACAAAAGATTCCAAGAATAGACAATTATACGCAAAACTGGATGTATCATAGGTTTAGTTTATCTACTGTGTCGTCCATACGTCAGTAACTTTTTCTATTGGTGAATCCTATTTTTTAGCATGATTTCTATGTATTTGGCCTTTTCTGACCGTGATCATGTGACTTGTACGCAGCACTACAGGAGTAGACGCGCTCAACTGCACCGGTTGTCATTAGAGTCGACAGTACGCAAAGGAAGCAACACAATCCTATGGTGAATGGCCATGCACAAAACGGCAGTGAATGTGTATGGCGTTGGAGAAAACTATGAAGTCTTGAAATGGACATAGACTTGGAGTTCCAACTTTTTTCTCTGGACAGGGATGGTATATATGGGTCAAAGGCATGATTCCTACCTTATACATCATGCATTATCATTTATTTATGTAAGCAGACCTCATTGTTTTCATGGAGAGGAGAGCAAACATAAAACAGAAGAGCTAGCCATCTTAACTTGTCTACAAATAATTTTCCTTCAATGTATTGCAAGCAAACACCGGGATGGTGTTTTTCTTTTTTGAAAGCCGATTCATTATGTGGCACAACAACCAAAACAATTGACTAAAAAGATGTTCTATGGCACAAAAGAAACCGGAAGCTTCTTATTTTTTTGGAAATATTTGCCCAGCTTCCCTAGCTGCTAGGAGTGGACAGGATGGTACATGCTCATATACATCACTAGAAAATATTTTTTCTTATGTTAGCGGAATAAATACGTATAGCTTGTTGGTAGAAAGAACCATTCTGGAAAGGTGTGTAATAAATTCACAAGAAAAAAGAGAACTTGAAGGCAAGGAGTGGATCAAATTCTTACCTTGTTGCAAACCGATATGTGGTTGGATGATTAGCAAGTGATTGTACCCTCAGCCCACCAGAGTTCAAACCCCAGGTTTGACATTTGTGTGTCAGCAGAATATTCTTCCAGTGGGAGGCGACGTTCCCGTCGACAGCGAGGCGCCCGTGGTGACTTTGTCAATCTCAAGACTCGATCCGTCGGCTCAGTATTTCGGAGGTTCTCATAAGGGTAGGGTGTGCATGCGTGTGTTCATAGGGTTAGTGTATGCGTGTGTGTGAGCTTCTGTGTCTGTACTGTGTTTCTCAAAAAAAAATCTTACCTTGTTGGAAAAAAGTGGCATCCTTGAAAGAAATGACAGGATATTTCCTGACGTGTGATCGAAGAAAACATGTATATGGCCTACATTTTAGAATGCATTTTCTGAACTTCCTTCAAAAATAAGTTTCTTGAACATACCCTGGATCCACCTATGAAAAAAGAAGAAGAAAAATGTAGATGGAGCCATAGGAACATGCATGCTGCCGTAACAAATGATGAGTGTTCTACATTACTACGTTGACGAGACGACCATGGGGGTCATCTAGCACCACCGCCACCCTTTGCTGGCGCGTATCGCCCTCCATGAGATACGGATCGATCAACCAACTCAACATGTTGTTGTCGATGACAAAGATACAAGGGTGTCGCTAATCTGCATCTCGTGTGCTGTAGCACCGTCTTGACACTCACAGTAAATTAAATCCCCTGCAAATAGATTACCACGGTATGTTTAGTGAACGCTGTTAATGTAATCCTTGTTGTAACTGCACACAAAAGAGAAGGAGACGGCTATGTTGCTGGAAAGAAACTGAACCCGTATCTCCAAATTATTTTTCCTAGGTTTTGCATTTCCTCGAACACCTCCTGAGCGTCGTGAGATCCACCAAAACTTAGCTTCAACTGGAGTTCCTGCCAACAAGCACACCAAGATGTGGTTACAGCGGACTCTGTTATCAGCTTGTGGTCGGTTGTTTCGATGAGCAGTAAGCTAAAATGGTGAAACCAGGCACGCAGGAAGGGTAGCTGACTAGCTGCTAAGGCGAAGCAGGCGAGGAACAAACGCACTAACCCGGGTGCTGCCGGGGGAGTCGGCAGCGGTGAGGATGCGTGCGCGGTCGTGGGTCTCCTCCACTGTCTCCGGCCGGAACACGCGCACGGCGGCCAGCGCGCCGCGCGGCCTGGAGCCGGAAAAGCAAAGCGGCGGCGGCGACCTGCGCGGGCGCGGTGGGAGCCGGGAGTGAGAAGAGCACGCAGCGGTGCCGGCATCTCCATTCGCCTCCCTCCGTGGAGGCAGTGGCGGAGCCAGGATTTTCATATTGGGTATGCGGAGTCAAAAAAAATTACAACACAACAAATACTCCTTCCATGTCAAAATACAAGGCGCGCTGTTTTTAAGTTGGTCTTTGACGCTCAAATTTGACCAACAATATATAACAAAATATATTGAATGATAATGTATATATGGTACCGTTGAATTCGTCTTGCGAAATTCTTTAATTTCATATATTTTTATAATAATTTTGGGTACAGATTATAAATATAAATCATGGTCAAAGTTACATGGCGTTGACCAGCGAAATTAAAGGGCACGTTGTATTTTGAGACGGAGGGAGTATAATATAGGTTCACAATAATATGACTTATTCGTAGTAGTGACAAAATCTGTAATAAATAAATTACACTGGAGCTACATAATTATTGCTTAACTCTACGGTCTCCCTTTTAAAAGCGAGAAATGATATCATCGTCCTTTACTTCCAAGAACAAGCGACGCTCAACAAAATAACCAAACAATCATTAAACTGCTCCCCCATTTTGTTTCTTAATTTATTCTTCACGTAGTTCAAAGAAGAAAAGACCTGCTCCACCTGAGCCGTCGCCACAGGAAGAATTAGCACCAACTTGAGAAGCTTGTAAACCATGCTATGGGAGAGATTCTTTTTTGTCTCAACAAGCATAACAGAAAGGTCAGCAATATTCTTAACCTTCCTAAATCTTTTGTCCCTACGCATATCAGCCACAAACATATCCAATTGATAAGGAAGCTTCAACAACTCTAGCTTTGAGAAATCCTTGGAATAGAAGTGAGCAAGCTTGACCAACCTCTCTTGATCATAAGCAGCAAATGAACTAACAAGATTGATTGATGCCATACAAATAAGTAGATCAGTGTTTACCTCATCAAACCTATTTTCCAGCTCTTGATATTGCCTATCAATAAGCCCAAAGAATATATCAACAAGGAAGCGGTGGAGATTATTAACATTCTTGAAATGCTTTTTAGATCTATGAACTGGCTTATAGCGTGCATCCATGTCAGGAACTTTGATCTTACGCTTCAAACAAAAAGCATGGACATTTTCAAGAAATTGTTTCCATCCACTATCTTCTCGGAGATTCAGCAATTCTTGCTTAGTGAGGTCAACCATATCAATAGCGTTTACTATGTCTTGGTCCCTCCTTTGCAAAGCTTGGGTCAAGAGATCAGTGTGTCCAAATATTTCGTCCAATAAGTGCAACATAAAAACAAACTCAAATGACTCAAGTACTGACAACATAGTTTGTGCTCCAATAGCCTCTGCAGTATGATACTCTTTTCCAATCCTTTTGAGAACTTTTTGGATTGAAGGGTACAAAGCAAGAACATGTGTCACGGTTTTGGAGTGAGATCCCCAACGGGTTTCACATGGTCTTCCCAAACCCATCTCTTGATTTTGCCCTTTGCCGGTTTCAATTTCCTCCTATTGCATTGCTTCAATGAGATAATCAGCTTGAGCTTCTCGAAACATCTGAATCTTTTGCAAGACATACCAAGAACATTCAATAAATATCCAAGTTGTTGAAAGAACCAAAAGCAATCACCATTCTCTTTAGCAACAGCGACAAGAGTTAACTGAAGTTGATGAGCAAAACAATGTACATAATAAGCACTTGGCGACTCATCCATAGTTAGTTTCTTCAACCCATTCGACTTACCCTTCATATTACTAGCTCCGTCATATCCCTGCCCACGGACCATTGAGAAGCTCAGCGAATGATCTATCAATAGTTTCTCAATTGCATTTTTAAGTGTCAAAGATGTAGTGCCTCAACATGAACAATTCCAAGAAATCTCTCAACCACATGTCCAGTTTTATGAACATAACGCAAGCAAAGAGCCAATTGTTCTTGTTGATACGCATCACTAGATTCATCAGCAAGTATGGCAAAATATTCTTCACCAAGATCTTTTAGAAGAAGACTAGTTGTTTCTTTGGCACAACAATTGATGAGTTCTAATTGTATTTCATGGGATATCATTCTGCAATTCTTTGGAGCATTTTAAAGAACCACTTTGTCAACATCTTCAAATTTTTCTGCTAGGTGATTCAAAAGCTCAAGAAAATTACCCTTGTTAAATTGCCCAGCTGTAATTTGTTTACCCAGCATGTTAGTTATCTTTATGGAGAGACACCACTAGTGAACTGTGGACCCTGGTCCATTCTTTTACATCTGATAATACAACCTACTGCAATCATTGTTCTCTTTCATTCTCTGCAAACAAACATCATTTTCCACACTATACGTCTAATCCTTTGATTTCAGCAAGCCGGTGAGATTGACAACCTCACTGTTAAGTTGGGGCAAAGTAGTTTGATTGTGTTGTGCAGGTTTCACGTTGGCACCGGAATCCCTGGTGTTGCGCCGCACTACACTCCTTCACCAACAACCTTCAGAAGTGACTTTGATCTCCTTCTGATTCGATTAAACCTTGGTTTCATACTGAGGGAAAACTTGCTGCTACACTCATCATACCTTCCTCTTGGGGTCTCCCAACGAACGTGTGCCTTGCACGTATCAAGCAACATTTTTCTGGCGCCGTTGCCGGGGAGGTCAAGGCTTCTGCAAGGGGAGTCTCTCACTTCCGATCTCTTTACTTTGTTATTGTCTTGCTTAGTTTATTTTTATTTTGTCTTGTTTGCTTCTTTTTATCAAAAACACAAAAAAATAGTTACTTGCATTTATTTTATTATTTCGGTTTTGTCTTATTTTTGCTAAAATGAGTACTCCTGAGAACACCAAGTTGTGTGACTTCACTAGCACAAATAATAATGATTTCATATGCACTCCTATTGCTCCACCTGCTTCTAAAGCAGACTTTTATGAAATTAAACCTGCTCTGTTAAATCTTGTTATGAAAGAGCAATTTTCTGGTGTTAGTACTGATGATGCTGCTGCTCACCTTAATAATTTGGTGAACTTTGTGAGATGCAAAAGTATGATGGAGATATTATTAAACTGAAATTATTTCCTTTCTCTTTGAGAGGAAGAGCTAAAAAATGGTTGCTGTCTTTGCCTAGAAATAGTATTGATTCATGTACTAAATGCAAAGATGCGTTCATTGGAAAATATTATCCTCCTGCTAAGATTATATCCTTGAGAAGTAGCATTATGAATTTCAAACAATTTGATAATGAACATGTTGCCCAAGCATGGGAAAGGATGAAATCATTGGTAAAGAATTATCCCACCCATGGACTGACGTTGGATGATCATCCAAACCTTTTATGCAGGACTGAATTTTTCTTCAAGAAACCTTCTGGATTCGGCTGCTGGAGGTACCTTCATATCCATCACTTTAGGTGCTGCAACAAAGCTTCTTGATGATATGATGATTAATTATTCTGAATGGCACACCGAAAGGACTCCCCAAGGTAAGAAGGTAAATTCTGTTGAAGAAAACTCTTCCTTGAGTGAGATTGATGTTATTATGTCTATGCTTGTGAATGGTAATGGTAAATCTCATGTTGATCCAAATCATGTTCCTTTAGCTTCATTGGTTTCTCAAGAAGAGCATGCTGATGTGAACTTCATTAAAAACAACAATTTCAACAACAATGCTTATAGGAATAATTTTGGTAATAGTAATTATAAGCCTTATCCTTCTAATAGTGGTAATGGTTATGTCAATTCCTATGGTAATTCCTACAGTAATAATAGAAGTGTACCCTCTGATCTTGAAGCCATGCTTAAGTATTTTATTAGTATACAAACTGCTTTTAATAAAACTGTTGAGGAAAAGCTTGGTAAAATTGATGTTCTTGCTTCTAAATTTGATAGCCTTACTCTTGATGTTGATCTTTGAAAATAAAAGTTATGCCTAATGATGTTAAAGAGAACAAGACTTTTGCTACTGCCAATGCTATCCAAGTTAAAATTGACAACAATATTAGGATGTTGGCTGAGTTGCATGCTAGGTGGGAAAGAGAGGATAAAATTGATAAAGAAAATAGTATAGCTAGAGTTTGTACTATTATCACCACTAGTAATGATGGTATTTCATATGCTAGTAAACCTCCCACTATCAATGGTAACATAATTGGTGTTGGCAATGTCTCTACTGCTTCTGCAAAACGTTTGAAATTGCCTAAAACCACTGAAACTGTTCCTGATAAACGTGCTGAAATTTTTCGAAATATGGGAGACAATGGTTCTATTACCATTGATCATAATGATTTTGATTTTGATGATTGTAATATTTCTGAAGTAATTATGTTACAAAAGCTAGCTAGAAGTCCTAATGCTAGTGCTTTTAATATGGCTTTTACAAAACATATTACAAATGCTCTCATGCAAGTTAGGGAAGAGAAATTAAAACATGAAGCTTCTATCCTTAGGAAGTTAGAAGATGGTTGGGAGCCCATCATTAAGATGAAGGTGAATGATTTTGATTGTAATGCTTTATGTGATCTTGGTGCTAGCATTTCTGTTATGCCTAAGAAAATCTATGATATGCTTGATTTGCCACCTTTGGAACACTGTTATTTGGATGTTTATCTTGCTGATAATGCTATGAAGAAACCTTTGGGGAGAGTTGTTGATGTTCTCATTATGGTTAACAATAACCTTGCCCCGTATTTTATTGTTTTGGACATTGAATGCAATGCTTCTTGTCCTATTGTTTTGGGAAGACCTTTTCTTAGAACTGTTGGTGCCATTATTGATATGAAGGAAGGAAACATTAGGTACCAATTCCCACTCAAGAAAGGTATGGAACACTTCCCTACAAAGAAAATGAAGCTACCTTTTGATTCTATTATTAGAACACATTATAATGATGCTTCTTCACTTGGAAACACTTGATTTTCACTTTCTGCGACTAGCTGAAAGGCGTTAAAGAAAAGCGCTTATGAGAGACAACCCATGGTTTTTATTTTTGTACCTTTTCTTTTATTTGAGTCTTGGAGCTTGCTTATTTCTGTAACAAATCCTTTGTATCTTTATTTTATTGCATTGTTGTGCCAAGTAAAGTCTCTAATAGAAAGTTGATGCTAGATTTAGATTTCTGCGCAGAGACAGATTTTTTATGTCCACCGTTTTGAGCAAAAATTGAAAAATTCTGAAAAAATTCACGCATGATCCTCAGATATGTACGCAACTTTCATTAGTTTTAAGTTTTCTGATCTGAGCAACTTAAGTGCCTCGAAATTTTTTGTCTTTACGGACTGTTCTGTTTTTGACAGATTCTGCCTTTTATTTTTCATTCTCTCTTTTACTATGTTTGAGTGGATTTCTTTGCTCTACGAAAAATCAGTGGCTGTAGCTAATGTACAGAAGTATTGGAGATGGTTGTGTCCTTACAGAACATGTGAATTTTTGATTATGCACTAACCCTCTAATGAGAATTATTTTAAGTTTGGTGTGAAGGAAGTTTTCAAGGATCAAGAGAGGAGAATGATATTATATGATCAAGAAGAGTGAAAAGCCTAAGCTTGGGGATGCCCCCGTGGGTCACCCAAGCATACTTCAAGAAGACTCAAGCGTCTAAGCTTGGGGATGCCCAAGGCATCCCCTTCTTCATCAATAACTTATCAGGTCATCTCTAGTGAAACTATATTTTAATTCTTTCACATCTTATGTGCTTTACTTGGAGCGTCTGTGTGCTTTTATTTTTGCTTTGTTATTTTCATTTTATGAATAAATTGGATCCTAGCATTCTTGTGTGGGAGAGAGACACGCTCCGCTTTTTCATATGAATACTCGTATTCTTCACTTATATTTGTTGAGTATTCTTGTCTAGCTGCTGCAATACTTTTAGCTCCTGTTTTTCATGCATCTCTTGTTCAGAGATGTTAGTTCTTGTAGAGAAGTACTCTCTTGTTTCATTGTTGTATTATTCGGAGAGTTTTATGTTGAAATAAGTTGATTGGTGTTTGGTTGGAAACAGAAAATGCTACATGTGGTAGATGGTATATTGAAAAGACATACTCCTTGTAGATCATTGTCTTGGATAATTTGATACTTTGCAATTGTTTTGAGCTCTCAAGTAGATCATGTTTAAGCTCTTGCATCATGTAGTTTAAAACCTATTATTGGAGAACTACCGTAGAGCTTGTTGAAATTTGGTTTGCATGTTTGGTATCTCTAAGGTCTAGATATTTTCTGGTAAAAGTGTTTGAGTAACAAGGAAGACAGTGTAGAGTCTTATAATGCGTGCAATATGTTTTCATGTAAGTCTTGCTGTACCAGCTGATATCCTGTGGTTGCTTCAAACAACCTTGCTAGCCTAAACTCTGTACTGAGAGGGAATGCTTCTCGTGCATCCAAACCTTGAGCCAAAACCCATGCCATTTGTGTCCACCATAACTACCTATTATGTGGTATTTCCTGCCATTCCAAGTAAATATTTCATGTGCTACCTTTAAACTATTCAAAAGATATTATCTCTTATTTGTGTCAATGTTTTATAGGTCATGAGGAAGTTATGTGGAGTTTTCTCTATCAACCTTGTCATTTATTCATAACAGACTTTCAACAATGGACTAGTGACATATACATCCGCTTATCCAATAATTTTGCAAAAAGAGCTGGCAAATGGGGTGCCCAGTCCCAATTAATTGCAACAATAACTGCTTAATTCTCTTCACATGTTTTGCCATGATTTATCAGAAGCAAATTTCAAAGTGTTAAACAATATCAAATAGGCACTCCTCCATGGTATGTGATTGTTGGAAGGCACCCGAGGATTCGGTTAGCCATGGCTTGTGTAAGCAAAGGTTGGGAGGAGTGTCATACCAATTTATAAATATGCATGTGTAACCAAAGAGAAGAGGGATGATCTACCCTTGGGTAGAAATAACGTCCTTCATGGGAGCCGCTCTTGAAAGTCTGGGTGACAAGGGGATAGAGTGCCCACTACCATTTGTTGACAACAACAAACACCTCTCAAAAACTTACTTTATGCTCTATGTATGATTTCTGTCGTCGTATCGGCATCTTGGATAGGAGACGGGGTCCTGCTAGCCGAGGGTGAACGTAGGGCAAGAAGGTGGACGTCGTCAAGGTCGGGATTGTACACGGCGGTTTACCCAGCTTCAGGCACCACGGCGGTGGCGGTGCCCTACGTGCTGCTATAACTCACTATAAGGCAATATCGCCGTGAACAGGTTACAATGAGTTGGTTGTGTATCAAAGAGTTGCCCTAAAGGCGTCCCGAGGTCCAGCTTATATAGGCGGCTGGACCTAGGGTTACAAGGTGAATACGTATCCAGCAAGTATACGGAGTCCTAAACCTAGCCGGCAAGTATGCCGCCTTCCGTCTTGGTCTTGGTGGCTTCATGGGCTTCAGTCTTGGGCCTCCTCCTTGCCGGCATCCGCCTTCCTTGGTCGTCAGCTATCTGGGCCGCCCGGTAGGCAAAGCCTTCACCACCACTGCGGGCCACCCTGGACTAGCCGGATTGATCCATGCTGGTGATACCCCTAGTAGGTATATCCCCAACATTAGCCCCTGGGAGGGTTCGAGTTCTTCAGGCGCCGTCTTCTTTGTCGGCAACGTCCGCCTTGTCTTGTAAGCGTCTGAAGAGCTTGAAGCATTCCATAGTTGAAAGTAAGCGGCGGTCCGCCTAAAGTAGTCGGACAACTTGCCGCCATCATGGGAAAGACGGCCTGACCATTGTCAGGAATCTTCCTGGCACCAGTCTTGTCAATTGACTGGCCGTCAAATGTTGACGGATGACGCCATGCAGTCCACGACAGTTTGGACTTGGGCATGCGTCATGATGGTTTCTCCACTACGCACAGAAATCGGAGCGAGGCCGCAGACGCCGTTGCCACGACGTGCAAATCGTGGGCACGTGGCGGAAATCTCGCGTCCCCCAATCTAGGCACGGATCTTGGCGCGTGGGGATAAATACCCCCAAAGGGCACATCGATGCACTTCTTCCTCATTCGCACACCCACCGTGGCCTCCTCACCTTCCCGAGCTCAACTCCTCCTCGAACTCAACTCCGGCGAGCACGAGCAGCGCCCTCTCCCCAAATGGCGAGCACTCAGCAGGATGCGGCGGCGACGGCGGCACTGGCTGCGGCTTCAACGACCCCCGCCGGATCTGGATCTATCCCAGCGGCGGCGGCGGCGCCCGCAGGTGCATCGATTACCTCCTCCGCGGCCACCGTGGCCACGGGCGGGGTTTCTACTTCTTCCCCAGCTCCGACGACGCCTGCGACCGCCGCTCCAACTTTTCCCCTCCCATCCCTCGCGGCTACCAGCTCAGAGGCCGCGGCGGAATCTGCCGCCGACGAGGATGACGACGTCGAGGAAGAGGAAGAGGCTGGAGACCTGGGTTCCAGGTACTGGCTGCCGTCAGTTATGACGTCAGCATATCTGAAGGAACTGGAGGAAGGCGGATACATTCCGCCAAAGACGGAATGCTCCTGGAGGGTTCCAGGCGACGAGGCGGTGCCTGACCCCCAAGACGGCGAGCGTGTCATGTTGGCTTCGCATAGCCTTCGCGGTATGTCTCTGCCGCTTTCCGCCTTCTTCTTGGCGGTGCTTAGTTTTTATGGGCTGCAGCCACACAACATAGCGCCCAACAGTATTCTAGTGCTAGCCGGCTTCCAGGCTTTGTGCGAAGGGTACTTAGGCATAGCTGCGTCCATAGAGCTGTTTAAGTACTGCTTCCTGTGCCGCCGGCAAACCATACCAGGCGGCCACCTAGCAACCTGCGGTAGTGTTACGTTCAACTGCCGCCAACCCGACTGGTACCCAAAAATACCATACATCGAGTCGGTGAAGCACTGGACCAGCACTTTCTTTTACTGCAAGGACATCCCGACACCTGGCAGCACGCAAGGGATGCCAGCCTTCGTCAACGGTCCGCCAACCCACAAGGCTTGCTGGACAGCAAAAGTGCCGCTCAGCAGCTTGCCGGAAGAACTTCGAGTTGCCGTTAGGCGGATCGAGTTCTTGACGAAGACGATGTTGGCTCCACGACTTGACGGAGTTGACACCGTCATTGCTGGGTGTCGAGGAAGATTATGCCTCTCCGCCATCGCCCACTGAAGATGTGCGAGTACAAGGCGGACGACGCCGGCAACAGCACCCTTGATCAGGATGCCTTGGAGTACCGGCTTAGAGAGCTTATCAAGCCTCTGTCGGTGAAGGCGGCTGAAGGCGTCGCCATGTTCACTCATAACAACCCAGCCCCAGCGGTAAGTGAAAGCTACTTTGTTATTTCACTAACATCCTTGCCCACTAGGTACTGAATTAATATTGTCTTGCTTCCTTTTCAGCTACAAACCTTGGGAGAGGACGAGCTGGCCCCAAACTGGTATGATACAGGTGCCAGCAAGTCGAAGAAGCGCAAGCTGAGCTCCTCCACCAAGGATTTGGAGAAGAGGAAGAAGGCGGCCACCTCTGACGCAGAGGATGAGACCGTGGGGAACGTTCCCTTGAAACGGTTAGCAAACTTTGGCTTCCCTGACTTGGATATTTTAATATGTTTGTGCTGACAAACTTGCATGTTTCTGCTTACAGAGGCAAGCCTACCATGCCCAAACTCCGCTCCAACTTGAAGATTGCTGCCGGCAGGGGCAAGCCACCACGTTCTTCTCCAGCTGCTGCGCCGACAACGCCCACAGTTGGCGTTCCCGTGGTTGTGTGCCAGGGAACGTACACAGCTGCCGGTACCGCAGAGGCGGCTACAGAGAAGATGGCGGGCAAGAAATCAGTTGCCGGCATAACTTTTTCCAAGACGGCTGAAGCTTCGGCTAGTGATGCCGCTCGATTTATCGCCATGAAGCAGGAGATGGATGACCAGATGGCGGCCGAACAAGGCGGATCGTCCACTCATCCTGGCTCCCAACCTGGCAAAGGGTTGCAAGACCCCCGGCAAACACTGAAGACCATGCGTGACGGTACCCGCAACTGGTACGCACACATGGACGAACTCCACGACACCCTGCACGGACAACTTGAGGTAAAATAGCCTATGGTCCCAGCCCCCGAGCACTTTGGCGGCTGAAAAATTTAGCCGGCAAAGTGGTCTCGTTGACTAAATAGCGCTAACCATAATGTTGCTTTCGTGCATGCAGGCCGTTCTTGCTTCCAATCTTGAGCTATTTCGTGCTCAAGAGATGAAGAAGAAGGAATGCGAGGAACTGCAGCAGGACGTGGAGTTGAAGAACGCCCAAATTGCGAGTTTGGAAGAAGCTCGCAAGAAGGATGAAGGTGACAAAGCTTTCTTTGCCTTCTTTTCGTCCGACTTCTTTTCCTTTTCCGACAAGTATTTTAGTCGTCTTTTCTTTTTATTTGTAGAATTATTAAACACTGCGCAAGATATTCTCAAGAACTCCACTGACATGCAAGCTTTGATGAACGAAGCTGCAGATCTTGCCGGGCTGGTGACCAAGCTGAAGGCGGATCACGCCAAGGAGCTGGATGATCGTGCGTTGGCTCATGCTGCCGAAGTTAGCAAGTTGACTGGACAACTTGAGGCCATGAGCAACAACCTTGACCAGGTGAACAAGAACGCCAAGGAGCAGCAGGACCAACTGTCAAAGGCGGTCCAGCTAGCCCAAGAAACGCTTGAGAACCATCTGGATGAGGTCAACGCCATCCACGACCATGTCTTGGGTATGCCTCCAGTCCTTCATTTTTGTCACCTTGCTTTCTTGATACTTGAAGCTGCAGTGTGTAACTTTGTGTTTGTGCAGTGCCGGCTAGCTTGGGAGATGACCTGGCCACAACGCCGCGCCTTGCTCGGATCTTGAAAATTGGCGAAATCGTCAACCAGATTGTCGGCGCCGGCAAATCATTTGCCGCCAAGTTCTACCCTGGGGAAGACGGCGATCCCGTCATCTTCGATGCTCTGCCGGAGTTGCTGGAGAAGGCGACAGCTGAACACGACAACACACTACGCTCAGCAGCACGAGGCGGTGCCAAGTTGGCATTGGCGATGACGGCGGCGTGGTACCCGGAGGCTGATATTCATCAAGTCACCGAGTACTTCCCCACCGAAGACGAAAACAGCCAAGCCATCGTGATGCAGGACGTGCTGCGGTCTGTTCGCGGCTATGCGACCCGGGTTGCCAACATGGTTGACATCCGCAAGTTCTACAAGGAACACCCGGACCCGCATGTTGCCGTTGCTGATCCCTCCTTGGCAGATCCTGAAGCTTCCCGCGGCGAAGAAGGCGAAGCCGGAACCGACAAGCGCAGCCCCAAGGATGGCGGAGCCAGCCCCAAGAATGCCGGCGTTGCCCCCAGGATCTCTCCACCAGCTCTACGAAGGCGGCAATCCCTTAGACTTCCTCCTGCAAAGGCAGCACAAAACACTGCGTTAATCTGTTAACGCATAAAACTTTATTTTGGGTTGTAAATATTTATGGGCCAACTTTTATGCTACACTTGGCGGTAGGCTTACTTAAGTGGCCCGCCTTAATATGTATCTCGCCTGCATGTTTAGCTTTTTCATATGTTGGCGGAACCTCATCTTAGTTACTTTAGCTGAGCCAACCAGGTGCAATACCAACTAATTTAGACTCAGAGACCAAAGCCAGCATGTTGGTGCCAACGACATACTACTAGGCGACCCACATACAAACAGACAGATAAGCATATTAGGCGGTGCAAAGATTGTTTGCGTTTTTAGCCGGCAGACGGCAAATGTCAAAAAAGTTTGGACCTTAGCACGGAGCAAAACTTATTTTATTTGGTAACTTTTATGACAACAGATATATGATTGCGAGAAAAGACAAAAGATGGCATGATCCCAAAACTGAATGAGCAAACCACAGACTTTTATTTCATAATCATATAGTACTTATTACAATGTGGAAATTGCTAAGTGTAAAAAGGACGTAGCTGCTCAATGTTCCAGGGTCGCTTGGTTTCTTCGTACTTGTCGTCAACCTTCCTTTTGCGCTTGCGACCTCGCTTCTTCTTGTATCCGTCACGTGCATCGACCAAGTAATAAGAACCATTGAGCAACACCTTACTGACCACAAAAGGTCCTTCCCAAGGCGGGGATAACTTATGCAAGCCCTTTCTATCTTGGATTAGGCGGAGAACCAGGTCACCCACTCTAAAACTTCTTTGCCTCACCCTTCTGCTGTGATAACGCCTCAAACTTTGCTGATAGATGGCGGATCGCGCAAGGGCAACATCTCGTTCTTCATCAAGTAGGTCAAGGCCATCCTGTCTTGCATCTTCTGCGTCCTCCTGGACGTAGGCTTGGATTCTGGGAGAATCGTACATCATGTCGGTTGGCAACACTGCTTCTGCGCCATAGACTAAGAAGAAAGGAGTAAACTTGGTTGATCTGTTTGGAGTTGTGCGTAAACTCCAAAGGACAGACTGCAATTCATCCACCCAAGCCCCAGCCGCTCTGTGCAATGGTACTTCGAGACGTGGTTTGATTCCTTGTAGGACTAAACCATTTGTACGCTCTACTTGACCGTTTGCTTGCGGATGCGCGACGGAGGCTAGATCTAGGCGGATACCATGCTTATAACAGTATTCCTCGACTTCGCCTTGCGACAAGTTAGTGCCATTGTCGGTGATAATGCTATGAGGCACCCCGAACCGAGAGATTATTCCCCACAGAAAGTTTGCGGCTGTGGCGCCGTCTAGCTTTTTGATAGGCTTAGCTTCAACCCATTTGGTAAACTTGTCTACAGCCACAAGTAAATGTGTGTAGCCACCAGGCGCCGTTTTAAACGGACCAACCATGTCCAAGCCCCAGACTGCGAAAGGCCACGTGATGGGTATTGTTTTAAGCTCTTGAGCCGGCATATGTGATTGTCTGGCATAAAGTTGGCAGCCCCTGCACCTTTTAACAATGTCTTCTGCATCTTGCTTGGCTGTCAACCAATAGAAACCTTGTCGGAAGGCTTTTGAAACAAGGGCGCGTGAAGAAGCATGATGTCCACATACGCCGGCATGTATCTCATCCAACAATTCTCTGCCTTCTTCGGGCGAAATGCAGCGTTGGTAAACACCAGTGGTGCTACGCTTGTACAATTCACCTTTGATTATTGTAAATGCCTTGGCTCTTCTTATTATTTGCCTTTTCAAAACCTCATCATCCGGTAACTCCTGATTGATCAGGAAGTCCAAATATGGCGTCGTCCAATCCGGCTTTACCAAGTAGACGGCATAGCTAGCACTATCAACTGGTTCTGCCGACTCTGGGTCAAGGAGGTCTGCTCCTTTAATTGACGGCTTGTGTAGGTGTTCCAGGAAAACATCTTTTGGTACCTTTTTGCGTTCAGACCCCATTCTGGCAAGTGTATCTGCCGCCTCATTTTGAGTTCTTGGGATATGGCGGACCTCGTAGCCTAGAAAACACTTGGCGAATTCGTCAACGGTAGCTCGATATGCCGCCATTGTTTCGCTCTTTGTGTCCCAAGTACCACGTATCTGTTGCGCCACCAAATCTGAATCTCCGTAGCAGAGGACACGTTGGACGCCAAGTTCCTTGGCAATGTGTAAACCATGAAGGAGAGCTTCGTATTCAGCAACATTATTAGTTGCCTTGAAGTGTATTTGTAACACATAACTAAGCTTGTCTCCTTGAGGGTTTCTTAAAACAATGCCAGCCCCCGAGCCCTGGAGCATTTTTGATCCATCAAAGTGCATGATCCAGTATGCATCTTCAGGGAGAGGTACTTCGTCCATGGCCTCCGTCCAATCAGCTACGAAATCTGCTAAGGCTTGAGACTTAATGGCCGTTCTGGGCTTATACGAGATGTCGAAGGCGGCAAGTTCAATGCCCCATTTGGCAACGCGGCCTGTTGCATCTGTATTATTGATGATATCCCCCAGAGGTGCCTTGCTCACCACGGTTATTGAATGTTCCTGGAAGTAGTGCCTTAACTTCCTGGCGGCGTAAAAAACACCGTAGACCAATTTCTGGTAATGCGGATAACGCTGTTTTGAGGCGGAAAATACTTCACTGATGAAGTAAACCGGACGTTGTTCCGGCAAGTCTGAAATTTCCGTCTTGCGTTCCACAACCAGTACCACACTAACAACTAAGTTAGTTGCGGCAATATAGAGCAGCATTGGTTCCTGCGAACGAGGAGCTGCCAAAATTGGAGCAGACGTTAACGCGTCCTTGAGTTGCTGCAAGGCGGCGTCTGCTTCGTCTGTCCACTCGAAGTTGTCGGATTTCTTCAGAAGCCGGTAGAGAGGCAGCGCCTTCTCACCAAGACGGCTAATGAAACGACTGACGGCAGCCGCCGATCCGGCAAGTCGCTGCACGTCCTTCAGGTCCTTGGGCCTGGATATGTTGAGGATCGCTTTGATTTTTTCTGGATTCACCTCTATCCCTCGTTCGGAAACGATAAAGCCAAGCAATTTGCCGGCAGGAACCCCGAAGACGCATTTTTTCGGGTTGAGTTTCATCCTATATACCCGGAGGCTATCAAAGGTTTCTCTCAAATCATCAAGCAAATCTGCCTTCTTTCTTGACATGACGGCAATGTCGTCAACATAGACGTGAACATTGCGGCCAATTTGCTCGTGAAGGCATCTTTGCATACACCGCTGATACGTTGCGCCGGCATTTTTTAGACCGAAGGGCATCGTGATGTAGCAGAAGGTCCCATAGGGTGTAGTGAACGCTGTTTTGATTTGGTCGGATTCTCGCATTTTGATTTGGTGGTACCCGGAGTACGCATCCAAAAAGCACAGCAGCTCGGAGCCGGCTGTGGAGTCTATGACCTGATCTATACGAGGCAAAGCAAAGTGGTCCTTAGGACAGCACTTGTTCAAACCGGTATAATCAATGCACATTCTCATTTCCTTATTAGGTTTTGGAACCATTACAGGATTTGCCAACCAATCAGTGTGTACTACCTCCCTAATGAACTTGGCTTCTTGCAACTTGATGATCTCCTTCCTATTGCTGTCCGCTTCTTCTCACCGTAGCGTCTTATTCCTTGCTTCACTGGTTTGGCTCCTTCGTAGACGTTAAGAGAATGCTCGGCAAGTTCCCTCGGGACACCTGGCATGTCGCTGACGACCATGCAAAGATGTCCTGATTCTCACGGAGGAACCTGACGAGCGCGCTTTCCTATTTGTCGTCCAAGCCAGCCCCTATGGTGACTTGCTTGGAGCTGTCACCTGGGACCAGATCCGCCTTCTTTGTGTCTTCGGACGCCTTGAAAGTGTTCTTTTGCTCAGCGGTCTTTACATGCTCCGGCAACTGTGATGTATCGAGCTCTTTCTTCAACATGGCTAACTCCTCTGCGTGGAGGACTGCCTCAGCGAAGGCGGCATTGCCACGCTCACACTCCTTTGCTTTCTTGAAGTTGCCACTGATGGTAATTGTACCATTGGGTCCCGGCATCTTCAGCTTGCTGTATATGTAACACGGGCGAGCCATGAATTTGGCGAAAGCTGGCCGTCCAAAAATGGCGTGGTAGGCACTTTTGAAGGGGACTACTTCGAACCTGAGATACTCCGAGCGGTAGTTTGTCTCAGGCCCAAAAGTAACCTCCAATCTGATGCTTCCCATTGACTTGCTTGCTTTCCCGGAACAATGCCATGAAACTTGACTTTGCTATAGTCAAGCTGGCTTTCCGACAAGTTCATGCGCTTCAGAGTGTCCGCGTAGATGATGTTGAGGCTACTGCCGCCATCCATCAACACCTTGGTGAGCCTGAAGTTATCGACAATAGGGTCGACGACAAGGGCGTATTTGCCGGGGTGAGGAACGTGATCTGGATGATCATCTCTATCCCAGTTATTGGCTCCTCTGACCAGTCTAGATACTGGGGAACGTCTGGTACTGTGGCGTTTAGCTCGCGCATCTCCGCCTTTTCTTCTTTTGCCGAAGGAGTGCCCAGGAAGCACACCAATTGGCCATGTACCTTGGGATATTTCCTTTCTTTACGCATCAGCTTGGGTTCCTCATCCTCGACATGGACATAGCCCCATCATCGTCTTCCTTCTTTGTCTTCTCAGCCTTTTTGCTCTTTTTTGATTTCCAGCCAACCTCGGGGTCTTCTTGAAGTCCTCCATGAACCGGCATTCCCCTAATGTGTGGTTGACTTTGCCTAAGGACGCGTGGATTGGGCAAGGCAAGGCTTTCGCCTGATCATACGTCAGGCGCTGCTTGCTGGAGCCGCCATCTTTACCCTTTCCTTTCCACTTGCGGTTGCTGCCTTTGCCTTCGAAGGCGGCGGCGACCTCGTTTGATGGTCCGGCTTTGTCATCCTGGGGAGCCTTGCGTTTGTGACTTGCTCGCCTGTTTGGCGCCATATCATGTGCGCCATCTCCATCGCGTGCATCGTCATCCGCCTGTGCGTACATGGCTGCTACTTCGAGCATGACTCCGAGATCCTTGACTTGCATGCGTACGAGCTTATGTCTGAGACTTGAGCCCTTCAGGAGGCCCGTGGTGAAGGCATGGATTGCTTGATTGTCGTCTACGTTCTCGCAGCTTGCCTTTGTTTGAATCCACCTTGCCAAGAAGCTTGTAGCTGTTTCATCTGGCTTTTGCACGCAACGAACCAAATCTGTGTATGTATTGGGTCGCTTGTACGTGCCTTGGAAGTGCTGCGTGAACACCTTTTCCATGTCATGCCAGCTATGAATGCTTTTCTCCGGCAAGTTTTCGATCCAGCTTCGGGCTGTCCCCTCCAACATGAGGGGAAGGAAGCGTGCAGCGACGAGCGCCATTGCCTCCACAATTTCAACTGCCAGCGCGTAGTCCGACAACCATGAGTTTGGCTTGTCCGCTCCATTGTACCTTTGATGAGTTTTTGACACTGACGTCATGTCTCTGGGTACTTGAACGTTGCGGATGGCTGGGCCAAAGCACTCAGGTCCTAGATAGGCATCTTGCTTTCCAGCCTTGATGTCATTGAGACGATGTCTCGCGTCTTGCGGACTGAGCTGTTTGCCAGATCTATCAGCATGTGGCTCGTCCTGCGCTGCCCGGCTGTGCCTAGGCTCATTGTTGTGTCCCCGGCTTCCGCCTTCGTGCCTGGGCACTGGTGGTGGGGACTGTGTGCGGTCCCTGCTTCTTCTTGGCGGCGGGGCATCGTCGCGGTTGCCGCCACCCTTGGCGGCTGCTTGCTGCCCCTGCTTCCGCCTTCATCCCGCCTAGGCGGAGGAGGTGAGGCCTTGCGCCTGTTGCCGGTCCTGGATGCCTCATCACGCTGCCTTTTTGGAGGTGGTGATTTGCGTGGGTCTTTCTCCTTGTCCTTCCCTTTTCCGTGGCTACTGGAACCGGACGGATCTTCTGGGTTGCCACCGGCCGCAGCTTTGCAAGCGTTGGATTTTGATTCCAACTTTCCTCCCCTTGCGTCCGCCATGTCGGCGCGAGAATCAGCACGGGCCTGCTGCTCTAGAGCTTTGAGCAAGGATCGATGCGTAGTAGATCTTCTCGTCCTTGTCATAGTCATCA
Source organism: Poa pratensis (assembly GCA_947311845.1). Taxonomy (NCBI): domain Eukaryota; kingdom Viridiplantae; phylum Streptophyta; class Magnoliopsida; order Poales; family Poaceae; genus Poa; species Poa pratensis. The sequence continues at coordinate 161,423,336 of CAMZMU010000063.1, forward strand.
TTGTTGAGGATGTCCAAGGCGGCTGCAGTGTTGAGGACAGGTGTTGCGAGGATGACGTCCCCGTTCTTGTCCTTACGCTGCGGCGCTGTAGCCCACTCGAAACCAAGCTTTTGGGCAGGGGATTTGAAGGTGTCATGATCCCTGCCTTTCCTACCTCTCTTCTCCGCCACTTGTCCTGCCGGCTTGGGCAATGGGGTGGTGGTGAAAAGATTACGCTTGGGGTCGCACTTGGCAGTTATCTTGGCGTTTTCCTCCTTGGCTTCGTCGAGGAGGCTCTGGACCTCTGCTTGCTTGCTTTTGAGGTACTCAGTTTGCTCCACCAAGGTGTTCCGAAGTTTCTCCAAATCAGCCGGATTGGTTTTGTCGTTTACCGGCGTGTGAAGAACTTCCGCCAGAGCCGCCATGCTTCCTATCTTGCTGGGCTCGCCCTTCTCCAGAATTTTCTTCTTTGGAGCCCCAGGAGGCTCTGGAAACTGTGGATCGGTTGCCGGGGTCCCCAGGTTGGCGGCGTCAGTTGCCGCCTTCTCTGAAGCTGCGCCGGTGACATCCGCCACAAAGATCTGCTGCATGTTGACGGAAGAGCCCGTAGCCGCCTCAGATGGCGGAGGATCAGGTGTAATAAAACACTTCTTGACCCGTTGCTCAAACATGCTGGCAGAATCTTCTTCGGAATCAGAGTCTACGTTGACGTGAACGGTAGATCTGGATCCGGCATCCGACATCACATCCTGGAGTGCAGGAAGAATAGATTCGGGATCTTGACTGTTGGGCTGGGAGTCTGATCCCAGTCCCGTCATGCCGACAAAGTGTAGATCTGAATCTGCGGACTCCTCAGAGGAGGCAAACTCAGATCCGTCTTGATTGTAGGGCTGGGATGGCGAATAAATTCGCGGCAACCCATACGCCTCAGAAGTGTAGCCGATGAACACATCGACGCCGCCAAACGGCACAACTCCGCATCCGACAATGTAGTCGTCTGCGGGGATGTAGGACTCGTCGCAGCTGATGTAGTGATTGATG